>JAWWEW010000131.1:37055155-37215780 GCA_035583185.1 Anabacerthia variegaticeps | reverse complement strand
TTAACCAACCTGCCCACCCCCCCCCCCCCCGCCCTTACAACATAAGTGAATTACTGCCTAGATCACATTGCTGTGTTTTTCTTCACTGATATCAGTGGTAGCAGCTTCAAGGCATAACTCATCTTTGCCAGGTGGTGCTGTATTTTAGTTACTCCTAGTTAAAACAAAAGAAGTTTCTGTATTTTTTCCCTCTGTATCTTGATGTTATTCCACAAAATTCAGCATATAATTGGACACTGGCTCTTCAGCTGGAAGTGACTGAAAGAGGAAAACTGAAGTTCTTCCTTTTCTAAAATGTGTTTTTAAAATAATACCATCACTTGAGCCATTTTTTCTAAGGTAAACAATCAGATTCATGTTTTTTAAAGAGAATCCCTTCCATTAACAAGCAGGCAATTCTCTCTGAGAAGGCAGCTTTTGTGACTCACAGCAACTATCATCTGACAGATTTCCCCTGCTATTATTTTATGCCCAAGGCAGATTTTTTTTTGTGGGCTAATAAGCTCTAGTTTTTTCCCCATTTTAATATACAAATGCTTTGTATTATCTTGGTAGAGGTTTTAAGCAAGCTTCCTAAGTAAACAAAGCTACAGGGAATTTTATGCTTACTAAAGATCAAAAAGTAAAAAGTTATTAAATAGGTATTTTAATTCTCATAGTAAGCCTGATCTTTTCCCTCCATTTGGTGATAATCACACAATAGGAAGATTCTCAAATCTGTGTGGAGCCCAGTCATAAAAACAGTTATTTCATTTTAGTAATGTAACTAATATAAAAGATTTAGGACTCCATTAAATTACTATGGATGTGCTACACTGAGAGATATACTAAATTTATTAAATATTACTTATTTCAAACATTCTAGAAGGAATCTCAAAAGTAAGACTTCTGTGTTACTTGTTTTTGACAAGCTCATAGAATGTAAGCTAGGTGGATGGTTTTACTTTTAAAATACTTCTAGGATATAGTCAAATGAGAATTTAAAGTCTGTACTGAGACTGTCTTCTCTCTTATTTCTTGCTCCTGCCTCAGAAAAAAATGAGTGCAACTCTTTAGCCTGGTTAAAAATTAAGATCAGATGTAGCACTTTAGTTGAGAATTCATAGCCCTGAAGTGAATCTACATTTCTAAGTAAATTTGGAAGTATTTATTTGCAAATGAGTGCCTGAGGCTGAACCAGATGTTGTTTCATTAGCTTTAACACTGTAATATGGAGAGGAAAAAGAAAATAAAACAGTAAAAGAACCATAATAAACAAAACAAAACAAAAACAAACAAACAAACAACAACAAAAAACAAACAAAAAAGAGCAGGTACAGAACAGAATTTATTTTGGTTTGACCATTTTTTCTGCAATAGATGGAATAGAATTTCCATTATATCAAGAAACTGAAACATGAAAACGTATCCTGTAACATTCAAGGGTGTATATTTATTATAGCCTTTGCTATCACTTTCTCTATTTTATTGGTTGGTTTTCTAGTATGTTTTCAGGAAAAGTTCGAAAAGAAGACAGCCACTATCCACAGGAATGCATTTTCAAAAATCTTCAGGCATAAATTACACACATTATTTTTGCTTTTAAACTAGTTTGATGTTGAGGGAAAAGTTTGAATAGTTTGTAACTTCCAAAATGGCAGGTAAAGCATGAGTACTGAAACATGGAGTACTAACTGAAGGAAACAATTGAATTATTAAAACTATTAAACAGAATACTTCTAGTCTTTGTTCCATTTTATTTTTTTCCTTTCCTGCATCCTTCAGATGATTATTTGTAGTGCTATAAATTCTTCAGCTTTTCAAACTACTTCTGAAAGTCTCGTTTACCTAAGGAACATCAGGAAAAATTGATTTGAAATTAATTTTGAACTGGATTAATTAAACTACATTAAATTCCTATGTAAATATACTTCTTTGGCACTAAAATTACTTTGATTTAATATTATTTGGAAGTGAGTGAAAGTAAATCAAATTAAGGTCTCTTTAATATTGCTTAGCACATCCATCCCATAAGTTCAAAGCAATAAAACTACCTCATCTAAAATTCAAACCTTTTGTTATTTTGGATTGCTTTTCCTGAGCAGGTCCACTTGGATTAGCCACCCTGTGCTTACAATTTTTACTCTGATTTAAAACCTTTTAGAGACTGACCTTATTTGATTTCCATAACTAAAATCTGTATTTATATTAGAGTTTTTCCTTTACTGCTTGATGTGAGAGATCCTACATTAAAACAAACAAACAAAGAAAGAAATAAAAAAAAAAAAAGAAAAAGAAAATGTCTTCCTTTTCCCCTTTATTTATTAAAACTCTTTAAGGTTTAATTTTGAGCAGATTGTAGACCAGCTTATTCACTTTCAAAAATAGCTCTTATTTCTTTTTCTCAATGTTTTTCTGAGGTAAGCAGGTAGAAAAATGTTAAATTGATCAAATTTTATTGTTTTAGTACTGTGTTCAGATTCATCAGAATTTCTGAAACTACCAAATCCTGGGGCTATTTGGATTCAACATGTAGAGACTGAATTATCTTCCACATTTAACCGTGTGGCCTCTTCATATCCTTTCAACAGCACAAAATAAAAAAAAAATTCTTGTTGATGAATATGTCTGCCAGTGGTCTCAGGTTAGCAGAAGATCAGCAGGGTAGCATACTTATGAATTTACAGGAGCTGAAGATGTCAACATAACTACTGTCCCCAAAGGCAAGTAGAGTTCAATGCCTCCTGCAAGCAGAGTGCTACACTCCTGAGGCTTATTGCTAAAGAAAAAAAAAAATGCAGCCTTTGGAGAAAGTATGATACAAAGCATGTAGTTTAATGCATTTCTAATTAAGAAAGGTAAGCAGCCTACTTTTTTATTAATTGTGAGTTCCCTTGTATGTATACCCTAAATATGTCTAAATGCAGTAACAGAATGGCAAATATATTGTCTTGTTGGTTCACTGCAAAATAGATTTACCAGTGAGATGTTGTAGCAGTCATAAATTCATTTTTATCAAGACCCAGATATTAAATGCAAAATCAAACAAGGCCTATAGTATTTAATTTTTTGCGTCATGATTGATAGAGAACAAAACAACCATGTGGCCTCTTGTCTAAACTATAGAGTAGTGGTGATGCTTCACAAAGCAGGCAGCTCTGTGTACTTCAGGTGTGGTGCCTTGCATCAATCATACGACCAAGAGTGTGAGGAATATGGAGTAAGCTTCCAGTTTTGAAAGCATAACTGCTTGTTCTTCAGAAACATTGTGTTAGTGCTGTGACACTCATTTTGACCAGATCACCAATAGACTATCAGAACAAAACCAGAAATCAAATAAGGACAGAATCTGACAAAATCAGTCAGAAATGCATTTGCTACTTCTCTGGGATTCCTCTTTTTGCAATGGAGTATCAATTAAGTTTTGACTTATCACTGGTTCTGTTTTTCCCTCTTTTACTGCAGTTTATTATGCTGACATACATCTTCATGTTGGCCTGGCTTGGCGTTACAGCTTTCACTTCTCTGCCTGTTTACATGTACTTCAACCTGTGGACCATTTGCCGAAATGCCACTGTAGTGGATGGAGCTAATCTCTGCTTGGACCTTCGCCAGTATGGTACGTGAATGAAGATCACTGAATATAGAGCAAGATTTCACAAAATTGTTAAGTGTCTCTTTCTATCCTTTTGCCCACTAGTCAAAAGAGTGTATGAGAGATGAACTGCATTTCCAGACCTCATAAAATGGAGTCAACCTTGTCCATCTTTCCAGAGTACTGAAAATTTGGCTTGGGGCTTCTGTTCAGTCTCTTCTTTTAAAATTGCTAGCACTCACATAAAATATTTACCTGGAGAATGATTCTTTAATCTTGTGGTAGAACACTGACTTTGAGATGTGAGATCCTAGGGTATAATCTGTCTATGCAGAGGTGAATTTGGACAGGACAAAATTCATTGGTTTCAAAAATTTTGATAAGTAGTGACAACATAAATTGTAGCATCTAGGAGGTTGATGGAGAGAGAGAGGGACTGAGTGGGGCTAAAACCTGAGTGGTGGAGATTAGAATAGTGTGCAGATATATACATACGTGTGTTTTGAGGGAATGGGAAATTTAGGTAAAAAAGGATTTGGAATCTTAAAAAGTCTGAGAATTCATGTGTCTGTAAAGGTAATTCAATTCCTCTCTTCCACAAGACATTTTTGATTCTAGATGTTCCGGCCTCAGTGGTTTCTCAGTTCACAGAACTTTGGGTAATCTTCTTATCATGAGACAGTTCCTTGACTCTTTTTTGTTACTTTAATCACAGTATATTTTTATCTGTTATTTTGAG
This sequence comes from Anabacerthia variegaticeps, assembly GCA_035583185.1. NCBI lineage: Eukaryota > Metazoa > Chordata > Aves > Passeriformes > Furnariidae > Anabacerthia > Anabacerthia variegaticeps. The sequence goes on along the minus strand of JAWWEW010000131.1, from coordinate 37,211,467 downwards.
ATATAAAAGATGCTGTACTTCTTGGAAATAAAAGAGTTTCATTCACAGTATACATTTCAGTTAACATGAAATAAAATTTTTGACATTATTGGTGTCATGAGGGGAAAAAAGTTTAGGTTTTTCATTTATTGTGGCTTTTTTTCCTAAACTGCATGACAGATCAGTTGAGAAAGCAATTATCTGCATAGGTCCCATCAAGAGGTGTAATTCTTTTTTCTATGACTTTTTTTTTTTAATATTCATGCCTGGTTTTTTATTAATTCTATTTAAAATGTGCAGTAACAATAACATATAAAGTGTATATTCTGTGAGTGTACCTGTTTCCTATGGATTCAGTTCAGAAGTCAATGCTTACTAATTGGAAAGAGCAGTAGCATTTTTCAAGATAACTGAGTTATTTTAGTTTTCTTCAAGCTAGTCCTTGATTTATTATCTGGACACTAGCTAAAGGAAACAAGGTAGCAGATTCTAGTTATCCTTGCTGATAGAGAAAATAATATTACGACACAGTATATATTATAGTAGTGCTACTTTATAACTTGTGAAAAAAAGATCAACATGTCTGAAAACAATATACAGCACTTTTCTCCACATGAGTGTAGAGAATGTTTGTGAACACGATAAGTGTATACACTGCTTGGAAATAATTCTCTGGTGTTTTGATTGTCGTGCTGATAAAAACGAGGAATTCAGATATTTTCAAAAATGGCTGAAATTATTACCTGCATGTTTTTTACTAGGGCTTTTACCAAGGAGATGATAGGTTAGCTCTGTTGTGGCTGAAATTATCATAGAACCGTAGAAACCTAGAATAGTTTGGGTTGGAAGAGACCTTAAACATCATCCAGTTCCAATCCCCAGTCATGGGCAGGGAGACCTTCCTCTAGATCAGGTTGTTCTTCAGGTTGGCCTTCAATGCTTACAGGGGTAAGACCTCTGCCACTTCTCAGGGAAACATGATCCAATGCCTTAACACTCTCACAGTATGGAATTTCTTTCTTACATCTAACCTAAACTCTTTCAGTTTAAGCCCTTACCCCTTGTTCTACTACCATATGGCTTTGCCTAAAGTCCCTCTCCACCTCTTGTCAGCCCCTTTTATTATGGGATAATTGCTATAAGGTCTCCCCAGAGCCTTCTCTTCTCCAGGCTGTACAATCCCAACTGTCTCAGACTGTTTTCACAGGAGAGTTGCTCCAGACCCCTGATTGTCAAAAAAATCAGATTTTCAATGTTTGAAAAGTTCTGCAAAGCAGCCTAGAATTTGTAATTCTTAGATTTTCTCACATGAAGTAAGTTAATAGGAATACCAAATAATGTGAATATTTATTCTTCTTCAGGTATTGTAACTATTGGAGAAGAAAAGAAGGTTTGCACCTCATCAGAAAGTTTCATCAAGATGTGCGACTCTAATGAGGTGAATAAATGTGATAATATTTTTGGCAAATCCATAATATAGGTTATAGCAGGAAGTAGCTGATATGGGTTTGCTTACTGTTAATGTTCTAATTATAGCTATGCTATAAATAAATAAAATCCCCGTGAAAACTGCAGTCTTTTACCGAGTACCAAATTTAGTCAGTGCAATTTCTCCAGCCATTTGTTTTCTAAATACACTTATGGTTAGTTTGTTTGGAGTTTTCTAATAATTCTATTATCATGTACTTTGTTACTGAGCTGTTTATGAAAGCTAACAAACGTCCTGCACAATGAATAGGTCTATATATTGAATCACTGACTGAAGATCCTATGATTGCAGTTGAGACAGGAGAGTAAAGATTTCAAATGGATTTGGTCAAACATTGTAGTGTGTTAGCACTGTAGTTTTTCTCTTGGGCAAATGCCATCCATTTCAGTGCAGCTGAGGTTTCTGGTTTTGTTTTAAAACAAAGGATGGAGGCAAGACAAAACAAAATTACATCTACCTAAAACAAAGAGAGGCTAGAATGTTGATCCCTCTGAAGTCAGAGGATGCTTTGCTAAATGTGTCACTGTGTCTTACTATGTCTGAAAAAATCTGAGAGTGGAGGTAAACAGTCTGCCCTTATACCAAAACCATCTAATACACTGCAGCTCTTCAGGTGTGATTGACTCTGGGGCTGCTGCGTAAACCACGTCACTGAAATGTAAAACAAATATAATCATTTGCTTTGGGGTGAACTGAGGAAGGTGTTTAATTTTGATTATGCAAGTAACCTGGTTTATATTATATCACTATGAAAAAATTTGATAGGCAAATTTGGGAGAAAAGTAGATCAATATATAAAGAAGGAAAGCTACAGTTAATAAAGGAAAAACGGGTCTTTCTTAGACTGTCTCTGCCACTAGAGAAGCCACCACAAACTTAAATCTGGTAAGGTAGTATTGTAACAAAAATATAAGTGCTAGAGTATTTATTTTTAAAAATTACTTTCCTTAGTATTTTATTATTTAAATGTTTTTAAGCTTTTTATTGTAACAAAACAAGCACAAGCACAATGACACGTAGTGATGCCAATTTATTGGAAACAGTATTCCTACTCATTACTTTTGTAGAAGGGTGGCACCAGGAAGGTAATTATTTGCAGTATATTATTCTGACTTTTTGTTCAGTTTCTGTTTGGGGTGCAACCATGAAAGTCCCTTTCTTTGTCTCACTTTGCAGCTAAATATGACATTTCACTTGTTCATTGTGGCACTTGCTGGAGCTGGAGCAGCAGTCATTGCTATGGTAAGCTACTCAACACCCTACTCCTCATCTGAATTGCTAATATGTTCTGATTCTGACTGAGGATCAGCTGTTCCATTTCCATACTATCACTCACTGCTATTACTAAAATATAATTCTGTAATTCAATACTCTCTCTTATTTTCTTTTTATATATTGATGAGTTCCCTTTGAAGCAGAATATCATGATTAGTTTTTCAAATTAAAAAACACCTATAAGTCCATGCTAAGAATTTTTATTATTCTCTCGCTGTGTTGAGACAAGTGGTTGAATTCACGTGTTTGTCTCATGACCACAGCATTATACTTTTATGATCTCTGCCTTCTTGGGTATTCATATGCTGCTATTTTAGGAGCAGAATCTTTTTGTCAGTTCTGTAACTATGGGAATGTCTTGGTTTTTTCTGTCAAGGCTAATTTTTGTGCTTCTTTATAATGAAGATTTCTTTAAATTTGATGACATTTTGTCAATGAGAATGCTCCACTGAGAAAAAAAGTATGAGCTAGTACCCTGCTCATCTGTCTTTTGTCTGCTGTGTCTGCTTAAGCATAAAGATATTTTTAGGCTAGTGGTTCTGTACTAGTGTAGGTTTGTGTTATGCATACTGGAATGGAAATTGAAAAATAAGTGTTACTTGGTACTGATGCATTCTTAAGTAGTGTAAGTGGTGGTGATTACTATATACTACTTATACTAGTAATTTTCTATTAAATTCTAGGGCCATGATTTTTTGTTGTCCTTAGAATTGTATTTATAAAAGGAGACAGTCAGAGAATATTCAAAGAAGCTAGTATTCCTGTTGCATAAATGTGTTTTTTTTTTTTTTTCTTCTCTTCAGAGAAGGCACTTTTCAGTGTCACATGACACCCTGCCAACATAGCAAAGATAGATAATGATGCAATTTTTGTTTCAAGACCACAAATATTAACTATAATAGTAGAATACAATTCATGTTAATAATTTGATGTTCCAAACTGAGATTTGTCTCATTACAGCTGCAAAAATGGGTTATTATAATATACCATTAATTTAAAAAACTGTATCGCAGAGATTATTAGTTTTCCGTTGCATTATTGTTTTGAAATATATTCAGTAGTCATTATCAAATGATATTTTGTTTAGATAAAAACTCTGCCTTTCAAAGAAGAGTTTTGAATCAGAATAGCTACCGAAATATATTTGTTGGGCACTAACATATCCTCACTGAAAGGAGATTAAGTAGGTACATTGAGCCTCATAGTTTAAGTACATGATACTTTCAATGAAGTTTTAAAGAAAAACTCTTCAAAGCTCATCATATGAAAGATGCCACAGATGTGGTACACCAAGCACAAATCCCCTAAGAATTCAGTTTGATGGTGCCTATTTATTCACATATTTTTGAAGTGTTACCCATACCCAAGTGTGCTTTCTCTTGTTTTGTGCAGAGCAAGCAAAATAACACTGTTTCAACAACAATATAAATAAATGTTCTAAGTACTAGTAAATTGTGTAGTGTCCCACTGCTGGTAAATGTAACTTCTATTAAATGTTTGCAACTGCATTATATATATTTCAATTTTGTAATTATATTTTTTGCTTTTAACCCACCACCGTAATCTGTTAGATACCTAATGGAGACTAGCACATTCCAATTTTTGACAGTGGTAATTTCTAAACCAGCATACCAGACCACAGTTACAGATTGAGCAGCATGCTTCACACTTGACACAGTAGCCCAAAGACAAGGGACAGGATATGAGGGAAAATTCAGAGTTTTGTGATTGGACATGTAGATATTAGCAGGCTTTTCTTTTAGGAAAGCTTACTTTCCCAAGAAAAAGTAATTTAAGGGAGGAGAAATGAATTTGGGGTCCTAAATACCTCATCTAGGAAGAAGAAAGCATCTTTTTTTTTTTTTTTCCCTAGAGCCTACAGTCAAATTAACAGATGGACATAATGTACCAGCAGTGGACTAGGGTGAGAAATAAAATGTGCAGAATCCATTTCAGTCAGTGGGAACTGAATGCCCTTCACTATATGTGCTGTTGCAAGAATAATCACAAAAATGAATTGATGATGTTTGTATATATCCAGAACAGTAGCAGATCTCCATGTTTGTGAAACTCAACAAGACTTAGCAGAAAAATGCAATTAAAATACCTTTATAAATAATAATGCGTATGAATTTAATGCCCTTTTAAAACCTTTCTTGCAAAATAGTTACTTTAAACTAGAATAGTCCATCTGACTAAAGTGGTAAGTGTATTTATGGCAAGTCATTAATAATAGTGAATCATCAGTGAGACTGCTGAGTAACTGAAAATCTGCTCTCTGAAATGATATGTTAAGTCATGACATCAATATACTCCACTATATCCTCATTTCTGGCTTTGTAGACATTTGGAAGTGCCAGATTATTTACTATCTGAAGATTTCTTTAACTCTTTAATGTCAATATGATGCTATGAAATTCACTAAAGAATCAGCTTGTTTGTAAATATTAAGGCCATCCATCCCCAGGATACTTTTCATGAACTGTATTTTAAAAATATATTCTAAAAAAATATGTAATCTTTTATTGCAAATCCACCACAAAAGAATTGTTAATACTTGCAAAAGCATTTAGTCACTAGTCACAATTTACCCATATCTATTATTTTAACAACACTCTTTGTATATGAAAATTACTCTTTAGTCTGCAAAGGTGAATGCTGGTTTGGGGTTCAAAAGGAGAACAGTCCTATGTGTTAGGACAGATGTATAGAAAATCTCATCTTTTTTTACAGTATACGTCAGTAAATGCTTTATTTTGCAGAAAAGAAAAGTGTCAAATATTTTGTTTAGAAAATTTATCTTTCTTAGACATCAGCTCAAGAGGAAAAAAAACCCCAGCCTGATAGATTTGCCTTGTGCTTTTTGCTTTTTGTGAGTCTTGATCATGGACAAAAATAGATGGGACTTTGACTTCTATTTAGTTTGCCCTACATATGATTCTGAACAGTAAAGTTCTTTCTTATGTCTGAATGGATACAGAAAAATCTTTGCAGTAATACATATTAATTTAACTGTTGTTGGTGTTGAGTCCAATAGAAACAAAAGAACAGCAGTTGTTTAAATGTAAAGCCAGTATGCATCCTCCCTGTGATGTTTTCCCAAAACCACAACTATGAAATGCAGTTTCCCTTTCCAAAAGTTGCTAAGTGGTCTAGTGTGATTGATGCAGGAAAATGTTCTTCAGACTTGGCTCCTGTGGAGGTAAGGACATGCCCTGAATGGAAAAAGAAAGCAAAACAAAACAAAGCAATCCCTGCTAGCCTAGCTGCAAATCTAGTTTCAAAAGGTTGAAGCCTACCTTCACCTCATGAAGAAATCTAAGCAGGAATGTTCCATAGGTATGGAAAGACCCTGCACTGTCTTGCATATATCTGTAATTGAAACATGCTGGGCCAGACTGTGGAAGCTGCCTGGCTTCAATTTAAATAAGCCTTGATGGGGTCCCCACTGGCTTTAGGCTTTACTCATGGAATTGTGAAATGCAATTAGACAGCCAGTTAGCAATGACCTCCTTAGTGTGGCAATGTTATCTAGGAACTTTAAACAAAAAAAACAAGGGTGACAGGGCTGTTCAATGCATAGTTCATTATAAAACATGGATACATGTTTGAGATTACATAAGATAAAATAGTTGTTTCCAGGGAAGTCTTCCTGCTTACAGAGAACATGAACTCCAAGAGTTTTCAACTGTTTTTCCAGGAGTTTGGTTCAATAACTTTTTAAGGAAAGGATGGGCAAAGAATTGGAGTTTAATGAAGCTCAGACTGTGATCAATGTACCTTCAAAATGATTTGTCTATTTTTTTGATTAAAAAAAAGAAAAATGCCAAATGAAACTGCAAGAAAATAGGTTAAAAGTTGTATCCTACTAAGTCATTACTAAATGTTTTGTGAGAAGAAGTGTGCCTACATAATCCCATTTTCTTCACACTTGCTTCTGTTGCAAGGTTTTCTGGCAGATGTGTTTTAAAAGGTCAGCAAGATGTGAGTACACTGGTCGGATAACCTCCCACTTTCAGTATTCTCATGTCTACAATCTGTTTGAGGTTCAGATTATATATTTTTATTTGAAATCTTGCCCTCAGAGGACCAGCACTCATGTTTCCACTGCATGCAAATTGTAATTGTCTGAGCTGACAGAAGTATTAGGATTACTGCCCTGTTTCTTTTGATTTTTCTTAAGAGTTTGGCTGTGGAGGAAATTGAGGTGCTTTTGTTTAGCACTTCACACAGCTTAGGGTCTCTTATTTGATCTAGAAATTCCTGATCCAGAAACTACTCATGGTGAAAGCTTTTGAAGTTAGATAGAAGGTGTTTCTTTTCCCTGTGCGCTATACTATGACCAGAAAGTCTTGATTTATTAGGGAGACATGGAATCTTTTGGATTTCAGAAAATTATCTATTGCCTCTGAAAGCGTTGATTAACATAAATTTAAGAGATTGTCTTAAGAAAGTGTCTGAAAGCCTGCTAGGGAAGGAATAAATGTCCAGAGAGTCCTAGCATAAACCAGTTGAATAACGTTTTTGAACATTTTTGTTTTCTGGAGGAACACAAAGTCAACACTGCATCCAATTTTTTTTGTAGCTATATTTTGTCACACTTTGTCTAACTGAATTTATTTTTCAATTATTGACAATTTTTTTCCCAGATTAGCAGGTTAAATAAATATCTAGAGTTGTAATTGAAAGAAGTACATCATGGCTAAATGGAAAGACAATTCAACAAAAAATAAAAAGCAACACTTCCTGTAATTGTATTAGAGACGTAACCATAAGACTACAGATGTCTACAGCATATTTCTCTTTTAGGAACTCGTTTAACAAAGAGTGATTCAATGGGGAAAAGTCTCCAATAAATAACCAGAAGGCACATGTAGAGTTGTAGCCTATCTGAAATAGTAATGCAGGGATGTTTTCTTGAGTTTTCATTTTTTAAATCTTTTTAATAAGCATTGCTGCCAACTACTAGTCATGGTAACAGTAACAGCTGAGTAATGAGTAACCTGAGGAATAATGAAGTTCAGGTTTGAACTTGCCGTCGTGGTGCTGTACTACTTCTTGATTTAAGGATGCGTGGTTCCTGCTGATGACAACCCAATCTCCGTCCTATGGCTTTCAAGTTTAAGTCTGCTCTATTCTGGCTAGCTCTGTTGATTCCTAACTTTGTGTTACCTCTCTTACAGGTCCACTATCTCATGGTCTTGTCTGCCAACTGGGCCTATGTGAAAGATGCTTGCAGAATGCAAAAATATGAGGATATTAAATCAAAGGAGGAACAAGAGCTTCATGATATTCATTCTACTCGCTCTAAAGAGCGGCTCAATGCTTACACATAAGAGAAAGCTTGTCTTACTTCCTAACATGTGAATGCTTTGTTGTTTAACTAAAGGCCATCCAACCATTTTAAAAACAATTGAAAGTGCTTCTCACAAAAGATAGTTTGGGTGACTTACATATCACCTACATAGAATTCTTGGTTGTCTAGCACTTGGTTTCTTAATTAGTTCTTACTTTGTGTGACCATTCTCTACCACAGAGCTCCTAAATAGCCTTTCCTGAATCCTTTCAAGCTAATTAGTTCTGATAGATCAAGGATACTAAACTATTGTCAAATACAACTATGTGTTTGATTTTTTTAATCACTTTGTATGTGTTATGCATAACACCTTTTGCATTGTTTCTTATATGTTTTTGAAAAAAAAGTAGCTTTTTATACTTTTTAGTTTTGAGTTCAGTAACTACTTTAACTACAGGTATACTTCAAAGGGACCATTGTACATGGTGTACAATATATAAAGAAAACATTCTGATGACTTTCCTTTATATTTGGAAAACCTGCCAGATGGACCCTGATCAACTTGAATGAAGGTCCTAAGAACGTTTTAAACAATCAAAGGTGCAATTTCTAAATTTGTAATAGTGGGTAAAAAAATGAAAAAAAAAAGTGAAAAAATTAAAAAAAAAGAAAAAAAAAAGAAAAAAGTGCTTCTTATCTTTGTTAACATTGTATTATTATTGATGTTTTTAAAGAATATTCTCTTGTTCCAAGTTCCATGGGTGATAATTCCTTGTTTGTATTGTGAGCATGCAGTCCGTGGTGCTAACAATGCATGGCCACTTGCCTTTTGAAGGAATTCAATACCACGGCTACCTGTTAAAGAGTTATGGTATATAGACAACTGTTAATTAAGTGATATAGTTATTCATAGTTTTTTACAGAATGATCTCTCTTTAATTCAATGATGGTTATGCTAAATTGGAGCTGTTCATGTGACGACGTAAGAAATTACTGCTTGGCTACATTTATGAAAGTAATATATCAAAAATACAGTGACCATAGGAGTCAGATGTCTTTTTACCTGCTTTAAAAATTTAAATGGATTGCACCTGTCTGAACTGTAAAAGATATATTAAAGGAGACTTCCATAAATGTTATAGCTTGGCTTCTAGCTTTCCTACACATAATGGTTTACCTGTATTACGTTGAAGTAAGGTGAAAGACCACTACAGAGCTTATTATTTGAAAGTGTAGTAATATATTTGAACCTTTATTTTGATAGGAAAATGTTATCAGAAAGATAGGTCATCTTGATTTGAAAGAATTACCTGTATCAAAAACAGAACAAAAAACCCTATTTAAGAGCAGTCAGTATTATTGGACCAAATTTGGTGGATTTTTTTTTTTTTTTATTTTGCCTATTTCTAATGCTACAAGAATGCTGTAAAGTGTCTTTTAAAGTGATGTAGCCTGACAAGACATTTTTGTCAGTGTTAAAAATCTTAGGTAGTTTTGTGCACTTATTGGACCATTGTGAATTCTCTCTCAGTGTAAGTGCATTTCTAATAAAACTTCTTGAGTAAAACTCTTCTTTGTACTATTACTAGTCATGCATCATCAGTAATTTTTAACAATTCTTGTAGTAAGTAGAGGGTAATACTATAGTTACTTGTGGCATGATAATGCATTAAGTAGTATTAGTTGGTTGAGTTTCTTTTTTCTTTTTGTTTTCTTTTGATTGTTTTGGGTTTTTTTTGGTTGTGTTTTTGATTTGGGATTTTTATTTTGGTTTGGGTTTTTTTACACTTAGGCTGTCCTACGGGGTCAACAGTTTTCTGATAATGTGCAGTACCGGTATTACAGATCTGCAAAAAGTATTAGGAACCTCTTTTTGGATTATATATTGTAGTGTTTCAGTTTTGTGTCTTAAAATGTTTGTGCTGATTTTTAAAACTATGTCTTTTAAACTCATGTAATGATGTTAATGCTTTTGGCTCTTCTCTGGTATTAGAGTTTGTATTTTCACAAAGAATGCTTTGTAGCAGGCATTACAATTAATCTGTTTTGTACATAAATGTGCCAACAGCTTGATGGTGGCGTTTTTGAAATGTAGAACAAAGTGCTTGCAAAAATGTAATAAACACACTTGTGTACTTTGTGTTATTGTTAATTCTTTGTGTAGTTTTTCTTTGCCTGTCTTGAACAAGTAATTGTAACCTAAAATGGAAGAAGCTTGTTCTTTCTACTGGTCTTGCTATTGTGCAGATAGCTTCAAATATGTCTTTTAATCAACATGTAGTGTCAGAAATTATATATCCTAAGAATAACAGAGTAAAATATTTTCTGAGAGCAGAATTTCGTGGTCTAGGGCAAGCCAGGTAGCATGAGCCATATACTTATATTTTTAACGTACCAGTCAAAAGACCAACTGGGAACAACATTACTGCAGCGCTATTTGGAACAGCTCAACAGAAGCTGATCTGACATCAGTTTGAGTGTTGCTGCGGATACTGATTCCAGGATGTTACAGTAGCTAATACTTTGAAACCTTGACAACGATACCACATTACTTATATGCATTTAAAGTAATTTAAATGGTTAAGAGAAATCTACAGCAGTGCCAACTAACATGGTATCGCTAAGGAAAATTATTTAAAATACAGTTCCGCAATGTGTTTGTTCTCAGTAAACTGGCTATTATGTAGCTCTTTGTGTGCTCTCAATGAGATCGTGTGCCATAATAGCAAACAATTTTTGAGGAGCAGCACAAGCCAAGGGAGGAGACAAGCTTCCCACAGCACAGCATATCAGTCATAACTGATTCACTTCAAAGTCTGTGCATATTTGGTTTATTCCAGACTTTTCTCTGTTTGTTGACACCCTAAGCTGATTTTTCCTGAGATAGGCTGCATGGATCTTGATTTCTATAGACTATTCTGTGCTTAATCTAAACCTCTGACTATTGTGCTTTTCAGAAACAAGAATCCATTGTAGAACAACCTATTTGGTGCAGGTTTTTGCTGCACAAAACAGTGCAATTAAATAACAATTTCAGTTTAAGATGTTTCCAGCCCTAAATACTCAGTTTTGCATTTTCTTCGCCATTTACTATGCTCCATCAATAGTGCTAATAGCATGTTACAAAACAGATCAAAAACATTATTTGAGGTAGAAATCCTTCCCACTCATTTTCCCCCACTCACATCACCTTTTTTTTTTTTTTCCCACAAGATTCTTTTATCCCACAGCAGGATCATATCAGCGTTTCAGCTTCCAGCACAAGCACATAAAACATTGAGTCAACATAATTAAAAAATAGAGCAGTGCACTGAAGACATGGGGCAGAGTACACCAGGGGTAGACAGACAGAGAATTTTTATGTCAGTCTTATTCTTGAAGCCAATGTAACATATAGTTATGTGGTAGAGTTAAAAGCAGGAGGTGCTGAAATTATTTGCTAATTTAATATTTCTAAAAGGCTAATGATAATTCTTTTTTTTGTCACAGGAGATGAAGTAAGAGAATTTCAACTATAACTGAAAATATATCTATAAATTAATGTTAATATCTGCAATTATTAGTCTTAAATTAGTGCAATCATTTAAATTTTAATATGTATACATTGATTGTAAGGATTTATTGAACATTACCAAGGTTGAAATTCACCTTCAGCTGCCATAGTAGATTTTAAAGCAGAATATTTCTGTACTGTACTTCCTATAATAGTCAATGGCAACAGTTCACAGAGTCTTTTTCATCATCGAGATCCAATGCATTTTTCAATTATTCAGTTCTGGGTTACCACAAGTATTAATGTAGCTAGTTTTCTGAAGAACACATCTCAATTTATAAACCATAAAAGTTCAGACTATAATATATTTCATTCCAGGGGGAAAGGAGATGTTTATATTATCTCTCTTTAAAAAAACAAGCAAACAAATAACATGTTATTTTCATTGAGTTGCACAGAAACCCTGAATATATATATTGTTAAGCAGCAAGCAGATTTATGCCACGAGGTAATATCACATTTCAGCGCTGCCTCCATTTTGGGTAGATACCAATTAAAAAGAATAAGTTCAAAGCACTTAGTATATTCAACAGCTCTTTTTGTCCCACATGAATTCTTTGAACTTATATTTTATATAAGGGAGGAACTCCAGCAGTATCTGAATTTTGAGGTTTTCAACTATAGTTTCTTGTTCTTTCAGGTATCTGCAGAGGATGCCACTACATCAGAGGGTTACTTCTGTGTTTGACAGTTATTAGCAGTGACAGTGATAGGTAAGTGATTCTGCTGGCACAGCAAGAGAGGTGGTGACTAGCAGAGAAGTGCATCTTCTCTGGCTTGAATAGAGTAAGCAGATTTGCAGCTATTCGCAAGGAGAAATTTATTCTGAGGAGAGGGTTCTGCCCACATTGTACAAACTGCTGTGGACTTGTTCCCTGTGTCAATTGGAGTCTGGTCAGATAAATGTGAGCCCCAGGGAAGATCATTTTAGTTGGTCTTTGAATTGGCATTGCTGAACTTCCCGTGGCTGAAAGGGATGGTTTGGAGGCAGATGTATCTCCTTTGGGGAGTTGTTTGAAAAAACAAACAAACAAAAAAAAAACCCAAAAAACAAGAGACTTGCATGAATATCCCATGGTTCTGCATGTTGAGTTACTCAAGTCAGAAATGCTGTGTAAGCCAGAAAAGAGATGATGAGAGTTAGGTTTTCCAAAGGGTTTAAATATTTTTCTTCTCAGATGTCCAGGAAAATGGTATTTATGCATGAATCACTTTCCTGTGGTTAATAAAGAATATTTTGGTCTCTGAAACTGTAAAACCTACATTTTTTTAAACAGCTTTGCTCACAGGTATTTCTTCTTAAGTATAAATATTAATCTAAGAACAAATCTCATTGGGAAATAAGTTTATCCTCAACAAATTAATGTCCCTGTTAAAACATACAAATTAATTCCTGGAATTTTATAATTCAGCTAGTTTTGTTTGGCTCTACAATCACACCCTCTCAACTTTAGTCTTTTGGAATAGTAAACTAAATCACATGGGTAGAGGAAAATTGTCAGGTTCATCAGCTGGCCAATTTGAACTGATTAAGCAGATGGAAACCTTTCCCGAGAAGGCAGTGTTGAAAGCCTCATATTGGTGCCATCTTCTGAAATATGAAACAACATGTTAGACAGGAATACCTCATTAAGGTGTTTAATTCATGTCTGTGTTCCCCTTGCGCTATTTGCTTTTTCTCTGTGACATGCTGTTCCTTGTGCCATAATTTGAATTGGAACTGAAGCAACATAAAACTGTGACTGAGATCTCACCAGTGCCACAGAGTGGTGACGTACCACATGCTTGGAAACAGGGACGAGAACAGTGAAAAAGCAAGGCAGGGAAAAGGAAATGTAAGATTTTCCTTTCCTAGTAAGACAGCTGCAAGCTAATAAACTGGGCTCAAAATCTGTGCCTTAGTTAAAGCATTATATACAGATATGCTTCAGAGGACTAAGGCTTAAGGAGAAGTGAGAGTTTCTGACAAGGTACAAAGGGCAAATACTGCTTGGAACATACTGATTTTGCAGAGTCCAAAGCCATGTTTCTCCTTAAAGGAGCAGATGGCCGAGGGACATGTGTAGCTGCAAGTCACCTTTAATTGTCCCAGCAGGACCAAGTCACTGGTCATCTGGCGATGTGTTCTCAGGATCTCTTCCCAGCATGAGTAGCATGATGGCAGAGCAGAATGTGTCATATATGCAGTTGCATGGAGCAGTGGGGTAGAGTTTGTGTCATTTAAAAGAGCCAGGGGATGATGCAGAAGAGGACTGCTGCTGCAGGCATAATCCTGGATCCTCTACAGCAAGGTTGTTTTTCAATAACAGGAGGGAACAAAATCATGATTTGAGGTTGAGCAGTCTGGAAATTCTGGTGTTTGCGTGTGAGACATGTTAGGATTTTTTGTAATGTAGTAGTTAAGCACTTGCATTTTTCATCTTTTATAAATATACCAACACACATACAATAGTCTGATAAAATACATTATTTTTAACAAACCTCTCTGCTACAGTAGTATTAATGCCAGCCTTATAGCAAAAGAGCTAATTCAATGGTTAAGTGATTTTTTTTTTTTCCCCCACAAATAGAGGCACGAATTTTTACCATATTCATCACATACTTGTGCAAATGATAAGAAAAACTAGGGAAATAATAGCAGCTTTGACTTTTCTTTATGAGCCTTGACTGTGTTATTTGTTTTTCTCTACAGCTCTTTCAAACATCCTGATAGATATGCTAAGTACAGTAGTACTTAGGACTTCCCTCAGCATTTAACACATGCAAGTACATGCATAAGCAGATATTTTCCCCCTTCTTTCTTTAATAAGCTCAACACTGTTCTTTCTCTCACTGCACAGCCCCCGAAGTGTACCCACAGGTGCTGTGTCTTCATGCTTGCATTCTTTGCTTTTTTCGGTGTGTCCTTCATCCACACATCACTGCCCCTGGGCAAACCCCTCCTAGACCTGGTTTCCACCTTCATCTCTGCAAGTCTGTTCTGCTCCAGCTGCAAGCGGCTAAGAATGGCATTAGGATTAATCTTACCTGACTTGGGTCAAACGTGAAGCTGTACCCAGCAAAGTCCATGGTTATTCATCGTGCTTCTTTTGGCAAATTCTCAGCCTGAGTATCCAAATATGAGGTAACGTGGCTACACTGTGAAGAAAACTATGGAGAAGATGTTAACTAAGGAGAAAAATCTAGGCTCCTTAGAGAAATTTCTACCATCCTTCAATATTCTTAATGTGAAAATAAGGGAAAATCAGGAAGTAGGAGAATATTTATAGATATCGTGTAACTGTAAATCCTATGCAAATTTGTGCTATGCAATACTTTTCAACTGAGACTTAAAATGTATTACTGTTCTTTAAAATCAAATCAAATAATAAATAATAATATGAGACAGAATAATATTTTCCTAAATCAGGAGATGTGTTCAGCTGGTACAAAGCAGCTGATAATAAAAAAACTCAAATCTTCTAAGTTCATAAAAAAATTATGTGATATATTTGCATGAACTATAGGAGGCGTTAATAATTTTTCCTAAGGAAAATAAGTTTATTAAGAGATTAAAAGAATGTCCTTCTTTGAAGTGCAAGACCACCTAACAGTACTCAGACATAGCATGCATTTTAATGTTTTGATAATTAGTGTGGAATGTGAACTTTTTGCTTTTTGACAACAAATACACATTTGTGTTTAATTTTATTGAAATATAATCAATGGCCGTGTGTGTTGAAGGAGCTATTGAACTCTTAAAGTCAACGCCTCTTACCAAAGATTTCCCCATGTGCCATGGGAAGCAGTAAGAGTTTGTTATCTGCATTAATCTCTTTAAGTGGATTAAATTCTTGAGAACAAAATCCACTCAGTTCATGGGCTAGTATATGGGCTGGATCTGTAGACCATGTATTTATGAATAGACATGCAGACAATTTGACTAGGTTCCAGAAGATTGCAGTTGAACTCTTGTGTCACAGGTTTTCCCAGAAGGCTAACTAAGAAGACTGGATAATTTGCATATCTTTCCAGGGCCATAGTCCTTCTAACAGTTCAATGGTTTCGTTTTCTTTTACCCATCTGGAAAAAAAAAAAAATAGAGAGAATCTTTTCAATGGAAAACATTCTGTGTTTGATCCAGCATTGTTTTGGGTACTGCTTGAGAGTTTTTGGTTTGATGCTTGGCAGGGGCAACAATTACAGAATCTAGTGCTACATTTCAATTTGATAAATACTGTAGAGATTATTTTCTTTTCCATTCTGAAGCATAGGTAATGGTCAACAGACTTGAAAATCTGGTGTTAAAATTCTCCTTTGCCTGCAGAAAGTTACCCTTACTTATTCTATATTTTTATTTTGGTACCTGCAATCCTGACTTCAGGTGACTTAATGTCTTCTGTGTTGTAAGCAGAGAGACTTTTCCAATAGCATTCAATTTGTTTCTTATGAGTTTTTTGGTAATTTAAAAACATTTTTTATTATTTTAAATAATTTTTCCACATGAATATAAATTCAACTCTATTTCTTTATAGGAATTTTTTTTTTTTTCAGACTGAGAAATCTAACTAAATTAACTTAATGTACTTATCCTTTCTTTTTGAAGAATTTTAAGTTTCAAAAGGTTTCTGATACTCAAAGTGAGTCTTTGTTCTATCTAAACAATTGCATTAAAAGAAAAAAAAAAAGGTGGAATGAAGTTAGAGTGCTGTGGTGACACTGAAATTGGATATTAGATATATTTTTCTGTCCTGAATTACATGTCAGCATGTGCTACAAATAGCACAGATCTTCCCATGAAATTCAGGCAGTTTGTTTCTTGATGACCAGACCCATCACAGCTCTTTAACTTAATTTAAATAAACACTAGTGAAAACCCTAACAGAAGAGAAAATTTTATGGATTTTTTTTCCTTCCTGTGTGACAGAGCTGAGTGTTCTATTCATAGACACAATTGTGGATAAATTGAAAGCATGGTGATGTTCTTGCTTATTCCTCATTAAATTTAAGTATATTTACATATTAAAAAAAACCTCCACAAAATACAGCACAAGGAGATTATCCATGTCATCTATTATTTTGTAGCTTTTAAAGACAATGAGGAAAATGAATGAAGTGAAAAATCTCTCGCTTAACTTTGTAGACTACTGACATCTGGTGGTAAAGCTGCTTAAACCAAAGGATGTGGCTAATTGTTTTTAAATAATTGCTTTCAGAAGATCAATCTGTTTCTTTTCTACTTCTATTATAAGTAAAACTTATTCTGCAGCATGACTTAAAAACATCCAAACACTCTGTCTATATATGTGTGTGTGTGTGTGTATTACAGGTACAATTTATAAAACTACTATTTATGATGCTGACCTACCTTACCTGATTGGAAAACAGGGGTGCTAGCCCTTTAGAAATACTTTCCAGAATAAACACATTTTTAACTAAACTAATGTATGCTAGCAGTGGCAGCTTCCAGCTATATCTAAACCTCGTTTGGCATTAAAGCAACAAGCACAATTCTAAATTCCTGTGGACCAGAGCTGTGCTTGGTTCCAAAGCCACGGGACTGTGGGATGACTCAGCTTGGTAATGACAGTGGTCAGTGGAGCTACTTCTACAGATGTTGAAGTTGAATGTTAAGATGCCTTCATATTTCTTAGCCAAGCAGCTGTCCAAAAATAAGTTGTGTTATCACTAGAGCCTAAAACATAGAAGGAGATAGACCAGATGATACTTTATGGTCATTTTGAATGTCTTAGAGTATCTCTCCTAGTCTTCAACTACTATTCCAGAATGGCTGTCAAACAGGACATCTCTCACCTGTTGGCCCTGTGAAGGGTACCCAACACCCTGAATTACACCAAATGACACCAATTTACTGCACTCAGGTCAGTGAGTCTTACACTTCTTAATCTCCAGTGTTTTGATCGGGGTTTCTCAGCACAGTGAAGTCAGTAGAGCTGTGCTGCTGTTCCTGGCTCAGCCTTCCAGTCTGGGCCCCTTGGCAGGAAGACAACTCAGGCAAATCCATCTGTGGCTCTTCCGGCTCTCACAGGATCCCAGCTGGAGGAGATGTACATACAACTCTTGATAGAGCATTTACCTTTAATAGATAATTAAAGTACAGATCTCATTTAATAAGGAAAATAAGTAGGATTACAGCTCAGGGCAGAGGAGAACAGTACTGCTTCAAATTCTGGTGCCTTCCTAAAGCAGACTTTCTTGGTGACTAAACTAGAAATTAAAAAATGATACATATTTCAGCTCTTATGTGATTTGGTTTTTTATGTTTTGGGGTTTTTTTGTTGTTTGTTTGTTTGGGTTTTTTTGTTTTTTTTTTTGTTTGTTTGGTTTGGTTTGGTTTTGGTTTGGTTTTTTTCCCCTAAACGTGGAAAATCTTGTCAGGAGTTAAGTCATTATCAAAACAAAAAAAAAAAAAAAGAAAAAAGAGAAAACCCCATGAGCTAAACCCCTTATGAAGCATAATTTTCTCAGTTCTATCTTAATTCATTTTAACAATGCACAGTCCCTTCCAAGGAAGAAACTTCCAGGCTAGCACAAAAGTAGTGCTTTGCTAAATTTGTTCTTGATACGTTTTAAGTATATGTAATGTGCCTTGGCCACTACTCTAATTTTAGGAGATGCTTAAGTTTACTTGTGTATAGACCCTGTCTGGATGACAATAGCTGGTATAATTACATGTTGTTTTCTTGTTTGATTGAAACAAATGTTAAGATTACTTGGAAATCTTCCTCAGAAAAACTTGTTTTATCTCCCCAAACAAGTAAAAAGACTTCCTTTTTGGTCATAAATACATATTTATTATTTATGTTAAGACTTATGTTAAGACTTGTGTTAAGACTTTCCAGATATCCAGACTAATTTTTTTTTTAATTGAGATTATTAAACTGCTCTCTTTAATGAGGCACTTTATGAAACCCTTTAGATAAGCCTTTGCTTCTCTATGACTTTTAGGAGAATTGTTGTTTCAAAGAACAATGTTTTTGCTTTAGTAGTTTTTTTGTTTGGTTGTTTTTTTAAAAAATTCATAAAAAGAAGAGAAGTAGTGCACATGATCTGTCAACATCCTGAAAACAGATCAGTAACTGTTACCACAATTTTTATTCAGTCTAGTGTTCACCAAAAAAATATCAGTTACCTCTTACTGGAGATGTTTGACTGGTATTGAAAATGACTGTCTTTTACTGTGAAATCTTCATGAATTTAACACCAAAGAAAATGGAGAATTTGACATTTTGACCACTTCTATGTTTTTATTTTCCAGCAAGAATTAATATGGTGATACAAAGTGTGTATCACCTAAAGGCCTAACAGATTATTTATTCATTGGTATATGAAAATATAGATGGTTAATGCTGCAATATTATAGTAAATGACCTTATAGCTGGAAAACCAATGTTAAAAAGTCTCTTGAGTATAAAATATTGGTTTTAATTAAAGCATTCATTACTTACATGCCAACAAATGTTTCTTGCCAAAATCAAGAAGGACAGTAGTCTCTTACAGATTATAAGGAAGAAGAGACAATGTCTTCTTTAAAGACTCTTCCCACTAAAAAGATTACTTTGGGACTCGTGAGGTCATTAGTGTTTAGCCATAAGAGTAATTGCAAATATGACTGAAAAAGCATGAATGGATATTTGCTAAGGGTTTTTTAGACACACATTGAAAAATACTATTTAGAATATTAGTAACTTGGACCACTTTGGAATATAATTTTATTAGAAGATTTGGTTTTGGAAAGTTCCCATCACAGGCTCAAAAACAATTGAATCACTTTTCATTAGTAATGACTGAAAACAAATTGCTTTTGTTTCTGAATGTATGATTTGGCTGCTGTGTTCCTGAAAAAGACGGAATGTCCTTCTCTGATCTGTATGGGATCAGAGACAAGTGTTGCCATTGCGTGGGACAGTAGAGGGGAGTTCAGCTCTAGAATAAAACTAAAAGTGTGTGCATGTGTGAGGTGTGTATGTTGTTTTTCTAGTGTCGAAGCTCCTCTTGTAGTATGATGAGTCTAGAAAGCATTCTGAGCATATGAAGCAGAGCAGAAGGAGTGCAATACAGGACTTTGGTCTGTGCAATTCAGGCAGAAGAAAAGTGGTTAGAAAGGCGTGACCAGTGAATTTGTGATGAGAAGGGATCCTCACTGTGTTACTGAGCCCTAGACTTCCTTCTGAACTTCCGGAGACATTGGCTCCTTCCCAAACCTTTTCTCTGAAAAGTAGTTCAGAACTGGCTGCACAGTCAGTTACTCTCTGAGTCCAGAATAAGGCACCAGAATAAGTGACTAGACAAATTCAAAGACAGAATATCCGTAGTCAAATTTCTAGCTCAAGTGGGAACATTGGCAGGGTTTAAAGTATGTTAGCTGACAAAGCCTGACTTCACTGTTGTTGCCTCCTCTGATCCCCCAAATGTGTGAAATACCTTCCTGCACGTCATTGTTACTTCTGCAATCTCTGCAGTCTGGAAAGAGTCCTGGAATTTGACTTCTGACACTAAACACAGGAAAAGGACTGTTAGCATGTAGTTTTATAATATACAAATCTGATAATTTTATTTGCTGCACTACATTTTTCACATATCAGTACTTGTGCTTATTGTGACAGTGTCTCTCTAATTACCACACAACCACTTGTGCTACACATAATGGTGTTAAACATTTTGGTAGTTTGTGTATGGCTGTCTCAGAGCCAGTGTGAGACAAGAGGGCAATCTGTTTCAATGAACTGGTGCAGGAATGGAATGGATGGACATGAAAAGCAGTTCATGGGCAAATGAAGAAATGGGTATTGCTAGTAAGGCAAAGGAGACACAAGACAAAATGGTGACAGGTTAAAAAAAAAGGAAAGGACCTTAAGAGGATGGGAGTGAAACAGAACATGATACAATATGGTGGGGAGCCTTGAGAGTGGAAACAGAGCAGGTATGGGCCATGCCCAAAGCACCAGACAGGATGGAAAATCCACTGAAATGGGGAGATAATTTCAAGTCTGATATGAAATTAGAACACAGATCTGAATGAGAAAGAAAGAATATGAAAAAACAACACTCACAAATAGATATTGAGATGAGAGGTATAAATCCATTTAACAGTATTTACAGACCCTGGACATAAGTCCAGAGAGAAAGTAATTATGCACAGTTTACAAACTCAGCAGGACTTTGAAATAATAATAAAAAAATAAATAAAATTAAAAAAAAATCCAGCTGTCAAGAGCCATTTATATAAGGTGCCTCTTGGTAGTCAGAGTTCTGAAAACACCTATAATGAGGCTGAAATACAGAGCAAAAAGAAAGAAGAAAGATCTTTTTCTGTAAGTCTGTGAGTTTGGTGACTCAGTCATTCAGACTTAGGAAGATCCCATATGACCAGACAGAATAAAATAAAATAAAATAAAATAAAATAAAATAAATAAATAAAATAAAATAAATAAAATAAAAGTATTTTCTCTTGAATTTATTTGTGACATCAGAATTATAGCAACCAGCAAAAGGATCTCAAACACCCAGTGGGGCTGCCGTGTTTTTGAAAAGTTATGTGGACTACTACAAATGTATACAGCATAATTACAGGAAACAAAACAATCCTTCCCAAAGGTAATTTTTTTCCATAAAAATGTAAATGTCCTGATGTACTTTTTACTGCTGTGTACTCTTTCTTCTGTACTTTGCTTTTCTACTCCATGACTTTAGAAATGGAAAACTGGAAAACGTCTTACCATATTGTGACTGAGTCTTCACATTTCCAAAACTAATTTACTTTGGAAACCACGAAGGGATTTCTAGCTTGTGTGATTAGGCTGGTACCATTTGTTTGCAATTTTTTTTTTTTTTTTAATAGTTAGGAGGGTATCCATGGGAATTAAAAAAATAAACTGAACAAAACCAAGGAAATTAAGTATAGTGCAAATATTTGCTTTTAGGTTCAGAAGGTGTTTTACTTTCATATTTCTATCATGACATACCCTTTAAGGAAAATGAATTTGTCTACTGTTCTGTCTAACCAGGAGGAAACCAATGGTCTCCCAGGAAGTAGAAGCTTCTCTAGCTTTCAGCCAGAACTAATGCAGATGAAGGTTCCTAGGTCTATCTTGGAAGTCTCTCTGATACGAGGTGAAGGGCAAGGCAACATCAATCCTTTTCTTCTAGTATCTGTACATTTTGTCATGTCATCATCCCCGTTGTCCCTATTAACCTCTGTTTTGTCCTTTTGTTTTGGGTGATAGGAATTGTCTGCTGTATTACTTGTCTATGGAGCATTTCATTCAAAGATGAGGGGTGGTGGTGGCTTGTGCTGTGGCTCCTGATGTATGATGAAGTCCATACAGCCTTTCATGTTGGTTGGGATTTGTTGGAAGAAACTCCTGCCACAGCACGTGGGAGACAGAGGATCATCCAGACCACACGTTGTGGAAAAAGACACCCCTAGAAACAAGACCATCACTACAGCAACCTCCAGAAGAGCAGAGACTTTAGAATGTAATACTACCTGCACCTTTTAATGTATGGGTGTCCCCTTTTTAGATTATAATCCCTAGGATCTCCAGCACACATGTGGCTTTCTGTGGAAAGAGGCATGTTCCCTTCTTCCCCGGTATCCAGCCTCTCCCTGCTCCTGACGTTATTGGATGTATCACCTGTCATTCCCTATTCCTGGGTTCCCACCGGGTTTTGGTCCTCCTGTTCCCTTATTGGTTCCTGTGCCCCCAATCCACTCCCTTCCCCCCAAATTCTTACCGAGTCACACCCTACCTCCTAAAGCCCACCCTTTCCAAGTATCATTAAAGGCTTTTCTACCATCACACATCTTGTGTTTGCATCACTGTAATCCCTCCTCCGTGAGGATTTCCCAATCCTCTCCAAACCCTGAGGGGCTTGTGCAGTGGAGGAGCCATCTCCATCATGGCTCTTAGGAGTAACCTCCTAGTTCCCTTTAGTCTGCTGCATCTTCATTTCTGTACCGTTTTTCAACTCTCAGCAATGTCTCATTTATCCTATGTTTGTTTAGCAACAAGCAGAAAAATGTGCTGGCCTGAGGATGCCAGGCAATACAAATGTTACATACATAGCAAATGAAAGCTATGAAAGATTGCCTACTGCCTTACAAATATTTCTGGTTTGTTCTGGTAAGGGTCTGTTCAGATTAACTGGAGGATACTAAAATAGGAATAGGGAAGTGATAGCCGGAAATGTCTGAAATTCAGAAATATTGCTGTTTCAATGTGTGCAAATAGAACAGCTTAAATTTTAAAAATACAAAATATAAAGTAATTTTTAAAAAAAAAAAAGTTTCTACATTGTGTGAACATGTCCTTCCATATTTTCACTGCATTTTTTTCCCAGGATATCTGAAATTTAGGTATTTTTTTTGGTCATTGATTTATTTTGCTTTTTCTCACACGAATGAAAATTGAAGCCTTGCAGGACTGGCATGGTGCAGTGCAGATTTGGCTGTCAGAGCCTCATGTGGAGGTTCACACTGCTCTTGGAATGTTCAAAAGTTGAGCTGAGGAGACTAGAAGGGCTCAAGTTGCCTCTTCCCAAAGGTCCTAACTTAGAGAAACAGTGTCTTAGGATTTTTTAAATCATTTTGAAATGAAACAGGTCAGATAGCTTCAGAACAAGTTGCACTAAATCAAACCAAGTATTTTATTCCAGTTTCAATCAAAAACTTTTTGGAAACACTTTCCCAAATAGCAGTCTGGATTGGAGGAAATTATTTTCATGAGAGGAGTTGCTCCTGTAGAAAAGAACTGTTCCCCTACTGTACCCATGCTTTGTTAGCCGCGGTTTTTTTTTTTCCTAAAGGCTAAATCCAGATGCCTTGCTGCCACCTGCTGTTGTCACACAGAGTGGCTGGAATAGTTACGCATTGGATTGTGTTAGTTTTTTGATATTGTACTTTCTAAACAAGGAAAAACTATTTAGTATCTGATGCAGTTTTTAAGCAATTACATGAGATTTTGTTTGTGAGACTGAAAAAGAATATGAAACCCTAATCTTCTGACTAATTCAATAACCATATAAAAATGACAATGATACACTATTTGTGTTGTCCTTTTTCTTGCACAAATACATAAGAAAAAAAAAAAGTGTGGGATTAGATGATATGTCATAATGTCAGCAAGAGGTCTGTTAAGGTTTCTGCTCTACATATGCTTATACAGTTGGCAGTCCCAAAATCTCTTGCTTACATACCCACATAAAAGCATCCACATAGCTGCACTATTGAAAAAAACCAAAAAACAACAAAATCCAAAACAAAACAAAAAAACCCACACAAAACAAGAAAGAAAAAACAAACAAAAAACCACACACAAAAAAACCAACAAAAAAACCCATCCAACCCCCCAAAATATTAATTCAATAAAATATTATTACTAATAATATTAAAATTAAAAATAAAATATTAAAATACTACTAAGATTAAAATATTATTACTATTTCAGTCTGTGTTGGTTTTGTGATGGGTTTTTACCTGACAAGTAAAATTTCTTCCCTTTTGTGTTCTTGGAAATAAGTAATACTATATCTAGTATATCTACTGGAGTTGAAACCTCACTAAACAAAGATTATGAAAAAAAATCCAAACACTTAACATAGGGTATTTTAGTAGCTGAAAATGAATGTGAAACCCCTTTCTCATTTTACTGCTGATTGTCTCTCTTCTGCCTACATAAAAAAGTAAGTTTTGCCAATAGAATGAGGGAGAACAAAAAAAAAAATCAAGAATGGTTTTTTTTCTGAACATATTAAATGCAGGCAGGGGATGGACAGAGCTTCTGCAAAACTGTGATTCTACTGTCATGCTAACTAAGAAAAAATGCTTCAGTAATGATAACGGGTCTGCCTGGTGTAAGGTCTTATGTAAGACACTATGCAGTTCAAAGGAGTTGATTCTTGCAAAAATGCATGGAAATGTTCCAAAGATGATCAGGTAAATGGAAAAAAGGCTATGAAGGGACATACTCAGCTGAGCAAACTAAGGCTGAGAGGATTAGTCTCTTGTCTGTAACAAAAAACGGGTATGACAGTGACCACTAAGGAAGGGTTAATAGTTAATCACTCAACTAGCTAACAATAGTATAAGAATAAATAGGTAAAAGTTAACCAGCTTGGTTTTAGACTGGAAATTAAAGGTAAGATTCCTAACCTTTGAGGTAAAACTTTTCTGTAACAATCTTCGGATTGGAAAATATAAAGACAAAAAAATAATATCTTTTTAAAGAGATTTTAATAGTGATTTTGAAACTATTTCATGCTCTTATTAATAATAGCAAGGAACTGAATGCAATGATGGCAAGGAACACTCTAGTTCCGCATTTTTGCATTTTTTCAGATCATTGAATACAAGAAGACAATGTATTTTCAGTTCCAGAACTGGGAGAAGAGCTCTTTACAGTGGAGTTATCAATTAAAGAAATTTTACACTATAGAACTCAACTCCAGATCAAGATAAGAATTATTTTTTTTTTTTAATTACTATCTGGTTTTTATTATTTCTCTGTGCTCCTGGTTTCTTTTTATATAGATGAACTATTCAGTGTTTCAGTGAATTGTATGTAGAATGGATAGGATTAATGCTTAGTAATATAGTTATGTCCTACAATATCCAGCCATATCATTTCAGTTCAATTCATCTCTTTTTATTTATATTTCAAAGTCAAGTTTGGAATAAAAAATCTTTGGAAAAAAACCTGAATCTGAATTTTTAACTGTTCTGATGCTGTGATCTCCTCTCTTCTCCTCATATTCTCTCTCCTGATGTTTCTGATAAACAGATTTAGCTCAGGCTTATCTAAATGAAAACCTAATTTTGGCACTATAAACTCCATGGCAAGGCGAATGTAAGAGGATCTCTGTGGTTACATTACATACTACAGCTATATTACTAGAATCTTTCAAATCATACCCACAATTTTATTTTTTAACTAAGTAATAACATATGCAGAAAATTTCCACAGGGTGGAGATAAAGGGATATTTCATGTCAAGAAGTTTGCTTTGTACAGGACAGTTTATAGCTTCCACTCCTGTATGAAGTCTAGGGAAGAGAAATTTCGTCTTAAAAATCAAGGATTCAAATAAAATATTTGTGAAGACACAATAACTTTTCACTGAGTGTTGTAGGGTAAATTGTAGGCTGGTTTTAATAACTTGAACAGTATAATCCTAACAGTTATTTAGAACTGGTTCTAAGAGAGCTCAATATTTTTTCATTCATTTGATTTAAAATTGATCTTATGTTTAATTTGCTTAATGTTTTGTTATCCTGCATTTAAATGTCAACATTCTAGTTTTATAATTATGGAAATATATGTTGGTTTATAAAAATTCATCTTATAATGCTGAATCCAAATAAGAATGATTGTTGCAGCAAAATATAAGAGAAAATTAAATGCAAAGAATTTTAATACACATAAACCAGATCAAGGGAAATTGTGAACTAATTATAATATGAATAAAAAGGTTTTCATCATGTTATTAATGAGTTCTTTTACTAGATTGTTTTGTCTCGTTTGGGTAGTATTCAGTTCAGCAAGGACACAAATTATTTCAGAGCTCACCCACTTGCTTGTCTGAAAGACGTTTTAAAAGCTTTAGATTATTTATGAGGAAGTTGAACAGTAGATTGATCAAGAGCTACAGGAAACAGAAATGTCGTGGGGTTAGGAGCTCAGTACTAATCAAGCATATTAATTTAACTGTGTGTTGTATTACACACCATTGGAAATGGAAGAAATACCACATACAATGGCTTAAATCAAGAAGAGGAATGGGCCAAAATCAAATCAAGAAGAGACTTGCATGCATTTGCTTGTTTGCAAACTGAGCACACAAATTTCCAGTTTAGATTAATTATACGTAACTGTGACAGGTTATGTCAGGGTCAAATATTTTCTGAGCAGATCTTTTAGAAATTCCACACAGGAAGAGTTTTATTTTTCAATACCAAATTAATGTTTTTGAAGATACTTGACTCTACACAGTATTTTGATTAAGTAACGCAGTATGACAATTTATTGAAATCACAACCTAAGCATAACAATTGCAAAATGCAGTTAGATCAGAATACCTATGTGATCCCCATGATTAGTATGCTCACTGTCACAGTGTTGGACTCCCCAGTTGCTGTTTTGCTGAAGTCCTCTACTTTCTTCAAACATCATTTTGTTGGTGCCCAGATGTTACCTTCTATTCCTTCATGTTGAGCTGAGCCACTAAACACCTCCTCCTGAGGGTCTGGATAGGTCAGGAAGACATACATACCTCTTTTGTGTGGTCAAACTGGTACATCATCAAAACTCCACTTGACTCTGGAGCTACTATTTTGCACTGGAATGATAGACTAGGCCAGAAGTGGAGAGACTGGTACACGTGTAAGTGACAACATGTTACAGCCACACAGCATCCTGGATCTGGGCTGTGGAACCTAAATCAGTGACTTTTGATCTATTCTTCCTGTTTAATACCATAATTATACATTATGTCTCTATCATGATATTTCTGTTGGATTTACTCTTTAATCTGGTTGCTATGGGCGTACTCAGGTTCCAGTCATAAGCAGCACCATATGTTTAGTTCACACCATATAGATTTATATATTGCATCTGTTTTTTATATTATTTTCCCTATAACACTGCAAACGTCCACTGCATACTTTTCATTGTCTTTAGCCCATAACGCTCTTTTTCAGTATTCAATTCTGAAGTTGCTTATGAAATATTTGCTCAAGGTTGGATCCATAATGTAGTTCTGGTAACAAGTTTTTCAGGTCTGTATCACTGCTCTGTCTTATACATTTGATTTTAAAAATATTGCTCTTGATCTTCTGAATCGTGGTGTGTACTAGCCAACTCTACTATTAAAAGATACATCAGTATGCAGATTCTGCAATTCTTCTCATGATGGAAACTTTCTGTAGACGGAAGAATACTTTTGCAATCAGTAAGACATAAACATAATAACTGAAGCTATTTAATTGCCTACCTTCCTTAATAACACTTTTATTAGCTGCTAGCAACTCCATTCATGCTCTCGGGTCATGAAGTTTGATACAAAGACAAGTACAAATTTGTTGTAATCAAGGAAGTCATAAAAGCATAGTTTTTACAATTTACAACAGCAATTAATTTTTCACTGTTTCCTTTTAAAGGTTGAGTTTAAATGATGATATCAAACATCTGGGCAGTGAAACAGTTAAGAGAGGAGCCATCGTGTCCTAATACCATTTTTATAGTTTGCACTCAAGAAATTAGATTAAAGAAATAGCAAATAGGTGTATTCCCATGGGTTTTTCTGTGATAACAAGATTTCATGTCTCAAATGAAACCTATTCTTTAACATGATTGTAAATCAGCAAGATTAACCTAATTTAGATTTTACTTGGTTTTTATAGCACAAGACCCCACTGCTGAGGAAGAAGAGTCCACAAAGTAACTGGTGGATTTATCCAAGATGGGCTGAAAGCTTTGTTTTCTCTGTGTGTGAGTTGCCATTAGGCTTGGCACAACAGGTTTGCTTGCCAAAAGAAAGGTTGGTGAGGCTGTGGAATCCCAGCATTCCTATTGAATTTGGACCCACTCACGTCTTATAACAGTTCTTTTGGAAATTTGTGTCCTGAATTAGATTTCAGAAAATGGTTAGAGTAATGCTAAGTGGTGAGACCTTATCAGGACATGAATTACAGTGAATAGAAACATGACTCTTTTCCAAGGACTTGTCAGTTTTAGGGTTGTAGAATATTGGGAAATCTCCTGTGAAGGGTCTAATAATTTTGGAACTCTCTTATAAATGTGTGAGATTTGTAAGAAACCTCCTCAGGGGCTGGAGGAGGAACCAAGCTGGCTTGAATCTGTGCTCTGTTTGTAATCTTGAGATTATACTTTTTTTTATTTAAGGAAAATAAAACAAATTAACAAACCCCCCACCCCCTCCAAAAAAACCCCAAAAACACAAAACAAAAATCCATCTACAAGAAGCACATGTCAAAAATGGGCTGTACCTTCTCAAGTATGTGCTGTAGCAGTAAATAACATCATGCCCAGGCCTACAATACTTGTGTTCTTAACCACATTCTTGGCTACATTCAAAGCACAGGAAGAACATGTTACACTGTAGTAAGCTGTATAGATGACCTGATGACTAGGAAAAACCTTGTTTTTTCCTTTTCGTCACATTGTTTCTTTTTTTTTCTCTTTCTCTCTCTCTTTTATTTTTTTTTTTTAACTGCTTTCCTTTTTAAGTGTGGGAAGTGAACTCGAGCCTTTCACTGAGTCATTCGAGGGAAAGTTTGGATGAGATATACCCATACATATACCCTGGGGTTTGTGTATGTGCTCCTGGTGCCCCTCTTAACAGTAATTCAATTTCACACTCTTTTCTGCCTGCTCAAGACTGTTATTCATGACTGCAAACCATGCCTTCATCTAAATCTTTCTTCTAACCTTTATCACCTCACCAACACAGTATTCCCTTGGTCATCTTCGAGTATCCTGAGGGGGAATGCAAGCCCAGGACTGCCTGCATTTTCATTTTACCAGACCTTGTTCTTGTAGCTTGGATGAGAAAGCCAAGAGCTTCTAATGAGTTGATTGATGTTAACTGACAGTCAATTGACAATGACAACCTATTCTCCAACTAAACAAAACAACGTATGCACAATTACTGTCACACAAAATGTCCCTATACTTGTGCCTGCTCAGAGATGTCAAGAAGCTGGCTGCATGTTCGTGGTTTGAAATCCCTGAAGAAGGCTGTTCTGCAAAAGATGGCCTTTTTCTGCTTAATCAGGCAACTTACAAATAAATTGCATTTTGTCTGTTGGTGCATATTGGATCAGTGTCCTTAGACAATCAAGGTGTGACACTGTCAAAGTACCTGAGGCAACTGGATTTGTACCTCTGCCAGAAGAGTGGCACTTTCTGGCATATTGCTTAGTGAGGACTGCCAGCAGATGTCTAATGCATCTCCAGATGTAGAGTTAGACAAATTTTGCTGTATTTTCACTCTGACTGGGATGCCAGCTTAAGTAAATGAGCAAAAAGTACTGCAACTGTAATTTGGTCAAAAACATGTGACACATATTTGATTTATTACTTTGTGAGCTACTAAATTTACACAAAAATGAGAAATTTAAGTTAACTGCAAGGTCAGCTATATTTTTTCTACTCTGAGGACACACTGTCAAACACTGGAACATAATGCCTAGGAAGGATGTAGAATCTCCATTGTCAGACTGAGAATGGAGCAATCTGCTTCACCTTGACTGTCTTTAAACAGGAACTTGGACTGGAACACCTCCAGAGGTTTCTTCCAACATGTTGGATTCTGTTTCTGTGATTTGTATCTATCTGTTAACATTGCTGCATATGCAACTGATCAGCTCAAGTTAGCAGCTAATAGAAATGAGATTATTCATAACAAATATGGGCACTTAATTTTGGCCAGGGGTTTTCAAGCCTGTACTTTACACTTTAAAGAAGACCAGTAGGCAGTTCAGTACTGTTGGCAGTCACTCACTGACAACAGTTGAAGAAACTGTGTCCTCATCATGACTTCTCTTTTTTTGACTGTTCACTGTTGTACTGCAGCTTTCCAGCAGCCTCCTTTTGTCAAAACCCTTTTGCTGCCTCAGCTTTCACCTCATGCTTCTGTTGATTCTTAATGCAACTCGTGATTTTGTTTTCAGTCTGATGTTGACTCCTTCAGTGAGAGTGTTCAGCCACTGGCAAAACTGAACTCACCAGTTCTTATCCATTCTGTCACCTCCTTCCCTTCCCTGTACTTCCCACCATACTGCTGGAAGGGGTATTGTGCTGTTTCCCTTCCCCCTCAGCCAACTGATGGCTCCCCCGGTGCTGCCCCCTGAGCCCAATGCTGTGTTTCCATACCCCATACTTCAGCCAAGACCCTGTGTAACACTGTCGGTGTGCAGTGAAAATCAAGCATTGCTGTATTAATTTTAGGTTTGTAAACAGATGGTCAGTGCTTGTCTTCCATAAATTCCCTGACAATCCCTCCAGAACACAGACTTCAAATGTATACATGATAATACGTATGCATGTGTATATGTATGTGTACAAGTATGTAGGTATGTGCATATGTATCTATATGTGTGTGTGTGTGTATTTATAGTGTATTGTGACCTAGTTCAAAGGGAAAGTGTTGGAACTCTGGTTTACCCTTATGAAATTATCTTTCAAAAGTAAAAAAAAAAAATAAAATAAATAAATTACAAAAAATCTGTCACGGGCAGCTGTCTTATGCAGGCTCTTCATCGAGGTTAACTTTTCATGCATAAAATATTTCTTGAAAGTCAGTCGATATTTTCATTGCATTAATCATTGAGAGATCAGCTCAGAGTAGCCACAAGATGTCATTGTAAGCCCACGAAGATAACTATTGCTGGGGTTGAAAAAAAATATAAACAAGTAACATGTTAAATACCACACCTAATTTTCTATTTCATAAATTAATCTACAC
Source organism: Anabacerthia variegaticeps (assembly GCA_035583185.1). Classification (NCBI taxonomy): domain Eukaryota; kingdom Metazoa; phylum Chordata; class Aves; order Passeriformes; family Furnariidae; genus Anabacerthia; species Anabacerthia variegaticeps. Next base: position 37,180,391 of record JAWWEW010000131.1, on the reverse strand, counting down.
TAAAAATAAAAAGAATTATTTCATTATATTTTAAAAATATTTTGAAACGTTTTCCATAGTTATCTGGTCACTTGGGAATACAGAAAATTTGAGTACACAGGTTCTTCTTACCAGCATTTCAATACTGCCAGCCTTATGGAAGACATTTGCCGCTGGGCCAAAAACTGTTTTAGATGAGATGAAACACATGCTTATGTGAGGTAAAACTAATCAATAAATAAAATACCAGAAAATAACATAAGAAAATCACAGAAAAACCATGAACACTTATGAGTTTTAAAACATTCTTTTCATGCAGTCTTGAATTTCAATTATTCCTTTAGAAGGATTCTCACATGTGGAAGATTAAGATTTTATATTGTACAGAGTTCTTGAAAGCAGAGATTTTCATTCCTTGTAAGATCCTCTTGATTATGAGGAAGTAATAAAGGCAATTTTTTATTATTTGACTATGATATTCTCCCAAAATAGGAACATTACGAAATACAATGAAGACCATTTTTGGTACAATTAAATAAAATTTTAGACCTGATTGCTTTCCATTGAGCTTCCAAGATCAGTTTAATTATAAGCCAAAAGACTTACAGGGAAGGCTAGACTCTTTGATAGATATTGAGTAGGTCACAATATAATTTAGATCTTACATTATAATTTAGATACTTGACATTTAGATGTCTCACCAGTTATAAAATTTCCCAGTACTCCATAACAAGATTGGAAATAGGAGATATGTATGAATTCAGGGATTCACACTAAATGATGAATCATCTAAACACATATAAAATACTAATAAGAAAGTCTGATTTGTTTCAGTATCTAGTAGAGAGTTAAGTGTCCCATTCCACAACTCAGAAAGGTACCTTCACTCTTCTGAAGCTCAGTTATTTATTACTGAGGGTTAGTATTCTCCAAAGTACTGTAAAGAAATTCACTATTGAGAAATGCAATGTAATTAATGTTAGAAGAAAAAAATCCCCAACAAAACCAAACCGAGATCACCTTACCATACGTATATTTAAAGTATTTATTTGGAAAAGAAACCTGGAAAAACACAGTGACATATAGTAATCTGTGTTCAAAGTCCACAGCTGAAATGCATAGGGGAACAGATAAGTCTTTGCAGATGTTGCAATATTTAGTTTCTGAGAATTTTGATCTTGTACAAATTGTGACATTTCAGATTTTTTTACTCAAATTAAAAAATATAACCTTCCTTATTAAACGATGAATGCAGTGTAAGCTTGTCTTTTTTTTTTTTTTCAGGTATCACAGACCTTTCTGTTCTAATTTCTGTACATGACCTGGCTGAATGCAGTGTTTTTCCCAAGTTAACCCATGTTCTGTTAATTAGTGAACTGGGCTTCAATTACATCATAAAGAAATTTACAGTAATTGAATGATCCTCAGAGTCTGTGGTCTGACTCCCAGTTAGGAAAAATTTCAAAACAATCCTTATTTATAAATATAATCACTTTTTCCCCCCTGAAATTACACATTTGTTCAGCACATCTTAGATATTTTATGAACTTCAAACATAATTACTTTGGTTATGTGGAAAAGTATTATTGTGAAAGGAAAAAGCAAGTCATATTTTTGTTATTTGCAGTGACACTATTCCCTTGGCACTGATAGGATTTGGATAAATTTACTATTGTTCCTTCCCAAACACAGAAATTCTACCCAGAGAGTGACAAATGGTTTTAGCATTATGACAAGGAATATCTTTGCTTTCACTATAAGGAGTTGTTTTATGCTTTCTGAACAAGTATTTTCAAATGCTAATAATTCTTCAGTGTAACATCTCACTTTTCTTGTATAATACCATTATTATCTCATAATAAGACAAAAAAGAATTAGAAATAATGTGGATCAAAGCTATAGCCATAAGGCACTTAATAAAAATTTACTGTTATAATTGAGAATACATGAATATTTTTGCATGGTATGCAAAACAGAATGTAGCCATTGGATATTTTTATTAAATTTTGCCTAGGTATCCTTCACACTCTGGAGGGAAAATCCATTCTTATTTATTATTATTTTCTCATTTCTTTCCTGTACCTAAGTCTAAACTTATCAACAGAAAATTTGTACTTCAATAAGAGCATAGCTGGGGTCTTACAGCCAAATTCCTTTTATGTTTTTGGCTAGATGGTAAGGATTTGTAAACTTGTGCAGGTTCAGAGTGTAACAGAGAGAAGCATAATGGAGTCTTAGACAGTAGTGATTTTATGGAAAACTATCCAGAAAAAATATCTGAGAATAGAGATAAGAATGTTCAAATAACAACCTCAGAGAGTTTATTATTGTGGTAGGATTTCCTGTTGGCAAAATGATGAGATGGGATGGTGGCAGACACTGAAGTTGTGCCAGTTGAGATGTTTAAAGCAGTGGTGTGGAGAGAAGTGGTGACAGACTGTCTCAATATTACCTTGTCTAGTAGAAAAATATGCAAAGAAAAGGGCAGATAGTGTCTTTGAACTATCTTTCAGTGTCAAGACAATATGTATAAAGCCAGTGGTTGCTTATTAATAATTCATATGGAGGAACTGGGGATAGGAATTACAGAAAATTGCTTTCTGAGAATCTGAACCACTGGTTAAGTAAGGAAACCAAGTAATGGAAGTGGCGGTTATCTGTGCTTTTGGATGAGGTGGCACCAAGAGAAAATCTGTGCATCAGGAAATACTGGAAGAAATAGAGCAAGAATTTTTTTTGGGGAAAAGTATGTCAAGTGATTATGACTGGTCATTCATCACATAGTAATATAATCATTGAGAAGGCTCGATAATGGACTACTGCAATCAAAATAAGAATATTATTTTGAATTCTGAATAAGGCAAGATTCAGTAGGCCATTTAAAAATAGTGCTTTGGGTTATTTCCATTGTGGAAAAATGAAATCTTTTGACTGAGGTAGCTGGATTATGGTAAGACATAAAATACATTGGTTAAACAAGTCTCTATGCTTCTTTTCCTTGGTGGAGCTTTCTGTGATGTACACTTGCATCCACTACCTGGATCAGTCATCCTCGTTATACTCCCTGTTGCAGAGCGGGGGGCTGGAATATTTGTCTGCAGGACTTCTGGGTCCTCATCAGTCTGCTAAGAGTATGTAAAGAACAAGGAACCCAGGTAAACCTAAGACCGGTTTTATTTGTAAACTTCACAAATGAAGTTCAGTTATATAAATTCCTAATTGTTAGGAAATTTCCAATTTTTTTTTCCTGCTACAAAATTGAACACTTCCCCCCCTGCCTTTCCTATAAAGTTCCTGCAGATTGGAAAATCTGATACTGTGTCGGCATTAATCATAAAGTGCTACTTGAGAAACAAAGACCAGTTCGATTATGTTATGCTGCAGTGGGCTTGCAAAACAATTTAAATCTGTGCCCCTGAATTGTTCATAGAATTTGAGGGAATGATTTAAAAACTTGTTTCAGTTCACCCTCTTCCTGATATGATTTGATTTGATTTGACACATAAGCACGTATAGGTCAGGGAGCATGATAGGACCTATATGTTGAATCAATACATTTTATTTTGTTGCTAAGTGTTGTTTCGTCAGGGGTACTGCTGATATCTATTATCACATTTTAGTTTACTCTATCCATTTAACTATGATAATTAATATTACATTTGTTTTGAAACATATTTCAAAGCAGTATGTTTTCTCTTCTTTCTTTTTGTGCAGAAAGTGTTCTTTTTACTTCCTGTCCTCCAAGTATGAGCTAATAATTTCATTTGAAACATATCCATATAGTTTTAGCTATATCTATATTTATATATAATTGCATTGCATGCAAAAAGTAAAGTAATTGTTATCAGTATTTTAACATATATGGCAGCACTGCTCTCCATTCTGCTCCAGCTATTCTCAGCTGGGAGTACAGAACAGTATGAATATGATTTAGGAAAAATAAAATCCAGTCAGACAAAATTTGACTCAAAAAAATTGAGTCAGAGATCAAACAGGATTTTGCACTTCACAGTCACTTTTTAAATCTTGATCAGCTCGTGTCCCAGCTCCTTTTCTTGCTTTGTTGCTTTTGGTTTCCCTCCTGTATTGAACTGATCGGTCTCAACCTTTCTCACTCAGGTTAATGTGCTTTTGTACTAGGAATGATGATTGATTCAAACTAAAATTTTCAGCCTGGTAGCATAATTTAAAAACACACAAGGAATAACAACTCTTCCCTGTGGAAAGATCTTTCCAAAGCAAAGTCTATTGCTTACAGATGAAACTCTTTCACCATTGTTTGTATGCTCTGTCAAAGTCACATCACCTTCCTGAATGCTCATGTCTGGGAAAAAATGCCGGGAATGTTCTGTGTTCCTTCTGTGATCCATTGTGTATAATTCATCTAAATTATTCATATATTATTCATATGTTTAGGTAAACAGCAGGTATATCCTGTGTTAAATCGCTCTATGTGGAAAAACCCTCTTTATAACAACTGTGGGAAAGATGGATATGGAATTAATAATGTAGCATTTAAGCAAGAACTTTTTTTATAATAGTTCAGTTGCAGTTGCAATAGAAAATTGTTACAGTCATAACATAAAATGTTGCATTTGTAATTTAGGATTTGCATAGCATTGAAAGAGGTATAGCTGACATACACAAAAGCTACTTCTGCAATGAAGTAACAAGGCCACGATTTGAGTTTTCCTTCATTCCATAGTAGAATTATAGTGTCTCTGATTTGGTGAAGAGTCTGGAGTGAGCAGCATGCTGGGGAAAGGAAGAAATTACATACAAGAGGAAAGGGTGGCAATCAGTTATGTAAGGACAGAGACTTTTTTGGGGAAATCCATAGTTACGGTTAAATAATTGCCTGTGGAAGTGGTCACTCCTCTTTCTTAACCCATACTAGAAACACTTCAGCTCATTTTCACTGTTGCAATACTTTGCTCTTGACTATAGTGTGTCACTCAGTTAGATAAGCTAGCGTTACTAATAGAAATATTATGCTGATCCCTAGTGACATTTAGTATACATGAGTGTCTGTATATTTAATGTGAAAATTTATCTTCTGCAGAATATGAATAATAATAATTTGTCTCAGTTCAAGACCTTACCTTCTAGTCCCATACTGAGAGATTCAGATAATCCTTCCATTCTCTGAAGAAAATATGGGTAAAAAGAAGCTCTTATATTCTGGTTTTACATTCTCATGCTAGTTAGAATCTGAATTCTTTAAATTAAGAAAAAAAGTTTGTACTGACAGACATTTTGAAATTTTCCTGACATGATCCTACTTCTGTATACATTTAAGACACTTCTTAACATGCCAAATGATGAAATGTTATTGGTCAGTACTATGCCAACATGGATGTAGTTGGTGAAAAATATAAAGTTGGTATTTTAAAAAATAAGTGAAGAAAATTAAATTAAATGGATAGAATTCATACAATAAGAGTTGTCTACTTCATGGTTCCATCATATTAATCAATAAAAATGGAAAACTAAATGATAATAATACATAAGAAGTATGGTCATATTCAAAGAAATTTAAACCTCTTAATTCTGTAATATGAATTTCAGTTTGTGCTATAATAATTTGATTTAGCTACACATTGATAGTGATGGTATGATTTTTATGAAAGAATTATAAAAAGCTTGGATACTGCCTACTTAGAAAAGTAATAAAAATTATTTTTGTGTGTAGTGGCTTGAATAAATTCAGAACAACTCTGTGGTCTAAAAAGTTTGGAATTTACTTGCTTTAGTTTTGGATATTATGCATGGATGTAATTTATACCCTGAGTCTCTCCTTTGCTTTTTCAGATTTGCTTCCATGCTAGAAACAGTAATTTGCATTTTCACAGGGTTTTTTACTTTATGTATTTTGCCATCACCCCATGCTTTGGTTCAAAACTGGGGGGAAAAAACCCTACAAATATCCATCACCACTTCTGTTGAGGGGAGCAATAATTTTCTAGTTCTTATTGCATAACTGTCTTCTTGCACATTTCTTTTTTCCTCTCTGATTTTCTTTGTATTTGTATGGTCATTGAACTTCACAATTTCTTTTAATATCCTTGGTAGGATATCACTTGCTTTGTCTTTAAACAGTTCAGATGGCCTCTTAGATACTCTCTTCTTTCCCAAGGTTTTTTGTTTTTTTTTTTTATTCAGAGGCCAAAAAGAAACAATAAGTAATACAAACAGAGGGAAAACAAATTAAAAGGATAGTGTTAAACAAAGGACTATTTTGAAAATCAGTCTCTCATAACTGCAACATCTAATCTTGACTAAAGAGGAGGTACTTTGGAATTTGGAACATTTGTGGTAGCAGATTTAGTTTCAAAAGGGGCAGGAAGAGTGCACAGTACTCTAGAGCAGTTAAGGTAGCATGTACACAGTCATTTGAGAGGTGGGAAGGGGGCAAATCAGCAGATTTTGGGCTGTAACGTCATGAGTTCTTTCTAATTTTTTCCAAAAATTTTCCACCTAAAAGCTGAGCTGAATTTTCAGAAAATACACAGTGACAGGAAAAGTGGGAGAAAACAAATAAAACCAAGCTTTCTTGTGACTAATAAAACGAGGTGACTAACATGAGGCAAAAATCAGCAGCTAATAGAATTTTTTATGATGTTTAAAATTTTTTATAGACTCTGAAGTTCCCCCGATGAGGATTTTGCTAGCGTTTGAACGTGTGCATAGCAAATGACAGCTCTGGTGTTCTTAGTTGTGTGTTAAGCAAAAGCCCTGGGTGGAGGAAGAAAAACAGGAAATAGAAGGGACTTGTGGAAGGTCTATGACCCAGTCATAAGAAGGATGGTCTGTACCTCTCTGTGCAGTGGCCTTTCTGTTGAACTACACGGTGTGCCTAGTCTTATATTACATTCTTTTGAAGAAATATATAGGTGATAGAGACAGAAAAGAAAACACACGAGAAAACTAGTTGAATTATTTTATTAGTTTACCACCTACACTATTTTGAATACACCTTGAAAAGTCGGCATCATCTGACGCACATGAAAGAAGAATTGATTGGCTTTCCACATAAAGTATAAAATAGCTGCTGGTAGGCAACTGTGAGAGAAACATACAGCAACAGTCTTAACAAGTACAGAAAGCTATTGAGGTACACATAAAGCAGACTTCTGGAAAAAATGCACTCTAGGAGGCAAACAGGGGAGAGCATCAGTCAAATAATCTATTTAGACTTCCACTGCATAGGGGTGTATACATCTATACACCAATACCCAAAAAAAACCCCAAAAAACAAACAAACAAATAAACAAACAAACAAAAACAGAAGAGGAAAATAGTATACAGATTGAACTACATGCATTAGATAAATAAAAGTGAGGCTATTTTATTCAGCTCCAGTAAAGAATACGTATTTTCTTCAGCATTGCGATCTTTGAATTAACTGGAGATATTGCATTATACACGGAGATTAGTCCAGAACTTCCAGCAGAAATTGAGAAAGAAGACAGAATTTTAAGTAGTTCTGTGATATTGCAGCTTGTGTGACTGCTCTGAAGATTTGCTGTCCCTAATGAATAATTCACAGAGTGTGATTTCTTTCAAGGGAATAATAGGCTATCTAATGAAAACTTTGAAGGGGGTTGCAATTTACCTGCCTGAACTAAAAAGAAAAAAATAAAAGAAGCCAGATAGCTTATTATCAAACAAAATAGTATCAACCCTAGAAAAAAGTTTATTCTCACTTGTTTTCTGTCTGAAGATGCTGCATTAAAAATATGACTTTTCCCACGTTAAAAACAAAAGCAGTTTGCACCCCACTAGATCAATATCTATTTTAATTTCTATATTGAGGTAAAAAGATGGATGACAAGATGTCATAATATGCCACTAAAAGATAATTTCAATATGTTGCCCACCAAACAATACAAGGATATGGCATATTTGTACATTTTCTTTTTCCTTTGTCTTTCTCTTCTCCATCAACTTTCAAATCAGGGCTGAGTTTACTTGAATGTATTTATTGTTCCTTATTATATTTGACACTTGTAAGTTTGTCAGGAATACATGAATGGCAAAATAAAAAAGTATCAGGAAAGTAAAATTAAGAAGAATCAATATGTCTGTTGAGTTTCATGTGAAGTTTTTTATTCATCTGTAAAGAGCTGAAGGCTCTTAAGCAATTTCATAGCATATGTGTGTCATGTAACAGTAGAGAAGGGAATGCAATCTATAATACCAATCATTCTGGAAATATTCCTGAAAGGATTAATATAATTACTGAGTAGTCTAGAAAGCTGAAAGACTATGCTTGTGGGATAGGCACAAATACTGATTCTGAGTGAATTAGCAGAACCAGATGTCAGGTACTTTAATATAACATTTATGGCTTGTTTTGCTTTTGTAATTACCATGGTAAGAAGTAAGCAAATAGTGCCTTTAAATGACATCAGAAATTTATGCTAAAAGTATGTTTATGCTGTGATAAAACAGAACTACTGTAAATGTAAGCATGTTGTAAGCTTTGCATGATCTGATTCTGCTATCACTTAGATCACTGTACAGCAGAAATAAATCTGCTGAAATTCCTGGGGATGAGCTTAAAGCCAGACTTATAATATTTGAATGAAGATAATAAAAATATCCAGATTATTTGACTCAGAAAAAGGCTCAAAAATAAACACTGCTTTGTAATCTAGTCTCTACACATTGTCTCTGCACACTTTAAAAAGTTGATTTTGTACTGCAATTGATTTGAAGGTCTTTGGTCGTTGCTTGGTTTGTCAATGCACAGAATATTTTGCCCACAATAATGGCTTTGCTAAAGTGTCTAGGAAGTAGTCTAGTTCTTGTACAATTTCAGTCGCTTTTGTCAGCTTTATAATAACATACAATCTGGAGTCAGGGTAAACATTATTGCAGAACTTTGTGTTCAAGCAGATGCTAAGTTTCTTACTCTGTGAGAAAGCGTTTCCTGGACCATCATTTCTATGTGAAATTTAGTTAAACTACCTGTGCAAAAATCAAGCTCACCATCCTTTCTTAATTGCACTCAATATAGAAAAATAATATAAAATTATCAGAATCCATTTTACATATCATTAAAAATTCCCCAAACAACATTTTTAATGCAACACAGACATTCCTTTCGAAGTTAAAAAACCCACTTTGCATATGGTTAACAGAAAAATACAGTTATTACAATTGATTATAAGAAAGATTCTGTGGCAATGACATTAAAGGACTGTTAGAGCATTTATCTGATGTCTTCAGTAATAGCTTCATGTAGAAACAGTTCTCCCAATTGCAGAGCTGTTCAAATTTACTTTTTTTTTAATTTTAAAGTTACCTTTTTGCTCTTTATAAAAAATTAGCTACCCTGAGACTGATGTTTTTCGTGTAGTATGTACAATACGTTTTCCTACTCTCTGACTAGCACAAAATATAAAGAGTACAGAAAATTATGGTCAAAGAAAATGTAGCGCTTAGAAAATACAGTAATTTTTCTTCAGCTCTACACTTCTGTGTTGGGGAGATATATGGCTCTTACAGAGAAGGGGACAGGACAAACATGGAAATTAAGTATGTGAGCATCGGTTCCTATATTATCTAAAAGTGGTCCAGGTTGCTCCAGACCATTCAGAGTTTTGTACATGACTTTCAAAAAATAGGTAATTTTACTCAGTTTAACCTGTATTTTATCAAGACAAGCTCCACAATAGCAGCTTTTCAGGATGCAGTTGTCATATAGAAAATGCTAAAATAATAAGTTGATATTTACATATATGCATGTGGAAGACAGAGACATCTTATTTACTAGATCTATGTATATATGAAAAAAAGAGAGGATTAAAATGAAAAGTGCTTTTTTCTGCATTTACTAAGAAACAGCCAGAAGAAGAAAATTTCAGCTGCATTGGGAAGACACATATATTCTTCTTTATAGCTGCATAATCTATTTGGTACTTAGAATTCTATACAGGAGAGTTCTGGTCTATGAGCAGTAAAAATGAAAGGCAATGTCTCTGAGGCCAAAGCAGGTTACTATGCAATATGTTGACTCTATATACTTCCGCCTTGTGTAGTAAAATTTATGAAGCATTCTTTTCATAAATAACATTTAAACTGCAGTTCATAGAAGTACGTCATGAGCTAGTGCTCCCCATCAAAAGCTAAGGTTCCTTAGTAAGTGATTAATCATCAACAGAAGATATGAGGAAATGTCATTAGTAACCTAGAGTAGATATCAGATAGTTGCTCATATATACTAATGTAAATTTTTATATTATATCACTATAGTATATTTAATAAACTTTATATAATTATAATTATTGTACTGTAAAACTAATATTATTACATAAGTGGTTTATATGGACTGCGTATGAAATAATGAAATATATGTATATATACACATGTGCACATGTATATGCTCTAGAATTAACTTTTCCTTAAGCAATTGCTTTCATCATAAAAAGAACTAGTACAATATAACTCAAATCAATTTATTAGGAAAACAGTTACAGCTTAAAACATAAATTTTTGTTGTCTCTTTAAATCTTGCTTTCTGAAAGACTTCCAAATGGCCCCCAAATAAACGCACTTAAAACATGAAGGCAAACTGATGCAAATTCTAAAGCTATCCGTAGTTAAAAAAAAAATAAATTCAATATTGCATATAGCAATTCTGAAATTAACTGATAATATAATTAGCTATGAAGTCTATGAGCTTCCTTATCTTACTTGATTTTATGGGATATCAGACAGTGGATTGTGCATAAGATTAAAACTATGTAATAAGAATGGTTTACAAAAATTTAGCTGGTAAAGAGTTACTTTTGCAGCAGCATGTATTAATATTTGCTCTCAACTCATGCTTTTTAATTAGATTTTATATGTTTTCTTAAAAGACAGGCTACTATACAAATGCCAAAATTGTTCGCTGTCATGGCAACATACTTTTGTGTAGGGATATTTTAGCAGGCCTGTTGTTATATTCTTCTCTCTTTGTGTTAATTAGTGCACATAGCCCTTTTCATGTAAGTATAGCTTAGTCATCTCTAAAGTGGGTATATGCGTTGAACCCCCCAGAGGTGCACTTTCAAGTTGAATCACTGAATTTGGCGTTGCAGTATGTAATAGAGGCTGACAACTAGGAATTTACTGTTGTATTCACTGTCAAGCCATGCTAAACAAAAGGGCAGGAAAGGAGTTGTTTTGAAGTATTCATTTGTCAGGCAAGAGTGGTGGGCTTCCCAGAAGTGCTCAGATTTTTGATCTCTATAGCCACTGAAAATGATGGTAGATTTTATGAACTCCAAATGAATTCCCTCTAAAATTAGAGTGAAAACATCAGTGTTATCAGTGCTGCAATGTCAGACAACTTGGAGCCTGTCAGGCAATGGCAGTAACTGCAGATTATGAAACATAATTGCAGTGTTGCTTCATGGCAGACTTGAAGTTAATGGTCTTCAAGTTATGTCTCTAAGAGGATTCCTTTGATAGGGTGCTAAAGTGTGTGCCTCTAACAAAGCATTGGCAAAAAATCACGTCATGTGGAACAATATAACACTTTTATGTTTTCTGTCTCAGTTATTAAATAAGATTCAAAACCAAAGACATAGCAAATTACATTTGTATGCCAGCTTTGATGTTCACATTTCCTTCCTCTTGCAGGGAGCTGGGCCACCTGAGAGTCAATGAACATTTCTTTCTTATGTCTACAGGACTGCACATCCTGTACCATCCATGTGACTATGTTAGTCTGTTCCCCTGTAGATAATTCATTTATAAATCACAGTTTCTATAGGAACTGATTTGATAAATATTTTAACAAACGTTTATTTTGAGGATATACACAGCGATCATAGAAAGATCCCTTACTTTTCCCTCCCTTTTTAGAGGGGACTATCCATCATCATCGTCCTAGCAAGGCATGAGGTACAGAAACAAGATAAATCAATGAGACGGAAATCTTTAATGTATATAAAGATACTGAAGGCCTATTTGTCTGCATTTTTGGTCTACACATTTGTTTATATGATGTGTGGGCTGTTGTTCTGCAATTATTTTGTTCTGAGTATCTTGCATAGGAATATTACTGTCTGGACTTACTCGAAGGCAGCCTGTTTACAAATATAGAGTTATTTTATATGGTCAGTGATAATAAGCTAAAACTGCTGTAAATAAATGACAATATTCTTAGTTAAATACATCTGTATATTACTGAACATGTATACATAGAAAACTATGATTTTATAAAGATAATAAGAAATTATAGTAAACCCCCACATCTTTAACAATTACCACTTTTTTCAGCAATATGAATGCTTGTCCAGTGTTTTTTTCAGACTGTTTTGTCCTATTATCATAGAATCCTGAAATGGTTTGGTTTGGAAGGGACCTTAAATATCATCCAGTTCCAAACTCTGGGCCAGGGGCAGGGACACCTTCCACTAGGCCAGGTTGCTCACAGCTCCATCCAACTTGGCCTTGAACACCTCCAGGGATGGAGTGGCCACAATTTCCTTGGGTGACCTGTTCCAGTGCCTCACCACCCTCACAGTAAAGAATTTCTTCCTAATATCTGATCTAACCCTACTCTACAATGGTTTGAAGCCATTCTCCTTGTCCTGTCACTATGTGCCCTTGTAAAAAGACTATCTCTATCTTGTAGGCTCTGTTTAGGTACGGGAAGGCCACGATTTAGCCACTCTTTTCCAGGCTGAAAAAAACCAATTCTCCCAGCCTTTCCTCGTAGGAGAGGTTCTCCATCCCTCTAATCATTTTAGTGGCCCTTTTTTGGGCTTCCTCCAACAGGTTGATGTCCCTCCTGTGCCATCGTAAATGTCTTTTTATCTTTTAATGCTAAAGAATAAGTGAGAAGTACTTTCCATATTATGTCCTTTTGTGACTAAATCATAATTTTTTTAATATTTGCTTCTCTCAGGTTGCATCTATTCCTATAAATATACACAGAATATAATGTAAACAAAAATATATTACAGTAATTTGTATATTGGAAAGAATACATTTTGTTTACTTTTTAAACCATTTAGTGTAGTAACTTCAATATTTGTACTGGATAATTAATTCACAACAAGAAAATTATAAATGTGCAACAGTTTTACCCTGGTCTTGAATAGAGTGGGGCTTCCTCTGGAGTTCTCTCTGTACTGTCAGACTGCTGCTCTCTCTGCAGTGGTTAGACAGGTAGTTACAGTTGCACACCTTCAGAACTCTAGGAAATATTTTTTCAACTCTTATAAAGCAAAGGTTTGCAGGAGTTTATATGAGTGGAAGCAACTATTTTGTTCTGATTAGTTGAGCTGCTATCAGCATTCACATCATGTCCTTTCGAGTTTAAAATTCCATTTAGCAAGCATAACTAAGACACAGGTCTTCAGAGAGAGCAATATTGTAGAAGTATAGTATTCTGCAAAAATATTAATGATTGCTGCTCTCCAAAAACATATTGAAAAACAGTGCACTACAGTGTTTTCAACAATCAAATTGCAAGTATAAAATATGCATAACAGCACAGCACCAGGGATATAATTCTAGACCACTGCTCTTGCTTTCAGAATGTTTAATATATCTTACCTGTCTGTGCCTTTACTGCATTCATTTTGTTCAGGTAATAGCTCAGACACAGACTGAGTCTCAAGTTTCTCATCCTCTGGGAAACAGTTTACTGTCTGTAAAATGAGGATATGGTATGACTTTCCTTATTTAAACATTCGCTTTATTTTCTATTTACATTTACTTTTCTTGTTTACATGTGTTGCGCTTGGCTTAACCAGTCTCTATTTTCTCATAGATATATATGTGCTACAGCAAAAAGAAAGAAAAACTGTCTCAGTTTTCTAATAAATTACTCTATTTTCTTATTTATTTAAAATGACATAACACTATTAAAGCTAATTAATTATGAATAATTATGCTCAAATACAGAAAAAAATGCCAGTTACATAATCAGCATAGTCTAAGAATTTGCTACTGTGATGTTACCAAATACCACGTGAAAGGTTTTAGTTCAAAGCATTAGCCAACACCTGTGTTTTCATGTCTAGAAGTATTTGCAAATTTGAGTAAAAGTTGTTGAAATTTTTTGGGTGAGTCTCTCCTCCTCTTCCCTTCCCCTTCCCTTCCCATATTCTGGCAACAATTTTTTGAAATGGTATTCTGTTTACACATATAGAAAATGCAAAATCTCAGTTTTCAATCATGAATGTTTTAAAAGAAGAAAGAGATCTACATTCATTATAAAAAAAAAAAAAAAAAGAAATCAAAAGGGAAATGAAACATCTTTTTTGGAGGACTGACAACTGTTTAATCCAAATAGTTTTTGTGGGTTTTCTATTTGCTTAATTATTTGTTTGTTTGTTTATTTATTTATTTACTTAGTTTGGTTGGTTTTCTTTAGAAGATCATAGAAGAAGTTATCTTCATTTTGAGTCAGTTTTCTACATGACAAGTGAAATGAACAATCAACTTTTTGCACAGCACCCTTCTTTGCCAGTTGTCAATCTGCCAGTGTGGTACTAATGCTGTTTAAACAAAGCTGGTTTTGTTTCATTGCCGGCAGCTGAGCCAGTGAGTTGTAATGATGAAATTGGCTATTCCCTGGAAAATGCAACAGTGACTCTGCATAGGGACTTGGCTAACGACATAAATGTGTCATATTTGCATCGTGAATTTCTAAGGTGCAGCATTTCATATAAAAATTCATCATTTCTATGAATCATAAATAAAAAAATATGACCAGTTTAAACGTGGTCACAGGAAATTGTTCTTCCCTGTATAATAAATGGTAAGAAGTGTGAATATGTAATTAAAGACAGCTTAGAGTACCATGGTTTTCTAGAAAAGCAGCCAGATTGGTATAGCTGCCAGTGGCAAACCCATTTTATTTGATTTAATAAGCTTTTAATGGTTGGACCAAGCCCAGTCTTACAAAACATAGACTTTGCCAGAGATATCTCTTATTCATAAAATAAAAGCAAAAACTCTTGGACCATTTACAGTTTCCTAATTAGATGGTGGGCAAGCCGGCAGAAACAATCCATGAACTGTCTGCAAATCATTTTGTGTGCTGAAGCAGGGGAATTAAAACTCTATCAAGTTATACACAAAACTATAGCAGTAATTTAGAAAAACATAAGCATGTGAGCAATTGCTCTAGCTGAGTTCATGGTGGGAATGGCTAACCATCATAGTCTCTAACGTTTCTTCCTCTTTGAACATCAGATTTGGTATTACATTCAACTATGACCAGGTGATAAATATTTACTTCTGGCAATGTTTATTTGGGTTAAATGGCTTCATAACTGACAACAGCTAATTGAAAACTGCTTGGGATCCCCAACACACTCTTGACTACTCCAACTTAGATTGCAAAAGTCTGGAACCCCCTGCTGCCTGATATACAGGGCAACTGTAGAGGAAGCTAAGGAAGATTAACAGATGGCTCAGAGATTCAGGGAAGAAGGGTCTCAGATGCTTATATCTTATAAGGTGAGCAGATCAATCCTCCTGGTAGATGGATTTCACCTGAGTACCCCGGAGAGCCTTCCAGTGTTCAAGCTGGCATGAAGGATAAGAGTTATGAATGTAATTTCTACAACTGCCAGTTTTAACATGAGGGATGAGCTGGCCTTTACTACATGTTAGGTAAAATACACACCCTTTTGTTTCCTTACAGACTTCTTAAAGACATACCTGTTGGAAGATGAATCTTCTTACTTGCTGTTCTAATGAAAATTGTTTTATACTTTCAACTATTTTCTTGTCTATCTTTAGAATGGATATTAGGAAAAAAATCTTTCCCTGAAAGTGTGCTCAAGCATTGGAACAGGGTGCCCAGGGAGGTGCTGGATTCACCATCCCTGGGGTAAAAGATCTATAGATGCAGTGCTTAAGTATAAGAATTATTGGTGACTTGAGGGTTTAGCTTTATGGCCGGACCAGAAGATCTCCAGAGGTCCCTTCCAATGCTAACCATTCTGTTATGTGATTCTGTGTGAGTCCAGTAACATCTCTTGTAAGAGGGAACCAAACCTTTGCACTCAACATCAATTTTGTCATGGATTTATACTTTTGCACAATTTGTTTGTTTTCTGTTCTCTGTTTCTTTCTCTCTGATTGCTAAGATTTTATTTTCTTCTGTTTTGATGCTGAAGAAGTGAAATGTCTTTTGTGTAGCCTCTTCTGCTGTATTATAAAAAGATACATCTAATTTATAACCTATTTGAGTTTTGACCACAATGATAAAATATTTTAGCAGCATGACATTTTAAAGAGTTATATAAAGAATTCACTACTGTTGTATTTCAATTCATACTACAGTAAATTTATTCTGGATGCTATAGGAATGTTTTATTTCTGGAGTGCTTTGATATCTTTGTTTTATTAAGTTGTATGATGCTGCTCCAGACATTGCTACTATCAACAAATAATAGAAATAACAATAGTCATATACTGTTACTTGTTTTATAAGATTTATAAAGTTCAAACAAAAATTTGAATGTAAATTCAAGTTTTCAATGGATGCACATAGACCAGAAACATGCCGGTTTGGTGTATTCATTTATAAAAGAAGAAATTATTATGTCACATTTTTCTATTTCCATCAGCTTTCCTGTTGCTGTACAATACAAGTGGTTTGGACTAATGGCCCAAAGGCCAGTGAAGGGGTAGTGTGGTTTCCACCAGGACACAGTTTAGGCCAGAGGGAGAGCAGGCAAAGATGAGTCCCCACGGGGTAGCCTTAGGGGAGAAGGAGGTGGGGGAAGGTCCTGGCTCACTCCCTCATTCACATGCCTTCTCCCCAGTGAGCTCCCACAGCTTTGGTCCTTCAGGTCAGGAGTTTCCTTGCCCTGCTTCTAGCTTTCTTCTCTCCTCCATTTCTCTCCCTATCTTGCTACATCCCATGTCTCTTTTGATGTACCCTACCCTGAGTTGGACTGTTAACCATAGGTAGCAAAGGGGCGTTTCTGGAAGTGGATGGGGAGCTGGGTGCTGTTTCACACCTGAATTGGAAAAAAAAAATAAGAAGGAAAGTTGCTTATTAGCTCTTAAAGTTAGTGAGTGTGACTTGACTCCAGTATGTGTTCTTGTCGAGTGAGGAAAAGCTGTAGTATGAGCCTGTGGGGAAGTCAAGGGTTTGGCACAGCAACCTGCCCTGCTCTGCTCAAGTACTTGGTACAGAAATGGCTACTCTCTACATTCATTCTCTTCTGGTAGAACCAATGGGCTTTGGGTGGATGGTGAAGCTTCATGAAAGCAAAGGCCTTTAACTTTCTTCTTCCCACCCATCAAGAAAAGGGACTCTTTTCATCTATTTCTATCCCAACAATCCCTTGAATTTAAAGGCTGCCTGATGGTAGCTGCTAAGAAGCATGCCTGACCCTGTTGTGAACAGGCCAGAAAGGCACCGCATGGTGAATTTGGATATCTCAGCACAGAGGACACTGGTGGTATGAGTGAGTGACTGCAGACCTTAAAGGCTGGAGCAGTCTGCCTCCCTTGTCCCCTGTCCCCCTTGCCCCCTGCCCCCCTCATCTTTTGGGTCATTATCTTCAGCAGAGGGTTATTTCACAGGTGAGTGAGACCTTAGGGCAGGTGGTGCCAGGGCTAATATTTTGCATTCTTCTCTGGTCTTGAAGTTTGGGCTGGACCAACAGGCACGGGTTGTGTTCATACATTATTGAGTTAATAATTTATTTTTAATATTCAAATATATATACTAGGTTCTGATGTTTTTTTGGCAATTGTTTTTTCCCTGAAGTTTGTGTATGGCTGAAACCAGTTCCCATGTTATGGGATGTACAAAAGCGAAACATCATCCCAGTGCAGATCATTTTCACCCTAAGAAAGTGGGGAAAGGGTGCGTATTTCTTTTTATGGGACAGTGCTGAAGACTGGTAGTTAATTCAGAGTTGTGGAAATTTGGTTCCTTGTTTTCAACAGGCTCTGTGTATGATCCTGCATAATGCTGTAGCAGACAGGAGGAGAGACTGCTAATTCTGTAAGTCATGTAGATTTTGAAAAAAGCAGTGCTGTAAATCAATCATTCTCAGGGACAAACTAGTTAGTAAAACGATTTTCTCTTAGCAATGGTATGTGTTTCATAACGCACTTCCAGAATTACTGTGGGCCACTGAGATCTTTTCCTGAGTAATCATGTATCATTTTTGTCAATAGCAGCATGCCTAAGTGGGCATCTCAGGACAGAATCTGACTTTAATTCTGTTACCTGCAGTTGTACTGTTTGCTGTTGCAGTTTATAAAACAAGTTCCTCTGCACTCTGTGCTGCTATGGATTTTTACTTGTCTTTACTGAGAAGAGATAGATGCCTTAGTTTTCTGGTGTCTCAGTAAATTCTGTCCTGCTCTGTTTAGTTTTTTTGGGGAGGGTTGAATCTGATATTTTTCAAATTATGAGAAGTGGTCTTCTTGGTTTTCAAAACATTGAAAATCTTTGTGCTTGTTTATATATAGGAGTTAACCAAAGTAGGATATCTCTTAATTGTTTTGAATCAGACCTCGTTTAGACTGACTTAGCAAGTTTTCTTCTGCCTGTGCTAAAATGAAATAGTGCATTGAGAAGTAGCAGAACTACAAGACATTTCTGTTCACTTCATGCACTGGATAGGCAAAACATTCAATTTACCATCTTATTTATAACAATTCTAAAATAACTTATTGAAAATTTAGAAGCAGCTGGTAAGACGAATTTCTGTAAAATTTAATATTTATTGGTGTACACATTGAGCAATTACTTAACTACTGTTGCTTTTTGATAAGACATCAAGGAAAAGAAGGTTGGAGAGCCCACTAAGGAAAACCAGCAAACATAAATACAAAGTCTAAGCAGAATTTCTCTAATTTCCATGGAAACTATTTCCCCAATGGTAAATCCTATAAATCTAAATAGCTACATCAGAACATTTGTGGACAAATTGTTTATGTGACTAGTATTAATATTTTTTTTGTCAGTGTTCTGTAACACTGAAGAATTCTGGAACATGGCAATTTCTATAATGTAAATCATGGGAAGTTTCAGGATAAATATGGGACATGAAAATGTAGGACATAATTGGCAGTGGACATTATTATGAAGTAGTGGTTAAGGAAAATAGTGTTTACATGGTATGTTTGTGTATAGTCTTGCAAATATTCCACATAATTAAGATATCTTTTAAAATAGACTTTTTCATTAATACTTCCAGAAAATGACATCTTGTTCTTCACAAATTTTTATTCTGGATTGTTGTTGCTTTTGTCTATTTTTAAATGTCATCTCACTTCTCTTCTATTTGAGACTGGTTGGTGAGCTTAAGTTATCTTTCAGATATGCAAAGAGTTTTCAAAGTATATAGATGGAAATATTAAGGATTCCTAGAGCTGTATTCTGCCTAAACAGGCTCTAGGCCTACAAATTAGTAAATTATTTCTTTTCAAGTAAGCAATACATCTACTGTACTGTCTTCTGCGGTTTTTTTCCCCTTTGGGGAAAAAAATGACAGGATAATTGCTTATCGTGGCAGTCTGGAATTTTTTAAAACCAACAACCTTCCTGAGTAGACATACAGTGGTGTGGTGGTGGCTGACTTTGACTACAAAAATCAAGGGACTAGTGTTGGCCAAGGTTTTAAAACTAATTGGGTCAAACTCGAGGCAGGAGGTAAATACAGATTCTGGCTTCATGTAGATTGATGTGTTTAAGATTTCACTGAGTCTGGTACATAACAGCATTACAGAAATAAGTAGTGAGTAAGCTTCAAAAAGCTTAGTAGTGTTATATTCTCAGATGTATTAGCTATTAAAAATGTTACAGCTTGCCAGCAGAATGTCTTGTGTGCAGGAGATTAATTATAACAGAACTTGTAATAATGTGAGTTCATTTTCTGTTTCACTTTTTTCCAGAGAAATTCCTTAATTGTCGAAGTTGGTCCTGCCTATTTCCCAAGAAGCAGGGAGCAAATGGTCTATGGTATGTTTAGTCTGTGAAATCAACCCAGCATGAAAAGATTTTGTGTGTGTTTAAATACCCTGAATATGCTAGGTGCCTCACGAACTAACCAAATGTGATAAAAACACTTTTTAATCAACATTCCCTCCTAGAGGAGGAGGATTTTCAACAACAACAAAGTCAAGTGACTTTTCATTAGTGTATGAATAAGCGTCAGATATCAACTTTGGAGACAGACTTCCAAAACTAAATAGAAACAAAACAAAAGGAGTAAAACATGTTGGTATCTTTTGATGTCTTTCATGTTTTGAAATGACTTTTCATTTCAGACCTTTTGTTTCTAAAAGTTTAATGGATATATTCTCTAAAATATAGGAAATTTTCAATTTCTGAGAACTGCTGTTGAGGTGAAAAATGAATTCGGAGTTCTCTAGCACATGTGTTTTAGCACATTCGTCTTCTTAAACTTCAACTGATTCCCCATATTTTACTTTTTTTCTTCCCAATAATTTCAATTTCAGCATGAAATAATCCTTAATTTTCTGTTCAAACATAAATCTGTCAAAATCAGAAAGAAAGTACATCCCTTTGCTTTCCTTTCCTATTGGTAGTCAAAAAGTACTTTCAACCTCATACTTTGAGATAGATAGTCTATTTAGAACAATGCTCTGCCTGTTTTTGAGATAATTACCATGAGAGATCTGTGGTAAAAGTGAAATAAAAACTCTAAAGTCATAAACATGCATTTTGTGAAATACATAATAAATGAGACTATCAGCAGTGTGGGGGACAGTTTTGTTAGACAACTCTTTCCAGAATCTGTGTTTTGCCAGTAGAATTCAAAGTGGTACTGTGAATTATTATTTTTTTTAATAGTATTTAAATCTATTTGTTTCATAATTCACCACATATTAATTGAAAGTCTTACTTAAAAGGAAATAAAAGGAAGAAAATCAAACTTTATTATTATTTCATTATCTTTACTTTCTTTCTAGCCTCTGGAATTTTAATGATATCTAGAGAAATAAGAGGATATTGATGAAATGTTTTGGAAAAGTGCAGAATTAGATCAGTGCCCCAACACCAGCTGAATTTCACTAGCAGTAAATGTGACAACTATAGAAATAAAGTTATATAAAATATTATATATAACGTTATCTATAAAATATAAGTTAAATAAAATATTACAGTTGGTTTAAAATGAGTACTGGAAAATGAGGAACTCATCTCTGATATCATATGTTAGCTCTGAAATTGAATAAAATCTTCCCTTATGGCATCCTTAATCTCTTCAGAGTTTGGAAGAAGTCCAGTAAAAACCAACCACAAATGCCAAAACAAAAAGATACGCTTGAAAGTGAATCTCAATCAATCTTGGTATGTTAATTCTACCTCAAGAATGGCAGACCTTTTGGTCATCTGCACAATTTGCACGCACACTGTATTGATAGCCTACTTAAGAATTTTTGTTCTATAACTGAATATTTTATTAATGATGTCTTATAAAGCTTATAAAGTACTTATTGCAACTGAGAACTGAAGAATTGTAACCACATCTGTCTTTGCAACCCTATAAGGGATGCAATCTTTAAGGGTTTTAAGATAGCTGAGATCAGTCACGCAAAGTCCTGCAGTCACAAATCTAATTGTTTCACGCTTTACTGATGGCTGCTTTTCACTGAAGATATTTCATAACTTTAGTACTGAAAATTTGGCTTTTATTATGTAAAGACATTTGAAAACAAATCCCTTGTTGGGAGGAATGTGAAAAAGGTGAGCAGAAAGAAAAATTTTAACAGTGGAAAGCATACACCAGAACTCAGCTGGAGAACCAGAACTCAACAAAATAAAAAAGATAGACATGAGCAGAAGAAAGTAGACTTTGAACTTGATAACATTCTCTTAGTTTGAAAAAAATGATTTATCTTTCTCTCCTATGTCTCATTCTATTTCTGTGTACAAAGTAACCTTTTCTGCCTCAGGAAAATTTTGTGGGAGGAGAGAACCTTTCACTGGTACAAATTCAGGATAGTGACCTCCCTGTCTGCTTTCATTTATGCTCTAGAAAACAGGCATTTCTAAAAAGCATGTAGTCCTTAAGCACTCATCAAACATGTTTGTAAGGAGAAGATCCCAACAGATCTGGAGAAAGGTTAAAGCATCTGAGAATTTGTCTGCTTTTTCACCTATACTCACTGTCTAAGATGTTTTGCCTATCCTTACTAATTCTGCATCTGTTGTATCTCCAGAGCTCAGTGGTAATGCCAGCAGTGTGCAAAACTGTCTTCACAACTTCCAGGAACTGAAGCCTTTTTCATCATTGGAATGGCAATGAGCATTCTAGTGTATCAAATGATGCACAGAAAAGTTTGACTTTTATACCTTTGAGGTTAAATGTAATTGTCATGAAATAAAATCCTCACTTGGGAAAAAGAAAGACTACTTTTCCCTAGGTCCCTCATCTTTGAAAGTATTTTCAGTTCCTCCTAGTATTCCACCTGCACACCGCAACTGAAATGTTCTGTCTGCTCCAAAGCCATTCACCCTATAGCTCCTGGTGCCAGGGAAATGACACCTGCCCTTTCCTGACCCATCCTTTTTCTCTTCCCTTCTTTCTGGCATGTATTTATGTTTTTTTCCCTTCTAACCTACAGGAGGGAATATATTCTGATTTTCCATATGTCCATTTCTAGTACTGATGTGGTATTCCACCAGACTGAGATTCAAACTGGAAATTCAGTGTAGAGACTGTTTAGCTGCTACATAGGTGAAGGGTAAAGAGTCTTCTTCCTGTCTTGACTTAATGTCCAATTCCATTCCAATATCAGAGGAAAACAAGTTTTTTGATTATTAACTTGCCAATGAATGCTACCTGTTCACTGGCGCAGCAAAACTAAAAATATATGATTGTATTTAGGGTTTCTTAAAAGCAGTATTTGAAATAATTGCTTTTATTATTTTTTTCAGGAAACAAACACCAGAAAAAAGCCTTCTGCAATGCCCATGATTTCCCCAGTCCTAACAGTCATGGGTAGCTTCCAGTCCTTGTAGGCCAGTCATGCAGAGTTCAATGAACACCTTTGTGATAGAAAACCTTAGCAGAGATGATTCTAATGCTACTGTAGGAGTAGATTAACTAATAATAGCATCTTAACTTCATAGCAATACAGACATTTGGAATAGACTTGAGTAATATGGAAAAAATAGAAAGAAACAAGAATTAAATGTTTTAGTTCTGGGGTAGAAGCGTGAGAAGCAATTTAGCCTTTGAATAACGTGACTGTATAAATATGCATAAATGGACACTTGTTTCTACATTTTTTGTCATATATGTATTTGTGTAATTGATTTTCAAATTCTGGATGCCACAATAAGGAAAAAAAAACTTGTTTCTTTCCAGTTGCATCTACTATGACTCAGAAGAAGATTTTGAAAGAAGTCAAAAACTACCTTTGGTCTGGAAATCAGGCAGTATGAAAAACAGCGTCTCTTAAGTTCCTAATGCTCCTTCAGGAAAAAGACAAAAAGATGCCTACAGATTGGATAATAACAAGATTGTGGGGTTTTATTCTTTTTATTTTCAGGGGACAAAGAACTACACTGAACTCCTATAAGAATATTTCAGCAACTTTTCTTAATGTTAGGCTGCTAAGTATTGTATCCAATGACTAACATTATGCTCTGTAGCTAGACAGTGAGGAATAGTTTGTTCAATAAATGTATTCCCCCTTCACCAACTGGAAGTTGTCTGAAATACAACAACCTTAAAGTTATTCACTAATAAAAATTCTTTTATTTCTCTAGCAAATAACTCTCACACTGTAGATCACTTGTGTAAACTTACTAGGATTACTGTGTGTGAGTCTGACTTCACTGATTAATTAAGAAAATCACTTGACGTTTCTGTTCTTGTCTAAAATAGGAATCTGTAGAGGGAGGATCAAACTCTGCACTTTTCCTGCCTGATATAGAGTATAGATTTAGACCTTCCAAAGCTGTTGCTAGATTCGTAGAACCAGGCTAATTCAACTCTTTAACACTGCCATTTTTAGAATAAGTGGAATGCTTCAAAGGCTCTTGCTTTCATGGCCTATTTTCTCCCTGTCCTGGAGTAAAGGGAGAGGGAAAAAACTGGAAGAGTCTAGATTTACTATTTTCCTATAAAAGCTAATTTTACTGCAAATGACCTACCACTTAACCCTCATTCTTGTGCCATTATTAGACATGAATAAACTTTGAATGTTCTTGTGAGGATTTTCACTTGTTCCTGAGAGAAGTATTTATTCATGTTTAATCTGGAGTTATAGCCTAACTGAAAGTCTCTTTGGGAAGTTACCACATTACTGGAGAAAATGGTGAAGCATACTGTTATCATTTACTCCCTTCAGTATTCAGATATGCAAATGGTGTAGCTGGGAACAAATAACCAAGTTTATTCCATTTTCTTAAATTTCTTGGAGAATAGACTTCCTTTTTCCATGTTTTATTTGAAAAATTCTCTTTTCTCTTTCATCAGTGTTGATGCAATTAATATCTTTCATGTGTATGACAACTGTGTTTAAATATTTGTTTTTAAAGTGTAATTATTTTGCTTCTCCTTTTTGTTTGTCCTTTTTGCCTATGTCATTTATAGTAAAATGAGTGAAATAAACAGGTGTTCATTAATGCAAAATGAGTTTCTCATGCAGAGAAGACTTCTCAGAATATTAGGATGTTGAGATATTGATATTCATGATGGCCAAGACATTCACTTCACAGTAAGTTGCTTCTTAACTGCCTTCTAGGATTGCAATCTGAAAAGCAGTATCTTTCTAAAACTGCAGTATATTAATTTATCCACTGATAAGACAAGTATAATATGTAGGTAAATATGCCATTTCACTAACAAGCACCAATAAACTGACCTTTTTTCACAAAATAGAGAAGGTAAACAAACTCTCAGAGTGATTAATCTTATTGTAGCTGATATAAATCATCACAGTGCTGACGCCAACTCAGTGAAAATCATATAACTCACATATATTGTCCTTGAGTTAAATCTAAACATCCCATTGCTATTTGGGGCTCATCTTCCTTAAGGTCTCTGTGCATGTATTTAGAATTTCAATGGGATTTGTACCAGTTCCCTGCTTTATTATAATAATGGAAATGAGGTTGAATATATTTTGCATATTATTTATGTGGGAAAAATCAGTTTTAAAAGACAAATCATTTTCTTTGTCCATATGCTAGGAGCAAATTCTCAAAGATGTTTTTGAGTTTCTTTGGAAATTGCCATTTAAATGGTGAACCTTTAGAAACAATATCTTGCCTGCAATTATAAGTTCTAAATCATGCAACAATGACTGGGGAAATAGTTATATGTATAAGACCAGACTCATCTGAGTTTTTAATCTTACTAAGTAACAGTGTATTCCTGTTATTTTGCAAAGAAATTTTGTCAGTTTTGGATTTTGTTATAATCTTTGTGTCTTGAGTGTAAAGCAATATGAGCAGGAGCAACATGAGCAGGACTTGATTTATGTAGAATATCAAATGAAGAGAGAAGAGCAACAGAGGTTTTTGGAATTAGAAACTGCATCTGTAGTGCTTACCCTGACGGGAATGATCAGCAGCATTTAGCTGGGCATAGCCTGAAGTGTTTGCTTTCTATGCAAACTTGAACTACATCAAATACCAGGATAAGAAATTAATGCTGGTTATAAGTAAATGCTGACAATACTATATAAGCTTCTAAAAAAACCTCTTATTTTTTTGCATACTCCCAGTATGTATTTCATCTTATGACATATCAAGAACATTCAAAGTATAGAAGAAAAGTGTATTTTGAATAGGTCTGCTCTGCACAGCAGTTGTTTCAACTATATGAATAGCTCAGACTGTTTACCATTCCAGCTGAATAGCTTACCAGCCATCAATAATAACAAATGCCTCAATGGGTATTTAATTTAAGTAGAACTCTGATGAAAATGTAAAGGCAAATAGATTCTGATTTGTATTGCTATTTTGGAAAATTTTCACCTTATTTGTAAATGATAGATTTGTCTTTCACAAAAAATCTTTTTTTCATGAAAAGCTAAACAATTTTGAAAAGCTGATAGCATGTTTTTGGCTTAAAACATTGCATATGTGATGATGACCATGCTTTCTTGAGTTTACCTACAGGGAACAGTTTATGTTGAGAAACAGAAAGTTTCTTAACATAACTACTGCATTAACTAATCTAAGTTGTGACAAATACTCTGCAAAGGTTACTTTGTTCCGAGAACTAGGAGAGGGTTAGGGAACCCAGGGAGAACATTGCTCTTTGAGTCAGTAACAAATATAATTCCTTTAGCAAGATGATTTTTTCAGCAGAAGCGTTCTCCTTTGAAGTAAGGACAGTGAACTGGACTAATAGCAGTGCTAAATATTTGCATAGCTTCTGGTACTGCAACTCTTAGTCAAGCATTTTATTACTTGCACAACAACTGCATAATGGTGCAGGAACATCTAAACAGACAGCGGCTTTAAAAGCCACTCATTTTGTTGATCTGAGTATCTCACTGTGTTCCTAAGCCCTTAACCATGGAGAAATGAGTTGAAGAGACCCTGAAAAAAGGATGCCCATATAAATCTAATTATTTAGCAGATACTATATCAGAGTGTAAGATTCTGTTTTGTTTCTTGCCTCTGCTTTAGGACTATTTAAAGGCAGTTTTTCTTTCCCTAGCATCAAAACTGTTGTACTGTCCTCTTGGATTCATGGGCGTTTAAGTCTCTCTGATTGTTGCTGAACATATTTTCCTTTGTGTAAGAACACAGAAACAAACTCTCTTGGTCCCAGTGAATGCTTTTCTCACAGCAAACTAAATCTGTTTTAAACTTGTTGGTCTTGAAGTTGCATTTCTGAGCATTACAGTGTCTGGACAGACTAGCTGGTACAGCATCAATATACTTCCATTGATGTAATACTCATTAATGCCCAGAAGCAAGCCAACTAGCTTAACTGAAATGCTAAGTAATTGCTACAAAAGGGCTTCTAATTAGCCTGTGGGGAGTGTGGTTCTAAAATGCTTGCTGCATATGAGGGCAGAACTTGCTTGGGTATTATTGCAAGGCACTGTTTTATTCCCTGAAACACAACCTGAGATTCAATCTTCAGAATATAATGAGGAAAGGAAAATATTTTTAAGCAGCTAGAGCTTTTAATTTTGTACAGCATTTTGCTCCCATTTTAAAGACATTTCCTTTCAAGACTGAAAAAAAATGAGTATTTTCACTAAAGTATCTACTTAATTAACTGTGGTATTAAAAACCTACCATGAGTCTTTTTGTTTTACAAGGTTGCTTTGAATACCTTGTTGTGACTGTTATTGTAGTCACTGCTTAAAGTATCAAGTATCATGTCCAAAGGAAGGCTTTCACCAAACAATTTCTTTCTAATTTTTAACTAAAATAATAATTATTAGCATAATGTATTAAAAAACAAACAAACAAAAAAAGGAGCTTTATTTCATAGTTTTAGTATCTAACTCCTTTAAACTTAACAAATAAAATCTCCTTTTACTGGGTTAAATTTTTAATGTCTTTCACTTCCTATTGAGTGAAATGTCTTGCACATCTTTTCTCTGTGTATATAGCACAGATTTGTCTGCTTGTCTTTCTGTCAGTCTTGCTCCTCAGACTGTCTTACTTGAGAAAGATTTAGGTCTTCAGCAAAAAATAAAAACACTGCTTAAAAGTGTTCCTAATATTGCAGTATGTGTATTAAAAAAAGCAATGTGAAATTATTAATTCCTGTCTGTTTTACTTTGGAATCAGTGGTGGCTTTTTTTCCCTCACTTTTTCTTGAGTAGGCAAATACATCCATTTCTGACTGAATGCATGTAAACTCTTTGTTCAGTGTGCAGGCCCCATGGCCATGTCTCATTACATGTACTTCACTTTTGGATTAAAATGAGTCTTGTCCCTTGGATAGTGCTGAAATCTGCACGACAGAGGATGTAGCTGAAATGACTTTTGCATAGTTCCAAAGGGCTATGGGTCTGCCTGTAGCTTAAGGATATTTTGAAAATTTTAAAGGAGATGGTAAAGAAGAAAGATTCTAATTCATCAGTTGGACAACTTATTACTTTGATGCTAGATTTGGTTCTTTAAACAATCATTTACCCTGACATGTGAGTAAAAAAATGAGCTTATCAGAAGCTTAGAGAACTATTGTTTCTACTTCTTACAATAGCAGTAGTAGCTCATCCTTTTATTTTCTTTTTTATACAGAAAATGCCATTTTTTGCAAGGTCAAATTATGTCATTCTAATTTACTTCTGCAATTTCTTTTCTTCTTCCTTAAAAGAATTTTTTAGGAAAACAGTGTGGGGAGTCTTTTTTTTTTTTAATTTTTTTTTTCTCTTTATTTCTTCTGGAAGTTTAGTTGAGTTAATACTGCACCATCATATTAAGCCAGATTTTATGAGTAATTGATTATGGAACTTTTTTGTATGAATTAATGTTTTTAATGGACAATGTCCTTTTAGAAACGTAATAAGACATCCTAGGTGCACAAAGACAGCATATGAATACACAGGTTTTGCAAACTTATAGAGTCATTTAATTATAATATCTAACTGTTACCTCACGGGGATACACCCAGCCTGAAAATTGTCCATTCCCCAGGTCACACAGACATGCCTCCCAGACTTGAGTTGGTGGTTCCAAGACCCCATATCTTCATCTTCCTCAGCATCTTCTGCCCTGCTTGGAACCCTTTCAAGGTTTCTGGGTTTTGACTCTCTTATATCAAGCGTTACACATGTTGTGTCTTAGAATATTTTATACACATAAAATGTTCTTTATTTTGCTACATCTTTGTCCATTGGAATTCTTGTTAAGGAACATTAAACATTTCAGGAATCTAATACAAAGGTGCTTAGCTGAAGTGCTGCTAAAAATGCTAATAGAGTTGTACTTAGAATCTATATAACCTAGATTTTAAGGCATCATTTGGACTGTGCCAAGCTAAAGTTTGGAACCTATTAAGATGAAACAGAATCTATTACCTTGTGAGAACAGGCAAATAAGGTTATATAGTACTAGTATGCAAGTAACCAGGATTTGCAATTTAACAAAACATAGCTCTCTAAGCTCCCAGAGTTGTTTATACCTGCCAATATGATTTCTCTGTTCTGTGCAGAAGAGGGAGAGAAGGCAGAAAGAGCTCATACTAATGCCTGGGTGAATTATTACTCATATGTTTGCTAAATAAGGAAAAAGAAAAAAGTATTTCACTTTTGTATATGCGATTACAAGTGAGCAAATTCAGACTGGACTGTTTACTTATGTGGTCTTTGGAGATCACAGTTATGTGATCATTGTTACAAATTCCAAACCTTTTATCAATTGGCATACATGTTGTCCAGGGAGCCCTTGTATCTTCTAAATAAGTAGTGTCAACTCCAATGAAGTTTAAATGTTTTTATGAATAACAAGCCTGGAAGCTTCATGAACAAGAGCACATTTTCCAAAATAATACAGATATTTACTGGGGGAACGTGCAGTGAGAGGGTTTGTCTATCTGAGCCACATCCAGGCTCACATAGAATGTGCTCTGAATGTGCTCTGGAAATAAAAGAAGCTTAGTAGACCAATACTGTGTCTTACCCAGCTGTGGATGTCTTCTTAGAGTGCAGTATAGGCAATAGTTTTATTGTGCTTTGTGAACAGCACAGCAAATTCATAGAGTGAACTAGAACTTTTGCCTTCTGTACTGTCACAATAGCTGAGTTAGCATTTCTCATTAGTTTCCCAAGTGTCAATTGTATTGCCATTCTGCATATGTAATATCCTGGTTAATTACAACAGCATTAAGGTGTTAAGCTACCAGAAAAAAAAGAAAAAACTATGGATTGCATGAATCTTTAAGGCTCTCTAGGCAAGATCATTTTCTGAAATTACTTCAGTAAGCTTTATGTTTAGTAGCACTTGCTTGAAGCCAAATTTTGTGCTCCAATTTTTAGTATTGTTGAGATTTTAGTTTAAGGACTGGAAGCACATCTAGAGGGTTGAAGTGATATGAGAAACCAGTGATTCAACTTGTTGTAGGTGAATGAACTTTGCATTTCATTATTAATCTGTTAAAGGAAATTTTTTTCAATAGATTTCACTGTCTATGATAGGAAATTCTCCAGGAAAAAAAAAAAAAAGGGGGAAATATAAGGATTTAAAACCATTCTATTGAAAATGTTCTACAGTGGGAGAGATATCTAAGAAAGACCTCAGGCTAAGCAGGTAGCATTCAGGGACTGAAATAAAAGAAACAAAATAAAAAAGAGGACTGTTTGAGAAACAATGTATGAGGAACTTCTAGAACTTTGACTGCAAATTATCTATCTCTTGATCCTCATTTGCTTTTTATATCATCTCTACTTGTCTCACACCACATTTCTCCATCCATCATTGATGTTCAGATTAATCATTGGTTAACCAAATTTGTATATATTTTTAGATTTTAAAGTGTTTTAAAATCTGAATATTAATATATGTTAAAGTAGTAGAATGAAGCCAAATATTAAATTAGTGTAAAAGAAGTCTCAAGCCTTTAAAGGCTATAGAGAACACTTTTTTAATTAAGCTCATATTAAAACTATACGAAAAGAAATAATGTAAACATGTAAATTATTTTGAATATTTTGCTGCACAATATTCAAAACATTATTGGTTTTAAGGCTTAACTCTTTTCTTGTCCTCTGATGTGAAACTACTGACTACAGACTGTCATCTGACTTGGGCATTCATGTTAATATATGCATAATCTGAGGTATAATACTGGAGAAGTGACCTTAGACTCCATAATTTCATTTTATTTTCATGCAATAATTCCACTGTAGATGTCACCAATGGTGAATATGTTTTATATCTATATGTTTTTTAATGTAAATAACAATAGATCAAATTTGTATTTGCATTTTGACTTGAATTTTTTTATTTGTGTGTATTGTTTTCACATACAAGCTGTAACATCATACCGAAGTGCTGAATGTTTATTATCTAACTTTGATAAGCCCCACTAAACCAAAAATAGCCAGGTCAGACAGTTGTAAACAGAGTGAAAAGCATGAAAATTACTAATTTTTATTTAACCTGATTGGAAAAACTATCAACCAGTTTTCCAGTTGAGAGGGTTTGAAAATCAATGGTCTTTACATATAATCATCTTGTTCTAAAATTCTTACTTTTTATAAAAATAAGAGAATCCATTTCTAAGCAATTTATTCTGAAGGCATTCGCAAGTAAACAATAAAAACCCTGCTGAATGGGCATAGTTTTTTAAGACTCAGATAAAACTTCAGGGGAAGATTAAAAGTGGTCAGTGACTTGCTTACACCATTTGACATGAATGTATGGAGCAAGATGGGATACACCCAAGGGTACTGAGGGAGCTGGTGGAAGTGCTCACTGAGTCCCTTTCCATCATTTATCTGTGGTCCTGACCAATGGAGAAGGCTCTAGGCAACTGGAATTTAGAAAATGTGGTGCCTTTCTACAAGAAGTTCCAGAAAAACTACAGACTTTCAATCTGATCTTAGTGCCAAGAAAGGTCATAGAGCTGCTCTTCTTGAGTACCATCACTTGCACGTGCAGGACAACCATGGGATCAAGCCCCGCCAGTGTGGGCTTACAAAAGGCAGGTCCTGCTTGACCAACCTGATCTCCTTCTATGACAAGGTGACACACAGTGGACGAAGGAAAGGCTGTGGATGTTGTTTACCTGGACTTCAGTGAAGATTTTGGCACTGTGTCTCATAACATTCTCTTGGGGTAACTGGCTTCTTATGGTTTGGTTGGGTGCACTGTTTGCTGGGTAAAAAGCTGGCTGGCTGGCCGGGCCCAGAGAGTGGTGGTGAATGGAGTTACATCCAGTTGGCAGCCCGTCTCTAGTGGCTGTTCCCCAGGGCTCAGTTATTGGGCTGCTCTGTTTAACATCTATATCAATGTTCTAGACAAAGGGATAGAATGCTTCCTCAGTCAATTAGCAGATGACTCTTAAGTTAGGCTGGAGTGTCAATCTGCAGGAAGATAAGAAGTCTCTGGTGGACATGAGCCAGCAGTGTGCCCGTGTGGCCAAGAATGCCAATGGCATCCTGTTCTGTATCAAATACAGTGTGGCCAGCAGGACCAGGGCAGTGATTGTCCCTCTGTACTCAGCACTGGTGACACCACACCTTGAATATTTTGTTTAGTTCAGGGCTCCTCAGTACAAGAAAGACACTGAAGTGCTGGAGCATGTCCAGAAAAGGTGGTGAAGGGCCTAAAGAGCAAATCTTATGAGAAGTGGCTGAGGGAGTTGGGATTGTTTAACCTGGGGAAAGGGAGGCTGATTGAGAGGTCAACAAAGCAAAGGCTATCAGTTCATGGCTATCAATTTCTACTTTGACCTATTTCCAGTAAAACAGCACTTGAAAACAATTACCTGTTGTAGGTTGTAGGAAGATAGGGGTTGTTCCCCCAGGTAAGAAGTGTAGGACAGGAGGCAATGGCCTCAAGTTGCACCAGGGGAGGTTTGGATTGGATCCTAGGAAATATTTTTTTCCCTTGAAGGGTAATCAACCATTGAAACAGAGTGACCAGGGAGGTGGTTGAGTCACCAACCCTGGAGATATTTAAAAGATGTGTAGATATGGTGCCCAGAGACATGATTCAGTGGGGAACAGTGGTCCTAGGCTAGTGGTTGGTCTCAGTGTTCTGAGAAGTCCAGGGAAGTCTGAGACTAAGTCCACATTAAAAAGGCTTCACAGCCTTTTCTCAGAGGTACTTTTGACTTCAGACTAAGAAAACTATCTTGGATTACAATTGGATCACTTTCTTGAGTCTTGCATTTCTTAGCTTTTTTCACAACTAGGAGAACTCAATATTTTGTTAATGAGTCCTTTCATTAGAGGTAGTGCAGGTAATCTGCCTTAATATGTCTAATTCTATGAAATGGATTTATCAGAATATGCCTTATTTGCTATACCTTAGTTGTACCTTACAATAGCTTGTGGGAATATTGTTTATTATATCTAAATTTAAGACGACAAAAAAGTCACCTTTGATTTCACCTCAAAATCTTCAACTAGGAAATATCAAATACACAGTAGGCATTTGAAATAGGGGAAAAAAGAGTGCAATTTTGCAAGAGTTTGAAGCAGCATATGAATGTCTCATGAATTCCAGATGCTAAGTTTTTGAAAACAAGGCCTGATATTTTGCTTCTTCACAATTATACCTATAGGTAGGTGTTGCACCATTAGCAGCTTACATGTAAAATAAATTACCACTGAATTCAGTTAGTAGCAGTTTCTTGTAGCCTGTAGCTTTGAAATAAATTGTTCTTCATGTGCAGATTGCCATGTATGACTCTGCAAACCTCTACTACTCTGTCTATACTGGCAGGGCTCCTGTGTGAAACTACTGTATTTGCTGGAGGAATCCTTTCTACTTGCATACCATTTTACCTCTTAAATTGCATAAAACAACTCAGTAAAAACTAAAATCTACTTATAGGATTTATTGAGAGCACATCACTCATGATTGTTACAGTAGGAAAAGCCTGAGATAAATTATCCCTGTGAGCAGAGGTTTGTTGAGCAAATCAGAGTCTTTGTTCTACTGAGATCATACCTTACTTTTGTATGTAAACCGATGTGTAGAAACATAACTGAATTTTTATTCTGTCTCAATATGTTTTAAAGGTGGGATAGTAAAGCTAATTTTTCTATAAATTGTCTCTCTAAAAAGATGTTATAATGACTTTAGAACTGTTAAGATCCAGTTATTAAAATTATTAGAAATGCCTCTAACTGAATTAAGGTACAAACGAGACCAGATGCCAAAGTCAATAGTATGGGGTTTATTTAATGGTAAATGTGAGGCAGAGAAAGAGAGAGAGAAAAAAATAGGAAAAAGAGAAAGGAACAGAGAGATATTAAAATAGAAAATGTATCACTACTGTGGAACCCAGTGACGTGCCAGTCCAGTACTTCAGGTGTTCTTGGTGATATGTGTGCTGCAAAACATAGAGTCCAATGGATTAATATACATTCAGAATATGAATGTCTGGGCTGGGGGGAAGCTTTGCAGTCTCTTGTGACAGGCTCTGGATTTGTTGCCTCTCTTGGATCACGTGCGGTCCTCTGGTGGTGGAAGGCCTGAGGAATGATGCAGGGAGGGGGCACTGATGGTTTATGACCCTTCTTAGCTGCCTGAATGTCCTGTGCATACATGGTCCTCCTAGAGTGGGGAGGGGGAGGTTGTGGGGTGGTTTACTCCTTTGGTTTGATATGGAGAGATTTCACCATCACATACCCAAAACCCTTCTCCTTCTCCACCTCTTGGGCCTTGCTTACTTATCCTCAGACCTGAGATGATTAGACAACAGTCTTAAGTTCCCAGTCACAGTCCAAATTCCAGTTAGGAGGCATTGGCAGGAAGGTGGTGGAGGTGGGTTAATGTGGAGGGGGTGGTGTTGTTCAGTGGTCACAGCAGTTTGACAAAAAGTCTTTCTATGATTTTGACAATGTTTAAGACATTACTGACATTTCAGTCCATCACAAGAACAGAGGACTGCACTAGAGTGCTGAAATATTGTTAAGGTAGGTTTATTTAGTGAGAAGTAAAAAGTAGTGTAAACAATCTCAAGGAGGTAGATAGGCTTAAGAAATCCAACAGCCTGAGGCAGTGCCTTAAGGTGAATGTCTCTGTGGGACAGAAACAAATGAAGTCTAGTGATACTTTGCTGAAAGCTGTCATTTCCCTGACTCCATTAGTTGCTTGAAGTTCTATCAAAAGTTTTGCAGTTATTCAATACAAGATTCATGCAAGTTCTCTGTCAAGCAAAAGATACAGTTAATATTTATAATTTCTATTTTGAACTATCTCCAGTACAATAGCTCTTGAAAACAGTAATTGTAGTATAGTGAATAAAAAAAAAATACAAATCAAGACTGGCTCATACCTGAAAAACACAAATTTCCCTGCATGCTTCTCAGTTTTATGTGCATTCTGATACCTATCTCTTCCTTACAAGTAATGTGTCTTCTTGCTTCATCACTATACACTAGCATGGTGGTTCATTCCAAAATCAACTAAGTTTTCTTTGAAGGATATTAAATTTGATGCAGCTAGGTGTTCATCTCTACGTAGATTAACCTGTAAAAAATTAATACAGCCTTTCCTCTGAATGGAAGAGGGCATATATTTTCTAAGGATATCTGCAAGTTAGTGTTCACAAAGGATTGAGAACACAATCAAGGTATAGTTGTCGCATAAGCTAGCAGTGTTTTTATCTGTCATACTGAACTGCGTAGGCCATATTTGGAATACATTCTCAGACATACAGTTTAAGATCTCCAATGGCTTAAATTCTGGTTTCAGCTATACTGTTCAGATCCATATTTCAAAAGTACAGGGGCTACTGAATAAGGATGTTTGATGAGTTTGCCCATAATTACAATGTGAGGATACTCATCTGTTTTATTCTGTGATCTAGCCAGATCTTCAGCACAAAACACACTGAACAAGTGTATTTGTTGTTTGGAATTAAGGAGTCATTCTTCCCAAGACAGTCTTACATTCTCTGATACCTGAATCAGTTTTCTTCTTTGTAGATTTTTCTAGTCACATGAAAGTTTTATTTCAATATTGTTTCAACCTCAGCAGTAAAACTGGTGACTAATGCTATGAAGAACATGAGGGTAGGGTTAACTGATGTGACAGGAATTAGAAGAGAGGGGTTTTAGCTTGCTTGGCCTGAAAGAATCTAGAAATTAAGACTAACACTCCCTGATACAGCACCCTGACTAGCTGAATACTCTAACTGTGCCTTTTCTATTTCTAAGCATAGAAAGAATTCAAACAAATTCTAATATGCACCCAAACTGTGCATATAAGCAGTTACTACTGGGAATAGTAGTCTATTTTCAACTCTGCCTAACCTCAGTATACAAGAATTCAGTAATATTTATCAAACATAATTATTGAGCAACCTGGTCTAGAGAGAGGTGTCCTTGCCTTTGGCATGAGGGGGTGCGAATTAGTTGGTCTTTAGGGTTTCTTGCAATCCAAACCATTCTATGATGATTTTGGTTGTTTTGTTAAATTGCCACTAATCACTTGCATCTTTTTGTCTATCACCACGGGATCCATCGGGGTGCAAAGACCCCCCTGTCAGAGCAGGGGGATGCATGAAAGAAGCTGTTACCTCGTGGGAGGCCCCCAAGGTGGAGCAGAGTCCAACAAAGATTTGCAGCTGAGACCCGTGAAGGGAGAAGTCCATGCTTAGCAGGTACAGCCTGCTTTCGTGAGAGACTGAAGTGACCCACGAGAGAGCAGAGGATCTCTCTCGTGGGGAGGACCCCACGGAACGTGGGGAAAGGACTCAG
This sequence comes from Anabacerthia variegaticeps, assembly GCA_035583185.1. Lineage (NCBI taxonomy): Eukaryota > Metazoa > Chordata > Aves > Passeriformes > Furnariidae > Anabacerthia > Anabacerthia variegaticeps. The sequence continues at coordinate 37,144,082 of JAWWEW010000131.1, read as the reverse complement.
AGTTACGATTGCCTTTTAGTTGTGGTGATGACTGTGGTGAAGCAAGCTGTCCCCTTTGCAGCCCCCAGGAAAGCCCCTGAGATGGCACATGTCTGCTGCTGAAGTTTTGGACTTACATCTGCGAATGGCTCACTCAACAACAACTGACTGCAAACCTTCCACTCCCTGTCCCCCGCACTGTTGAGGGAAGGAGGGGAGCACGGACAGACCAAGAGGTGGTGGTGGAAAGGTATTTCTAAACAGTTTTTATTTCTTATTTTTAGTTTTTAGTTTGTTAGTAATAAATTTAAGCATTATTCTCAGTTCTGCTTTGCCCATGCTATTAATCAAAGCTCCTCTTTTGGTTGTTATCTCTTGCTGTAAATTCCTAGCTGGTCTTTTTCCCTTCTCTCTGGAAGGCAAAGGATGGGGGGGAGGGAGGGGACGGGGAGGGGAAGAAAAGACCTTGAAACAGTTTTACTGGACACCAGGCATTTATTCAGGGTCAAACCACCACACCTGTTTATTATCTGACAGAGAGAGTGAGTTATCACAAGGATATAGGGCAGTGAGCAAGCCCCTTCTGTCTTGCTGCACTTTAGAAAACATGACTGTGCTGTTGGCAGTGGAAATCTTGCATTTGGACACCTGCTTCTGTCATCCCCTGACACAGACCATGGCAACAGGGAGCTGAGAAATGCAGACTGTGAAGAAAATGGCCTTGTTCTGCAGTTTTGCTTTTGCAACTTCATCTTTTAACTCTGACTTTGTATATGAGCTGCAGCAGGGTATGGGATTGTGTGCTGTGTTTTATTATGATGACAGGAAACATAAAACCCTGAAATTTTCATTAAAGGTTCTAGACTGTAAATCCTTCAGCTGAGCCAGCATTGAGCCAACATTAACTCTGAGAATGATCAGATCCCCTAAAGCAAATCTTTCATACTTTCACACTGAATGTGGAAGTACCCTTCTTAATTAAGCAACAATGAAATGGTTGTACTTGAGATATCACATATAATTGGGCTATTCATGCTTTCTAAAGCACAGTGGAATTGATCAAATGTGCCCCACTACCCTTGGGGACAGGGATAGCCTATTTCCATAAGGTCTTTAGTATGTGTTAGCAACTGATGGGACTGAAACCTAAGCAATTCATTGACTCCACTTCACAACAAACCACAGAGACAATGAAGGCTTTAAATAAAAATGTTATAGTAATATAATGCATATTAATATAATAATAAAACTAAGAAATCCCTGGCTACATTTTTGATTAGATGACAGCCAAGGAATGTAGACCAAGTTAGGACCAGTATCACTAAATTGATATTTAAATTCAAAATAAGCAGTCAGATTTCAGTGGTGAAATAGGGGTAAGATTTTAAGGATATCCAGAAAACACAGACAAATGCAGGGAAAAAAAAAAAAACAAAACACAGACAGAGAACAACCTGTTGGGAGGAGAGAAAACCAAACCAAACCAAACCAAATCTTCTCCCATACTATTCCCACTTAATTGACTTGTTACAAAAATTGCTCAGATATAGTATCTACCAGTTTAGTAAATTACAATTTACAAAGCATCCAGTTGAGAAAAAATATTAACATCATGCCAACCTTACTTAGATTTTTTTTATTTTACCAAATACCATGACAAATTAAATTATTGATTTTCATCTTTCTTAACAAATTCTTCACTGGCATTGGCACCAGTATTTACTGGTAGTGCATTAAGCTCTCCAAAGACTGTCTTCAAATGAGTGATTTGGCTTCATACTGTGTTGTGTAGAATTAGTGAATTAGCAGAAAATTAATTTTAATCTAGAACCAGGAGCAGGAGTTGTGTGACTGTTTTCTTGGTTATTTTTTTGTGTTTTGCGTGATTGCCTTGAGTAATATGCATTTGCACAAACTTAATTCTAAAATTATCATGTCATCAGGATAGAATATAGCATTAGTTGCACAAAAAAATGTACAAGTTTTAGTTTGCTTATGAATGAATTTAAATAACAAACCAAATTAATCAAAGCAAAACAATTCATTGGATTATTTAACCTCCTGGCTACTGCACTGCGTATTATCTTAGTACTCAATGTTTTAATTTACAGTTATGGAAAGTCTCGTCATTTTTTGTGTGTTGGTTTTTTTTTGTTTGTTTGTTTGTTTGTTTTTATTTTTTCAGTAGTTGAGATATTTTGAGGGAGTTTTCTAAAATCATTGATCTTTCCTGCATATTTCTCTTAAGTCTGTTTATGTTCATAATTACAAGTAATTTACAAATCAAGTGGCATTGCTAGCCTAAATTAACCCTCAGTATCATATAAAATCTCTGACAGATGTGTATTAAGAACTGATTTGTCATGCAGTATATTTTTAAAGAAGATTACAGAAGCTTATGCATTATCTGGAATAAGAAAATAGATGGGTTTTGTACAGTTTTCCCTTAGATTCATGTTTTCATCTGCTTTTTAAGTTCTAGGAGATAAACCAACAAAGTAAGCAGAAGCATTCCCTAAACTGCCTATTCAAATACTAATTTTTTACTTTATTAAGTTACTGTCTTGACTGTAAAGGAGTTGAGGAATCAGTGTCAGGCCACAAGTCAATCTTTGTCACAAGGGGTATCTCTGTTGAATACCTCCTGTGAAGATATGCCCTATTATCAGTGTTACAGGTGGTTTACAAAACAAAGAAGTCACCATAAAATAACCAAGGGATTGTTTAAAAGTATGTGCCTACATGGATCTCACTTATTAGCCTGGCATTTTCTTTGCAGTTAATAACTACAGCAACTGGTGAAAAAATATTAATATTAGGACAAATCTTGAAATAACTAACTTTAGAAAAAACTTTTTAGCTTGGCAATCTGTTTACAGCAGTACCATAACTGAGAAGCAGAAACAATTACTTTGGACCTGAGAAGTTGTTAATATCTTAAAATAGACTTGCTGTTGAAAAGAAATGTGACATGAAATTGCATTTTTAAAAGTCAACTCTCACAGATAATTACTGCAAAATTTTTTGGAATGCTTAATGATTCACCATATGTAGATACCTATATATATCTCATAATCTAATTTGCAATTTTAAGTGTCTTTTACAAGTATATATAAACTTTGAGAAATGAGATTGGGAAATCAAAATGGAACATACACAAAAGTGTGAGTTAACTGGAAATAGGGTGGTGATAAAAGCAGTTAATTTGTCAAGACTAATATGAATTAGCAAGAGTTTGTAAACTGAACATGGCACACGTGAGGATGTTGCAGTACAGGCATAACTTAAAATTATGTATTTCACAACTTTGAAAAGGTAGAATCGTGGAATAGTTTGAGTTGGAAGGGATCTTTCAAGGTCATCTTGTCCAACTCCCCTTGCAATGAGGGGGACATCTTTGACCAGATCAGGTTGCTCAGAGCCGTGTCCAAACTGACCTTGAATGTTTCCAGGGATGGGCCATCTACTACCTCTATGGACACCATGTTTCAGTGTTTCACCTGTAAAAAATGTCTTGCTTATATCCAAATTAATCAACCTTCCTTCAATTTAAAAACATTATCCCTAATGTGTGTCCTATCACAACAAATCCTGCTAAAAATATTGTCCCCATCTTTCTTATTATAAGCCCCTTATAAGTACTGAAAGGCCACAATAAGTCTTCTCTTCTCCTGGCTGAATGACCCCATCTGTCTCAGCCTTTCCCCATAGGAGTGGTGCTCCAGCCCTCTGACCCTCTGATTATGTTCAAGGCCCTCCACTGGACATGATCCAGGAGGTCCTTCTTATATCAGAGGCCCCAGAGCTGGATGCAGCATTCCAGGTGAGGTCTCTTCAGAGTAGAGGAAAGGGACAGAATCACCTACCTCTACTTGCTGGCCATGCTGCTTTTATTGCAGCCCAGGATGTGGTTGGCCAATGGGCTGCAGGTGCACATGGCCAGCTCACATCCAGCCTCTCATCTGACAAGTCCTTCTCAGCAGGACTGCTTTCCATCCGTTCATCCCCCAGCCTATATTGGTACCAGTGGTTGCCCAACCCAGGTATAGCACCTTGCACTTGGCTTTGTTGAACATAATGAGATTCCCACTTCATGAGCTTGACCAAGGATTCATCACATGGATGTCATCACATCCTTCAGGTGTGTCAGGTGCACCACCCAGCTTGGTGCCATCTTCAAATTTACTGAGGGTACACTGGATCCCAGTCTCAATAATTGGTGAAGATATTAAACAATACTAGTCAAAATAAGGACCCCTGAGGGACATCACTTATCCATCTGGACACTGAACCATAACCATAGGATATCAAATCAATTCTTTATCCTCTGAAAAGTCCACCCATCAAATCTATAACTCTCTAATTTAGAGAGAAAGATATAGAAGACCATGTCAAAGGCCTTACAGAAGTCTGGATAGATGACATCCATCGCTCTTATAATAGGAAAATCAGTGCAGTAATCCATGGGAAAAAAGTCAATGCAATGCATGCAGCTACTCTCTTTTGAAGCTTCCTTTTGGATTTTCTTAACCAGAGAGTGGTATGAAGCTTTTATCTGGTTGTATAGAAAAAGTGTGGGTGAAAAGGGAAAAGAACTGTCTCCGTCCCAGGGATTTGCAAGCTACTTAACCTGGTAGCATTCTGTAGAGGCTTAATTTTTAAAGGTTATTGTGAACTGGTGGAAGATTAGTCATCTTCTCTGGAAAAATGCAATTCTCCTGTAAAATATTTTGATCACTCTCATCTCTATGTATTGCATTTCAAAGGACATTAATCACTGGTTTCAACCTTTGAAAATGTCTTGTTATGCCCATGTTGGGTTTTCCTTGGCTAAAACTTTGCTCTCAAAGACCTATATCTGATTGTTTTATTAGAATAAACTTGAGAGATAACTTGCTAGTGAATACCTTTTATTAAGGAAAAGTGCTGTAAGCTACAGAGTTAGTCTCCTAAATCTGAGATATAAATTGGGCATAAATTTTAACAGTGAAGATGATTAGTCACCAGAGAAACAGCAAAAGGAAATGAATTTTCTGTCTTTTGTTAACAAGGGTAGATGAGTCTCTTTTCAAAGATGCATTTCAGCCAAACAAAAGTTTTTTTGATCAATAATGAGATAACTGGTGGAAAGTCGCTACCCTGAGTCATACAAAAAGTAAGGCTAGTTTGAATGCTCGTATCAGTGCTATGAATAATGCACATTAGTACCAGGAAGTTTTTGCTTATGGCTTGCATACATTTCCCCTTTCGTAATCATCTTTTATTGTGCCATAGCAGATCTACTTTTGTTATACTAAACAGTATTTCTCTTATCAGAAGTACTGGAACTTATCTTTTCAGTCAAAAATTTTCATATTTTTCAGTCAAAATTATTTTTCATTGGAAAAATGCTGTTTCAATACTTGTGGATATTTTCCAGTTAGAAAAAAATCAAAAACTTCAATAAGTACAGACTTTAGAGTTTGTTACTTTTTATGAAATAACCTGATTGCTTTTCCTGGGTTTTTTTCCCTTCTTTTTTAGAATAATAAGAAATTCTAATTCTATTCCTATTTACCCAATACTGAATGCTCCCTGTTATCCTACTTACTGCATTCTTGAAACGCACAGGTTTGTCATTGCTTAAATATCTTGCAGTGAAGTATCTAGAATGGCAGCTTTCATTTCTTAAGGGACTTTTCCTATCCATCTAACTTCAAAGAAAAACTTTTAAGTACAAACTGAGATGGTGGAGTTTGGGCATTTTCAATCAGCGAGATATTTTGTAACCTTAGAGTCTTTTGGATTTTTTTTACCCCTTTCACAGGGAGTCAAAGAGCTCCATTTGATTCAAACTGTAATCTTTGGGATTTCCAGCTCTCTCTGCTGAAGAGAGAAGAACTGAATGTTCTTACTTCATAGTGTAAGTAAATCTTTAGTATAAACAGACCACAAGGGTTAAGTCTGAGAGTTTTCAGCCTTTTTCAGTCTTCCTGCTGCAGAGGTGAGGACCAACCCCTGACTAGAGACTGAATTTCCAGGACTGCCTGGCAATCTGTACATAGGCCTCATTTAGAGAATATGAGAATTGTAATGAATGGAGCAGGCACACTGACTGAAAATGAGATAGTAGCTGAATAAAATTTAGTAAAAGTAACATTTGTGAAAACATCTTAGCATTATGTGGTTTCCTACAGCTCTGTATTTAATCAGAAAATTCAGGCCTCCTAATGCTTTCAGATATATATTTGGAAGCTTATATGGGTGACTCATGCCTAATTTGTTATTCTTTTCAATCCTAAACGACTTTTAACATTTGCAATAGCGTAAGACATCTTTGAGAGCACAAGTATGGATAGATGAACACACACAAGCACACACACACAAATATCTACAATGTATGTACACACACATACATATGTGTAAAACATAAATACAAGGAAAAACAAAATAGCAGCGCTAGAGACAGAAGGATGTGGGAGTGTAAATTTCAGGTACAGACAGAGACAGGTCCACAGGTTTGATCTGAATTTAATGTTAATGTTAAGAGAATTGAGGCCAGTGAATGTCCTGCAGACATATGCATCTTGTGCATGTAGGCTAGTAGGCTGTCTCTAGGCTGAGAAATTCTTATGGGTGAAAAAGTTAAGTTCTGAGCCATCAGCTGTGATTCAGTTATTGTGTTTTTACAACCTCATTCTTGCTCAGAATTAATTTTGAAGAGCTTTTAAATGACCTTATTTGATTTTTCAACATGTAGTCCAGATCCAGCCAAATTTAGACTGAAGAAACTCCTACCCTAAAGATGAATATGCAGCCTTTTGTTGTGTGTGTTGCAAATTCTTCCTTTTGGGTTCACTTTATATACAATCATTTAATCGCCCATTTCTATCTAGTCATATTAGCAGATGGGAGAGAAGAAGTTGTTGAGCTTGAAGGTGTGCAGCTGAGCCAGTGGGTGAATGTGTGTTATTGATTCAACTTATATGTTAGAAGTGGTTTTTTAGAAATTTATGTTTACTAGAGGTCAAAAATGAATGGTCATTAAAACGTGTCAAAATTTAGGCTTTCTTTGCATTCCTATGTTAACTGAGAGCCACTGAAACTCTGTTCCTCTTTCTCCTTCATTAAGAAGTTATGAAACTAACATTTTCTGCAAGTGGAAGATATCTGCAAAATCACACGGGCATTTCACCCTGAGAATATACATTCAGTGCTCATTATCAGTGACTGACTTTTGCCTTAAAACCTTCTAAACCTAAGAAGGTTTCCTCCTTCTTACTTAAATATTTTTTCCACTTTACTTTCTTGTAGATCTTATATGCCATATATATTTTTTTGTCCTCCTATGCTAAGAAAAAGGAATTTCAATAAACTGATTTTACAGCCATGTCCTCACTACAAATATGAGGCATTCAGACTCAGAGCAGCTTTAATCTAGTTAACTTAATTTAATTTAAAAAAACCCAAATCTATATTACCGATTGAGGTGTGTGGGAATTCCTTGCACAGAGATGAATGATCTGTACTTTTAAAATTCTTGCAGCAGATTGTCTCTCAATTTTTAAGGTAATTTCTTCATGTGACCAAACATATTATGCAGCATCTGCAGACTAATATATTCTTTAAGCATCTTGCAAGTGAGCACTTTCACACCTGCTCTAAAATCTCATTTTATTTAATATGCTAGAGGTTGTTTTTGCTGCCAGCCCCTTCCAGTTAATATCATCTTTGATAGATATTAATTTTGGTGTTCTCTCTGGAAATACTGGTGCTAGTGCAAGGTGCTGTGGAGCAAGACATATAGTATAAAGCTCATGGGTATGAAAAATTAAGCTACACCTCTTTAATACTATATTATAAAATGTATTTCTTGTTTCTTTTATTTTCAGTTGAAATTTTACTGGGATGAAAAGATTTACTCATTTCTAATATATTGTATATCACATACTTTAATCCATGCAATAATCTTTGTAAATACTAAAAATGTGGAGAGAACTGGAAATAAGCAATAGACATATAGAGATATTGGTCTTCTTTCATGTGTCACCAGGAGACGGCAGAGGAAAGTACTTCAGCCCATAGTTTGTCTTTTTGTTCAGAAATCCTATGCTGGAACATCAGTTAAACTGTAAAAAGCTTTACAATTTATCAAGTTATTATCAACATTATAGTAGAAAATGGCAGTGGAGTGTGAGTAAAAGCCAAGAGGTACATCCAGGAGGCTGTGACACACAGCAAATCACACAGAGAGATACCATGCATCCTGAAAAGCACATTGAGGGGTGTGTGGAGACCCAACAGACACACTGAGGCATCCACAGTGTTGCTGGTGGTGCTGTGCCAGTGGTGCTGGTAGTGCTGATGGAACTGCTGGTGGAGACTCATCCCGTAGCCAGCTGCCTGTGCCTTGCTGCTTCTGGCAGCTGGACTTCTCTTTTTGCAGACAGCAACCAGCAACACCCGCCAAGTCCTGCTTGACACAGCTTCTTGAGAAGAGGCAAGGTGAGGTGAGGCAAGGCAATATAGTGACCATTTCCACCGGGCAATGAAGTGGATCTGGTGCCGGTGGGGGGCAGGAGGGGGCAGGAAGAACCTCTGTCCTCCAGGAGCAGTGAAGGCAAGGAACTCTGGGAGAAGGGACAGGATGGGCTGGGTCTAGCAAAACCTTTGGGGGGAAGATATATGTAAAAACAAAGATTTTAAATTAGAGCCCTCCTTTTAGGGTTATATTCCACACTAATGCAAAATAGGACTTTTCTATAAATAATATTGTCTTAGTTCAAGGGGAGAACCAAGATATCTATGTTGGCCAAGAAATAATCCCTCTCCTTTAAATTTAGAAAACAGAACTTTAATTAGAAATATATATGTATATGAAAGGATAACAGTTCTTAACCACAATACACATATATATATATATATTTATCCAGAAAGAACCAAACACCAACAGTTTGTAATATCTCCCAAAAAAAGCAAGGAAAACTGTTAAAAGGTCTTTAGGCTACCACCCCTAAAAAAAGGGAGCATGCAATTATATTTACGGACAGCAGGTGGCGATGTCACACCCATCCAGCCGGGCTCTCTCTCAGGCGAGATGGCAGGCACAGTCCCCAGGGCAACTCCAGTGAGAATCGATGTCGAAAGAAAGCAGCAGAAGTCCTGTCTCCGGAGGGGCAGGAAACAGGCATGCTTTTCTCTCCCTCTTTCCTCACAGCATCTTCTGCGGTGCCCACGATAGCCCATGGATGAAATGGTCAAGTTAGGGAGGGGAAAAAAACACAGTCCAGGCTATCCAGTGATGCCAGGATCAGGGTGTATGTCCTCCGCCCTCTCTCACTCTGCCAAGAGCTGAGCTCCTGACCTGCACAGAAAGCACAGAAACCCCGACCCCTTCCCCCCCACCCCCACCCGTAAGCCGGTCTTCCCTCCCCCTCCCAGCCTGGGGAGAGATCAGAACAAAAGGCTCTGGCTAAAATAATTAACATCAGGATATGCATGTTCATTGCTAACCGTCTTTATGGACACTAAGGCCTTGGCTCCAAGCTTTTTGGAAGGAATTCCAAAGGAGTGTTGAAACTATAAAAAACTATAAAAACTGTCTAATTCAGAATTGTTGATAACTCTTTCATAATCTGATGTCAAGTTGGTGACAGTCTTCTGGTTGTATGTAATGCTGCCACTGCCACTATCTCCTGTCTTGAGCTAATTTCCAAAGTTGTGTTGATTTGTGTACTTTAACTTTGAACAGGCAGTAGATGTCAGAGCCCAGATACAAACGTCAAGGTCTGATTCATCCTTTTCCCACCTGAGCCCTGGAAGTCATCAGACATCAGAAAGTGTTGATGCACAAGTGTTGCAGAGCACATGTGAGCAATGGCTTCAAGTGCAAGGTCAATGAGGACACCTCTGAGACGTCAGGAACCAACAAGAGCTTGTCTCAGCAGCTGAGCAAAGCTGAGAAAAAAGCTTTGCAGGCTGGAAAAGGCAGTGGCACAACTGAAAAAGCCCTTTGGGAGGAGACATTGACTTCAGATATATGGCAGAAAGAGAATTACATCAGGCCCGGAGGCAGCAAAGGAACTACATGCTCTATACCTTCAGAAAGTTCAAGAGAGAAAAGATGCCACCAATACGGCAGAAGGGCTGCAGCAGCAACTGATCTAAATCCACACTGAATCTCTTGGGGGGAACCCCAAAGCAGGGTGCTCCACAAAATCCCCCCTACCCCAAATATGCTGCCCCCCACTCCCAATATAGCCCTGGTCCCTGCACGTCCATACCCTGGAGTGTCTTTCCCCCAAAATGCCACAACCTTTCCCTGTAAAATTCCCCTGGAGGATCCCTGAGGTCTCCTCCCTCCTCAAAACACCTTTGAACACCCAGATCTGTGCCCCACTGCCCTTGGGAGGGTGCGCCCCAAGCTCCCCAGTTTCCTCCCATGCAGACCCACACCCATCACCCCCTTCCCTCAGACTGCCTTTCCTAAATGCTGTCCAGTCAGCTGCAGAATTCATATACTACTTGGCGGGGGACCAGGGTCACCCCATCTGCCCTTCCTCCTCTTCTTTCCTACTACATCCCTGCTCATATTACCCCCAGATGTGGTCGCTGCTGGTGGACCATTGTTGAAGTACCTGATGGTGGGCAGACATATTTTTACTAGAGAAGACAGAAGCTACTGAACATTTTCTGAGTGTCTCTGTTCACTGCTGCACAGTGGAGTGCCCCTGGTTTACTTTTTTTGCCACTGTCATGCTGGGAGATTGACCTTAACTAACACTGCTTTACAGTCATCTAAGTAAAATAGTATGGAAGCACATTTTTTCTGTAAGAACATTGTTCAGTGGTAAGCATTTTAATATATGAAAGGGTGAAATGACTAAAGGAATACTTATATCTCTATGTTTCTATTTCAAAAGAATAAAAGTATTTCTATTACATATTGCATTTTTAAAGTAGATTATCACTTATACATAGGAGAATTTCTTATAATCACTTATAAACAAAGAATCATAACAGAAAAAATCTGTTAGCAGAACACAATGCTGCTAAGATTTTTCTGAAGATATATTGTTTTAAATCTTTACAGCTTTGTAATTCCTCATTTATTACAGTGTGAAATCTTGTTCGGTGATAGAGAATATGATTAGGAAGTTTGATGTTCTGATTTTTTACAGTGTTACATTTTATGTATAGTAGTTAGCTGCCTCTGGCATATGCAGCTCCTTGGATCTTCACCAGAGGAAAATTGTTCCAGTTGAAACAATCAACCTCACTGAATCTAATGTACCTTGAGAGTTATTTTTGAAAGCCAGTGATTTAAAGGCCATTCAGCAGTAACATAATGGCTTCTACAGTGGGATGATAGAAGCACTGATACAGAAATCACTGAGAGGGAGCACAGGAAATATATCCATACAGAAAAACATTTCAAACCCTGCTGGCCATCCTTTTTTTTTTTTTTTTTTTTCTCCCATTGTTTAACTGATGTGTATTATTTTGAGCTTTAGAACATACAAACAGAAGTTCAAAGATTTTCTGAAGGACTTTTCAAGACTGTAGGATTGAAAACAATTTTTTTTTTTTTTTATTGGCCTACCTGTTTTCAGAGGGACACAGTTTTGTGTCTATTTTCCCATTTTTTTTTTTCCCATGGATTTCTAAGGTGATCAGGCATCAAGAGCAGCCAAAGGAGATAATTTATGCCACCTGTATACTTCCAAATACAAGAAAACAGGAAGAAATCTGTGGTTTTTAATTTTTGCATAATATGTTAAAAAAGTGTCTTTTGGTTTGTTTTTTTTTTTTTTTGAGACTGCACTTATCCAGCTTCAGTTACATTACCCTTTGAATTTCACTATCTCTTAGAGATGCTTGATGGTAATTCTGAAAATTTTGACTTTCAAGATTTTTGGTATAAAATTCCACTCTGTGTAGTCGGAATGCTCTTCATTAGGATTCATTAATCATGATTTCTTCTTGCAAATCTACTGAAGACTTATAGAGTAGCTGACATTTAAAAGTAGGTATAATTTGATTTATTTCAGTTTTGACAGATAAGTTAAAGGTACTTTCATTCCTCTTATGTACATCAGTCTCAGAAAGCTCGGTTATTCCTTAGCTCTGATGAATGTAGAGATCTTACGTATTGCTTCAGTGCCATTCCTTCCTATATCCTTTTTCTCTGTTTTAAAAGTTGAAGTAAAAAAGCAATTAAAAATATTATGGTCGTCTTTGTGTGTTCATACTGATCATCAATATTTTCTTAACTTTCCTATTAAAGATATATCTCTTTGCAATGTCTTTTAATTTAAATTTATATCTCAATGAGAACATCTGATTCAATTGAAATACCAACATTACCATTGAGATCTAAGCATTGTTTTCATCATAATTAATATCAGTGGATCTGCATACTGTGAAGTACAAGTCCTAATAGTGTACTGAAATGAGTCTCACGGGGATAAGAAGCCAGGATTATCATATGAAAAGTAGAGGTTAAATGTCTAAGCTAAATGCTAAAACAAGATGTTGGTGAATAGGGGAAATCCCCATCAAAATTGTCTTTTGCAAATATGGCTAAACTGGAGAAACCTGGAGTGCATTGTGACCACATCCTGACTGTGTGATGGGATGTGATCTCCATCCTGGCCATTGTATCCTCTCGTCCCTTCTGCCTGGCTGCATGTGTAGAAGGGAATGAGATAGTGGTGAGCTTCAGTAAACTCCTTAGTCTAGTTTTCTGAGAGCAAGAACTGAAGGTTGAATTCTCTGAGTTCAAATACAACTAGGATGCTTCCTGGAAAAGTAAAAGGATGATTTCTAAAGGAAGTCTTGAAGAGTAGTATGTATTTTCCATGGACACCCAAAGCAATTTAAATGTATTCACATGTTTAACTGGGAGGATATGATATCAATGCCTTTGAGTAGCACTAAACTAGAACAGATGGCCTAGAGTACCCCTGGCACAAGTGTCATGCAACAATGCAAGGCATTCTTAATTCACAGTGTAGTATCTAATACCACTATGATGCTTTATTTTTGTTTGTCAAACCTGTTACCAGCAGTGTGAAAATTACTGCTAATTTGGGCAGAACAAAACTTAATATATGAAGAAAAATTAAGCTAGACATTATTTTCATAAGAAAACAAAACAAAAAAAAAAACATAATACCTAATCATTCATACACATATCTAAGGCATTAGATAACATAATAAAATCTATGAAAAGCAAGTACAAAGCTACAGGTGAGATCAGCAAATTCTAAAAGATCAGCGTACCTTTATTTTGTAACATTTCGGTATCTCTATAGGTAAAGTCAACATAAAGTAATCTGTCTCATCAGATGGAGCAATTTGGACATTAAAGTAACAAAATCATATTGTTAGTGTTTTTTAAAAAAATCTGCCACTGGATTTGCTACAGCCTTGGATTTGTCTGAAAGTGTTTTTCTCTGAGTGCTCAAGTTAAACTTGTCACACTGGATGCATAGATGGAGATATTTATTTTAGAGTACAAGACAAAAAAGCATGTTGTCCTGCAGTCCTTGGTGCTGAGGAAAGAAACAAAAAAATTTGGAAGCTTATTTAAAAAAGCCCTCATAACAACACTGTAGCCTCAGGGACCCATAAACTGTCCTATGCCAAAAAAGATTTGAAGGTTTAGGGAAGTTTTGAGGAAGTTTTTGGGGATTGCCATGAAGAAGACACCACAGAAAGGCAACCTTAATCTCTAGCATTCAAGTTATTGGGGAGAAACAAGGAAGTCTTTCAACGTTAGTAGAATATCTGGAGGAGTGGGGAAGATTAAAGCCTTCCAGGTATAGTCTGTGGAGAAAATCCCAGTGGAGCAGATCCAGGTAGATCCATTTGTTCTGGGAGATATGGACCCAGTACACTGGATTTCAGTAGTTACTTGACAAGAAGGAATAGATTTAATCTAACACATCTCTGGTGGTACAGCTACAAACAGATTTTTTTAACGAAAGCTGAAACATTGTCTAAACAATTCAAGAACTGCTTACGGTCTTCATTCAAAGAGTGCAGTGTCAAAGCATATTTTTTTAAGTTATAGGTCCCTATTCATATCATTTAGTATTCCTGCAACTAATTAATCTGCAACTACTTTTGTTTAGTAAATTAATCATGGCTTAACAGCAGTACTGAGTCCTAAATCAAAAGTTTTGTCATGAGTACCTCTTGATACAAATACACAAAAATAATGAAAACTTATATAAAAGAAGCTCTGCTGAAGATTCACTTGGTTAAAAAAAATATTCATTTTTAAATGGTGAAAAAGAGAAAGTTCCAACATCATGTGACATAGTGACATTTCAAAATTAATTTGCAAATTCAGTAGAGTTTAAATGTGGGAACAATGACAGAAACTATGTAGTCCTGTACTAAGACTTCAGAAGTATTCTAAAGAACTTTATGGAACACTTCATCTTTAAAAAAATAAATGTATCTTATTATAAATAAACTTGTGGTTTGTTTTCTGCTTCTGTTACAAGCTAGTTCAGACATAAATAATATTCATTTATTCTTAAAGGAAGTGTGGCTTAGAGATCTTCTCCTGAAGTTATGTTGCGATATTGCAAGTTTTTCATCACTAGGCATGCCTGTTATCAGCAAATAAGTTGGAAGGAGTTATTTTAAAATACTCTGATGCTTCAGCTTGTTACTGAACCAAACACACCTGAAAGAACCTCACTACTAAACAAAATTAGCATTTTCACTCCAGATTCCCATCTCTTGACACAAAATTTCACTTGAATTCAAAAACTATATTTATTGTTATATTGTTTAATAAGTGGTCTTCAGGTTTAAATTTCCCTCAGTGGTTTCATAAAAATACTGTTTTACTTCCACTATCAGCTAACATCTGTTACTAGGGACAGGAAAAAAATAATCAGAAATGCTATGCTTTGTTTTACTCTGGCATAGTTCAAACAACAGATAACACAAAAAAGACTTTTATGGAAAGAGAAGTATGTTCCACCAAACAAATCACAGTGGGCACTTTAAGCAAATTTAACAAGTAGGTAGAATAAATATGGTGCTATATGATACATATTTTATGAGACCACAGGCCCTTACATAATTTTTCATAAATTTTTAAACCTGTGCAATTTTCCACTCCAATAATTTAAAATGAAAAATGTTTTACCGTTATAGAAAATTAGTTAAAGGACTGAAAGCTGTTGTACAAAAAAGAAACTTCATTTAAGACAAAGAAAATGGATTTTTTTAAGTGCAAATTATATAAAAAATTTATGTAATTTTGCTAAATTCTTGTAGTAGAAAAGGGCATAAGTAACCGAGAAGTGCAAATCACCCTGGGTTGGTAAGTAAATTACAGTGATGTTTTAAAAAATGCTTCCTATTGGTCACAAAACATATTTAGGCAGTGTCCATGAAAGTAGTGTTGTAGGTAAGATAGAGCACATCAAGGCTTTTACTGATGAAACGTAACAGGATTCAGCTTTTCAGTGTAAAGCACGCTGAATTAGTTGGCTGGTGTTCTCCAATAACTTGAAGAAGTTTTATTAGTTTCTAACTTCCAGTAGTCGTCCCGGAAACCTTTTGTGATAAGTTTGTGTTTGAGGAAGCACTTTCTATTTGTTCAGGCTCTAGCAGAAGTGGACCAATGGCAATAATTTACTTATGTAGCAGTTTTTATAATAAATCTATTCTCGATCACTTAAGGATATTATATTTCAGATTGCTTATGATGGTGAAAAATCTCAGGAACCTATTACCTGTAAAAAGAGAAATAAAAGTTGTTTCTAATTTTAGCATGAATTCTCAGTTCTGACTTCTCAAAGAAAAACAAAGCTAGACATTTGCCTTCTTTTGAATAACTTTACAGTTGTTGCTAAGTATTGTCTTTCCTTTCTGGGACAAAATGATGTATATTACTAGTTGTTTAGAAGCATATGTTAAAACATTATCTGAATTTTAAAGGGAAATCTGAATACCTATTTTTACATGCATAGTATAACTCATTTCAGGGAGAATAAAAGCATCTTGTCGAGGCATTCAGTCTTAAAACATATTGTAATACTGACTGAGATGTTTTTAAATGGTCATGTATGCATCAGAGGTTTAAGAAATTGTGGACTTCTCTAAGGTCTAATATAATGTTTCAATCTGCACTCAGTCATGAAACATCATTTTTCAGATATACCCCACTTAGTGTGTCAGGTCCCACATCGAATCCCATTCCTGCATTGTGATTTTTAATAAGAAACCTTGGAAACTATTGCTTTTACAAAAGTAATAAGGTATAAAAATAATCTAACGTTGTTTCTGAGATAGAAACTTTTTGTGCAAAGGGTTAGCTAAGAAAATTCATCAATGATAGATTAACAGAGTAACACATGACCTGATAGAGTGATGAGAGCACAGTCAATTGTTGTTATGGAATGTTAGGTTCTCTTTTTAAACTGAACACTGATATCAAACATATAAGAACTGTATAATAGAACAACAAAGTTGAGAGAACAGAAAAAAAGTATTCAAGAGAAAATACTGATTGTTTCAAGATTGTGAGTATCTTAAATCTGGAAGCTGACTTTTATTTATTACATATGTGGTCGTAGTGTTCAGGAGTTCTTGCTATTGACTGGAGCCTTTGATGCCAAACAGTATGGAAGCAGAGCATCATAGAGTCTGCAATCCTAAGCATTTGTTAAGTGTTGGTATTTGAAACTAGAGATTATAGAGAACTTGGGATCAATCAGTAGAGGTTAGCCATGTAAATAATTGTCAGTAAAATGCAGACTAAGTTATTGTAGGTGTTACAAAACTGAATGTTTAAGTAAAACTAAAGGGAGAATAATTGGCTTGTTACTGCGGTATGAGAGAAAGCACAAAAGTGATTGTTAGAAAGTATAGAATCATTTAATAATTTAGATTGGATGGATTGTTATGATGTTGTCTAAAATGGGAGAAAAGAACTTTTGAGACATTATTAATATGGATAAAATAGAGATCTGGTCTTTAATGAAAGCACCTTCAGGTGCTACACAATTCATAGGTGCACACCCTATAAAGGGTTCTTGCAAATTTATAACACTACTCAATTATATCCAATGGATACATCCAACCCAAAAAATATTTGTCCCTGGTACCACCCTCAGAACTGCCCCGCTGGAGCCTTTCAAAGGGTTCTGGACCCTCTGTCTTGTTTAGACTACAATATATCTTATTATTCTAGTTCTGGTTCATGTCCCAAACAGGATGCACTTGCTAAAATCTCTTTCCTTGAAAAGACCGTTAAACAGAATTTCAAGAGTATGGCACAAAATGTCAGAAAGGGGTTCAGAAACTGTTGACTGCTACATTAAGAGTGAGGAACTATACAGCTATGTTTAAATCTACAAATATATAAAAATCTTAAGACATCAATAGAATCATTACTAAAGGTCCTTGAAGGATCTGTCCTTTCAGCGTAAAGGTACATAATATATGTTCAGTGTAAAAAAAAAAAAAAAAAAGCAATTTGCTGAAGGGATGTGAATTAACAGGACCAAGCCAAATAGAAAACGTTGTATACTGAAGCAGTCTGAAAGGACAAGAGAGTTTTAATTTGGTATTTGTCAGTACTAGAAAATTGGGTGCTGCAGTTTTTGAGATATGACAAAGCCTGGCTGAGAGTGTAGATTGGGTAGGTGGACAGGGAGAGCCATACACTAGTGGTTCTGCACAAAAAGGTCTCAGTCAGAGGTGATTGCCAAAGGCATAGCCTGGGTGTCAGCAGAGTGACATTGCAAACAGTGACTGGGAAAAGATTAGGAATTATTGAAGGCTTTGCAAGAGCACTGCTTACTTGTATTCACATTTTACTCTTGACTAGACTTCTGTGAGGAGGTCTTAAAGGCAGAGAGTAAGATTGCAGTTCAGAAGACACACAGATCCTTGAGGTTTTATCCTACAGATGGTGTCTAATTTGTGGTGATGAATGAGATTGTAAGAGATGCTGCACTAACACAGGATCTAGTTTTAAATTAGCAAGATTACAATTTACCTCTTTTCATGTTATGCCATTCTGACAAATGGTCATATAAACTTTATTTTTTACAAGGCATTGAGTTCCTAAGTATTTTCACATGAAGACTTCCATGATTCCTATGTCAAACCTTTTTCCCTTGTGAAATGGATTTTTTAGGTCTTTTAAAGTCAGAAAATTCTTCTGAGTTTTACTTTAAATTTCTATTATTAAATATTCACTACTGAACAACTGAGCATACTTGCTAAGTGTCACTACGTCAATAAGAAATAAACAAAAAAAGATTTTGGAAGGTCATTTAACAGATATTGCAGCAAGCCTGAAATGGAAGATCTGACCCACTACCAACTGTATTATTGAAATGCATTTGGGGATCTTTCAACCCTTTATTGATTTTTTCGTACTTTGGGAAATACTGAAACACTTTAAAGCCTTATTTTAAGTAACCATATATGACTCACAATACCAACCCAGATAAAAAGTTTTTAGAAAAGTCAACTATTTTTGACTGACCCTAGAATGCTGTTGTGATGATAAAAGGAATTGAAAGAGTACATTACAGCATTTCAACTGAAAATGCATTTTTTTTTTATTTAAATGCATTTAATATTATCAGTTTTGTTGTGCCAGTGTCATTGAAAGTTAGTATGTAAAAAATTGGAATCTAGGCTGTTCCAGAACGTACTTTAGTAAGCTTTAATGGTTTAATGGTTTTCTTGCTTTACTGTCATTAGAAAATAGTATAGCTTGTTATTCTTCACATTAAAAAGATGCTGTAAAGCATCTTACAAGTGTTTGTTTAATGCAAACAGAACAAGGTAACCTGAATCATAAATTATGAACATGAGTAATTTAACTAATTATCTAATAGAAGGTTCTGATGGTAGAGTCATTCACTTAGAAGAAGGAAATTAAATTGACAAAAGCAAAAATTCAGTTGCTTATTAAATAGTTATATAACTTAATGAAAGATGAAGCTTGAATGTGAAAATATGCAAAATCATCAGCTGGTTTTCTCCATGTTTTGTTCTCTTGTTTGTTCACTCGTGCGTTTAGTTTCTTTGCTATGTTTATTAGCTTGTTTTTTTGTTGTTTCATTGTTTGAACTGTATATTGAGAGTGAAGAGAGATTTCACAATGAAATTGCTTCTCTAAATATATTTCTGTTATGACTTTCCACAGCTGCTAATTTAAGTATACACATTAGCAGCTATCACAGTGTGTTCTGTGCAGATACCTCCCTGGGTCTCCAATCATCCACTTGAACTATACTGAATTGTGGTAAACCCAGTATATTTTAAAAGTCTGAGATAGATATAGAAGATTTGTTCAACGATATTAAGTAAAAGAGTAGGACAACTGAGAAACTGACAGTAATTCCTATCATTGTGCTAAATTAATCTTTGAGGCATTACTGGCAAGAACCTTCATTTTCTGAGCATTATAACCTTTTTTTTTTTTTTTTTTTTCCCCCTTACAAATCCTCTGTTTATTTCCAGCTGATAACTGAAACTTCTGGAATTCATATATTGTAACTGTAAAGTGGGGTATATGACCAGCTGATGATACTGTTTAATGACTTATTTAATAAAATTTGCCAGTGCATGATTACACCAAATCCATAGATATCTTCATTACACTATTTTCTTTTGGCAGAGTGCATCAGAATTTTGTTCAAGTTGTTATTATATCTCTACATTTATACAAAAAGGAACTGAGTGTGAGTTTTTGGAAGCAAAAAAAAAAAAAAAAGCAAATTAAATATATTGAGCTATAGTCCTGCCTATTTTCTTACTCTCCATTTTTGGTCAGCTGAGAGATTGAACCTGTGGATGAATGATTGATCAACGGGTATCTTTTGTAAGGGAGTGAGTTAGTGTATTTTGCATAGGAAGTTTCTTTATTAGGCTTTTAAATGTGAAAAAGATGGAAAAAAAATAAAAAAGCAGTGATGTCTCCTTCAAGGTTTTAGAGTTGAAGGAATAGGAAATATTTAGTCTGATAATCTTTTCAATTCATACAATTGAAGTGACCTGACCTTAATTCTGTGGTGCCAGTTTTGTTAGTTGGAAATAGAATTCACAGCTTCAGTTGCTTCTGGGAATTACTGTCATGTTACAGCATCAAAAATAAATATTTTTCAAGTACTTTGTCTGTGGTGATTTTAAATATTACCACGTTTAGTGATATCCATATTACTTAACCTAATTAAGGCAATGTTGTGTTTTCTGTGATACCAAATGGGTGTTATTAGATCTCTCTAATAACCGATATAACATCTGGCAACTGTTGTGCATTTGAAAACACAAACAGAACTTGTTTTGTGACTTGCTTATGAAAGCAGCAAAACACCATCTGCAGTGTGCAAAAATATTTGATCTTTCATCCATAGCAACAAGTTGCATCAGACACATAGATCCTTTACAGTTCCCAAAGTAATGAAAGGTATTTGAGGAGAGGTTTTTTGTTGTTTTTTGTTTTTTTTTTTTTTTTAAATTTGGGATTTTTCTGAATTGAAATATGGAGTAATCATTGCTTGTAACTTTCAATAAATATTGTCTTGGTTTGTTGTTTTGTTTGTTTATGTAATAAACCAGATGTATCATGGTAATATTTTTTATATTGTTTTATTGTGTTGTTTCTTACTACTATGATTAGTTTATTATATTGGAAATATAATTCTCAATAAGCAGATAAAAAACTATCACTCTTGAACTGTGGTTCTATTTGTATAGTACATAGTAATGCAAATATAAAAGGAATGATGCATTATAACTCATGTAGTTTGCTGAGAAGTGCCAATGGTTGCACATTTTCAAATGATGAAATATAAGTTCTACAGTCTGTAATGGCGAATTTACTAACCCATGCGACAGAAATCATGCCATCTGAATTTTGGAATGCATAAATTACCCATTTCTGAGAAAAAAAAAAATATTGCAGAGAACGTATCCCTTAGATGGGAGTTTTTAGATCTGCTCCAGTGCCTTCTCTCTTGAAAAGACAGTACTAAAGGAATTGGAGGTAGACATTGACTACTGATGAAGGAGTAATGATTAGGGTAACATTTTGCTACTTGCCCTAAAGAAGTAACTTGTATCATTAAACTTAGAAGGTCTCCATGAAACTCTTAATTCCTCACCACATTTCAAATGTCAACATAAAAACATTGCTGGATTGCAAACAATTTACTTGAGACCCATTCCATTACAGCAAAGCCCAAATAAGTCAGACAAAACTTGTGCACAGATTTTGAAAAAACACCATTATTCCAGTGTTCAGTCAGAATTTACTTAGTAATAGATATATGATAAGTCTAATACATGGATCTATCTGTAAAACAGACCATGAAGCAGAAGGAAAAAAAGTACATAGAGGACTTGAAGATGAAAACTGAATAGGCAGGTTTTAGACTTTTTTGCATTGTCTGCGATTAGATTATATGAATATACATGCATAGCTCTGACATTAATACTTCAGAAATTTGAAGATGGTCAGCCCTGAGAGTTCAAAAGACTGAATATACTAGTTATCAAATAGGGAAAACTGATGCACAGAGTGATAGTTTGCCATTTTAATATTCTGATGTATATGGAAAACCAAAGAAAGATAAAAAGCAGTCTGAAGCAGAAAACAAGAAAAAAGAGAAGAGCTTGAAAGTTTATTATAAGATATTACATATTTTATTACTCTTGATACTGTGCAATAAATTATAGCATATTTGTTGCTGCAAAGTGAAATGAGTGTTGATGCACTTTCCCACTCTCATTATATATCTATATTAGGATAATAAATTCATGCTTCGATACCAGTGTCATTCTATTAACAATGTATGTCTTCACAGTACCTGATCTAACAGGAAATTCACTTTAGCACCCTCTCAATTTGTACACAGGCATCTTGTTTACAATGATTGCTCAGTAATGTTTCTTTGAAAAAGTGTGCTTAGCTGTAGCAAATCACATTTTTGTCTGGTTGGAAAATGAGCGATTTTGTAAAAAACCATGAAATCATCTCATGCCCTGACATATTGACTGACATACTATTTGTCTTATCTCTTACTAGACTGTATCACATACAGACACTCTCATTTATGTTTTCTCATGTCAAACTTGTCCTTACTTCCAGTTTCGAACTTTTAAATTAATTGTAACATCTGATTCATCCTTTACCAAGCAGGAAAAAATATTCCTTTTTGACACTTGAGAATCCATTCTCCTATATTCAGAGCAGACTTCAAAGAGTATTTACATCTTAAATAACTTTGGCCATTATTACTGGAAGTAGTGTTTGTCTGAAATACTACATTGTATGTATACAGTGCTATTTATTTATCTATCTATCTATCATCTATCTATATACATATATACACAGTTACTATGTTTTGTGATTTTGATTAAATATCCCAGAAAATAAGAATTCATTTGCAAACACACCTACACAAATTATATATATGCAGACATTAATTATTGCTCCTCTTCACAAATCAGTAGCTTGTAATTAATGTGCAAATTTTCTGTATAACCACAGAATCAGGGCTCTTTTATTAAATTATTGAGTTTGGTATCTATAGTCAATGGTGTCTATAAAGCAATATCATTCTTCAGTAATCATTTCTCACCACACACAATTAAATAGGCTTTGTGGTTATTTTGAAGTAGAAGGAACTTGTTCTACCAATGAGAATGCTCACATCTGGATATTAAAAATACAAGGGCTCTGATTTTTTTTGTGCAAGGATCTATGACGGCTTTCCTTTTTGATCTCACACTTTTTAATAATATCTTGTTCCTATGAACTGTCCATGTTGCCTTGACACTGCTAAACATACGAACTATTAGAAATTATTAGAAATACTTTTTTAAATCTTTGGATATCTATTTCTTATTTTCCTGGGAGTAATGAAATACTTCATTGTTGAAATGCAACAATTGCTTATAATACATTATGTTTCTTTTAATACAATAGGACTTCTTATTTTGTCTGGTAGAAATCCAGCGGGTGTGCTGACTCCTAACAGGCAATATTCTAAAAGGGAATGAAAATGTTTTTACTGAGGATCTAGAATGCTTCACATTACTAGTTGGTAAAGGTCTTCACAGAGTTGTATCTTACTGAGGTGCCATATGTTAGTGGTGGCACTTAGTAAAATGTCTCACTGCAATGTCTTGTGAAATGGGATGCTATTTCACTAAGATGACCTTTTACACTATTTTTCATGAATATAATATCTGCCACATTACCTTCATTTGCACACAGTTGTGTTAGGTAGTGCTCTCCAAAGCCCTCTCCTGAATCTGAAAAGTCCATCTTGGAAAGACTGTTCATATTACCCAGAAAAGACAGCATCATTCTTTCTTCCTTTTTGATAATCTACCTTTTGGTGTTGTGAGTATTATTACTTGGGGTATTTTATCTCACACAATGCAGTTTTATAAACAAACATCTGACAATCTGAAAGTATTAAGCAATTTCATGTGATACTTTTTAATAGGAGAAGGAGCTGGTAAGTATTTTTGTGTGTCTGTCTCTCTATGACCTCTCTGAGACACGTACATTACAATCAGATCTTTACTGTAATAGTTGTTGAAATCTTTTGAGTTTGAATTTATGTAAAGATTATCTCCATGATTTAAACATTGAAACAAAACAAATAACAAATAAAAAATTCCTAATAAAAAGGTAACTCACCCAGTGTACTTGTTTGAATTGGGGTAAAGTTAATTTTATTTATAGTAGCTGCTATGGGACTATGTTTCTGATTTGTGACCAAAACACTTTTGATAACACACCAGTCACTTATCTCTTGCTGAGCAAGCTGGGGGTGCACAAGAAATTTGGAGAGACAGAGAGGGACCTGCTGGCCTGCACTGACCAAAGGGATATCCAACATCATACAACACTTCCCACTTTCACAGTGACGAAGTATCCTTCATGATTACCCTCATCTGGTGACAATGGGCTACTGAATTGGCACTTGTTTTCTTACTCAGGAAACAGAAATTTAAGGAGTGAAATCTATCACAGCTCAGCCTTTTTTTTCTATGTTCTCCACATAATTTTCTGCCATGGTTCCAGTATCTGTTTCAGTGTCAGAAATGGGAACGATGTTACCATGTATGAAGTTAGAAGATTGTACTCCAAATGGTTTAACTTATCTGTGTGATTGCGTATGTGTATGTTCTATTGCAATCATTTCAGTAACAGTGCTGACAGTAACATTAATATTCATTGGGTTTACCTCTAAGAGAAATGGTAATCTAACTACAGATTTATTTAAAAAAGAAGCTGTAAAAAAATTCATATACTTTGCTATGAATTTTTAATTATGTTCAAAGCTGCTTTTTACAGAACTAAGGGTTTGTTTTATTATCTGTGAGAGTATATATTTCTTGCTTGTTCTCAGATAAAGCTCCCTTTGGTAAAGTTGAAACTGCTAGGCATTAAAATGTTTTTTGACCCTTATCTTTAATTTATTTTTTTCAGGATCAGCCAGTGTGCCCTGAAATTCCCTTTTTTAAACTCAGACTCTAATGGTGAACTTAGTCTAAAAGCTAGAGACAAAATAATTACGATTTTTGTGTCTCAGTGCAGAAGGATGCATTGCACTGGGTAATTAAAAAAAAAAAAAAAACCTGACTATTCTCAATCTTTCATAGAAGGCTTCTATAATAAAATCACTAAGTAGCTAGGTGTGCCAGATATGCAAGTAGAATGAATCTGTCTTTTTTTCCAAGTCTGTTTTCTTTATGTCTCCAGGAAGATGCTGTACCTGCCATTCTGCCACCTGCAACATTTTTCTTGGCAGTAAATGTTCTTTTTCTTTATTGTAAGGAAATAAGGAGAACTCACCTTATACAGTTGTTTCAACACATACAAAAAGAAACTTCTTTATAACACTGTATTATAAATTACTTTATAAAAATAAATTATTTTTCCAAATGTAAGTAACTATCCTGTATTTGTAAAGAGAAGCTGAATTATGACCACAACCTTTGCCCATTCCTATGAGACTTTTCTGTAGCCTGAGGAGGACAGAATTTCAGCCAGCTGCTACAATAGTCCAGCTCCAATGGAGCGATGCTGAAACAGAAATGATGCAGACAGATGTTCCTCTTTTTTAAATTGCTTGCATTGCTAGATCTGGTGTATATGACATTGGATCTGTTGTGCATGTGCAGTATTATAGCTTTGTCTGTACAATTTCCAGACACTAGCACTTCATCAGATCCTTGCTTGTATGGAATTAATTATTTGCCACTTGTGTAAGCCTTTAAATGATAATTCTAAAAGAGAGGAGAGAGTTTATTATAAGCGAGGACCTGTAGAAATGTCTGACCACTTTCCTGGCCGAATGAAGTTTAGTCTGTTAAAATTAGTTATAATTGAGACTTTTTTGCTTCTGACAGCTGCGACTTTCTGCTGTCAAAAAACTATTTGCATATAATGTAGGCAGGGTAAGCATACATGAAAGAGCAGACATGAGGACTCAGACACTTTGTAGATGGATTATTAAGAATAGTGTGGTGCTCTAACCCTACCAGCTTTTGCAGTGTAGGTAAGTGACTGATTCATTTATTCTTTACAGAGACTAAAGAACATAGATTTGTTTATAATTTTAAGAATGATATTATACTTGTAAGAGTTCCTAACACTGTTAGAAAGATTCCTGTCTGCTAGTCATTAGCTATGAGCCGTACTGTATTTTCCTTTTTTTGCTTTTCTGTATTTTGCCCCTCATAAACTACATATAATACTACATATGATAACCAATGATGATGTATTTTCTACTAACAGATGTATCTGAGTACAAAATAGGTGTCTTTGGTTGGGGTGGATTACCTGAATAGACATAGAAATTCAAATAATCATGTTAATAATAGCTGTAAAGATAGTATATATATTTTAATATCTTTGAATTGGATGTGAGTTTCAACCCACTGAAACAGGCTGCCCATGAAGTCTTTGGCTCTGAAATGCAGGTGAAAGCAGAAACAGTTTTTGAAGTGAAATCCACGAGCTAGGAAATCCTAGATATTTCTTATAGCACCACCCAAATTAAATGCAGCTCTACATTTTGGTTGACTACTCCAACAAAAATGCTGTCTTATGAAAATACTCCCAGCTTTTGGATTTGTTCTGAGTTCCTCTCTGAACTGTGCATGCAAGGATTGTGAAAATACAAAGGGACTGGAGAGCATATTAATGAGAAAAAACCTGGAAATTAAAGTAAAATCTATTCTTATTTGCTTAATATCAGCATGTAAAAACAAAGGTATCCTTATTTGAAAATTCAAATTAACCTCCTGTGATAGATCCAGGTTTATCCAGGTTGCAGCTGGCAGGCCAGGGGCTTTGTCAACTAGTTTAATCAGACCTTTCTTCGTCTTGAATTACTTTGTCTACTTAGAGTCACTCCAATGGTGTCATTTTGCTTTTTAATGAAGTGTGTCAAAGTCCTTCTAAAGGTCTAATCTAACTTTCAGGGATAAAAACATGAGAAGAAAATGCCTGGACTGTAGACATGTTTAAAAAAGGATGTCAACTAGATCTTAGCTGATATAGGCATATGTCTGCTGCATTTACTTTTGTGTCCACAAGTTAAAGTTTTATAAGCACATTAATTTACGTATACAGCAGTACATCTTGTTGCTGTGTTTTACAGAAAACAGAGAGAAACTTACTGTGCATAAAGTAACCTCAAAATCTGACAGCATTTCTACTCACTAAATTTACTGAAATCTGTACAGGCCTTATGTCCTAGTTAAAGGGGCTAGAACTTGCCCTAGTTGCTTATTTTAAAACCAAACCAAAAAAAACTTCGTTATTTTCTTTCTATTTTTTTTTTTTTTTTTTTTTTTTTTAAGAAATTTGGGTTAAGTCATCTGCGAAGGAGCTATCATATCTCCTTTAACTGCTAGCACTGATTACATCCAGAGAAGGAGAGTCTTTACACTGTGTTCAGACACAAGTTGGCAAAACTCCCAGCAATTCCTCTTTATGCTGGAACAGGAATGTTTATGCAAGCATATTAAATGAAAACATTACTCAAAAATACATTCTGCAATATAGTTATGCTGTCAGAGAACGGCATGTCATATGGATGCAACTCCTTCAGTGGGTGAACTCTCACTGTTTCTAGGGTAGCCTTTTTTCTACTTATCTTTTTATAACTGGAAGAAGAGATCAAAAGCAAAGGCAGTGAGAAATAAGATTGAAAAATGCAAATGTATAATACTTTTCATATTATATATTTCCTATTGCTCTCTAGATTTAACCTCTCGATTTTTTTTGTGGACAGTATTGTTCTTAGACGATTTTCTCTTATGTTTGAATGTGTTAACTTCTTTTAATAGCAGACAGAAATGTATAAAACCCCCCAAATTACAGCTACCTATGGATCCACATTCCAATTGACACAGACCCTGAGCTTTTTCCAGTATTTGAAGGGAATTTCCTGGAATTGCAATTCATGCCCATTGCCTTTTGTCTTGTCATTGAGCTCCACTGAGAAGAGTCATCTTCATAATCTTTGCATCTCTTTACATATTCTTTACATCATGTTTACAAATATCTCCACTATGTTTTTATCCATTGACAACATCCAATCCTTTTCTGGATGAGAGTCTCACAGCCATTTGCTCTTCTCAAATTTCTCTTCAGTGCAAGGAGGGTAGTACATCATATATTTAAGTCAAGGATGTATTAGTCTCGTTGAAACCTCTAGCAGTTTAATCAAAACATTACTATTAGTCCAGTTGCAGGGTTGCTAGGACAAGGAAGCACAGTTAAAATTAATAAACACAAAATCCTGAGTAAACAGCTCTTTTTTTTATACTTCCTTTCCACTGCTTCCCCAAAGTCCCAGATTGATGGCTTTGGGCTGACAGTAGACAAGTGAGCAGCAAATCAAGTTCTTTGCCAGAAGTATGATGTTGATATTTTTTTTGTCCACATTAGAACCCACTTGAAGTTGTTTCTACTTGTTGCTATCTCACTCCACACTTTAGTCTTTCTTCCCAAGTTCACAACTCCATGGTGTATCTCCATTTGCTCTGTGTTACATACTGTTCTTTATTCTCTTTGTTGTCCCAAACATTGCCTTTTGCTCAGCTCCCAGAGTCCCATTTCTTTGATAACCAAAGGACTAGCCTCGGCGACTTTATAGCCCTTGTGCTTCCAGTAGCTTCCTAAGAGCATACGTTCCTAAGACCCAAGACTCCTGCTATAATCACATATCTGTCCTCACCTAGGACAGGTCACCTGTAGATTGTGCTCCATGCTACAGGGTAGCAGCTCATTCTACGCATAACTAGCCATCTCCTACAAACCACAGATATAACAGTAGGTGTTATGCCACACATCTCTATGAAGCTAAAGACAAGCTAAAGTCATCAGCATGTTAGCATTGCCTCAGGCCAAATCACAACTTCAGAGAGGCCAAGACAAGCCCAAAGTCAGAGATGGCCTGAGGCCAGTGTTGTTAGTTCAACAAGCCTGTCGCCAGGCACAAACAGTATTTACTGGGCTACAAGGATTCAAACACTTTTGAAAAATCATTTCTGAAACATCCATAGCTGTAAAAGAGGAAAATATAAAGTGTTTTGCTGTTTGTTTTACTTTCCATGGTCTTAGAGTTACATTAATGAATCTAGTTATCACTTCATAACAAGTTCTGTAATAAGTGGAAAAAAGCCTTTCACATCAAAAAGTAACACTACTTATTGCTTGATTTTTGACCTTAGCAGAAATCTGATTGAAATGTTATGGATGTCTCCAGTGATAACTTCATTTGTTTTGCTGTCTTCCTGTTTTCAAGCATGCTGTATTTATTAAACTTGGTCCTTATTTAAGCTTGCAAAATACAAAGGGGAGAATTTCTTTTCTCAGATATTCTGCATCATCTTTCATTTTTCTCTGTATTGTTTGAATTTTTAAGTGATAACTCCATGTTATGTTCTTACCTTACTAGTTGTTCTGTCGTTTGCACATTTTATCTATCTCTACAGTTGCAATAAGTACTGAAAATGCTAAGTTAAACAATAAATAAATATACTGATTTTCTAGTTTTAAAAACTAAGAAGCCTAAGATTTGCAATTTACAGTGTTATAAGCCATTTTCCCTTTGGACTGACTTACATGTTCTGAAAAATCAATGATGCTGAAAATTAAACAAAACTTTTGGGTGGAAATAATCAAGCAAGAAAGCCATCCTAGAGGAAGTATTTCTCTACCTCCTTGGGATTTTTTTTTCATGACCAGTGAAGTTTCTTTGCAACCCAACAGTGGGAGATCTTACTAGATGAGGGAAGCAAGGGAACCCTGACCTCCAATACCAGAATGTGTAATGGTGTGCAGTTTCCTTGGTATGATGAAGCTAACAAATAGAAACTACACCCATTGGAATGGACTAAATCATAAGAAAAATCAATATATGATTCTGCCTCTCAAATTGTGTCATAGAATCAACATTTTGAAAACCTTTAAAAATCAAAGGAGCATTAACTTCTAAATGGGTCCATAGGCATTTCAACCTATTATTTATTCATTGATTCTTTATTAAATAAATAGTATATATAATAAAAGAAAAAAGCAATAATAAACAATATCTCTTCTTACAGCCTTAGAAGACTCAGAGTAAGATATAATATTAGGCAGTGGAAAAACACAAGTTAGGCACTTGTTTCTGGCTTTGTCCAATTAAATCAGAAATTTGTTCCCTGTTGTTTTAGCCTCCTGTGCAGAGTAACTAAATCACATTTGTTTTTCCTTAGTAGCTTACATCTCTCTTTCATTTGTGTCTGCCTAAAGTTTCTCATTTGGAATTTCTTATTTATGAAAAGGCATTTTTTTCCTAAGATTTAGTGTATGAGAAAGATTTTCTCCTTCTGCATACTTCCTCATCTAGCTGAAATATTAGGGCTGTTGTTCTCTTGTATCAGAATGAAACTTGTTTTCTTTGTTTCTGTTATTTCTGGTGATATATTTGTTTAATTCTGTAGACTTGTAGGAAATATTTTGAATAGGAAGTATTTTAGGTAAATTAAGCAATTATCTGGAAATGCCTTTATGGTTCTCTGAGAGAGCTATACTTCTACATGCATTTGCAAAACTTCTGCGTTGTTTGGGGTTTTTTTTTCCACAACAATATAGGCCGTTTTTACTCCACCTATATCAAAATTTTCATTTTTACAATTTCCACTTCTCATGTCAGAGGAATTTTCGGTGAATAACATTTTCTTCTCTGGGTGCCAGACACTTTGTGACCTTCACTGAAACTAATCTGCAGTGAAAGGGTTGTAAAAATGTAGAGAATGAACGGGGGAATAACAGCTTTGTGGGAATTGGCTGCTGAGAATAGAAAAGAGAACACAGTTATTCATGGAAAATTGTAAGGCATATCTTACTTTTTTATTCAATGCCCTATAATATTAAAAAAAAAATAAAAATTGATCAATAACTTTAAAGTGCTTATGTTACAATGCCATTCATCTAGATTTGCAGGTAGAAAATAATTATTTTCATGGGGGGAGATAAATGTTAAAGGTCCTTAGGTAGAAGGTACCTCTTAAGGAAACCCATCCAGACATGCAATTAAAACACGAATTTCAAAACATAATTTTTTCGTGAATGTAGTGGGTTTTTTAGGAACGCTTTTTAAAGTATTAAGTATTGAAGCAAGGCAATAGGGAATGGATTCCAGTGATAGGTCTTTTTGCCTGGTTTTGTATCATATTTCAAGTATTTTGGCTGTGGCTTAGGTTTTTCAATGGAACAGAAAAAATCTTTATGATTTTGATACTCATGAAGAACCTGAAAGTTAAGGACATTTCAAATTCTATCCAAGATGCTCCTCTTAGACAGCATTAGGTCATTAAGGGTAAAATGCACCTCCACACTGCTACAAACTGAAAAAGAGATCAACTATTACCAAAATGGTATCTGCTTTCTCTGGTTTGCCCTGCATTTCTGTAAGATGTGCAATTTTTCACTCACCTCATGAAGTCTTACAGGGTTTTTTACATTGTCAAATAAAGAATATTTAATATAGCAGAGTAGCTGATGATGTCTTTTTCTGTTACCTGAATTGTAGGGCACTTGCAGCTCAACTATCATGAAGGTGATTTTCAAACAGTCTATGTCTTCTAATATGTTATTCAGTTCACCTTGAAAATGGCTTCTTTTTGATAAAGGATTTATGAATGCATACTTTCATTAATTGTTAAAGGAGTTATTAAGGTGTGTAGTGGCTGGCTTCTCTGTCCTCCTCAGGAGCAAAGTATTAGCACACCTTTCTTTGACTTTTGCATGCTGAATTTCAATTCTAATACTTGTGGCTAGAACTGTAGCACTATTCCAGTTCTGAATAGTCTTCACCATGATGTACCAGCTCCCCCCACACCACTTCAAACAGATTAGGAGTTATCTGAACAGAGATTTCAATGAAATAATGCTAGTGTGGGCTGAATGGATTAAAGTAATATGCTGTGAATCTTGCACTGTTGTCACAGTGACGTAACATTAAAAAGGAACTTGATAGGGCGGCTGCTGTGACCTCTTTGACATTGTTTTGCACAGATTGAATTATTTAAAAAACTGTTTCAGAAGGTAGTTAACTATTTTCTTGAAGAGACTTCTTCAGCAAAGTAATATGTGTATAGAATGACACATTGAAGAGAATGGTGGAGATTAAAGGTCTTCAGGAATAAACCAAATGATGATGAGAATTGTTGTGTGAGAATGCTGCCTCAGGTCAGGAAAACTGAAGGGGTCTTTGGAGAGTGAGCAGGAAAATAATTAGAGAGGTATGTGAAATTAGGTCTGAGCAGGAGCATGCAGAGCATCCAGAAAAGTTTCAACACTGATAATTAAATGGAATTGTCTTTATTTAACAATCCACAGTGAAAGATCTTAGCCTGTGGCTTTGTAATACACATTCTATACACTGTGAATTTTCACACAGAATCACACCAATGCTGGAGTTGCAGATAGAAGTATTGAATGTGTAGCATGAAAGAGCAATAAGTCAAAAGTCAGAAACAGTCACAGCTCAGCCATTCATGATCCAAGAGGAAATTTACAAGTCAACTGTCTAAACATTATCAATCTAAAGGTAGCCTTTATTCAATCCAGAACAGGATGCCTCTGGGTTTGCCTAGTCATAACAACACAATTTTTGCTTTTCTTATAAACTCTGCCATACCAATGCCTTCGCTGATCTTCATTTGAGGTGACAAGCATCAGTGTTACTTCAGGTCACTGTAGTTTACATTTTGTGGATCTTTGAAGATCTGAGTCTCAAATCAGTCGACAATGTTTGACGTTTGTTCATCCCTAATGAAATCAAAATTGAGCTGACCGGATATGGACTGACTCTAAATGAATAAGAATCATAAATGTTTGGAGTGAGACATAATTTTTGGCAAAAAATGGATAGGAAATCACACTTGCAATCCTATCTGTATGCATTTGTCTAGAGCTGAATGCTCATGAAACAGCAAATATGAACTTTTGAGGTAATTAATGGGTCAATGAATGTTCTATTATGTATATAGTTCATCAAATTAGTAAGACCAATATTTCACAACAATTGTAAATAATTTAAATTATTCAGTCATTTTCAAAGGCATGGCATACATGGTGACATCTATTCCAAAGAGCCTGTTTATGAAGTCAATAAGTATTTAATCTGTTTTGAAAGTGAAACTATCATTAAGCAGACAAAATACTTTCATTCTCACATAACTAATATAAACATCTAATCTTTAATCAGAAAGTAAAAATAAGAAAGGAAGTCTTGTTTGTAGCATGGGAGATGAAAGAGAAAAAATCCATGCTTTCTGGATGAATTAGTTGGCAGATATTGAAAAACCTGTTTACATCAGGTATCTTTGCACTGAATTTGTTCTTTTTTTCACACAGAAGGGAGATTAATAAAATCGATATATACAAAACCATATAGGAAAGTCAGTTACAATAAATTATGGTTTCTTAAAGGCACAGCAAAACAATCCTAGACGTGAAATTTTGTCTTTTAATGACAAGGAAAATGTAAGTGCAAATTTTTTAAAAGTTGGATTACCATTACTCATAGTGCACAAATAAATAAAACTGGCAAATTTTCTTTATCACAAGATTCTACCCTTGAAAAGTTAGTGCAAATTTTCTCAAGTACTAGATCTAAACAAAGGTGAGCAGAATAGTTTAGATAACCAGTTCCAAAGGTACTGTTTTTTGGTTTGAATATTAATAGACTTTGATTGATATAAGTTTTATTGTATAGAGCAAGTTCTTCTGCATTGAACTCCTTTGAACTGGAGATGATCACATACCATGAGAGTCAGTAGATAATCCCATTAAACAGAGACTCTGTTTAAAAGCAATATGTTGCAGAAATTGAGCTTTTTTTCTACAGAGTAAATGTATCCCAAAGAACAATTTTCTCACTTCCTAGAAACGTTGTTTAAAAATGCATACAAAAGATCTTTTTACTTAGAATGCACTTACAATCTTAGAATCTTGCAAATCTGTTTAAGACCACAGAAATATCAAACATTTGCTTTGGTTCCATTTATTGTTCTATAATGATATTTGTCCTCGGTAGGTAATGTTAGACATGAAGTACTTGAGACATACAAAAGTATCATAAAGCTTTGTTTGTATTATAAACAAAAATTTGCCTTACTAAATAGTCTGTTGAGTGACTTTTGAATTTATATGGACGGGAACCATGCAGAATTGTACAATATTGCTTTACTCAAATAGGACACTACCATGACATAAGACTCCTTTATGGTTTCAAACTGGTGAGTTAAAGGTAGGAGGAAAGTGCATACAGTGGATAAGTCACTATCATTTGGGTGTTGCCCTGAAACAGTTTAATCAAAGAGGCATTTGCAATAATTTTATTTCTGGTACTATTTCTGGTACTCTAATTTCATTCAAGTTTCAGGTTATGCTTGTTTAAAGCTTTTAAGACACCATCCTTAAAAAGAAACAACAATTTTTAGTTTGAGCATTATTCCTGAGGCTGTCTTGAAATGCTTCTAGTTGCTGTGACAATTGTGCCTTTCCTGCCGAAAGCTCACTGAATAGTTAATATTGCAGTTGTTGAACAACATTTCCTGAAATGTGTATTTGCAACGTTACATAAGTAAATAAAACACAAAAGCCCAAGAAGCATCAATAAGAAGATTCCTTTTGTCATAATTAGGTGTGACGTACTGTCCTGGAACTGTTTTTTTCACAAAGCACTTTGAGAGCTGTGGTAGGTTTTGGTGTATGACAGGCCTACAGCAGTACAATTGCTCTTTAAGACTTTGCCTGTGATTTTGATTTTGTTTTCATTTTTTTACCTAAGAATACATTGTTGAATTTTATTTAACCTAAGCCCTAAAAATTGGAGATATACTGTATTTTCACGTGCAGAGCCTGTAGGTTTTCTGGAGAAATAAGCAAGTACACTGTCTGATTCAGTGGACTGATTAATACAAGGTGAAGCTCACCCTTGAATCCATTTTTACCCAATAGCTTACCAGTTTTTTCAGTTGTGTTTTTTCTGCCTCACGCCCAGCGTGTTCTCTGAAGTGTCTTTTTTTTTTTTTTTTTTTTTTTTAATTTAAGAAATAGGCTACATTTTAATTGTTATAATCAGGGCTATAATATGCTAAAAATGGTTTTCCTGCAGCCTTACTAAATACTATGGATTATGTGTAAACAACAGCAATACTGAGCCACATTGAGACACCCACTGAATGAAAAGCTAGTTTTAGTTTCAATACACAGTGAATAGAAAATAGGAATTATTAAATTAGGTTGTTTGTGATATGACTGCTAAGATTGTAATTTTAATAGGCTGAACTCATCAGTGAGCTTTCAGGCATGGAAAGGTCAAATGAAATAGGGTATGGTGCATAAATATATAAATGTTTCTTCCTACAGGACTATCTGGTCTACTGCTCCAAGGAAATAGAGTACAGCAACCCTTTAATTAGTGCCACTGCACATTTAGTTCATGCACCCATTCACATTGTGCTGCATGGAAAAAAAAAATCTCTCTAATTCTACTCTCATTCAGAGGAGACTTTGAATATATAGTTTAGAATTTTATAACTCCACACCTGATGAATAAGTTTCATGAACATGAATTAAATCTAGTGTTGCTGTGTTTAATTATTTTTGAAAAGCATTCTGACCTTCTGACAGTATAATGAAAATTAAGTTTTCTTTTGGTGTTTGCTATGGAGTTCAAACATCCTCAAAGTGACTAACACATTCTCATCTTCATAGCAATATCACCTAATCCATTTACTTATTCTGCTTGGAAAAAAGAGAAAGTGGATTCTATTTAAAATTCTGAGTACAATTTCAAATTATTCTGTGGTGACAAAACTAATCAATCTGTATTTTAAAGGCTGTTAATCATGTGAGCAAAGAGATAGACTTGCTAATTTTCCTTACAACTGTTCAAACATCATAAAATTTTCCACTAAGCAAAAGCAGTACAAAGGATTGCCATTTAACTGGACACTTCCGTTTTAAAAAAAGGAAAAGTTTAATATCAGCAAAAATGTTGCAAATTGTCCAAGAAAATATGCATTTCTAATTATCTGTATAAAGCTAAGTAGTTTAGCCTATGTGGTGCATTACAGCATTTTATGAACCTTTGAAAATGGAGGAAAAGGCATACCTTGTGAGGTGAAAGAAAGAAATACTAGAGGATTGTTTCTGTGCACATATGCTGGTTGAAAAAAAAAAAAAAAAAGGTAGAATGACATCAAAAGAACATGCAAAGATAACACTTTTCTCTCCACATACTTAAAACATTTGTTGCTGAGTTGTAACATGAAAAAACCAGAGGAAGGGGAAAAAAAAGGTATCTGAAGCAGTTTCAGACATAATCTGTTGGGTTTTTTTCTTCTTGTCTCTCCCACCCCAGCTTTTTTTTTGCTCTTTCTTCACCCCATCAACCTTAATGCTTTTTATGTTTGGATAGGAATCTCTAGCTAATACTTGGAGTTAAGAACCCACTAAGCTATTATGAAATCTTTAAAACTGTATGAACTAGTAGTCCATATGGACCAGTAGAAACCTTAATGTTTCACATTTTATTTTGAGAAATACTTAATTTACCACTAAGTTAGCAGCTTTAGGTTGTAGCAGTGTGCACCATCAATGGCATGAAACATAACAAGTCTGAATGCCAAGTTCTGCACCTGAGACAGAGTAACTCTGGCACAAGCATAAACTGGGAGAGTGGCTGGAGAGCAGCCCTGCAGAAAGGGATCTGGGGGTGCTGCTCTGGGCAGGCTCAGTGTGAGGGCAAACCAGGACAAATCACATCTGAGGGAGCATCAAGCAAACAAAACCAGCTGGTCAACAGAGGCGACTGACTGGCTGCAACCAGCCTTGAGTTCTGCATGCAGTACTGAGTCCCACAGTCCTAGAAGAATGTGAAGGTCCTTGCATGCATCCAGAGGAGGACAGCAAAGTTGGTGGCAGGGCTGGAATGCATGTCCTGTGAGGAGGGATTGGGAACTCTAGGCCTCTCTAGTTTGAAGAGAAGAAGGCTGAGGGGTGACCTCACTGCTCTTTGCAGCTTCTTGAGGAGAAGTGGCAAGGGAGGTGCTGAGGTCTTCTCCGTGATTTCCAGTGGTAGGATCTGTGTAAATAGTTCAAAGCTGTGCCAGGCAAGGCTTAGACTGGACATTAGGAAGCACTTTTTTACCAAGAACAAATACTGGAACAAGCTTACTATAGAGGTTGTTGATGCCTCAAGCCTGTCAGTAGTTAAATGGCATTTGAATATCAACCTTAATAATTTTCTTTAATTTTTCTTCAGACCTGAAGTGCTCAGGAAGCTGGACTGGATGACTGTTGCAGATCCCTTCCAAATATTCTAGTCTAGTCTAGTCTAGTCTAGCGTGTATTTGTACTTTTGAAAAGATGCATCCTGATTGATGACAATAGGACACAAGTTCACTGCAGGCTGTGAACTCATAAATGTGTCTTGCAAAACATTTTTGAGAATACAGATAAAATGTTCATAATGAATGAAAGATATATGAAATCAAATATGTCCACATAAAAAGTCAAGACAAATAATTACATGTAAAAATAAAAATCTGAAAGTATCCCAATACTCTTATCACTCTAATTTTCTGAATTATTGAAGTGTTATGTGGAATAAAAATGGTTTGAATTTCATCTTGTATGATCCTGACAGATCAGTCTGTAGTTCTTTTGACATCAGTGCCTTCCGTCTGTCAGATTTTACATGGTACGCAACCTAAAAAATCCTCATTCATTTGTATGTCACATTGATAACCTCTCCTTTACAACAGTTGCAAAGGACACGCTGAGCAGTGCAAAGCTTGGTATTTGTCTATCCTTGGTCTTTAGGGCACAGGTGTTACGGTTTTCTGACTTTAATGCTGGCAGATACCACATAAAAACTGCTTTTACATTTACTGACTTGCTAGTTTCCTCCCAACTCATGCCCAAAACCTTTACACAAGTATTTTAAAAGTGTGCAACCCAAATTCCTGTAGACATGCCTCATGGACTAGCTCTCAACAGGATAACAAAGCAGAAAGCTGGATAGATTCTAAGTATTCCTTCTGACATGCCATGACACATCTCTTTTATGAGCAGCTTTCATCATTCAAAAGCAATTCCTTCTGGGAAAATAAAAAGTCAATATTCACCCCATTAAGCAACTCAAGCTGTGTGAAGCCATTTTACATTTGGCTAGAAACTAGCTTCTGATTTTGGTTTAGTTTTTGAACATGTTAATGCTGTCGCCCATAGGTTCAAAAGTGACTGACCTTCAAAAAAAGTTATGATCAGATTTTATTAATCTAAAGTGGTTGATTCACTTTCTTCAGATGCATTCATCCAGTTACTAGAATGCTGGACACACACAAATATTGCTTTTTCAAGAAATGTTTGACCACTAGGAAACAGTTCTTCCCCATTTGTCAAACTTGTATTATAATTAAAAACTAAGTCTGTATTAATAGTATTGTTTACTTAGATCATACGTGAGTTTGTAGTCTAACAATCGATATGAAATGGCTTTGTTTTTTAATTGCTGCTGATTTAAATACATTCAGCTTGTCATGTAACTTATCACATATGCGAATGATGAAACTTTCAGAAATATATGTTATGTTGTGAGAAGCCTAGAAAATTCAGTTTTTCACAATAGTTCCTTAAGTCTCTAAGCTTTCTTGGTAAGACATAGATGTTGCCTCATTTCATTCTAGGTTTTTGTGTAAAAAGTAAGTCTCGTTATTCTGTATTTTTTTTCTGTATCATTAATGAATTTCTTTTTAGATTAGTAAAGATCTATTCAACTACATTTTATAAGCACACATAATAAATATTGTGATCATTTAACCTGTTAGCAAGCAATGGTTTGTAAAACCTTTCCCGATATTGTCTTCCCTTTTTTTCCCCATCTTTTTCTGTCTTCAAGTAGTTTCCAAAGAGCTTTTCAAAATAAGTTAGAAGTGAAATCTTTGATTCTTGAGTAAGCCCTAGGAATAGATACCCTACAAAAGCATAAATGTTCATCTAAAATTGGGACTTTTTCTTATCTCTCAGCTATACACATCAACCTAGAGACCTTTAAGACTTACATTGTTTCTTCAGTTTTTTAACACTGATATCTTTGCCTGGGTAATGATAACACAAATACATCTGGCTTTAACTTTGTAATTGGGAAAATTATCAAAATTTTTAATTAGTCTCTAGTGTTTCAGCATAATATTAGTTCTTCTTACTTTTTCATTTTTTATTGTTACTTGAATTCTTTTATTGTGGGGTTTTTGTGGTTTTTTTTTTGCTTTGCTTTGATTTTTTTTTTTTCATAGAAAGAATGTCTAAGCAATTTATGAAGACCGGTAGAGCAGGAAATATTTAGGAAAATATACCTTTTCCTCATAAATACAGCAGTCATACTTTCTATGAAACATT
The DNA here is from genome assembly GCA_035583185.1 of Anabacerthia variegaticeps. Classification (NCBI taxonomy): domain Eukaryota; kingdom Metazoa; phylum Chordata; class Aves; order Passeriformes; family Furnariidae; genus Anabacerthia; species Anabacerthia variegaticeps. Next base: position 37,105,129 of record JAWWEW010000131.1, on the reverse strand, counting down.
TTCATTGAGAAGGTAACACTAACAAATTTCACATCACCTATCTTTACTACTCAGATCACTATAAATTCTAGTGAGGCTTAAGTGATCTTGACTTCTCAGAGAAGGAATCCTTATTTAGCTTATTACTTTTTGGCTAGAATGTCCTAGCTGTGAGAGTTATAGTCATATATAAGAAGAGAAAATGTTAATGTGTGGATTTTAGAAGACAGATTTCATCCTTTTATCTTGTCAGGCACTTTGGATTAGACCCCAGTAGGGACTTAGGGGACCAAGAAAAGGATTGCCAGTTTTAACTTCAGAAAAGTATCAGACTCCACTATAAAATCCAGAACTGTGAGTGAAAAGCCTAGGATTTTTTAATATGTAACTATACAAAGGATTAGACACCTCAGAATAAGAGACAAAATACACTGGGGAAAAAAAAAAAAAACAAGTTTACAGGTAGAGTGAATTTAAAGCTTATTTCAACTATTAAGATGTAAATGCTTCAATTTACTCTCTAGATCTTTGGTTGTAATCACTCCTACATTTCAAAAATAAAATAAAAAAAATCTCATGGTGCTGTTTAGACAAAATATGATTCTTCTAGCTCAGTGGAGGGAAGCCCTAGACTTCCTTGGACATCTTCTTAAAGTAGTCTTTACATCTCATGCAAAACATATAAGTAGCCACAGGAAAAACATGTGGAACCCAAGGCTTGTTTCATTTTGTGGAAAGTGGAACAAATTCACTGGGTACATCAAAGAAAATCATTTGACTAAGGAATTCTATAGTCTTGATTCTCAAATATCCTATAGATTAGGGGGTCTCCTTGAATTCTTAGGAGATGTTATTGTCTCCTTTCATGAAGAAGATAAAATGGACATTTCAGGTGAACACTCTGAGATATTGGATAACTCTTCCCACTCCTTCTGCTGTGGGGGCCAGGTGGATGAATGCACTTTTGAATTAGTACATTAAGAAAGTGTGCTGCCTTGAAATAAAAATGGAGACCTATGGTGTGAATTGTTTGTGTGTACACTGTGGCAAATTGGATGATAAGAAAACCTATAGGTATTATTGTTGACATTAAAAACCACCTGGAGGAGTGTTGTGATTTCTGAACAGAAACAGATTAAGGATATTATAGATAGACAAACAAACAAACAAAACAAAAACAAAAACAAAAAAACCTTTTCAACCAAAAATCTGAGTTATGTAGGTTGAAAGAACTCTTTGGTTCTCATGATTTGTGAACTAAATAGATTACCAAATCTCAGATTTTTTTGGGTATAAAACATATGCCAAAAATACGCACTTGAAACTGACAGAAGTGCAGTGTGAACCACAAGGAATGTGGAGCAGAGCTGTTCAAAGGAATCACTTGCTTGAAAGCAGCAATGACTAAATTAGTATCCTGAATGTTGCTTTGTGTGCATCATAGTTGCATTATGCTATACATTTTTGGATCCATGTAAATACCACCTACCTGCCAAATTGCAGTAGCATCATGAAAAGAGCAACATAGAAATGTACCCCCTGCATAACAAGCAAAATAACCTACAGACCTAGGGTCCCTCTGGGGCAAATCCCTTTGTCTCATCTCAATGAGATAAAGTGGAAAGAATGCATTCATGTTTTATGCATCTGTAAGAAAGAAAAAGGTTTTCCTACGAGAAGAATGCCTTCAAACAAAGCCTGAATTCTTTATTTTCCGCGCTTTAAAGATGGTATCCAATTTATAGTCAGAAAAGCTCTATGGAATCAACATCAAAACTCTGGGGGGTCAGAACTGACAGGCCCTAAACCCAAGCAAAATTCATAACTTTGCAATATATATATATATATTAATGAGTCACTTTTGCTGAGAGAATTTTCACTGTAATTGATTTTTGTGTGTTTTGAAAAGTGTTCTAACTGCAGGTCTACTAGTTCAAGAGCCTCGGAAAATTAGTGTCATTAAATAAGATTCCATTATTCATAGAGATAATTGTATATTGAAATAGTTCCTACAGTATTAAAGTATTTTCCAGTCCAGGAAAAAGACATGCTTCTTGTCCCAAAAGCTTCTTAAATAATGAAATAAACAGGCAGAACACTATAAGATGAACAAGGGAGGCAAAAATAGTAAGTATAAGAAATATGGAGATAATTGCTCCCCCAGGGCCTTCCAGAGCTTTGTCATACAGTATTCTATCTGGAAAGAGAAGCAGGACAGGGACAAGAAAGAAAGGAAAAGGAAGGGGAAAGCAAAGAGGAAAAAGAAAAGGACAAGGAAAAGAAAGGGAAAGGAAAAGGGGGGGAAAAAAGTCAGAAAAGAAAATGCAAGGAAAAAGAACCAGAAAAGGAAAGAAAAAAAGAAAGTCAGATTGCTCTCTTCTCTTTCCACAACAGCCAGTAGCACTACACTGAATTTTGCTAAAGAATCCTTGCTGACAGGTATTACATTCTTGGCTGATGAGGATTTTCAAGAATATTGTTACAATATTTTATTTTTAAATAAATTTATTGCCATTTAATAAAATTGGGGATAAGATTTGAATATTTCATCTTCTGTTAAGAAGAAATTACATTTTGCATATTGTGATAAAGGGCTGAATGCATTGTCATAATATTTGATGTACTAAGAAACCCAGGATAGCACTTGTGGATTATTTTGGTGGCTGATAAATATTTATAAGAGAAGAATGGGACAATACATTGATATATTTTTTTAATTGCAACACAGAGAAGATTTTATATCTAATGCATGGTGTCTTTTGAGCAAAGTAAGTAAAAGTCTTGATAAAGTGATTCAGTTCATCAGTACTTCATCCTACTAGGTGTTAGAAGGGAATAAACTAGTTTATTTCTTTAGACTGTCACATCAGTTCTTTTTGGTGTCTTATCAACAAGAAAGAGCTGTAAAATTTTCTGGTTTTCAAGGTGAACTTTCCCTCACATCACCCCAAAGAGGGAAATATGATTCACTAAGATTTAAATACTTGGTATTCTGATTATTATTTTTCCACAGGGTAATCTAATTATTTTTTTTTTTTTTAATAGTTTCAATCTTCATTTTTTTCCTCACATAGATCTATTTGTGCATGAAGTTTTAGAAGCTCATAAAGTTCTAGAAGTTACATTTAGAAGCTACATTATTTCTCTTCCACCATTTCTTGACTATAAAGGTAGTCATGATTAAATTCCAGAATCCCAGCATATGACAAGTTGAAAGGGACCCACAAGGATCGAGTCCAGCTCCTGGCCCTGCACAGGATCATCCCCAAGAGTCACATCACGTGCCAGAAAGTATCATCCAAACACTTCTTAAACTCTGTCGGGCTTGGTGCTGTGACCACTTCCCTGGGGAGCCTGTTCCAGTGCTCAACCACCCTCTGGGTGAAAAACCTTTCCCTGATATCTAACATAAACCTCTCCTGACACAATTTCAAGCCATTCCCTCAGGTCCTGTCACTGGTCACCACAGAGAATAGATCAGTGCCTGCGCCTCCTTGTCCCTTCACAAGGAAGCTGTAACTGCAATGAGGTCTCCCCTCAGTCTCCTCTTCTCCAGGCCGAACAGGCTAAGTGACCTCAGCAGCTCCTCACACGGCTTCCCTCAGGACCCTTCATCATCTTCATTGCCCTCCCTTGGACATTTTCTAATAGCCTAATATCTTTCTTATGTTGAAGTGCCCAAAACTGCCCACAATATTCCAGGTGGGGCTGCCCCAGTGCAGAGCAGAGCGGGACAATCCCCTCCCTCGACCAGCTGGCGATGCTTTGCCTGATGCCCCCCTGGACATGGTTGGCCCTCCTGGCTGCCAGGGCACTGCTGACTCATGTTCAACTTGCCATCGACCAGGACCCCCCGGACCCTTTCCATGGCACTGCTTCCCAGAATCACATTCCCCAGTCTGTCTCTACATCCAGGCTTGCCCCACCCCAAGTGCAGAACCTGGCACTTTCCCTTGTTAAACTTCATATGGTTGGTGATTTCCCAGTCCTCTATAGCTTTTGTGAAAAATAGCAGTGGAAAATGTTGTTGATGCATTCAAATCTCATGATAACTAAGAGTTATCCTCTTATATTTTTGCCTGAAGTGTAGGATTTTGTTTTATTAAAGTGAATTGTTAAATATTCAATGGTAATATGTAAGCTATGAGTTCTGAAGGGAGCTGCATGGGGAGGTGTGATGAATTGTCAATAGGAAATTTTTTTTTGATAAATGATATGGGCTTACATTACTAGCGGGGGGGGGCAGGGGTGACTTTTGTGCTTGAGAAATATCCTTTAGGCTGCTAACAATCTATCTCGAACTTTGTGCATATAGACTTGATGTTTCTGTCAAACGTTAAAGTTTTATTTTCTTAAATTGTTAAATGTTATTTGTTATCCTGTTTAGATGGCTTAACCCGTTAAATACTAAACTACAATAGTATGTGTGTTAGAAGCTTTGAACTGTACTAGTAAGAAAAAATATAGAAAGAGTTGTGAGAGCACGAACAGCATGATAACAATGGACTCTCACCTCCACCCTGGCCTCCACCCTGGACAATTTACCATGATAACGGGACGGAGCCCCTGAGCAGGAACAGAATAGACCCTGATTAGAAGATTAAAAGAAAGCCAGAAAGGGTATAAAAAGCGAACTCGGGGCTGGTCCGGCACCCGCCTCTGATGGAGCGGAGACTCCTGGGCCGTCCGGCACTGTTTTGCTCATTAATCAATAAATAAAAATAATAAACTGCATACTGGTGTCCTGCAGTTTATTACCTATTACACTTTCTATAGAGAAAACACGATGAAAAAGCTTTGCTTTCTATACCTATAATTTGTTGACCTCTCTGTTATTGTTGCATTTAGCAATTAATATCTTTGTAGCTAAATAGAAATGCAAGTCTTTACTACAATTCTCTGCTGACTGCTTCAGACCTAAAGGGCTTCAGGGTACATACTTAGCTAACCTGCAAAATGACTTTGAGAGAAATACTGGTTTCTTTAAATGAAATACTTGAAAACTGTGCAAATAATCCCCTTTAAATGATACATAGTGATCAGATATCCACTACGGAACCAAAGATTTTATATATTTTTTAACTTTAGTCCCTAGTTAGAAGTAGATCTGCCTGTTTGCAAAGTTCCCTTGCTTTACTGTTAATGCACAGCAAGCACATATATGCATGTAGACACAGGAAAGGCCAGATAAAAAATTTATTCCTGACTTAAATGGTAGGAAGTGAAAGGTACTAGAATAGAAAGAAATTAGATTACATTCCATGTAATCTAATTTTGTGTTGTATTATTGTATTGTTTTATAATCTCACAAGTGCATGACGTGTTTCAGCAGGGGGATGGTGAATAACAGCACTGCCAATGGGGCTTTGCAGGGGAACCATTTGGGCGGGAGCTGTTTGGGCATTCTGCAGCAGAGTTGGCCAATTCTATATGTAAACCAAGGGTGTTGAGAGATAATTGTTCTGCAGTCTTATGAGAAATAGCTGTGCATGAACTCAAATGGCTGAGAGCTGCTGCTAAGGAAGTCTTTGTGTTGCCCACTTGGAAAGACCTGTATGCATTTAGGACAGAATGAGTGAGGTAAAACTAAACCCTGGCTGTGCAGAACAACTGTAAGACTAGAGCTGGGAAGAATTCATAATGATCTTTGGGAAAACACATGTAAAACAAGTCACCTTAGAGAGCAGTACCATTACACCGTGCAGCTGGCACGGAGTGAGGTAGTGTGAGTAGTGTAACATGCTTCTCCACATATGTTGGAAAGGAAAGAAAGGAAAAGAAAGCAGACTTCAACATTTGACTGTAGCCAGGAACTCTCAGAGGAGAGACCAAGGCCTAGTTAATCCAGCCAAAGGAAACACAGGGAAAACATGTTTTATTTCTCTACTGGGGCTTCACAACTTAGAACCTGCCATAAATGTAAGCATTTGTTGAAAAAAGAAAGCATGTTCCTTGCTGAATTTTTTTTTTGTTTCAGCTGAAGGAGAAACTTGTTCCTGAGATATTAAAAGCATGAGAAACCTGGATTGAACTCAGAATATAAGATGAAAAAGTATGCAAAAATATTAATTTGAAATTGAAGTCTATTACAAATTAAGAGGTCTATTATAGTCCCTCAACAGATGGGATTGTGACTGGAACAAGAAAATCATACTGAAATTAGAGAAAAAAAAAATATACTACAACAATTCAAATGCAGATTGAGAGCTGCAAACACTTTGCTTTCTGGAAAAATTGCTGTACCAGACCAACAAGTGATTTGAAGATGTTTAGGGAAACTGTGTGTCGTACATGGATCACCCAGAATCAGCATCCTGAGCACTGAAACAGCCTCATGAATGTGTTCTGTTAGTTCAGCTGCAGCACTGTGAAGTCAACAATAAACACCAGAAAAATGGATTTACTATCTCACAACACTATCACTTCTGATAATTCTAATACCACATCTGAGACTACAAATATATCGATGTTACTTCACTATCTATATTACAAGTTGGATACTTTGATTATAGATTTTTCTAAACTGGATGCTACCCAGGTGTTAATGTTGTTCATTTTGAAAGTTTGTTTTTGGAATTTTGTGTTCGGTGTTGTATGGGCTTTCTTAGTGTTCTAGCTAGTGCTAGGTAGAGTGTGAGAATACTAGTGAAATTTTTCTCAAAAAGGTGGCAGGTCTTAATTCACTAAATAAAGGATTTATGGTTCTACTGAATGAACCAGAAAGATTGGCTTTGAAAATTAATATCTTTAAGAAAAACAATTAATGCTAGAGTTTCCCCTCTCCTTCCACCTGTGTCTTCACTATTGACTCAAATATTTCAAAATATTTTCACAGCTGATGATTCAAGTTTATCTGTGAATTAATTCATAGGATTTTCACATTATTTTTTTAAGTACATGCTCTAAATTTGGAAGAAAACAATCTTAAAATTAAAATTTTGTAGTTATGACACCATAACTTACATTACACTAGAGAAAAAAAAAAATCCTGTGCATGCTTGTGATTAATTTTAAAAAGGAATTCTTAGATGGTCACTTAAACAAGACTTTCAGGTCAGTACTTTTGTTCTAGGCACAGATAATGCAATCAGGCATCCAGAAAATATGATCCTGGGGGCTTAAAGTGCAACACTGAGGAACATTTAGAGATAAACTTTTTTAAAGGTACTCTGAGAATATATCTGTGAGTTTTGTACCCTGCTGACTTAGACTTTATTTATATCAAGCTGAAATATGCCTTAATCAATATGATTTAAGGTGTATTTAGGGGTTTAACAGAGGAATATTTTTAGTTCTGAATTTCTATTTTAATTCCTTTCCATTTAGCATTTAGTGACAAAGCACTTCTGCCTGAAGAGTGGAAAGGACTAGCAATCAAACAGCAGAATCTTTCATTGCTTTAGTTTATATTCATAGGTATATATACAATTTTGAGTGCATGTAACGAGTTTATATAGTTATAATATGAGACAGTTAGTAGTTGCTCCTGAAAGAATAATGATGTAGAGGAGCTTAAAAAAACCTGAAATTCCACTGCAGTTGTATTAGTATGTACGTTTCCAAGCACTTCTGGTCCAGTGCAGGAAGAAAACAAACAAATGCCAAAATGAAAACAAAAAAAAACAAACTAGGACACTTATCTCTAGAGAACATATAATGCTAAGATTCTGCTTTTCTATATAAAACTGCTTCTTCAAGGGGAAAAACAATGAGTGTTAACCTTGGAGCAACAGCATGGGGCCACCCACCAAAGTAAAAGAAATGGAAACCCATGAAGCCTTCTCAGACTTTCTTGCTTGTGCTTCAAGGAAAATAAACAGTGGTGGAAAGGGAGTAGAATTAATTCATTTTAAGATAAACAAATCCTCCTTCTAAAAGTATTTTCAAAACTTAGATTTATTTTTTTTCCACTATCTTAGAAAAATAGGAGCACTGGAGAAAGAAATGACAACTTGCTAAAGCTGAACTCAAGAAAAGAGACAGGTAATTGTCACAGGGAAGATGAGACAAAAGTAGACCAGGAGTCTAAATGCAACCCTGGGAATGACAACAATTCAAGAGAAATGAGAAAACAAAGAAAAATTTGAAAGGAGGTAGTTCTACACTCACATACAGAAAGACTAAATGTCAGAATCCAGCAAGATTCAAGAGGTGATACCTCAGATTCATAAGCACTGGAATTCAAGCAAAGGTTTGGGACTCTTCACAGGATCTTTCAGTTGTAATTCTAGAAATTTGGAAGGCTCAAAATAGAGAGAAGGAGGAAGATATCAAGAATGAAAAGCAAGTAGCCATACTGAAATCACACTAAACCAATGTGCAGGAAAAATCAACTATAGTAGAGAAGGGGAGACACAAATACAGTTTTTTAATTCTTCTAGTGAAACAAGTGAAAAACTTTGAAGATTAATGTGGTAGATCTTCTGCATCAGAAAAATTTAAGCTCTTTTCACTTATAGTTCTTGCTGCCTTTTTTTTTTTTTTTTACAACCTCATGAATGGTAATTATTTTGTTTTGTGAGAAGGTCATAATCAAAGACAGAATAAGCATGCTGTAGATAACATAAGCAGTCAAATTAAAGCCTATCAAAGTTATATATAACTTCACATAGCATTAATTTTCAGTGCAAAGCATCTGTAATGTACCATGAGCTAAATTATGAATATTCAATTTTGTATTTCTTTAAATTTATTAATAGTATCAATATTTACTATTCCATATGAAAATATAATTAGAATAACAGCACCACATTAATATACATGAGTTGCCTTCATTTGCATGGATCATAAATGCATCATAAAACTTAATAGCAAGAACACGTAGGTCAAATTCTGTTTCAATTATTCAAGTCAATTTTACATCTGTTGGACTTGCTTGAGGTTCAAATTATGACAGAGAATATACCTTGCCATGATCCACATGGGAATCACTTAGTTCACAGATGAAGCGCAACCATCCCTAGAGTGAACATCTGCTAATTTTAAATAGCATACTGCAGCATTACATGAGAAAAGAATCAAACTGTAAACTAACTATTGAATGACCAGGGTGTTAGGTTATATATCACATGATATGTCTCCCATCGAACACCTTCTTGATAACTGGCTGGCAACAAAATGATACACAGTGGTTTTTAAAACAGTGTGGTTCTCCTGGTGTAAGTAGAGCTAAAGTACCATGCCACCCACTCACAGATTGCATTTCAGGTAACCTGTGTGACTTGAATTTCTGAATTTTCAAAATCAGTACTCTGGTGGGAATCCTACATAGCTGTAAATATTGCTCCAGGAAGAAATAGAAAATAAGAGAAACACAAGCGTAAATGAAACGTTCACTATGTGCAACTGGCCCCAGTTTTAAAAGATATGATCTGATGTATTATTCAACTTCAAAGTAAGGAAAAACACAAATATAAAAGTCTGTAGACTATTAAAGCCAGTGTTGGCTGGTGTTTACTGCTTGTTGGTCTTACAGATACTGATAATAACACAGGGCCTGTCACAGCCGTCAGTCATCTCCATGCCAGTTTCCTTCATGAGAAAATTTCTTCAGAGAATGAAATTCTCTAAGCATTGGTGGGCAATTTTTGCTTTGACTTGATTAATGCAAAAGAGGAACATAATTGTCCTTTAGAATTTAAGTTTATATGTTCAGAGTTGAAAGGTTGTGTAACACAAATTATTGCTCTCACACATAGCACACACAGTTTCTGAATTTTCTTACAACCAGAATTACATTTCACTATTACTTTCCCTGTCCCTCTATGGCTGCTTTTTTCCATTCTTGCACTCAACTTTTCTTAAACTTTAAGTAAATTATATAGACTTATTTTTAGAAACTAATACAAATTAAATTTCACCACATCTTAAAACCCTCCCTGTTCTTCTATGACTTCCAGCTGTTTAACCACTCTGAACTATATGGAAAAAAGACTTGATTACTGGCCCTAAGGCAATGATAAAGCCTTTATGCAATCTTCTATATAAATTGCGCAATATTGTTTTGGTTGTAAGATTATTTATTGTTTAATGCCTAATGAAAGGCAAAGCTGCAATGAGATAGTTGATTTCAAGGGGGATGTCAGAACAGTAAGTGTTCAGCATTAGGTTGGGGGGTTTTGGTTGGTTGGGTTTGGTTTTGGGTTTGTTGAGGGTTTTTTGCAAGAAAAGGTTTCAAGTACAGTACTGAGGAATACTGGCAAAATATTAATAAAAAAAAAGATTTAAATGTGGCAATAAAATTCATATTCACATGATAATGGGGAAAAAAAAAAAAGTGAACAAATTAATGCTCTCATTTACAGAGAAGCCCCTGCAGCAAGAACCCTTCAGTAATAAATCTGGGTCTGCTCCAGCAGCATGTTCAGGATCTCTCACTTGATGGATTTTTGGAGATGGTTCCACACCTCATACAGATGTCTTGCTACAGATTATAACAGTTAAGCACCTGAGAATTGGATACCAGTTAACCACCACATTTGAGTGTGTTACAGAAAACGGATGCTGAACAGCTGTGCACACAGAGAACCTGCAGAGAGTTTGTGCCATTTGCAAGGATGTATGACATGCACGTCAGATGATCCTATTGCCTCCTAAATAGAGGAATGATTATTAGAAAGAAAAAAGAAAAAAAAAAAAAAGTAAGTTGAGATTTACAAAGTTTCAAGTAATGCAAGTCTTATGATTGCTACCAGAAAGTAATGTGCCACTGCTGATGAAGGAGCACTGGGCTGTGCTTGGTGTGTCTGCAAGTACATAAAATATCTTCCAGTATCTTCTAACATGAGTGCTTGAATACTGACTTTCTGCTTAAAAATCAAATTAAGACCAATTGATATGACCCAAAGCAAGATCCAAAAATTGACTCCAAAGCATACACTTTTTTAAAAAAGCAATAAATATGACATTCTTGACATCAAGTTATTTCTGAAATGTTTTTAATTCTAAAATAACCCCATCTCAACAAATCTTTTTTTTAAGCATCCAGCTGGGGAAGTTTCAGCTCACCTAGACAGACTTTTCTTTGCTTAAACAAATATAATCCACACAATTCTTCAGATACTTGAGGAGAGTGAACAGTAAGAAAAGAATTGGGAATACAGTACAATCAAACCAGCATGACAATGCACTCAGTGTCTGTACAGACTTCATGGGGGGAAAGTAGACAAGAATCTAATCTTACAGATATGTGTTTAATCTCATACCTAGATATATAGATGTATTTATGTTTTCTACTCTCACTCTTCAGAACAAGAACATACACCAAAGATCTGTTAATGAAGAATTAACAAAAGGGGACTTCCAGAGTCTACAAAAGTAGGCATTACCTATGACACAGTACCCAGGAGAAACGCAGGGTCTGGGTAACACTCAGACTGATGCGTTACTTCTTTTTCCCTTCAGCCTGCTATATTTATTTTCTCTCTGGATAAGTCCAAAATACCTGAAAACAAGCAAAATGGGAACATTTTTCTCTAGCTAAAAGAGGAATTTTCTTGGGAAAAGGTGTCTGATTCCAAATACCTTTTTACACTGCATGGTTTAGCACGTAGTTAGACAGTACCTCTGGGAGATACTCGTTGCCTAAACTACTGCATGGGCTGTTTAATGTCTGAAGAAACACAACATGTCTTATGGTAAAAAAAAAAGAGAGTACTAAATTATGGATGAACCTTTCCATTCTGATGAAAACATTGTAAAGAAAACAAGGAAGTAAAAAAAAAAAATAATAAACAAGTAGAAATTACTAAAGAGCACTGTTAAAAACATGAGGATCATAGAAGTGTGCTTGCATTTGTCATCATCATCATCACTATATGCCTTCCTAAACAGCCTAGAAAAACGTGGAGATGCTGTTTGGGGAAAAACAAACAAGATTACTAACTTTATTTTTAACAAATCAGTTTTAAAAATTAATGGGAGAGTGCAAAAAATGAGAGATAACCAAAGGGCAGAGGATGTAAACCTTAAAGAAAATTGTGAGAGGTATTGCACAGCAAGCAGTAATAATCAAATTACTCACAGGCACTCATAAGACATCAGCTTTCAAGTATTCTTGCAGCAGCACAGTCAAAATTAAAAACCTGTTTTCTCTCTGCTATGGGCATGAATGGAGACTGAGCATCACTACTCTGAAATTCAGAAAGGAATTTTCACCTTGAGGGTTATAAACCATGCTGAGGGAGTTGCTTTCTATCTTAAACCGATTATCCACTATCAACAAAGAAGATTGTGACTGAGAGTGTAGAAGTCCTGTCTGTCTGCCCTCAACTCCTTTCCCATTATCTTTGTCTAAATCCTGCACTCTGAATAATTGACTTGGTCCTTATTAATCTGTTCATTATCAGGATTCAAGAGTTCTGGAAAACAAATCACTTTTGTCCTGAATAGACTGAAGCAAATGTCATTATGCTTGACCCTTCCTTAAGACATTACAGAAGGATAGGAGACTGAGTGGATTTTCTAGGTGGGTTAGGTACCAAAATCATGTTTAACTTGCTTCCTTCAATTTACTTTCATTCAAAAAAAAAGAACTAACCAAAAATACCAAAAAGGTATTTTTACCCAAAGGTAGAAGACAAAAGACACCCAAGATACAAAACATAAGATACAAAACATACATTGCACATAAATTATTTCTTAAAATCAGCTTCATTCATAATTAGTTGTGCCTTAGAAAACTATTTATACCTTTTTTTTCAGCAATTGCGTGAGAGCATCATGCTTCTGTGGCATAGAAAAAGGTCTTTAACAGCCACTAGCTCTTCCATTTCTCCTTCTGCATCTATGCTATAGAAATTTCAAGAATCGCCAAAATAATCTTGATGTTCTTGGGGCTGGAAACACTGTCACAAAAGTTTCACATCTTAGAAGCATTTATGTGTATAATTGCAATGCTTCTTTGTTTCACAGCTCTGATGTAGAAACAGAGAAGTGTACATTAAGCATATGAAAAGAAGCAACTCAGGATCTTGCTCTAATATTCCACTATGTGTCTAATCTGCTACCAAAGAGGTAGTGAAACAAAATAGTCAATGGGGTAATGAACTGCAGGGCCATGGATGTATTTGCATCATGTAAGTTTTTAAATACTTATCTGTGGATAGTAAACATAAAACCCTTGTATATGTATATGAGAACTCTGTACGTGATGCCTCAACACTCACTAGAAAAGTATGTTAATAGAAATGTAAGGGATTTTTTTAACTATCCTTTCACTTGGTTTGAATTCTGTCTCTGCAGTAATACTCTTATCCTCTCCTTGGCTTCTGGGCAGAAGTTCCATCTTTCCTTCCCTTTCTCTAGTGGTGACCCTCCTTGCTTTCCAGACCTATTCCATCACTCTCCTAGGTAGTTTAGTTGTTATTCTGCCTGCACAGGCATCTCTTGCATTACAGCTTTAGCTGTCTCACTCTCTGCAGGATCAATAATTTATTACCTTGCCTGTTTTCCAGCAGCTGCCCTACCTATATAAACCACCTGCTCATTTTAATCTGAAAACCTTGCTTCACAACAGTTCTTGGTAGCTATTGTTCTATACCAGTGCATGAACTGAGATGCTCAATTCCTAACATGCCTAAACTGTGGTGTCTGAGTTTGTCTTCCTTTCAGCATGTCTTCTTTCCAGGGAATTAAGACAGACTTTCACCATTTATTGGTCTAGGATTTCCCAATGGTCAGTAACTCAGACAGACCAACAGGCACGAAAAAGTCACATTCTATGATAGTCAACTTTGTCGTGAATGTGTGGGGTTTTGGCATTTTCTGATCTCAGCTGTGCATCTCTTACACAGAACACTGTGAAAGTGCCACAGTTATGTCTGGGATTCACCATGTACAGGCACAAAATCATACTAAGCCAAATGATTGGCTCTGTCAGAGGTCAATATTAGGTACCTGAGGGAGGTATAAGAGGCAGACAAGCTTGTGCTTCTGTAGATTCTGCCATGTTGTTTCCAGCAATTTGGAGTTCATAAACTTACCAGTTTTATTTTTTTTATTTTTTTTTTTTTTTACTGTGGTTAATCATATTTGAAACCTGATAACCTGTGAGTTTCTGTGGAATCATGTGAATGTTGCGGTTATCATGGAATATCAATGCCAGCAAATAATTAACTCAGTTACTGTTAAGCACAGCAAGTCATACTTTTCCTTCCACTCTCTCAGTTGTGAATGCATCCCATTTATGAGTTACCTGAGGCTACAACTGCCACATTTTGTCTTTACTGATATGTTCAATAGCTTGGGATGTACTGTGCTAAACAGATAAAGTGTTTTGAAGCAAGTGGTTTTGAAAAGAAACCAAAACACGCACAACACAGTTATATAACTGAGGGGGTGGAAAAATAAAACAAGCAAAAAAAAAAAATAATATGGAAAATGTAGAGTTTCCTTAGATTGGATACTTCCATGCTAAACTATCAACACAACAAAAATGTTTCAAACGTCATGTGGGAAAAGATACATACATCATTTTAAAGGTCAGTGACACTGGCTTAAGAATTTCAAAAAATATTAGCCAAAAAAAAAAAGGTTGAAAAAAGACCCACTTAATAACAACTTTTCAAAAGAAAATAAAAGTAGAGGTGATTAAATTAGACCCAAATTTCACAAATCCCACCTGTCTGGGTTTTTCTTAATGTCTACAATACCCATGTTGTGGTAGATTAAACTTTGTACTAAACCAGTGACATTGCATTGCATATCTCTCAGCTTCATGGCTTAAGAATGCTTTCATAGCATTCATTTTTGTTCAACTTGAATTAATGTTTCCTTCCTTGGAAAACAAAGCTTCTTTAGAATCAAGATTCTAGGATAAGGAATTTAGCCAGAATTTTTTTTTTATGTATATTGGCACACATCTACCTGCACATGCACACTTATGTAAACACAAATAAACACAATTGTAGAGCTCATGCTAGTCTTCTATACCAAACATCCATTACTGTCACATATCAAACCTCTGCCAAAATAGTATTTTAAAGAATTGTACACACCTGTTTATCTGCTCTGACTGATAAATGTGGGGAGTAAAATATCACCAGGTATAGTTCCACTGATTCTAATGGTTTGATCTGTGCACAATATAGGGTGTCATATGCGTTACAAATATTTGAGTGTATTATTTTTAAAGGGTTGTGAACATTTTTAATATTCTGAAAAACTCAGAGAGAAATATCAAGACAGGCAAGAGAGTGAGGGAACATCCAATTAAGGATGTCAAAAGGATTTAAATGCACTGCTTTCAACTGCTAGAACTACTTATGTGTTTGGAAGCCCTGGCTGAAAACTTGTCTATCCTCCTTTAAAAACCATCATTAAATGTCACTGCTTTCTTTGACTTGACTCAGAATACATAATGTTTTCATTTCTGCTTAATGGAAATACATTTAAAGCTACTTTAAAAACACATTTTCCAGAAATAATCTTAACATAAGAAGCATAAAATGACATCTAAAAACAACTCTGTATTTTCTTTCCCTCAAATAATTATAGTTATTTTCTAGCTTTCTAGAGTTTAAAGTTTAAAATGATGAACGTATCTTTAAAACACAGCTGACACTGTCCCATAGTGAAAAATGTGACACAAAATAATTTTCAATAGACTTTGATTGACTGTTAAATGAATTCAATATGTTCTCATGTGTACAATGTGTTAAAATAGTTCTTTAAATTATTTGGATTTGGAAAATAAGACAAAATGAAACAGCCATATCAGCTCAACAATCTATAGCCTATACAGTGAATAAAATAGTGTGTATGGTAGTAATTCATTCCGATACTATCAGATTTTGGTAATTTGATATTTCTTGCTTATCAGTACACCAGAGGATAGATTCATAACTGGTTGCACGGTTAAAACCTTTGAATGAAAGTGCGTAGATATGGTGTAGCACCTAGATATTGGAATATTTGAACACAGTATGGTAGCTTGACTTTGGCTGGACACCAGGTGCCCACCAAGCTGCTCTATCACTTCCCTTCCCAGATGGACAGGGGAAAGACAATAAGATGGAAAATGGTTCATAGGTTGAGATAAGGCAGTTTACTAAAGCAAAAGTGAAAGATTGTGCCTGCACAAGTGAAGTGGGAAATACCAAGATTTATTCTCTACTTCACATCAGCGAGCAATGGCCAGTCACATCCTGGGAAGCAGGGCTTCAGCACCTGTAATGGTTTCGTAGCAGGCAGACATTGGAAACAATGACTGCCTGCCCTCTTCTACCCCTTTCCCTAGCTTTTATATCTGAGTTGATGTCATATGGAATGGAATATCCCTTTGCTTCATTTGGGTCAGCTGGCCCGGTTATGTTCATTCCCAGGATCATGCCCTTGTTTGGAGTGGAAGGGGAATATTGAGACAGCACTGCTCAGCAGCAGCAAAAACACTGGTGTGTTATCAATACCTTTCTAGCTTCCAATGCAAAGTACAGCACTGTGAGGGCTGAAGTGGGGAAAAGAACTCAATCTCAGCTGGACCAAATACTCATGAGTATTGCTTAGGGCATCTATTTCCTGCTTATTAAAAACATTTCCTACAAAAGGTGAGGGAGTTTTTGTTTGTTTTTATCAGATGGTTGCTATATGAACTAGCCGTGTATTCTTCCACTGTAGGTGTTGAGCAACCTGGTCTACTGAAAGGTGTCCCCGCTCATGACTGGAGGGCTGGAACTAGATCGTCTTTAGGGTTGCTTCCAAACCAAACCATTATGTGATTTTATGATTCTATGATATTGTGACAACACATTTCAGGCAGAAATGGTTGGGCTAGATCCTTGACATATAATACACTCCTACAGGAGTCCTTCCAGGTTTCAAAATGTTATGAAAATCATGTAACACATCTTTCTTAACCTGACTAAATAATAAGTTTTAAGTATAAAAATGCATTTTCCATAAAAGAGTAAGCAAAAGAATTTCATTTGCTACAACTCTTGATTACATGTATCTACTTACTTATCTCTGTAATTGATACTTTGAACATTGGATACTCAGGCTGTCTTGAAGGTGCTAGTCATAGCCATATTGTTTTTGCTTGCTGAAATTTGCCAGCCCTGCAGTTTACTTTCATTTACTTATGACACTGTTCCATGTCCTCACACGCTATTTTAGGAGTTGAACAACTCACTGATTTATGGGTAAACTGAATGTCTTACTTCAGCAAAAGAGTTTGTCTTTCTGGATAGTCATCATACAAATTTCAAAGATGTATCTTCTTTTCTGGCATTTCTCCTTAGGTGATCTGATGCTTGCAAGGCCTTGTGCCTTTTTCCCACTCATAAAGGGTGGATAAGGATTCTTTTCTATAATGTGACACATTTTGAGATATGCATATCAATAATACATTTAAAGAGAGTTATCTCACTTCCAGGTGATTCTCATGTTCAAAATAAAAAACTTTACTCTTTTATCTGTAAAAGAATTTAGGATCCAGGGATCAATGGCAGTGAAATGGTTTAGCTTTTCGCAGAACATAAAATTCTTCCACTCAATTACCAACAATCAAACAAAGGTTTAGGCCAGCAGAATTTAATAACCAACCTGAAATTTTGCCAGGTCTGAGACAGGTCTGTGTCTGAATTCATTATTTGTAGCAGCAAATAAGTAGGTTCTTTATGTTGGATGTCTGAGCAAAAGACAATAGTTCCGCCTGCAGAACAGTGGCAATGAGTCAGAGCTAACTGAGAAGAGTTTATCTGCCACTATAAGATCACCCTATAAAATAACAGATATTTCATCCAAGTGTTGACCTGGCTTATTATATTACATTAGTTTAGACAGGAAAGACAAACCCAAAGCTTTCAAAATAAACTGGATACCAGAGTAAGACTCTACAAACTGTAGAGGTGTTAAGTCCATCAAGACTCTAACAGACAGGTTTGTGACTGACATAATAGGCTTATGAAGTTTGTAAATCTGAAGTTAAGTAGTTTAAGAAGAGGTCTTCTGCTGAAGGGTTCTAGAAACTTTTTATAACTCAGCATGATGGAAACAGAGAGAGAGTGAGATTGATTTTTAGAAGAAAAGTTCACCTTTTTAATTTTCCCTATTGATTTAATATCAGTAAAATAAAGTACAAAGGAGTAGGAATACTCTTTGTTCTGTATTCATCTGTGTGTACAGTAGTCACTGACCTAAGAAAACCCTACACCAACATATGCTGTAGGGGAAGCTTCAAGCAACCTCTGCATCACTATGCAAATTTCAGCAAAACATCTGTTAAGAAAAGCTCATTTATGGAATTGGCATGATTGATAAGATATTAAAATTACTTTCATAATAACAAATTTATTTCTCACCTTTGCTGAAATGCAAGTCTGACAGCATCTATGTGTTCATTGCCACAAGACGACTGAAGCCAGTTTTTTTAGCTCATTTTATTTGCTTGCTATCCCACTGTGGCATGAGCTAGTAATGCTGGATGGGATGCACTTCATTGTTATTTAGAGCAGCAGCACATTGACAGCAGGTTTAGGTATTTGAAACATTATCTGTTTTTAACTGTAGAGTGTTTTCTGCAGAGTAATAGGGGAAATACTCAGAACAATAAAGGGAAAATAATTTTTGAAACTGCACTGGTCTCTCATCTGTCATGTGCTCTACAAATTCAGGGTTTGGTTTGGTTTCTTTTTCTAAATAAAGAAATGAGGGATTTGGGTTGGCTCGATATAGTTCTGGGACAACGGACTCTTCTGGGTACATACAGCTCTTGTACCTCAACTGTTTCATTGAAAGATTCAGAGATTGCTCTGTTATATAATTTTTGTTGGTTCTACATAGTAGAGCCATAGCATAGTAAAGACTAGAGAAATTAATTTAACACAGCTACAGTGCAACAAGAGGCATAAAAAAATAGCCACTTAATCATGTCTTGTGTTATATTTGATAGCATTATCCTTGCTAGGGCAGCTTTACTTTAGAGCACTTGTCTGACCTTATTTCACCAGCACAGTATGCCCTCTTTCCATCACCATAATCCTTTATGTTTTCAACATAACAAGTTCTTGCCTTCTACTCTTCCACAAAACAGTAGTGTAGAATAGTGTAATTCCTGTTCCACCCATTTACTTAATTAGGAGCTCCTATTGAGATGCTTTTCATACCCAAGTGAGGGGTGTAGAGGCTGGAAACTGTACCGATTTTCTTGTGTGGGTCTAATGTGAAGCTTCATAAAAGCTTTACAGAAGAATAGTAAGTATGTGTAAATCCCATCAAGGAGGACTTCTCTTCACTTGTAAACATGTAACACACTATCTACTATCATTACTCTTATTTCTGAATGCAAGTTTCAGACTCAGAATATGTACCTAGTTTCAGCTAAAAAAAGGAGGAGGGGGGAAAGAAAACAAAAACAAAAAAACACACCAAGCAAAACTATGTGGAGAAACTGAGAAAGTTCAAAAATTCTTCAATTTAAGATCAATTTTGTGCGTATACTTAAATCACATTTTCTCTCCTGCCTTCAGACTTGACTTTCTACAAACTCTGAGGCTGTACTTGTAGTTAGAACTATGTGTTTTTAAATACTTTGGTGGTATAGAAATGATAAGAGGATCCACTACACCATTATTTTTACGACACAGGTTAACTATGAAGTTCATACTGGTTTAAATAGAAAACAGTAGTATGGTCTCAACCTAAGTTCCAAGTCTGGAAGATTTTTCAAATTATCAAGACTTAGTAAGTCACAAGCAGGTGAACAGAACAACCACAAAGCCATGACTGAAATATAAAGAGTAAATTTACTTCATCACCTCACTAACCTGACAATCCCAAAGCATCACCAGGCAGTGACACACAGTAGAACCTGATTAGATGCCTACCTGCAAAAATTATTCTAGGCTACATTATTGCCAGAAGGTTAATCTTATTAGCCTCTGTTCCTCTTTCTCTAACAGTTTTTACTTTCTCTATAACTTTTCATATATTTCTTCAAAAACTTTCAAATTGTTCTATTATTTCTTTTAAATTTAACTAAGAATAATTTCCATAGGAAACACACTCTTCATATTGCAAAAGTGCCACTCTTTTCAGTAAGTCCTACTGGCACTACAGGGTCATACCTTATACCAAAACAACTGAAAGTTTTGAAACAGACTCTTAGGGGAAAAAAAAGACAGAAAAAACCCACCCAGAGATTACAAAATTGTAGGCTAATTTTAAGTGGGTAAACAAATGTCTCCATAAAATGATTATGAAGTCTTGTTTCATTTTCTAGTTAGCAAAGATATTATTCTAATTAAAACTGTTATTATTTATTTTGTTTATTACTGACTGTCTATGAATTAACTCTGAATGCATTTCCATTTTCAAAAATGCAAGGTACAATAACAGACATCTCCCCTTCCCCAAAAAACATTTTCACTATAAGCAGACAAAAATCTGCAAGAGCTATTATTCTGGCTTTTGAATAATTCTCAAAGAAAAAAAAACATCAACAATAGAAGTATATGGACAAACTATCAGTTTCCCTAACAGAGAAATATTATCTGGAAAGAATGGATTAATATGATTAGGTCTTTCATCCTATCTAAATTAGGTTACCGAAAGCATATCTATATAAATTCATTTATGTAAATAAAATTATTTTTAATGAGAGGCATACACAAATATGTAAGTTAGAGCCTTCTATTAGATTTCGGCATGGTACTTGAATCCTTCATGATGCCCATAGCTAAGAGCATTTAACACAATCTGTGACTTAGGGAAAATGCTGAGTGCCTTGACTTTTCAAAATGAAGAACACTGGGTCACACTATCATTCTTCAATGAATGTGATCATATAGATATAACTTATAAATGTTTTCTACTGCAATAACCTGAGCAAAGTAGGTTTCCAAAGTAGAGTATGCTCACTTTTCTATAGTCTCTCTGTAGTGTCCCAAAAATAAAGTCTTAAACCACAGGAGGTTTTAAACATCTTGCATATTTGATCTTTTTAATATAAAATTAAGCTATGATGATGAAGTAGCTTCCTGGTGGAGTTTGCCTCTTCCAGCTGTGAGAGGATTATAACAATGTCTTAAACATCCTTCCATATACTCCATGTCTCCTCGAAAGAAATTCTTCCTAGTCTCCTGTGTTCAGAGAAAAGAAAATAGTGATCTTACAGTTATTTTCACATCATCACCTTTTATTATGTTCATACATATGAAAAAGCAAAGAAGAAATTTCATAACAGGAACTCAAATACTGGCAAGTCGTTTCTCTAGTCTTTTACAAGATTGCTCCCTCTTTTTGATGGCTGTGGCTAAAATTCAGTTATAATATCTTCCTTTTTAAATGACAAATCAAGTAGATAACATAACCCACTCTTCAAGCAAATGAATAAATCAGGTGATGTTAGATCTCATGTTACAAGACTTGCTCCTACCTCCATCCCCCTCACCCCCAAGAGAACTATATCCTAACTGTAAAAGATTTGTAATAATGAATGTTGTAACCTTTAGTCAGTTTTCATGTTGGTTTTAATATTACATTCCAGTAATAACTAGAGTTCTTGTGATATGTTCTCTACAAAAGCATTTGCCTGACTAAGAACTGCTCTGTATTACAGCATGTAAGTAGTACAAGCTGGCCCTTGTAACACAGCATGTGTCCATTCCCAGCAGCCCTCCAGCTGGCTGGCCCACAGCAACAGTGGGTTTAATGGCCCACATAAAAAAATTAACTAAGTTTTATTTTTCTTTTCTTTCCTGAAGCACAGACAGTACAACAATACATAGGTTATATTTTATTCCAACTAGTGCATGCAGCCAAAGAAAAGGGACAGTAGTTTATTTACTTCTTAATTTTTTGTCTTTTGAAATTGTGGATTATTTCCACTTGAATTCAGATATCTAGTTGTAACGACTACTTAGGAATTTAGCCGAGGTCCCTTCCATAGTGAATGGAAGCTGTACACAGACACCCATTTTTTGCACCCACATGTTCACAGTTATGCCTAGTTTGGATGTCTCTGAGGTTAAATGCTGAACTTATAACTGGGACCCTGACAAGATCCTTATCTGGACTCCCTTTATTTTTGGAGACATATAGTGAGACAGTCATTGAATATAAAGCTCACACCTAAAATAACAAACTATGCTCTGAAACTGTCTGTTTCCCTTTACTGGTGAGAAAGGTTGATTAACACATAAATGTATTCACAATGTAGACAAAAAAGGATCAGAGCTGAATCCTACAGCCTAATCTCCAGCAGCAGTACAATAATGGTAAATTATTGTTATTATTGAAATGTAAGAATATATTCCTAAGGTGTGAAGTTTTCACACAATTCTGTCATACTCTCTTTTGGCTAAAAAAGTACCAAGTTAATGAGATTGGCAAAATGTTGTGGCTTATGTGTACTACAAGTCTAAATGAGAAAATCTTCATTATTATTTCTATATCAGCTTTTACTGCTGTAGGAAGAAGGGAAGAATTTACACTGAGAAGATCTGAAACTGATCTTTACTTTTTCCATAGCCAAAGTTAACCTGAATTTTTTGTTGTTGTTACTGTAGCAGGATATGCCACACTTCAAAGAACAAGTCTAGTGTTGACTGTTTCTATTCTCTTGATGAAAATGAAGAAAGAGCATTTTCCGGGGAAGCTTAGAAGTAAAGAGCAGAAAGAAGTATGCAGAGAAAAGCAGAGGTCAGCTCTTTTCCACATGGCAATGTCAGCACCCAGCTGGAACCTGCGGAGGGCAAAGACAGCAGAGCCCTGCAGGAAGCAGCAGAACGCTCCACCTGGGACTCAGCAGCACAGGTTTGTTCAAAGAAAAGTTTCTTTACTTTGTAAAGGAAGTGACAGGAACAAGAATTCCTTCAGAGTGCTGGGAAGAGGACTAACAAAGGTTAGGAGACCTGATGCTAAAATTAAGAGACTATGCTAAATTTTAGACACATAGAAATTTGCCCATGATATCCTTCCTGAGCAGTCAGTGTAGTCTCTGGGCTGTGTCTTCCAGCAATAGATAAAGCTTTTATGATTAAATACCACAGAGACAGACTGTGTGATGGAGTTACAACAACACTGGCATGACTAATTTAGGACTCACCTGTAGCAGTTCTCTCATTATGTGATTTATATTTCAGACTCTTAACTAGTTAATATCTGCTAGAATTACTAGAGTATCTTCATCTAACAGGAAAAAAACCCACAAACAAACAAACAAAAAAAAAAACCCACAAAACTCATTTTAAATATTTGTTAATGTTTTTAAACACCTGAGTTTTTCTAACCAGATTTGGTTTTCTTGATATTTGATGTCTCAGATGTTTGTCCTGTAATTTACTGCTTCAAGTGATGCTGTGGGACTCTATAGACTGAAATTACTCTGGGAAAAAAACAAGACCAAAAAAACAAGCACACATAAACACACTAAAAAAAGATCTTTTACATTAAGGAAAAATATTATTTCTTTCCTATTGATTGTTAAAAGTGTTGATTTGGCATTGGAAAATAAAATCCTGTTCTATTTTGAGGGAACAGTGTGACCTTTTCAGTTAATAAATTACTTGCTAACCCTAACTGTTAGTCTCTCCTTTTGGATTGTCAGAAAATAGCTATAAAATGTAGTGCAAATGTGATAATTTAATCCATAACTATGTGGAGTAGCTGAAACTGGATCGTGCTCAAAGTAACAATAAAATATAACAAAGATAGCATCTGAGTGATAAGATCAGCATGCTTGAAAAGATAAGAATGTGTTACAAAAGATTCCTGAATGCCTTTAATACCTGGGTTCCTAGAAACTTGCAGTACCACACACACAGGAAACTTCTGCACTGTTTTGGGAGCTCCCTCCTTGTTTAGTTCTCATATATATACAACTATAAGGAGATAAGAAATATTTTAGGGAAACTGAGATTAAAAGCAATTTGTTCTAGAAGATGACCAAGGCTGAGTGAATTATCCTTGGAAAATTGAGATACACTGATTAAGAGGCAGTAATTTTTAAGACTCATTTGTAACCCCTCCATCATCATTATCTTAAATACTGACATTTCACTGATTTCTGAACTTCCTTCTGCTTAATTTGTGGTGTAAAACTGATTTATCACTAAAGTTTTCTAACCTTCAGGCCAAAAGAAATCTTACTAGTTTAAGAATATTTTTTTTTTTTTTTTTTTGGTTGGTTGATTGGGGTGGGGGGGTGTGTGTTTGGTTCATTTTCCTGTAGGGTCTTTGTTGGTTGGTTGGTTGGTTGGTCGATTGGTTGGTTGGTTGGCTGGTTTGTAGTTTGGTTTGTTATTTTGTTTTTGTTTTTTTTTCCCCTACATACACATTTGCTAGTCAGATCTCAGTTCCAACATCTAATCACAGAATCACTGAATATTCTGAGCTGGAAGGATCCCACGAGTGAATGGCCCATACAGGGATCAAAGCCACAACCATGGTGTTATTAGCACTATGCTCTAACCACCTAATTCTCATTATGTGCTGATTTCAATGGCCCTCTTGCATCTGTCTCCTAGAGTTAGTGCCTGTCCTGAGAGAAGATAAAGTTGCCTTCCCAGACTTTGAGAAACTGCTGTGAGTGACCACTGTGCCTGAGGGCTGGCTGAGCTTGGAGCGCCTGGCTGGAGCGAGGACTTCCCCGCCCCTCCTAACTCTGCATCGTCACCCCGACGTCGGGGATGTCCATTCGCTTTCCCTTCGCCCCCGTGTGCCTCCGGAGGGTGTTGTATTTCCCTGAGCGCACCATGGCGTGGCAGGCTGGAGCCACCGCTGACTCCGGCAGTCCTCGCAGTGCAGGGAGCACCAACCTCTCAGGTCCTGTTCTGACTTCAGAGGAGCAGCCTCAACTTCTTCTTCAAGCTGCTTGCGGAAAGGCTGTCATGTAATATGTTACATTAAAAAGTACCTTTAAAATAAAACTTGCTATTTACTGTATTACTATAAACTTGCATCATTAAAGCTAGAGATTTCCAGGCCTGGATGCCACCCAACCAATTTAACATATATATGCAGACTGTAGGTACTGAGAAGATACACCTTAAAAATGTGGATTGCGCCAGTACTGAGAAGCTCACAGTACAGTCCATCAGCTACGGGATGTGCTCCCTCTCTCCCTGATCACGGGCTGCAAAACTCTGAAAAACTGTCAAGGCAGAAAATTGCCAGCAGCAAATAATGCTCAAACACTCAGCTAGTACCAACAACATCAGCATTCAGATTAAATGCTATTAGGACTGAGTTTGAGAAGATGGAAGGAAAAATTGCAAGAAGCCTACAATAGCATGAGGAAAACACCACACTGGTTTCTGTATGTTCATGTAATCTTAAGTATAGGTTTAAAACCAAATAAAAAGCACACCTTGAAAAACAGACATAAATTTTCAAAATTAAGAGAACTAAAAGGACTATACACAGAAGGTAAACCTAAGATAATTTAGTAAAACCACTATTTCTGCTTGGAATTGAAATAGCATGTTGCCTTACAAGCTGAAAATGCTTATAACATTATGTACACTTGAAGTACATGAAAGTACTCTAGTCTTAGTCCTCTAAAAATGTTTTTGAAAGCCAGTAGAGATCACATCTGTGAAATTATGTTAACTCTGTAAAGAGACAGATCTTAAAATAAAAATTATTTCCCCTTCTTAATTCATTTCTCAATGTGTTATACAACCACCAACTGCTATGAATCCTCCAAAAGTTATTTTTGTGTGTCAAATACAGATTGCTTTCTGCTCTCGGTGGGTTTTGGGTTTTTTGAGGGAGATGGGAGGAGGAGAGAAAGAAGATTTTTCTTGGATTCTTTTATTAGTTCTTTCTGGAGATTTTTTTTTTTTTAAATGCTCTCATTGACATAACACATTATGAAGCATTGTGCTGTGAAGTGTAACATCAGCTTGTATCAGTCACACTGCATTACTTTACATGCCTAGCCTAATGTGTCACTGCACAGTAACAGCAGAAACATCCCACACTGCTGAAAGCAGCAATAGATTGCACATGAAAATATTGTAAAATATTTTCTGTACCCAGATATATTGCTTCTATAAATGTGTTCCCAATTCTGAAAGGTATCACCACTTATGCTCAATTTCCCTAGGACAGCAGGAGGTCATCCGCAATACAAATGCCATAAGAAAAGAGACCATCAATAAAATTCTAGCAAAAGGAAGCGTGTCTTGTGGCTATTTTAGAACTATCTACATTTTGAAAAGCAGCTTTATACTGTTCATACAATCCTCCTGTCAGTCAAATATATTGAAGAAAAAGTTCTGCTTTCATGGGTAACTTCATGTTTTGCTTTGAAACATCATATTCATGTAGAAAGAAGTATTCTTTTTTCTGTAAATCTGTAGATATAAGGAGACTATTTTTGGATTGACTAACCTTCTGTTCTGCTCCTCCTGTCCTCAAAAGCTGAAAGAGAGTTTATTTTCAGTTACATTTTTACATCCTTACTCTAGAGGAAAGGATTTCATTTAACCTTTTGGTAGTTAAATGTTTTCAGATGAGTTTCACTATTTTACCTAGATATCATTCTAAAGATAGTCAAGTTCATAGGCAATACTCTACTTTTGAATGTCAATACAAGAGTAAACAAAATAAGTTTTTAAAACAAAGGTAAGTTATTGTCTTTTCTTTTAGGTCTGTGGTGCTCTGATATGAAGTTGGTTTACTGATTAAAACATTTAATGACAGTCAGCAGACAGCTAAGCAATGAAATGCTGTCTAAAACTCTAAGTTAAAAACATCAGAAATTTAGGTAAGGGAAAATTTTTCAAAGTGTCAATTATGGTCTCCAATAAGGAAAAAGTTATCAGAAGTCAAGGTTTACGTTTTATAATAAGTGAGGTCTAAACATTGTTTTTTTAAAATGTTTTTCAATAGTACAATTAAAGCATTGAGTCATGTTTTATTTCTCTTTTCTGTTCAAGCTATGGTTTGCTTGTTTGTATTTAATAGTAGTCTTCTTACGTACATCTACTAATTTAAAATAGTAATGAGGGTTAAAAATGTATGTAAGCCCATTAAGTGTTGTTGTGAATGAATGCCTTGTGTATCCTAACTAAAACAGGAATGATCTTAAAAGAAAGCAAGAGGAGTTGATAGTTGAACAAGAACTGAAGGACAATTAGACCTTTTCCAGTGCATGTGGCCAGTACCACATTTAAAGATTCATTCCTGCTCGTAACAGATTTAAACGGAAGTAAAATAAAAATAATTTTTACAATATTTCAGAAATTTCTAAGTACAGGTATACTCCAGCTGTTAACACCAAGAAAATCGTTTCTATTATTTCAGAGAGAAATAAAACATACCAAAGCAAGCAGTGAAGAATGGCTATGTGGTCAACACTATATGTACTGTAGATCACAATAGATCTCTGATATATTATTTTGCCTACGGACAAGTTGTGTGGACATATGTGTTACACTATACATATGCTTTGAAACTAGAAGAGACAATAAGCATGTGTGCCATAAACACATGCCACAAATAATCCTGAGGTTAATTACATTTATCATTCACACTACTCAATAACCCACACCTATGAGGAGAGCACCACCTGAACTCACAAGAGAAGAGCCTTGGTTTAGTTTTCATGGAGCCTTACTGGGAAAATATGAATGGCCTTTATTTCAGGGGAAAATGAAATTTGGTTTCATTCAGAGTATTTCAAAAGTCTCAGATGACAGTTTGACATTACTACTGATTTTGTCTGAGATTATTTATCACAGGGAATGAAATGAACAATTTTAATATAATAATTTAAAAATTGTGCAATTTGAAAATTTTTCTCCACCTCTGTACATAAAGCCCTTTATTAGCTTTTATTGACAAATACCTCTCTTTCTGTCTTTATTAGAGATAAAATAGTCTCTATTTAACTTTTTTTTTTAAAATCCTGCCAAGTTGATCCTCATGAAACCTTTATATTTTGAAATAGCAAGCTGTAATAATGCATGATGTATGAAGATACAAAAATGCATCGTTAAGCACTGACAAACTTATCCATCTATACAAAATGAATGGAGACAATTAAGTGGTGAAAAATG
Organism: Anabacerthia variegaticeps; assembly: GCA_035583185.1. Lineage (NCBI taxonomy): Eukaryota > Metazoa > Chordata > Aves > Passeriformes > Furnariidae > Anabacerthia > Anabacerthia variegaticeps. The sequence continues at coordinate 37,077,146 of JAWWEW010000131.1, read as the reverse complement.
CCAAACAGAGAGCATTTAACAATTTGTAAGTACCAAATGTATATGTAGGATAATTTGCAAAGAAATGTAACTTATGTTTTCCTGCTATATTATTTTATTTTGCTGGAAACTAAAACTAATCTTTGTTTAAGTGAACATTTCAAATGTGTACCTCTTTAAAGTATTTTGAGGAGATAAAAGTGGTATTTTTCAAATGTAATTCCATAGAAACTTGTAGCTTACTGAATAGCAGCTTCGTTGATTTTTACAGTACTCTTAGAATTTGGTTCTATTGCAGTAATTTAACATCACTTACATGTATAAACTTGTATGATCATGAGCACTTGCATACTGGATGCTGATTCTGAGAAGATGGATGATGGTTTTGCTAAATATTTGTCATTTATTCTTCCATTTTTCCTGGAAATAAAATTATGGTTGCAGAAACTGGAAATTTTAACTAGGGAATTCAGTGATTAAATCAAGAATTGAGGTCATGGCTGGCTTGGAAATATAGTTTGTAATTTCTTCTGGTACTTCAGCTGTCACTGTTCAAGTCACTACTGCTCCTGTAATTGGGTACTTCTATATGCACTAATTAACAAGAGAACTCACTGCTGTTGCCAGCCCAAGCAGGCAGCATTGCAGGCTTACCTTCCACGTGAGTGGAAGAGATATTAGGCTGTTTGTTAGTTCACCAGGGCAGCCTTGGCATTGCTGTCACACACTCCAGCATTTGATTATAACCAAAAGTCAGTGTGCTTCTGCGTGCATGGCAGCATCATGTCATACAGCTCATAGCATACAGATACTTTTCAGCCCTCGTTAAAAAATGAAAATAATTTTTAAAACCTACACATGTATTTTGCTCCATTTTATTTGCAGTTAATTAACTGTAGATAATAACCAGTCCTGCTGGGTAGAACAGGTACACCTAGAGTTTTACTTTGTCAGTTTTTCCAGAGCTTGAGATTAATCCCTTCACAGAGGCAAAACAACACAAATGAATTATTTTATTTGAGAATTTATTTGACCTCTTTGCTAATTAGTGCATATGAAAATGTCAGTTTACCCAGGGGCAGCAGTAACCCAAGTAACAGTTGCTGAATTACCAGAATATGTTTCTGTATTTATATTCTGGTATTTCATTTTTAGTAAATTGTGTTTTAGAATATTTTTTACTACATTTTTTATTCTTCATTCATTATTTTAGAATTAGTTGCTTGCTGTATTCATTCCATCAATGGTTCATAAAGGAAGTTATTCCAACTAGTGTGTCAGTTACCATGATCATAAGCAACCATAAGGGTGGTCATTGAAAACAGAATGATTTCTTTTATACAGGAATACCCTGCTGTCCTGAAAATATGGTCTGTAGAAGTTTGACAGCAGTTTTCCAGAAAATAAAGCTATTTTTCCTCTAAAAATTATGTAATGGAAAGATGATGTAGGCAGGGTCTTAAAAATATGTGAAATTTTAATGCCTAGAAAAAAATATATTTTACTATAAGGCCTTTCTCATTGTATTACAACGGCTTTGCTCAAAAAAAGTGAGACTTCTGCAGCATATTGCAGAATAAATAAAACAAGGCCTTTACTGCACAGACACATGTATGGTGTTTCATTATTTTCTATTAGGATTGGTGTAAAATGTAAATAACATTATTTGCAAATTTTAAAATATAGCCTACTGTATCCATATCTGGAGGAGTTATTTTAGCAAAAACATTACATTCACGAACTTTCATGCATCAGGGAAATGGAAAATACTGTGACAGCAACAACTATTGCAGCAGATTTTTAACTGGTGATGATGAAACTCTGCAATGACAGACAAGTGACTGCAGTGCTACTCTAGTACTTTCATTCAAGGCCTATGAGTGACGCCACTAATAGCCATTCCTCACCTCAGGACAGAGAAATACACTAAGTGTGACCTCTAAAAGTATTTTTTCAATTATTTGCTATGAAAGATGGAGAGAAATCCTTCTGAAAATAAAATATTAATTCAACATTATGAGTGTGTTATGGCATAACTCATGCCTCGGAGGTATATGGCTTTTTCAGATATTCACACATTAATTTTGTTCAATTGCATGGCAATTTTTTTTGTCGATTACTTCCTCAAATCATTAACATTGATGCTGTTCAATTATCTGATTCATATTTAATTTTAATCTCATACATGAATGCTAGATGTTTTACTACAAACTTCAAAGGGGTTTTCATTGGTCTAGGTTTTGGTTTTTTTAAATCAGTTGTGCAAAACTAATTTCCTATACTTATACATTCCCAAATCAGGTACTTCTTGTTTTATCTCCTTTCTATTGCTTGCCCAATGGTAAATATTCTCTCCTCAATTACAACACTGAATTCTGTAACTTTTAAAAATTAGAATTTCAATGTCATCAGGAAATAACAGAGAAGAGTTAGAAAAGTGGAGGGGATGCACTATTCAAGATTTACATCAGCTAGCAGATTAATAACCTTTACTCAATTGTTATTATGTATATTATTCTTGATTAAATAGTCTAATTAAAAAAATACCCACATCAGAAGAAATATCATATATAATAATTGATTGGTTTTTCTCTTCCTTTTGTCACCCATTAGCTCAGATGGCTCACCACTACTATTTTGCAAGAGAACTTTCAGAAATTGTATGGATTCTTTATTTTAAGGTTCCAACTGAATGCATTGTCTGGAGATTTTAAATTAAACATGAATCTTGGGAAAATAGTATTGGCTCAGTATATGGTAGAAATAAGTCTTACTGGTGACATTTCAAGTGCAGCTACCTTCTTTTGTTCCAGTCTGAGTGCAAATACAGAATACAATTGCTTCTGACCTGAATATCCTTTAGACAACAAAACTTTTCTAGAGAATGACATGCCTAAAATAATGTATAAGTCAGGCATTTAGCTGAGCTCTCTAAGTCTTCAACTGAATTACTTAATCCCACCTTAATGTCACCTACCTTTCCTTGCAGAGAAGTGAAATAAACTTTTTTTCAGATGTCAGAAATCAGTTTATTGAATCCTTTTAGGGTTTTGGTTTGGTTTGTTTTTTTTTTCTTTTGTTTGTTTTTTTTTGTGTGCGTGTTTTTGTTGTCGTTGTTTTTTGTTTGTTTGTTTTGGGTTCGTTTTTTTTTTGTTGTTGATTTTATGTCCTTCTCACGTATCTAACCAGATTAGTGAAGAGAGAAACAGACATGTAACAGTTACAGGTATGATATGCACATAAGCCTCACATTTCATGTTTTGTTTTGTTTTTTCTCTTCAAGATGTTTTCCTAGCACTTCTCTATTATATTCCATGTGTGATTTAGCAACAGGTTGAACTCTCTGAAATAAATATAAAAAATCTGGCAAGGCACAGACTGAAGAGATTTAAAAAAAAAAACCAAAGAAAAAAAAAACAACAACAAAAAACTAAACCAAAAGAAAAAAAAACACACACACACCACATTACTTTCCTTTGAAATTTGATGTGCAACTGGCATGGAAAATAAAACCATGATAACATATATCAAAATACATTTATTCGACTGATGTGTATCAATTTTACACAGCCTGCTACACTAGCTGGGTTTTTGTTTGTTTGTTTGTTTGTTTTCATTTTTCCATGAACAGGTGCCACTCTAGACATGACTCCTAGTAGCAAAAATTCAACTTACAGCACATTTTTAACAAAAGCAAGAGCCATTACAGAACACAAGGGAAGTGGAAGATTGCTCAAGAAACATGACATCAGACTAAGACCATTAGCAGAGCACACACTTGGTTAACAGACATTTGCAAGGTTTACTAGCCTTGGCCAGGCATAATGTACCAATATCAGCTCTAATGGTGGTAAAATAAGTGACAAAGAATAACAGAGAGAAAATGGTTAAGATTGCTACATAACTAAAGCCTAGATTTTTAATACAGATGACAACTTACTGTGTTATGAGATATGCACAGTTAGGGATAAATGAAATAGTTAACAACCCTACCACAGTACACCTCCAAATACAAACTTTCTATTTAAAGTAAGACCATGACAAGTTTACTCAAGAAATGGCAACTGAGTATTAATTCCTGCTGTGATGTAATGTTACACCATCCTGACACAAATGTATATTTATTTATTATTTTACACATATCTTCAAAATGAAACTGTTCTCAATTAAAAGCAATTTTATATCAGATTCTACGTCAGACTGCCAACAGATCTGAAAACAATAATGAAGTTTTGATATATATTTTGAGCCTCTATGTAAAAAGAATTCCCCTAGTAGCTCTTGCATCGTGTGAACCTGTAGTTAAAGCAAATACTTTAAAACCTGATTATGACTGAAACAGTAGAAAAATTTCAAGTGATAGATAATCAGTCATAGTCATGCACAATATTTGCAAATAGGCTGTTACTGTCACTAAAAATAACTTACATATTTATAACAATGTTTGACATAAAATCTCTCTGGTTTTTATTGAGTGTTTCCAGTCATTGGAAGCTGAATGAGATTAACTTCTTAATAAGAGAAGTCCTCTCTACCTATAGAAAGAACAAACAAGGAAATGTTCTGCTCAAAACTGAAATGCTTCCAAAATATTTGAGGTGAGTAAGGCAATGTACAACAAGACTATATGACTTCCATCTCAGCAGTATGTTTAACTACAGCAACTAAGGAAAGACAAGAGTCCATTCACTAAAATAAAATGCAAAGGCAGACTCTAAATCTGTCTCTAATAAATCTTCAGATGGAGTTACTTTATCCAGTATAGGAGCAGGGGAAGATAAGGACATTTACTGCCCTGTGCTGCAGTAACAGAGCAAGGATGGGAGCTGACAAAACCTGGACGACCCCCCATCAAAAACAGGTCTCCTCCAAGACCTTCCCAGCTTTGTAATGAAGGTGTGACTGAATAGTTTTGAAGGTGGTGAGAATCTGCATTCACAAGGCCATTTACATAGAACAAAGTGAGAGGAGGTGTTACTCCTTTCCTTCCTTAAAACTACACAGTTTCATCTTAATAGGTTAAAGTGGAGTTTTTACAGCTTTTCCTTCCTTGCAGAGAATGGGTTTGATGGAAGCTATCTGATTTCTCTGTATAACAACAAACAACCTGAGTAAAAGATACTCAAAAATTTATATATACATATATCTTTTTGTACTTCAGAAATCAAAGTACTTTGTGATTTGTTGTTGCTGTTTGTTTTGATATACCTAAATAAATTTTATTTTATCCTTTAACTTTCATGCTCATCCCATCTGGAAACACAGTAGGTTTGAGTTGTTGCTGTATAACCGAAGAATTATGGAATATCCTGAGCTGGAAAGGACCCCCAAGGACCATTAAGGCTCAACTCCTGGCCCTGCACAGAACAACACCAAGAATCTCACCATGTGTCTGAGAGCCCTATTCATTTGCCCCTGCAAATACTGAACACAAAGAAAGTGCAAAATGGTACAGTACTACAGCATTTCATCCTGTGCTTTTTCACACAAGCACAGAAATGGACAATGATCTTTTTCAGAAGTCCCCTGTCTGGTTCTCATCCCAGTAGCTTTAATGATGTCTAGAAAACACTTACCTTCTTTGAGGGCAATGCTGCTTCTAAAGGCAGCATTAGACAATTTTCTCTGTTTAAATCCAAAATATAAAATTTTGGGGATCTTGATCTCTCCCAGAAGAAAACAGCACAGCTAATGGCTGCACTGCCTGTAAAATTTTAATCTGATAACTGTAAATTAACTAACGTTTTGCTGGTCCTCAAAGGAAGGTCAGAATTTGCACACGAAGGATGTGGTCCCTGATTGTCAAAAGCCCACTGGCTGTCAAAATTCCAGTCATGGCATCATACAAGCTGACTGTATCCGTCAGTTACTGTAGTAGATGTCTCTGTGCCAAACTTGTCAGAAGGTTAATGGGGCTTAAACTGTTACCAAGTGTCAGCTGACTTACAATAAGTCTCCATGTGCCTGCATCACAGAAACACAGGCTGGTTGTTTGAACAGGACCTTTCGAAGTCACCTGGTTCAACTCCATTGCTCAGGCAGGGCCACCTAGCACCAGTTGCCCAGGAGTGTCCTGATGGTTTTTAAATATATCCAAAGAGGGAGATGCCACATCCTCCCTGGATAACCAGTGCCAATGCTTAATCACTTTCACAGTAAAATGATTGTTCCTGAAGTTCAGAGGAAACCTCCTGTGTTTCAGTTTGTGCCCATTGCCTCTGGTCCTGTCAGTTAATGACGAAATATGCAATAGCCTGCAGGAAACAAAGCAGATCGAAGCTGATTTGTTTATTTCATTCCAGTGTTCAACTGAAGTGTGTTGCACAAGATGGTACCTGGCAAAATCTTTGGGGTTTTTTTCAGAGAAAGAGTGATGCAAATTTTGCAGTTCATGCTGAACCATACTCAGCACTGTCAGCCACTCAAATATAGGGTTTGGCACTGGACAATTTTTTAATTCCAAAGGTGTGAAATGAATGTCTGCTCCTTCTCTGTTGCTTATCCCAACTACTACAGCTAGATGCCTGGATAGGGGTGCAGCCAGAGACCATGGCACAGTGCTGTCCTCTCCCTCCTCCAACACTCAGCCAGAGAGCAGACAGTGTGCTATAGGAGAGGTAAGACTGTCCCAGCCCATGTCGTGTTATGGGCTTGCTGGGAAGTTCCCACAGCCATGGTAAAATCACACACCCTTTCCCCCTGGGTAGACGAGGGTTGAGCAAATAAAATGTGTTGGACAAGAAACCCAGGTCATTCAGGAGGACAAGAAAGGCAGCATCAGGAGGGGAAGATCTAAGTGCCCATCACTGCAGTCTATGGGTGCAACACCTGCTCCTGGAAGCAGATTTGATGCCTCCAGCTGCCAGCGGGCATCCAGACAGCTAGTGCCATGCAGGTTGAACTTACCCATTTTGCAAATTCAGGCCTGAAAACCGTGCTCTCATTTCCATTTGAAAAGTTAATATTGTAGTCATTAACCAATCACGACTTATCAGGGGGGAAAATAATTTCAAGGGAAAACATGAAGAGATAAAGATCACCAGTAAAAAAAGAAAAAAAAAAAAAAAAGAAAAAAAAAAAAACACCAAAACCCCCCCAACAAAACAAAACAAAACAACAACAAAAAAATACAGAAAAAAACAACCACCAAAACTGTTAGTAGTTATTTAAATATTATAAAACAGAAGAGGAAATGTTCACACACGCAATATCCTGATTGTATTTCTTTTAGAACATGTCCTTCAAAAGATAAAAACAATAGCATAAAATCGATGACGATGAAAATACCAAAAAATGACAGCTCCCTTTTGACCAATTGTCTATAGTAATATTTCCAAATGATTACAATATGCAAGGTTAATATTCTTCCTTTAATGATACATGGGAAAAATATAAGCAGCAAGAAAAAACTAGTCAGCTGCATGATTTGAATTTTATTTTTATTTTAAGTCAGTCCAAAGCCAAACATGAATAGCTGATCACAGCTTTCATTAACTTCAAGAGCAATTTCAGCTATTTATCACTGGATTTTAACTGATGCCACTGTTGTTTCTACAAAAAAGAAGAACAGTATGCAATTATCTAAGTGTATAAGACAACACACACAGAGAAATCAACAACACGGTTCTCTGATTCCTTCTGAAGACTTTGCAGTCTGTCTTGTTTTACACTATCTACAGACCTTGTCCTTCGGAGAAAGGCAAGACTCTTCCATCAAATAAAACCAGTCTTTTCTGACAACAGTGGTTTTAAATGTATTAGTGGTTAAGTTACCATAACTTAAAGAATTGTTTAAGAAGAAGATCTATGCTTAAGCAAAATGGAACTTTCCACACACTTGTCTAAACACAATTTTCCCCACATGAACAATGAGGTTGTCACTTACCAATTAAACAACGGGCACTTAGTCAAAATCTGGCAAAATTCAGGTGTCCTGAAACCACATAAATAAAAATCAAAAAGCAATTAAATAAAATTCATAAGAAATTGGTCAAACTAGTGCATGCTTTCATAAGGTGTTTAATTACAGTATTATTCATTTGCAATATAATTTTAAAAAATTACTGTTTTACAAAATTAGATGGTAGCATGAATACATGAATTGCATAAACAGACTACAATCAATTTGAATTTCTAAGAATTTCTGAGAATTTTTTGTTGCTTTATAATGCTGGTAAGCAGATATTCTGCGACTATTTACATTCAATGAGAAAAAAAAAGAAGAAAGTCTGTTGAAATATACTTATTAATGTTGTGGCTTCTATGCATTTTTCTTTTCCTTCAAAAGACAAAGTTCTGTCAGACTGTGTATTGCAAGGTGTTTACCCACCATTGATAACCACCCAAAAAGGTACAGGAAGAAACTGATAAGTTTTATACAGTTTCATCACATTAGTCATCCCAGATAAGTGCACTGAATGAAGCTTGGAATGCTTCCCTTGTAAAGTTTCCCTACATGTGCTCTAGGAAATGTCTGTAAGCTTAGCAGTGTTTCATACTGACTCTGGAAGAGGCACCAGCAGATTTGAGAATACTTTTTGATTCTCCTTAAGTTTTTAGTCTTTATCTCTGGTATCTGTGGTCAGTGCCAACAGTGGCACTCACTGAGATCATGGGTTCTCTCAGGAATGAGGCTGATAACAGTCAACAGAGGTTGCCAAATATACTGTTTTTTAGCTAACAGTTTCTATGTTTTGAATCATTGCAATGAAATAAACAAATTTGAATAGGAATAGATTAGGAAAAAAAAGAATTTTGCCTAACATCAAAAAAAGATGCCTTCAGAGGGAAACAAATATTGTTTCTGCTATCATAAGAGTATAGAAAAATTATATAGGTCTGTTATATATAGGAATACAATTCTGGGTAAAAAAAATAAGGATAAATCTACAAATGCAGTCAGTTTGTCAAATGTGTTTAAATTTTATTTCTCTTTCACTTTCCATTAGGTATAGTCAAGTTTAATACAATAACCAGCAACTCCAGGCCTATTGTAACAGCGATGATTACCTTACATTTTATCCACTAGCATATCCTATTTTCTTGCTTCATACCACCATTGTGACTTATCATGCTTTGTGCCATCTGAAAAGTGGTTGCAGGCACTTACTCAAATGAAATTATTTAATTTTGAAGCAGTGCTTCCATTATGTCAGCCTTCTTAACATAACTAGCTTTATGAAGGTCCACTTTTTATCGAGAGAAAACAAAAGGTTAATTACTCAGTGAAAATTACATGATGGCTCCAAGATAATGTTTCCATAGATGAACTTCAGTTAAAAAATTTCTCTGCTCTAGATGAGAACGAAAAAACATGGAGGTACAAGTCTGAGTGAATGCAGAGTAATAACAAGAGAATTCTTATTTCTTACCCAAAATATAGGTTGTTCTGTGGCAGACTTCCAGAAACAATAAAATCTGTGCATTTAAGTAAACCATGAAACCACAAGTTTCAGGAAGATTCAACTGTGCCATTTGCAAGCTCAAACCCTCATATATGTTCTAGCAATGTATGTGAAAATTTACCACAGCCACAAGACCATTTCTCTCACATCCTCTTTCCTTATTATTATATTTCCTTATTGCCTACTGGTCATGCCTAATGGTTGGCAAAGCTGTGCATCTAAATATATTTTCATATGTCATTTTACTATGATTGACAAAAGTCAATCTATAGCATCCCACAACACTAGCAAATATTTTTATCATAACTTATTTTGTAATATTATCTAATTACCTGTTATACACAGTATGACCATTTAAAGCTCCAACTGCGATCATTTAAGATAATTTAAGTCTGAATAACTGTAACACAAACTAATTAATTTTTTAAGGCACTTAAAAAACAAACAAACATGCAAGTCAGAAATATTGGGGGTTTTATCTTATTATGAAAATTTTAAAACAACCTATAATGAAAAATCAGAGGTCTTTAACTTATCCATATTCCAACACTTTTTCTACTTTATATTTCTCATGGAATCTGTGAATTTAGGGGTAAACCTTTCTTCTTTTTTAAAAAAAAAACCCTCCAAACCAAATCTCTTCGAGAAATACAGTTACCTCACTAAATTTCTGAAATATCTCAGAGAAAAGCAATGATTTACAAAATATTTTACTGGAAATTCTTCTGTAATGATTATTACATTATTTTTGCATTCCTCCACACAAATTTTCAGTCAGTGAAAGAAAACCAGGCCTGTTTTCCTCCAATTTTAACTTTCCTGTCTACTTCACAACAGAATAGCCTGAGGCTTGGGAATTATGGATGGCCTGTCTCCATAGAAAGCAGCATGGTCTGGCCAGAACTACCAGCAACGAGCATTTCCAGGTTTTAAACCTATTCTTTCAATAAACCACTTTTATTTTCAGCTATTTTACACAGAGCAACGTTTCACAAAATTTTTAAGAGTGCTTAGGGGTTTCAATGTGTTGGGCAGTGGCAGTGTGGTATTCTCAGTTTTTGTGATTAAGGGAATGAAACCAGACTGACCACAGTATTGGAATAGCCAAGGGTCCAATTGTATTTAACCACCAGTCCATGTTTAATGCTTGCGAGAGAGCAGAGTCTCTGTCTCTACCTGAAGTCTGTACTCCTTTCTCTGCCTTGGACAGACCGATCCTTGGCAATGTTCAGTTCATGTCTGCTTATTATTGAAACTGTTTCTACTTTCTTTAACTTGTCCTTCATTAGACTTCATTTACTTCATTTCCTTTTGGGTATTTCTGTGCAGGATTATTTCAAGATTTTTCCATTTTGACATTTCAGTGTTTTAAAATTATACTAGAAATAGCTTGGTAAAGGAGAAAGCTAGATAACAATTATCTAAATATATTAAAAAAGATATCTTTGTTGTGAGAAATTAGGAACTCACAAAATGTGATACATACTGTGAAGATATTACCACAAATACTGAGAAAAAAACAATTACCATCTTCTGTGTCTTCCATCTAGCCACCTGACCTATGAATTTAAGAGGAAAATCCAAGCACTCACTGATTTAAATTTGCAAGCACAAGAATAAAAACCTGGAAGTATGCCTCATTACAAATGTAAATCCCCAAATACATTGAATACTTACTTTAACATTTTAAAAAAAACTCCATTAAAATAGAAGAAAGCTTGTCATTCCAGATTCTGAACTTGGTTGTGCTTATCCACATCTTCCAATAAATACTTCAATCACAAAGTGACTGGATATACTTATAGGATAAGAAGCAGAACAAGAGGTGGAGCTGCAGTAAACAACTATTGACAAACAGAGCCACCAGACACAGTAATGAGAAAAAACCCAATACTTTGATAGGATTGACTTTGCTATGACTTCACTCTATTGCAGAGTAGGGGATAATGTAGGAAAATGGGATATTTCATAGCACACATAAATTGCCTGAAGTATAACAAATTATGTCAAAAGACGCTTTCTAGAAAGGTAGACAAAACTTCACTTCTCCAGTGATGAGCTAACTCCGTCCCGGATCTGAGTCTTCTATGTAAGCTCCATTAGCAGTATCACCCATTCCAAGTATCCTGGCACTCCTCACACACTGAAAGCATCAAGTTTGACTTCCTGGGTTAAAGTACCTGGTAAATACGCACCTGACATGGTGCTATTATTACTCTGGCAGGCTGCCACCCTCAGCAACTATTTCACCATTATAAATAACATTGATGTGTGTTTTATATTTTAAACATATTTATGCTCTCTGATTAGGTTTCATTAATTTGAAGGTCCCACATTCTGTTTTCAAGGAGAGTATTTAAGTTTGTATGATGTTTATCTTGTAAAATAAGCAAATATTGATAAAAACATATGGCAATCATTTTTGGAATCCAGATCCCAGCTCTGTCCGTGTAGTCACATAGAAAATGAACACTCAAAAGACAAAATTTTATTTAAAAAATATTCCAAAACTAATAAATATCTAATGGTTATTAGTACTCACAAGGTTTATGCATGCAAGGTAACAATCAATTTCAATATCCTCTTAACTATGAATCTTCAGGCCATTGAACAAAAATACAAGTTGAAGTTTTACAGATTTTTTTAAAAATTAATTATAAAACTATCTACTGAAATGAAGAAACAATATTTTCTAGCTTTAGTAAATCTGTCTTAAATACCTTGCATAAGGTTCTCTAGTGAATTACCTTATTCATTCTAGCCTGCTTTCCACATTTATGATTTCTTCAGCCTTTGCAGAATAACTGCAGAAATAGAACAATATGTAAGACCTAATGGATATATAATTGATTTTCAACTGATTTCTGGGCACAACAAAAAAAAAAACAAAAAACATGACTGCAGTGAATTTGAACAGCCACATTAGAAAAACCTATACCTACATTACCTTATTTACAGGTATAGCTATTATTTCAGACCCAACCTCTGCTAACCTCTGAGGGGGCACAGACACAAACATCACTCTGAGGTATCTGGAAATTCTCCATTATGAATATAAAACACTTATATCTGATTCAAAACAAAATTTACAGTGAAAAATACTGAAAACAGGAACAATTTTGATTCAGGTCCTGGCATCAATTTCTACTGATGAAACTCCTATATAAATCAGAATTAATTATGTACAATGCATACAGATAGAAAACATGAATTTGAAAACAGATTCTTAAAATAATTCTGCTTTAGACTGAGCACCTGGAGCCTAAAAATCCTGCAAAAGACTTTCAAGACAACATTAGTGTAGACAGAGAGGGAGGCACGTAGGTAGGTAGGGAGGGAGGTAGGTAGGTAGGTAGATAGATAGATAGATAGATAGATAGACAGACAGAGTTCCTTTAATAGAAGCTTCTAGGTGCACACTAAAAGCATGCACACATACCTTGGCCAAATGTTACAGCTTTTATAACTTTCAGTAATTAACATACCTGATATCTATAGCCAACCCATGGTACTAATTTCCCCTGGTGCCCACACTCAGAACTCCTCAGAACTGCCCCTTGGAGTCCCTTCAAGGGCTCTGAGCTTACTCTCTCGTTTTGACTACAAGCTATATTATTGTCTCAGTTTGAGTTCTCGTAGGTGTTCTTCAAAACAACCTGTCCTTGACAATGTAATAATAAAGTTCAAAAATGTGTGAGAAAAATTCTTAGTGATGTCTAGATACCACCTAAAATGTGAGAAACCTAGGAAAACTTATTAACTCTATAAAAATCTACAAAATACACACTAAAATCCTTAGGAATCACACCTAACAAGAATGTTATATTTCTATGTATAGAAACTGTATGTGCCACTTTTGACAAGTCAAATACAAGCATCCAGTCACTGTTGGGAAAGATTTCTGCTACAGTACATGTGAAACAGAGACAGAGGATCATCCAGACTACACATCATGGAAAAAGAAGCCCCTGGATACAAGACCACCACTGTGACAACTTCCAAAGGACCAGAGACTTTATAATTCAACATTACCTGCATCTTTTATGTACGGGTTTTTCCCTGTTTAGATTGTAATCCCTAGAACTCCCTGCACACGTGTGAAAAGTGTTCCTTTTTTCCCCAGGTATCCAGCCCCGCCCCCCTCCCGACATCATTGGATGTATCACCTGTCATTTCCTATTCCTGGGTTCCCACTGGGTTTTGGTCCTCCTGCTCCCTTATTGGCCCCTGTGCCCCCCAAACCACACCACTCCCCCACTCCCTCCACCCTTACCCAATCACATCCTACCTCCTAAACCCTGCCCTAAGGGCTTAAATACCCTGGACACAGGTAATTAAATGCTTTTCTATGACCGCTCAATGTGGGACTGTTACATCTCTTCACTCCTGATCACGTGGGGATTTCTCAATCCCCTCCAGACCCCAGGAGGCTGGGGAAGTAGAGGAGCCAATTCCCCCACCACAGCTGTTAAGTCACTCCTAAAAAAGTTCACAAAACACTACTGTCTTCTTTACACCAAGATTCATCTCTTGACACAGGTGAAGGTGACCAAGAGTAGTCAGCATGGGTTCGCTAAAGATAAATCATGTTTGAACAACCTGATTGCCTTCTACAGTGGATAAGAGGAGAGCAGTGTATATAGTCTACATCGGCTTCAACACTGCCTCTCACAGTGTATCTCACATATGCCCTCTTAGGAAAACGCAGGAAGTGTGGGCTAGATGAGTGTATGATAAGATACATGAGAACTCTCTGAATGGCGGAACCCAGAGGGTTGTGATCAGTGGCATAGGGTCTAGTTGGAGGCCAGTCACTAGTGATGTCCCTCAAGGTTCAATACTGGCCCCAGTATTGTTTAACTTAATCATCAATTACTCGGACGAAGGAGCAGATGCCTCCTCAGCAAGTTCATTGATGATACAAAGCTGTGAGGAGTAGCTGATACCTCAGAGTGCTGTGTAGCCCTTCAGAGGGAGCTCAACAAGTTGGAGAGATGGGCAGATGGGAATCACAGAATGCTTTGGGTTTGAAAGGACCCTAAAGATAATCTGGTTCCAGCCCTCCTGCTGTGGACAAGGACACCTTCCACTAGACCAGGTTGCTAAGAGCTCCGTTCAACCTGTCCTTAAACAGTTCCAGGCATAGGTTATCCACAACTTCTCTGGGTAACCTGTTCCAATGCCTCACCACCCTCACAGTAAAGAATTTTTTAATAATGTCTAATTTAAATTTGCTTTCTTTCAGTTTGAAGCCATTCCATCTGAAATTCAACAAAGGCAAAGGTAGGGTCCTGCACCTGGGGAAGAATAACCCCTGACACCAGAACAGGCTGGGGGCTGACCTGCTGAAAAGCAGACCTGTAGAGAAGGACCTGGGGGTCTTGGTGGACAACAAGCTGCTCATGAGCCAGCAGTGTGCCCTTGTGGCCAGAAAGGTCAATGGTATCCTGGGGTGCACGAGTAAGACCATTGCCAGCTGTTTGCAGGAGGTGATCCTGCCCCTCTACTCACTCCTAATGAGGCTGCATCTGGAGTGCTGTGTCCAGTTCTGGGCTCCTCAGGACAAGAGATACATGGAGCTTCTGCAGCAGGTCCAGCTGAGGGCAATATGATTAAGGGACTGGATCATCTGTCTTATGAAGGCTTATATATAAATATATCTTATATATTCATATATCTTATAATATAAATAAATTATAATAAATATATATTGTATTTCATATTATATATACACATCTACGTATCTATAATTATATCTCTTATAAAGTCTGAGAGAGCTGTGCTTGCTCAGCCTTGAGAAGAGATGACTGAGAGGGGATCTTATCAATGTTTGTAAGTATCTGAAGGGAGGGAGTGCCAAGAGGATGGATTTAGGCTCTTCTCAGTCATGCCAGTCAAAAGGACAAGAGACAATGGGCATAAAGTGATGCACAGGAAGTTTCACCTGCATAAGAGGCAGAATTTCTTTGCTGTGTGGGTGACCAAGCAGTGTGATGGATTGCCCGGAGAGGTTGTGGAGTCTCCCTCACTGGAGATATGTAAGAGCCTCTTGAACACAGCCTGTGCAATGTGCTCTATGGGTGGCCTTGCTTGAAAGGGAGGAGGGACCAGATGACCTGCTGGTTCCTTTCAACCATTCTGCAATTCTTTGATTACAAGACCTTTAGCAAAGAACTGGGAATACTGGCAGTTCACTACAACTATCTGTGCTGTCCTCTTGAGGACACAGTTACTGATGGCCTGACCATCAGGAGAGTCAGGAGAGGGGTGAACATGACATCATGCACAGAGAGTGAATGCTAACACCTGGACTCATGACAGCAAATTTTTGCTGTGTTTTAATTGACTTCTAAGATTTTTAGTTAGACCAACAATAATATTTGATTTCCTTTATGAAATGCACTCCCTAGTAGCCCACTAAGTACAAAGATAAAATTTTTCATATTTTCTAAAATTATCCGTAAACATTTTATTTTTTTTAAAAATTGTCACATCAGTAAACACAGTGGAGTAGGATTTTGTTTTGTTGCCTAGAGGGGTGGCCATGATACAAAAAAAGGAAATGCTCTTTCATGCATAGTTACTTCTATTGAGAATCAAAGTTTAACTTAGGGTTGTTACTAGTTATATATATTTCAAATAAGTTGGTTGCAACTCATCCTCATGACAGACTTAAAACTTATTAATGACTATGAATTTATGTGCTGAGAAGAAAAGACATTTTGTCTATATCATACATGGAGGGCAAGGTAGACCCAGTAATTAAACTTAGAATTGTCTATTTTCTGGACCATTGCCCTAATCGCCAGATCATCCTTCTATGTTCAATTTTGGATAATAAAGAAATTATATGATATGGATTTTTCAGGCTTCATTTCCAATGACTTGTCTGTAACCAGGGTGCAATTTTATAGAGCTTGTCTCTCAGGCAACATTCTTTATCTCAATTTGTTTTGAAGTTATTAGGTCTTCCGTATGCTGTGAGTACTTTTTTTTTTTTTTTTAACTGTTACAGATTATTTAGAATCTCATCAGCAGTGAATACACATATTGATTTGTTCATGTTGTACTTCCTTTTTCATTGGCTGTGCAAGAGGTCAAAATCAAAATATTTCAAATCTGCTTATTCAAATGCAAAATTGACTTTGAATGATGAACAACAGCCTTAGGTCCAAAACTAAATCTGATGAACATTTTTGTTAATGAACCAATTAAATAAAATACTTGTAGAAAGTGGATCACAATTTATTTATTTATTTTTTTTTTAACACTTTTAGGTATTCACATGTCCATAATCATTAAGTTTTATGGATGTGAGGTCCTCCTAGACATTTACTTTCAAAACAGCTGTGTGTAGTAGTCAAATCAATGTGTAATAACACAAATACATACTGTCAAAAGACAACGAAGTAGGTAGTTCCTGTAATTAGCTAGATATTATGGAAAGCTGAAAGTGTGAACAGAATTGCTCCTTTCCCATGTATCACAAACATTTCATGTAGTAAACTAATTTCTCAATAACTTCAGTTTTTATTCGAATTCCCAAATTCCTCAAAATGCATAGCCAGTCAGCAGTGATTGGGAAAACCAATTTAATTATTGTCAGCAAGTGTCACATTTGAAATGTTTCACTGATTACATCAGCTTTTTAAATTCCCTTTCACATCAAGAATTATATAAAAAAATCACATAGTATGAATATAACAAAACCCACTCTCCATCAGAACTGCTTTCAGAGTCTAATCTGTCTCATCAGCTCTAGATGTCTGACATGATGTATCAGTCAAAATCTT
The DNA here is from genome assembly GCA_035583185.1 of Anabacerthia variegaticeps. Classification (NCBI taxonomy): domain Eukaryota; kingdom Metazoa; phylum Chordata; class Aves; order Passeriformes; family Furnariidae; genus Anabacerthia; species Anabacerthia variegaticeps. The sequence continues at coordinate 37,059,970 of JAWWEW010000131.1, read as the reverse complement.
CAGACTATTTGAGACATAATTCAAGTAATCTTTCAAAACAGAAACAAAAAGCACATCAGTTCTCAAGTCTGTGGGCACTGATGGCTTGAAGATTACTATGATACCATTCCCTGTAGGATATATTAATTACTGTAAAAGTTTGTAACTGCAAAATGGTGACTGTATAAAAAATAAAATGCATACATCAATAACAAATGCCTTAAATTACAGGTATATGTATATATTTATAGACTCATTGATATCATCCTTTTGAATTCTTTCAGCTGCCATAACTCAGAGCAAAATTAACAATCTTGTCTACAACCGGCATCCCAGTCCCAGCTCATTCATAGGCCCATACAGTCTGCTACTTGATCAAAAGTCTGTAAACAGAACTGATCTGCAAGTGAAAATTCAGCCTTGAACAGTTTAAACATGGTAAGTCCAGCTTTATTCCTGCTATGCTGCAAGAAAAAACCTGTAATAAGCTTTATAAACTGAATGCAACAATCTTATAGATTCTGAGGATTTCCTGATATTGGACAGAAAAGCAAAATGTGAATGATTTCTAATCTCTGCACTCTGACAGCCCTCTTTGAAAGAGAATGTAAGAGATAAACCCAGTAAATACATATTCTGTGGAATTAATTTTTTTCTCTAAGAAAGAAGGAAGGACACATCTAAGTATCAATATAAATGTATATCATTTTCATTTTCTTTGTCTCAGTAAAATGAGTTTTGTCTAATGAGGGACTAGCAGGGAGAAAAAGAAAACCCCACCCCAACAAATGAGACTGGTAGAAAAATGAACAAAAGTATTCTTATTTTGATAATCACCAGGTGCATATATTAGGAGATAGGCTCTTCCTTTTTCAGTAGCGGAATTGATTTACCTTAATGCAGACTGAGTAGGGAATTACTTGCTCAAAGTTCAGCCTAGAGGTACTCTGAATCCCTTTTCACAACTAAAGTGACTTTAAAGGGCAATATCACTCAACTTCTGACCTAAAGTGGTCTTCAAGAGCTCTCTGCGGTTGCTGGTTTTTTGTAGTCTCATATCCCATCTATAAAATTAGAGTATTTCCTGCAAGAAGGATCTTTGTTTCAATGTTTTATCAGAGTTAAACTAGCAGCAGTAGCTTTTATTAATCGAATCATAACAAAAAATTACATCTGTACATTGATATTCCTCCTTGTACTAGTTATAAATTCAGTTTCATCTGGCCTACAGTTTAATGATTGGACCTTGCCACCATTTTCAAATATTTTTTTCTCTCTCATATCCTTAGCTCATAAATTCAAAACACAACAAAAGCATCTTTCAAAAAAAAATTAATTATTCCTATATGATAAATGTCTAAATGAGGGAAAAGAGAACCTGAACAGCTGCTTCACTTTATGCTTTGAAACTAGTGAGTATATTATAGATATATTTTCCAATATTATATTTCTATTCCCATATACTAGTAAAATATTGTCCAAAAATCTACATGTATTCGTCCCTCATTAAAAAAAAAAAGAAAAAAAAAACAAAACAAACAAAAAAAACCACTTTTAACAGAAGCTGAAAGGAATAAGCTCCATTGCAGCAAAAGCTTTCTGAAGAGCAAACAGCTCAGTCCTCAATTCTCTGTTCCCTTAACCAGAGCATCTTCCTTCTCACTATTCCCAAAAGACTGAATTTGTCTATTGCATCTCTAAAAAAAGCTAGCACAGAAGTAAAGCTCATATCACTGACACAAGTGCAGGTGGGTTTTTTTCATCCCTGCAAAAAGAACTGATAATGGCCTTACTGTACTATTGAGGGTTAAAGGTGGTTTGAAATACGAGATTATTTCAAAGAACAACAATGAAAACAAAAATGTTAGAAATAAGGAATGAAAAAAATCCTGTTGGATCTTTGGTAACATTTGCTTTATAATGATCCATTCTTTGTTAACTGCTGCATTATTTTGCTCATATATATCCATTTAACTTTCTGTCTTCTTTTGTTAAAATAATTTCAATATACTTAAGCAGTATTATAATTTCTTTTTCACTAAATTTTGTCACTTTTCTTAGTGGAAATACAGAGTGAAAAATTCAACCATTTCCAGAAGGAGCTTTTCAGCTTTTGAAGGCTGAGTTTGATGAAAACATTGGAAATGAAATGTCCAGAATAAAAAAGAGTTGTCTTTACTTATGCCAACAAACACATTGACACAAACTGTTGAAATATCAGAATCATGTTGAGGTCTTGCCAAGCATTTCTGAGATCAGTGAAACTGTAAAAGCTGCTTCCCTGTGGCTGGTTTTGGCTTATTCTCCTCTTCCTTTACTCTTCTCATTTCATTATAACTTACATGAATTCTTAATTTTTACATGTACACAATACACTTAAAATTTTAATACTTCAAAAATTAGATAATTACTTAAAGAAAAAGTGGAAATATTACCACTGTAATAGGGTTTGGGTTTTTAAAGACTAATTACTCTGAAGCTTTTTACTTTTCTGACACATGCCATTTTTTTCTTTAATCAATCACAAAACAATACACAGTAGACCTCCCTACACAGCAGAAATAATGCTTCGTCTTCTTGGGGGCTGGAAATGGTATTCTAACGAGGATGAGCAGGGATGACTGTAGAGTATCAAAGATTCATAATTACTTCTGTCATCAGTATTCATGACATAGAGGTCATGTTTCAGCTGTCAAAACCTAAAATTCCTATATTTTTAACATGATTTGGGATACTTTTATAAGTAGCATAATTAATCAAAAATCCCTATCTCTATGTTATTATTTAATGATATATTGGAAAAGTCATGTAATTTCCCTAAGTGACACAGATAAATGCTACAAACATACAGAGTGTGAAAAAAGGTTATCTGGAATGTCAGTTCACACACACAGGAGTTTGACCTCACTTATATTCTTCTTCCATTTAACACAGATAAGCCACATCTGGAAGTTAATATTTCGAGTGTGAAAGTCTTGCTGAGCCTCATCACAACCAAGTGAGTCCAATTTTCTCTCCCTGCACGAAACATGAAGTAACATTGGGCATCAAAATTTATCACAATTGTTTTCAGCTCATGAGAGTTTATCCTTTTTCAACTACTGCTGTGTTTGAAATACAAGTGCTTGAAACAACACAGTAGACAGGTGTTTCAAAGTTATTGCTAGCACTGAAAGGAAACATCTTTTCCTCTTCAAACTATAAACCAAAATGTTTAGTTTTTCCTCCTTTGTGACCACAGAAACCACTTCAAATTGGCAAATACCTCCTAGGGACATACAGAACCCCATTTCTGTGGATCATGGGATCAACACCATCTTTGCCCTATTCCAGCTGACCTTGCAACCCATCCAGAAGATAAAACCAGAAAGTCTCTGAGATTGAAACAAGCATTCTGAGTCAGGAAATCCTTCAGCACTGACCACAGCAGGAATTACAACTCCAAGAGCCAACACAGTCCTCTTCCACACCAAATCCATGCCATGTTTATAAGAGCTCTCAGGGCAATATTATCATGATGATCTTTTATTTAAGATATTAGGATTGTATGTATTGTTCACTGGCAGCTCTTTTAATGTCTGTCTCCCCATGACTGTTCCCCTTCTTTCTTTCCTCTGGTTTCTTTATTGCCCCCATATATATAAATGTATATGCACAGAACATAGGAAATAACAAATCATAGGAAGCAAAACATCTGAATCCATACATAGCTGAAGTGGGAATCAATTATATGCCTGAGACTTCATACACTATGGCATTCCTTGTAATGTCACATCATAGAAGAACTTTTCTTTGTCACTAAGCAGGCTAGCAAAAAGTGAAAGCCATTAAGAGTTTTGATGAACTTTTAGAATAAAACCCCATTATCTTGTTTCAGATTCCATTTCAGACTTGGAATTCACTTCAGATTTTTCTAAATGTTAAAACCAGACATTCTCCTTTTCCCCTTGTATTGAGTTTTTTTTTCATTTCTCAATTGCTTTTTCTTCCTGTTCTCCAGACTGTTAATGATACCTTTTCTAAATATCGGATGCATCTTTTCTGATTTTATGTCTCCATGCTTTAAAGTTTACTTTTACTCTGAGATTGAGGAATGCATTATGGCAGGTTGAGTCAGTCAATGTATTTTGGAACACAACAAGAAATTATTTATGCCATATGAAAAATTTTAAGTTCATTGTGCAGGAATACAATGAATGCAAATATATTCATAAAAGAAAGTGCTGGATAATATGTGATAAGATTTTTGATAAGCTTTTCTTCTTTAAAAAAATAGGAGAGGAAAAAAACCCACACACATTTTTTTCTTACTATTTCAAAATCTCCACCTACCATCTACTTTTATGAGATTCCAAAGTCTACACAGTACAGAAATTTTATACAGAGTCATTGTGGTTTAACCTCTGCAGGCAGCTCAGCACCACACAGCCACTTGTTCATTCTCCACCAGTGGGATGGGGAAAAGAACTGGAAGAGTAAAAGGGAGAAAAACTGTTGGTTTAAGTTCAGGTAATTTAAAAGGAAAATAAAAGCTGCATACTCAAGTAAAGCAAGAAATTCATTCACTAATTTACATCAAGAGGCAGACGTTTAGCCATTTCCAGGAAATCAGGCCCCCATCACATAACTTTTGGAAATAAAAGTATTATTATATAAAAATGTGAATGAACCAAAAGTGATTCCTAAAATAGGGCAAAGTTAAAATGAACAGAATTGTGCCTGCTTCTATAAGAAGGGAGGAAAGAAAAAAGCATAGATTTGATGCCTAAGAATTTTTATGTATTTTTATGTATTTTTACTGTGGATTTTAGAGCTGTAAAAGTAAGGGATTTCTTG
>JAWWEW010000131.1:37027472-37055055 GCA_035583185.1 Anabacerthia variegaticeps | reverse complement strand
CAATAAAGGTATTCTCTTTCTTATCTCTAATAACTTCGTGCAGGTTGTCTGTTTTACAGGGTTTTTCAGGCATCAGATTCATGTTTTAATTCATACAATTTAACTTGGAATATAAGAAACTAGTCATTTTAGTTGCTAAAAAAGCTCAGAAAGGAATGTTGTTAATGTCAAAGTTGCTTAGATACATAGTCCTACTTAAATCAATATGAATTAAGCTTCTAAAAACATTATTTGTAATCTGGGCCTATGGTGCTTGTACCTCAGAATAATCAGGAGAGATTTAGTATGCATGGTTTGTTTCCCTGAAGGTTGAGCAAGAGCTGTGGTCAGCCAGGATTAGAAATGACTCAAGATGAATGGATAAATAAGTTTCCCAGATTTGAGCTTCTATTGCAGACTGAGGCATCTGCACATAAGGGCAACCCTTCTGTACTGATCAGTGATCCTCACCTATTCCAATGGCAACAGGCTTCCTGTGGGATTTATTGTTTTATAGCATTGCCATCTGTGCTGGTGTCATGTTGTGGATAGGTCTGAAGGCATAGATAGGAGTTATGGTGACACTGTTTTTTAGAGGAAATATTGCCTTGCTAATAGCATTTGGCCATGCTCTCATTCTTTCACAGCTTTAACTGCTCTGAAAATCCAGGAATACCCATCACACTAACAAAAAGTGACTTTATGCTATGGTCATAGACACTGAATTCTCTCAAAGATAGGAAAGGCAAGAACTGTTACAGAAACAAAGGCTTTTCTTAATTGTGGGCAGTTTGTAGTTGGGTTTTGGGGTAGGTTTTTTGTTTGTTTGTTTTCCTTGGTATTTTGTCACTTATTTGTTAAATAATCCATTTGGGATTGGAGGGGATGATGACAACAATAAGGTGCAGTGATTTTTACATGAATAGAAAGTGCAATTTCAGAATCACTTTGCACACTTCCACACAGTTTAATTTGTTCTTTGCTTAGTCTGTGCTCTCTAATGTTGAGTACAAGGTATCAACAGCTCATCATTAACCAATCACTTCAAATTCCAGGACTATCATAGTAAAAGAAGCTAAATAGCACCTATTTTGTAACTTCGTGGTTTTGCATAAAACTGATTACAACTGTAATTGCATTTTCAGAGAGACACAGTGTTTAATTGAGATTTCCATGAGGAATCAGTGTGCTTTGTGATATTTCCAATTTGATATACAAATGAATAGAGAAAAAAAAAAGAGAAAAGGAACACTGAAAAGAACATAGTATAATTTTAGAGCAGAAAGTAAAACTATAAGAGTGTAAAGAGTCAGAACTTGAAAGAAGATTGTTGGAGAACTGGGGCTGGAGGGGCAAAAGGACATAAAGTAGTCTATAAAGGAATACAGATCTTTCAAAAGGAAAAATTGAAAGTTTTACATAAATCCTAGACAAGCTAAGAATGGAAAGAAAAAGTAATAGTGAAAACACCACCACAGAAAATTACAGTCTGGGTAGCACTGTATACTCACCAGACAGTTCACAACATCAGGAACTAACAATTTTCTGTATTGTAAACATTGAATCTTCCCTTTAGTGCGTTTGTGGGGTTTATTTAAACGACTCCAATCCTCAGAGTGTATCTTGCTATCCAACAATCTGAAGACATTGAAGCAGGGGGAGAACTTGGTAAAGCGCAGATGTTCTAGGTTTCTTAACTACTCCGAATGACTTTGAAATCATAAAGCCATAGTTGTGCTGAAGGCAAAGAGATAAAGCTTTCCTTGCTTCTGCAAAGCCATCTGCCATACCCCAGTTTGCGGAACCATTCCAGGTGGTGCACAACCTGGCTCTGTCCAGTTGGATACACAAACGAGATGTTTATGCTACAAGGGATTTTCAAGATTCTTTAGAGATAACTGTTCAGCTGGCATGTTGTGCCTCATTACTGTTGGAGCAAAGGCCAAGGTCACCACAGCAGAGTCTCTGTATTCCCAAGCACTGCTGCTCAGGGTTGTGGTCAATGGTGCTTTAACATGGATTCATCTGCAGTTTGCAAGATGAACGTACACTTTACAGCTTTACAACTAAGAATTATTAGTGGTACTGTTCTTCTCTTCACCCAAAAGCTACGAAAACTGTAGCAAGACTATTCTACTGGCTTGAAAATACGTCAAGTGTTCAACAGTCAAATAGAAAAAGCCCCCATGACAATCTGTGATGGACATTCAAACAATGAGATTGCTGGTTGAAACACTGCGTGAGACAGAGGAAGGAAAAAGGGAAGCCTTTCATGGAAAAGTAGCTGAAACATGGCATGTGACTCTTAATCTTAGACACTATTATCAATATTGTCTTCAATGAAAAATGTATCCTGCTAATATGGTGTGATTTGGGCTAGCTCTATAAGGGAGTTGTCTATGACAGGATTTTGCCATTAGGTCAAATCATTATACACACGTCTTGAATAACCCTCTCTTTTGTTTTTCCTTCTTGAATTACTGCTGTTACCTTTCCCATATCACACATCTATTTAAACATCCAAATTTTCCTCTGGATTTCTGCTTTTGTTATTTTGCCAAATTTAGACTATTCTACAATCCTGTATGTCACATGGGCATGGTAGAGACATGGTGTAACAGCTCAGCACCACAGAGCTCTGCCATGGATGGATACCAGTTCTTTGGGAGAGACAGATTGGGAGAGAGACGAGGTGGAGTTGCCGTGAACACAGAAGAGCAGCAGGGAAAATCACAAGCTCTGTTTAGGGACAGACAATGAGGCAGCCTTGGCTGCAAAAAGGACATAGAGGTCCTTTTAGACAGCAAGTTTAACATGAGCCAGAAATGTGTCCCTGTGACAAAGAAAGCCAGCAGGATCATTAATCCAGGGATGAATTAGGCAGAGCATCAGGGTTGGAGAGAGATGATCCTTCCCCACCGCTCAGCCCTGGTGAGATACATTAGCCATAGTGCGTACAGTTCTGTGCTCCCCAGGAAAACAGAGACCAGGACATACCAGAAAAGTCATGATATTGGTAAGGAGAAAGAGTCAGACTCTTCTCAGTGATTCCCAGACACAGGACAAGAGGCAAGGGGCACAAACTGGAGTTCCAGAAATTCAATTTAAACATTAAAAAAAAAAAGTGTATTCCTGTGAGGGTGAAAAAACATCTGCACAGGTTGCCCATAGAGGTTTTAGAGTCTATGTCCTTGGGGGTATTGAAAAGCCACTGGGGCATAACCATGGACAAACTGCTCCATGTGCCCTTCTTTGGGCACAGGGATTGGACTAGACAGTTTCTAGACATCCCTTTTTACGTCAACAGTTTTAAGATTCTATGGTATTTAGTTCAGACAGATAGCCACAGAACAAATCTTGAATACTACAACTGTAAACAGTTTTAGGACCTCAGCAAGTTTCAGATTTCAATTTATATGTTGTACTGCAACATGGAATTTGAGTGGTTGTCACACATATAGATATGTCAGTGCTCTTTAAACAATGTATGCAAACAGCTCAGCTTTAAAAAATATGTCAAGAACTTGTTATAAAATTAAAGGAGATGCTGTTAATGTGCTTTTTAACAACACAGAATGACTAATATGCAGGAAAGGGCATGGAACCTGAATGGCAGCTGCCTCCTTCCCAGTCAGCTTTCATGAAAAGTTGGGTTTAATCCACTATTAAGTAAAAGAACTTTTAAATTTAAATTAACATGCTTTTAAAGGTAACAGTTTCTGACTTTTCTTCAGACTCTGAAGTGAATGAAAGTCCTATGAATAAAACTAAAAGAGCTTGAGGAGTCTTTATATTCAGGTGCAGAGAAACTAGATTCAGGAGCACTTGTGTCTTGATATGAGCAAACACAATATATTTTGTGTATGCTGTAACAGTGTTCTGTATTTTCTCTGCTATTTCTCTCCTCTTTCCTGCTACATTTTCCTTTCTACCAGACTCATACAGACATCTTATTATAGGTTGCAACACCATAACTATGCTCAACTCTCTAATTTTATCTGTGACAGAGATAAATCATAGAATAATTTAGGTTGGAAAACACCTCTAAGATCATTAAGTCAAACTGTAAAGCTAACACTGGCAAGTGCACCACTAAGCATGTCCCTAAGTGCCATGTCGAAAGATCCTTTAAATACTCCCACGGATGGTGGTTTTCTCAGTGTCAGACTGTACAGGTCAGCCTTGCACTAATAATCATCTTATAGTCAGATCGTCAGTAACAGCCGATCTTTCATGACAGTTGGAGAGGAGAATACTTTCATATGAAGATTGAATCCTATCCAAAAACTTCTATCCCTAATAGATAAAATCAATCACTTTTTAGAAGTGCTTTTCTCTATTGCCTATGAAAGCAAACTCCAACTATTTTCCACATTCATCACTTTACTTTCTAGCCAGTGTCAGTCAGACAAAGTGAATCTTGTCTGCACTCTCTAATCCAAGTACTTTTAAAAAGAAATCGAGATTAAAGTGTTTAAACCCCAACTCAGTATTCAAAATTAAATATTACTCATTATTTCAAATTATAGCCTTTTAGATATGGTCACATAGGAACTTATGCAAAAATATTAAAAGGTGTATTTTAGAATTTTTGTGGTCTGGAAGTGTTAGACTATATCTGACAATCCACAGAAGTCTGGAAAATGAATTGTGGAAAAAATTTAGGAAATGCACATGCATGGGAACAAGGGCCAGCTGGATGAACTGGATAGCTACTTTATCAAAGTAATGACTACGTGGATCTTAAGTACGACGTTTGGGGTCCTTGAAATGGGGAGGGGGAAAAAACCCAATCCCCCCAAGCACAACCCCCATCCCCTCAAAAACAAACAAACAAACAAAAAACAACAACAACAAAAAACCTTTGGAAAATAACTTGTATTTCCATCAGATACAATCAGGCCAACTCAAAGATAATCAGTAACTTGGAGAAGATTAGACAGCTAAAAACGTTAGATCCTAAGAAAATTAGAATAAAAGATGCAAAGTAAAGGAATAAGAATAGACAAAATGCATTCCAAGTGGAAAAATTTAAGCTGTCACTCTGAAAACACCTTCTATTTTTTTTATTGCAGTGGACTAAAGCAAAAACTGCCAGGTCCGCCAGGTAACATACTCAAGGAAGGTCCAGCAGTGAGTTATGGATAGTAATTCAGATAGAAAAGAAATAATAAGAATTTATTCCTTTTATGCCACTGAGCCTTAAATGTGGGTATTAATCAAAAAGCATTTTATGCATTCACTTCAGTATAAATCAAGTTTTAATCCCTGGTAATGGGGGGACTTTTATAATTTCAAAGAAGAGCTATATCAGAACCAAAAAAGTCTGTGATCTTTCAAGGCATCGATACCAATCACCATAGTACTGAAATTTAATTCTATGTCTTATATTTAATATTTATGACATGGATACATGTACTTGGATGCCACTGAAAATTGAAGCATCTTAATACCTTAATGAAGTACAATAAAGATATGTAAATATACAACAGTTTTCTTAGTAGAAGATAACTTTACTTACAAATACTAGGTACCCAAATATTCATTTAACCCTAGAAAACACCAGTTATGAAACAATATACAGTGTCTCAGAAAAAGGAGGGGATGTGTCTCAGCGCTTATCCAGCTCAGGATACCTGACCAAAATATGTATGGAGGCTGCTGCACTATGGCACAGAACTGAATTCTAGAAGATCCATGGGACAAATTCACATACAAACAGGCATTTAAAGGTAGAAGCTGGTGTGTTTTTATTTAAAATTACCTATTTCCTCCTTTATTTTTCTACACTTTTCCAAGAATAATTATCCCAGTCACTCATTCAGTTTCTTTTCAAGCTGCAAAAGTTTAATCTGCTAAAAGAAACACATAATCACTAGGGGACAAATCCCTATTTGGAATCCCACTGTTAATTCATACTTGTAACTCCGTTGCTTTTTAAAAAAAATATTTTAGCAATCAACATTTTTAGTATTCCGCAGTATTTTGTTTTGAAACATTTTCATGTAAGCAGAAAAAAAAGAAAGTAGCTATTATACCAATTACTGAATCTTAACTCTCCAATACATGAACTCCTTTTCCTTCTATACACAGTTTGGCTTTCATTGTTTGCTACTGTTTTCCTTCAAAATACCTCAGTCTCACAAATGCTGCAACATAGATCTTCCTGTTTAATACAGAAAGCACGAATGTGCTTTAACCACATGGGTTAACTATGGGTTGACAAAAGCAGAGAAGACCTAACACAGACCTAGCTTATGTGATAGGATGTTAGTTACTTCATAAACCTTGACTCCAGGTGAGCTAATTTTACATATTTTGTGCTCACATTTTATGAGTTGTTGATTGAGTCCCAAATATAGTACCAATGGGAATTCATAATCAGGCAAAACAATTGTCTGTCATGCTTGTGGGGAAAATTCACCTTTAAAAGTTTCTTTTCTTATCTTCTACAATCTAAGGCAAAATATTTTTGATCCAGGTGGACAGATTATGCATGTTTTCAGACATGTTCTTTTAAAAAGGATATGGTAGTCATATTAGTAACATATGCTGAAAATACACCATTTGGCAGTATTTGCCCCCTTTTTTTCCTCTTTTCCTCTGTTCTAGAACAAGTCATTTGCGTGACAGAATGTATCTTCTATCTGCCTCAGTGCACAGTGGGCTCTTTTCTATAGAACATGGAAGTACAGTGAACTGATGAGAATAAAAGAGCACATTGGCATAGTTTAAACATCATCAGTGCTTCCAGACATGAATGTTTCTTCATGTAGCCATGGAATTTCAGGACATTCTCAAAATTTAAAAATTAACTGTCAGTACTTACTGAAATAGATAGATAGATAGATAGATAGATAGATAGATAGATAGATAGACAGTCAGTCAGATAGGCAGACGGCAGACAGATAGGCAGATAGATGTAATTAGCTGTATGTTTTTCAATTACTCTTCAAAGGAATAAAATCATTAAATAAATTTATCTTGGCAAGCTAAATAAATAAGAAAAATTGTCTAAATATTTGTCAACCATACACAGGCATATTCATTTATTCTAGTCTGTACAGCTGGAAGAGCTAAACGGATTACATATATCACCATGACAAAGATAAGGTATAGTAACCTGAAAAATAACATCAGCTTGCATTAATAAGTCAGAAGAGGGATGTTCCCACATGACTGAGTTCCCTGTGAAACCATTAAGCTCTGTTGAAAAATACAGTTCATAGAACTTGTAATTCTGAGTTAAATTTTCAACAAAGTATAGAAACAAACCAAATGAAAACTCCAGCCTCTCATAAAGAGCACAAGTAAGCTTATCAATGATGGTTTCAAAAGTCTCATAAGTTTCAAAAGTATTCCTAAAACAAGTAAACAAATAAATAAATACAATTAGGGCACTGCATAGTACCAAGGTGTATTCACGTGCATCCTTTTGTGAATATTTTCCATAAACAATGTAGGCATCTATATTTGTACTTTTACCAGAAAGCAAAATGGTTTTTTTCTCAAATAGGAAAGTGTTTCTTCTGAAATCTGTTACATGAAGTATATTAATTCTAGACTGTCAAAATTGAAACAAGAGGTTCTAGTATGATTTATTTCTAAATTGTGAAGTAAAACAAAGAGTTGCAATATTCCTTAGGAAAATTATTCCTTTTTCATGGCATAGCAGATTGAAGTTTGTTCTAGGAGTTGTTAGATTTTGTGGATGGGGTTGTAACTCATGAAAGACAAATTATACTGTCTAGAGAATAAAAAAAAAAAAAGAAACCACCTTTTTTTTTTTTTCCACTAGAATAAAACAGCATTCAAAGTATCTTCTCTGACCACTAAAGAGATTTTTGAGGCAAGACTGTAAAACTTAATACACTTTCTAAGGTATAATCTCAGTAAGTAATAAAAAAATATTGTCAAGTAATTGGAACCATTTCTCTCTTTTTTTTTTTTTTTTTTTTTTGGCAATGCTTGTTCATTAAAATTTTTCCCACAATCTCTTTTGCATACTTTAATCTTAGAACCAAGCTAGCTTAAGGACTCATTCTGGAACACTGTACCAAGCTGTTTGACATTCAGTTTTGAGTAGGCTGCCAGCAATGAATTGACACAGTAAGTCTAAGCCTTGACAGCTAAACATAGAAAAGTAATGTTTATGAAATATTTGAGATCCACACACGATTGCAAGACTATACTGTCACATCTCCAAAGGATGCAACATCCAGACTGAAAAAAAGCATTGCTATCATCAATTCTAATCTTATTATATCAGTACCCAACACATTTTTTTCTTATTTGTTCAACAGGTGAAATTAGTGATCCATCATTTCTGATTCTTCCAGCTAGCAACATTTAGCCTAGTTCAGTACATATAAGAGCCTACTAGAAACCAGAAGGGAAATATCCTGCACTTTATCATCTTTATCCATCCCTCTCTGGTAATTTTTTACACCCTCTACTCAGCACGAGCACCCCTCAACATAAGTTCCTGTTATCCTTTTCTTCACCCAGTGATCAAACATCCATTGTTTTTCCCAATTTCACATTTGACTTCATCCCAGAGCCCCAATAATTTTTTTTCCAAAGCTTATGACTGGCCTTGCAGGCATTTGGAGCCCACCACTCTACACCAGCCCCCATTGCTCTGGGACTTGCTGCTGATTGTTAACACAAGACTGTCTGTCATGACAGCATGAGTGTTCCTGCCAGGGCACTCATTGGAACACCCTGCCGAGTGGGAGCAGAGTACTTTCTTATGCTCATCTGTCCCATGCTGTGCAAAACCACAGCACCATTGGCAGAGGAATTTTATGATATAGGTTCTTCAAAAGCACTGCTGAAGAATTTGACTTTTATTAGCAGTTTCAAGAAAAGTAATCAGTGATTTGAAGAGCAGTAAACACTTTTGATAGCCCTGTGCTGTTACCCACCACAATCAATCTCAGTGCATCTAGAATGAAACAGTCTATTAAAATCATTGAAAAATATCTTTGTGTCTGAGCCAACTCTGATTTTCTTTGTGAGCAGTTGGGTTGTTTGGGTTTTGTTCTTTGTATTTTCCTGGTTTTAGTAATTTTTTTTTTTTTTTTTCATTTAAAGATACGTCTTTGAAAAAATTAGAAAGGGAAACTCTTTTAGAAATAATGCATTGAAAAAAAATCTTCCACAAAATAATCATGAAAATAATTATGCAGACTTCATAAGATTGTAATACTGACAATCATAGAAAATAAACTAAATCTTGTGTGTACAAAGTGTCACACTAACAGTTTGTAGATGACATTGTCTTTTTCTCCTGGCCCATCCTTTTCTTTATCATGTTATAACTCTTCACACACTATAAACTTGTTTTCCTCCACTGAAAAAACAAAACAGACAAGGAAACAAACCCCAAACCAAACAAAAAAAACAACAACAAAACAAAACACAGAAACCCCCACAAACCCCTAAACTCTCAATCCCAAAACAAAACTGAGACAAAAAAATCTGACACAAATCAGACTAGAAGTCCAGTTGGCTCAGCAGTTTTCTTCTGATAGCCTCCAAAGGGTGAATTCTTATGGTGAAGAATAGGATGATACTTTGAGTACTCTCTCATCCTTCTCCTGTTTCCAAACTGAGCTTGATATTTTTCTGTCTAGCATGCCCAGAGAACGCATTATCCAGCAGCTATCCAGCCTTCTTTTGAAGTCCATGCAAATTCCCCATCCACAACAAACCAAGGAGCTTCACAATTTTTTTTATTTTTTATTTCTAAAAACGCTTGCTTTCAATTTTGTTCCCCAATGACTACTGAACTTTATATTTGTTTGTAAATTAAACTATATCAGCTTCCTGAGAGCTTTAGCTGTAGTACTAATGGTCTGCTATGTAGTCATGGACAGACACACCATTTAATATTTTCTGTTATTTACTTTGAAATCAGTGCTTTTAAAATATACATTCTCTGCATTTCCTAAGCTTTTTCATCTTTTCTTGGTCTACTCTCATCATTCTCTCATCTCATCTCCTCAACTGTTCATGTATTTCCTTGCCTTTTCTTACAGTGAACTGAAAGAACATCAGCCAACTACAGTCTGGCATATAAAATGAACACAAACTATTTACTCTATTCTTAATAAAACACAGATACAAATTCAAGGTTTTATCTTTCGTATTCCTCCATAATATAAGCATCTACTGACTTTCAATATGGTTTGCAAAAGTACTAAGGGTATTTTGGATGAACTGCCTGGATTTGGGCAAGCAGCACAGCAAGAGACTGAATATACATCACCCACTTGTGAAAGAAAGTGAAGAGCTCATGATAGCAGCCAGAAACAGCAATAAAAGCATGAAATCCCATGGCTAAGAAGAGCTATTTCTATTTTTATGCACAAAAAGCAGTCATTCATTTGACAATTGAGTATGTTCCCACAGGCTGCAAAATCCTGTGAATGCCTTCATGACTATGGGAGAGATGTGAATGCACATTGGCAAATGTGCTAAACAAGGAATACACCGTCCAATGTGCTGAAGAAAGTTTCATGTGTGAGCGAGTCTGAATAAGTGACCAAAAATTCCATTCCTTAACAGAACTGAGCCAAGACCAATAAGGTAGTTCAGATCCTGTTTCTTAGACATCTTGTTGTAAAGAGACTTCTATCTTTAGATGTTGTTTTTGTAGAGATCTTATGCAAAACATATCCCAGTTCTGTCAGCATTCAGCTAGCAACTAGATGACCTCAAGCCTTCCAAACTTCTGGCATAAACACATGTTTCATGCAAATACAGTCTATAACTGTCAGTAATACACACTCATGTAAGGAAAAAAAAAGATGAAAGGGCTCAGGACTGCTTTTTATTCCTGCCTAGGAGTCAAAAAAAACCAAAACAAAACCAAACAAAACCAAACAAAAAAAACCCAAACAATAAAAAAAAATCAACAAAAAACCAAGAAAATAACAAAAGTGGTTTTTTGTGTTCAGTGGCTAAAATCACTACACTACGGGGTCAAAAAGTACATGAAAACCATCACACTCTACTTGTGGGAAAAAAAACCTGAAAAGTAATAGGCAGTCTCTACTAGCTTACAGTTGGGATAGGAAATAATTTTCTTCATAGTGCCTTGTATGGTGCTATGTTTTCCATCTGTGACCAAGGCAGTGTTGATAACACAGGGGTGTTTTATAAAAGGTCCTTTTTAAGGAAACTTTTATAATAAAAAAGCAAGCCAAGTGCTACTGGTTTTAGCCATGTCATTTATATATGAACTGCTGTACTAATTTAGACAGTCATAAATTTAGTTTTCATCACAGTAGCTTGTATGGGTCTAAGTTTTGGATTTGTGACCAAATAGTGTTGATAATGCAGGGACATTTCAGCTATTGCTGAGCAGTGCTTCCAAAAAATCAAGGACTTTTCGGCTTCTCACACTGCTCCACCAGCAAGGAGGCTGGAGGTGCACAAGTAGCTGGGAGGGGATGTGGACAGAACACTTGACCCCAACTGACGAAAGGGATATGCCACACCATATAACATTTTTGCTCAGCAATAAAAGCCGGGGGAGGCAGGAAGGGGGATGTTCAGAGTTAAGGTGTATGTTTTCTCAAATATCCATTCACATGTGAGAGAGCCCAGCTTTCCTGGGCTGTTCGTGACTGGGCACCTGCTTGTGCATGGGAAGTAGTGCATTAATTGGATGTGCAGCTCTTGCTTTCCATATTAAACTGTCTTTATCTCAACCCACAAGTTTTCTAGCTTTTACTTTTCTAATTCTCTGCCCCATTCCAATTTTGGAGAGTGAGCAAGAAGCTGTGCGGGGCATAGCTGCCTGCTGGGGTTAAACCATAACAGAAGTCTCAACATTTTTCATTAAATTATATTATCTCACATTTTAAAGTAATGAAAATACATAAATTATCTAAAATACTCATTTTTTAAGAATCCATGTAAAATTATGGATACTGCATAATATGAATAATAAGTAGATAACTTTAAAAATTAAAATTAATAAATACTGGAAATGTACCAGCTCAAATTAAAATCAAACTAAAAAGATTGTTTTCATATCCAGTGTCAGAAGAATAGAAAACTTTCCAAAATACCTGGATCTTTTAATTTAATGATTTCTCATAAAAAACTCCAGATTTCTATAGTTCTTTTTTGGTAAAAAAAAAATAAAAAAATAATTAAAATATACCCACTCCAAGTATTTTTAGAGTAATTTATCATATTCATCATACCAAAGATTTCTGGGAAAACATTCAAGTCCCTCTACACACAAGATGCCCTTACAGACTCACCAAGTCAACAATGTATACAGAAAGTAATTGTGTAAGCAAGATAATATTCAATATCTCCTGAGCTATGCTTGCCCTCTTTTCTATAACTATTCTTGTCCAGCTAAACTATTATTAAGCACACAGTTTAGCTGGAATAGATCAGGACAAACTCACTCTGTGATCCTTCAGAGACTAAACTTATTTCCAGAAAGAGAGAGAACTATTTCAATCTTTCAACTTTTTTTTTATTTATTTTTTTTTTAAATATATATTGCATTTCCATAACACTGAAGGACTCTGTTCTGGATATGGTTTCAAACATAACCAATAGATGAAAATCATTATTTTTTCCAAAATTATTTTCCAACTGCAAAGGATCACACTATTAAATGTCACAAGCCACTATAAAGACTACAGATAATTTCAAAGTTCCTTTAGTGATTCAAACTTTTCTGCATTTTTGAGAATCTTAGTCTGTAAAAAGGAAGCATCAACCCTCACTCCAGACTCCAGACTACTGTCCAGAGATAGTCTAAACGACCAGCAGGAGCAAATTAAGGCTGACATTGTTTGTAAGCTTAGGAAAGTACATAGAACTGCTATTACCATTATGCTTTTCCTCTAACAATCCTTGCTGAAAAGACATTCAGGGCAAGATGAGAGTTAAAAAGAGAGAACGTTGTACTGACCAGGACTAAATTTAGGTTCCCATGTCTCAGTTAATTCCTCTTGTTTTTTAATCGTCTCTTCAGCCTTGAGAAAAGTAGATACTGTTCCTTCCCACTGAGGTCACTAGTAGTTTTACATATATAGCACTTGGCCCCCAGAGATTACTACTTAATTAAGGTACAAAATAAAAGTGCTGTAATGGGGTTCATTAATTCAAGCAATGAGAGTAGGTCAGTGTTAAAACTAACACAGAAATAACAATGGGTTTTGTATCATGTCAGTACAGCATACTTAAACCTCAGGGAAGAACTGTCATGGTCTACTTGTCCAACTGTGAAAGCTGACCTCCTCAAGCTATGTTTTGAATAACTGTCATAGGAGAGCAAAAGCTTCTTTTTCAGAGCCTCAGGCTCCCAGACTGTTTAGTCTATCATGATGATAAAAACTCTGAGGAGGTATTTTCTATGTGCAACACATTTTTAAAATTATGCCTACGTGATTTTGCATAAATATATTTCCATTTTTATCTTTGTGTCAGCAAAACACATTGCTGAATCACATATTTCAAACAAAACTTTGGCTATCTGAAGGAAAAAAAAAATCCACAAAGATATGACCTACATAACAAGTATGTTTTATGTTTGATATTAAAAATTGGATGCCCCATCCCTGAAAATGTTTAAAGACAGGTTGGATGGGGCTTTAAGCAGCCTAGTTTCGTAGTTGTCTCTGGCCATGGCATGGGTGTTGAAACTGCTTGGTCTTTAAGGTCCCTTTTAACCCAAACCATTACATGATCCCATGATTCTAATTTATGAGATATAGATATATAGATATATATACACACACACAACTTAAGTTACTAAATATAAATTTATTTTAAAGTGATTTAGCAACTTTCAAATAATCTTTTTATATCAAGCCATTTCTAAAACATTTATCTTCAGTAAAGGAGAAATGTTGAAAATATTCCATTATCTAACATGATATTGGATTGAATACCCATTTCAAGGCCAGTATTTTGGTTCACAGAGTAAATTAAATATATATATATATATATATGTCACGATTAAGAGGGAAATTAACTAGTCTATACACAAAAGCCCAAGAGATTGGATTCTTTCTAGAAATGCAGGAAGATCTTAGACAGGGAAAACCAGAAGAAGCAAGATCTGAAGCTGTTGCTTCACCTCTCAGTGCTTTGGTTTGCAACCAGCATCAGAACTGCCTTCCAATGCATGAAGTCAGTGTCCCCTCCTTCTGGCCTTCCCATGTTTCTGTCCTTTAGACAACAATCAGGCAGAGATAGAAAAGGTTCAACTTAAACACTCAGTGTTCATTTCAGGCCAGAATACAAATCTAGTAGCTTTTGAAAGCTGAGAATTGAAATAAACAAATGGCAATTAATAAAACCAGAGCATATTACTTTACTGTGAATCAATCGTTTTCTGCTTTGCAGAGAGGATTTGCATCCTTTTTCTCTTAATAATCATTACCATACCTTTCAGTAAAAAGTAATAGTATTCCAAGGAAAACCTTCAACATTTAAGTAAATAACCAAAATTTCCAAGTGTATAATCTTCAGTGTTCTGCCTGCTCTAAACAGCCATTGAGATCTTTTCATAAGCATAATCATTGACCAAGGCATGAATCATACCTGTTCAAATGATCCTGGGAATGGTCAAGGCAAGTTAGGAAGGGCTGTACCAGCCTGAGGAGCAGCAACCCAACAATATGTTTGACTTTGCTATATAACCAGGTAAAGCATGAAAGTATACCAAGTGTACATAACATAGGCCAGAAGGTAGGATAAACACACAGACAAGAAATATAACTAAAAAGTAAACAGACTCTACATAAGTAAAAATCTTGAAGTGATGTGCTACCAAGCCAAAAAAAGCCACAAAACCAAAAAAAAAAACCTGCAAAACCAAACCAAACAAACAAAAAAGCAAATAAAAACACCACCACCACCAACAAAAACCTGTCAAAGACTGATAGACCACACAAAATCATTTGCTTTCTGCAGATCTGAGTTAGCCAATAAATCACTGAGCTAGTGGGATGTTTTTAAAAACCAAAGTGTCAGATTCTGGGACAGAAAATATCTCAATAGTTATGAAAAGTAAGAAATGAGAGATAAAAAGAATTAAGGCAGAAAAAGCATCAGACTTGATACACTCAATATCTACAGATCTTTTAATTGTGGAAAGAGATTTTGAATTTACTACTTACACCTGCAATGTAGCAAAAGACAGAAAAGTCAGAAAATTTTTAAACTGCATAGATACACATGTAGATTCAGATAATTAATGTAATAGAAAGAACGCAAACTGGAGTTTTAGAGTGAGGCATAAAGATTCCGTCAGTCCAGACCTACACTCCACAGGCTAGTCAACTCTTATTTAATTAGTTTCTTTCACTAGATGATCTGAAAATATAAGATATGAAAGATTGAATGTAAAATGGACAACTCTTTCAGCACTTTCAGAATCATTCAGGAAACAAACTGAGACATTTGCTGATGATACAAAACTGGGGAAGTGTCTGATACACCTGAAGTCTGTGCTGCCATTCAGCAGGACCTTGATAGGCTGGAGAGTTGGGTGGAGTGAAACCTGCTGAGGTTCAACAAGGACAAGTGTAGGGACCTGTACATGAGGAGAGATAACCCTGTGTACCACTACAGGTTAGGTGCTGACCTATGAGACAGCAGTTCTGCTGAGAAGGACCCTAGATCTCTACAGGTTGGCAGGTTGAGTATGAGCTGGGAGTGTGCCCTTGTGGCCAGGAAGGCCAATGGTACCCTGGGGTACATTGGAAAGAGTGTGGCCAGCAGGTCAAGGGAGGTGATCCGATCCCTCTACTTGGCCCTAGTGAGGCCACATCTGGAGTGCTGTGTCCAGTTCTGGGCTCCTCAATAAAAAAGACAAGGAGAGATTGGAGAGGCCAACAGAGGGCCACAAAGGGGAGTAAGGGACTGGAGCATCTCTCTTATGAGGAGAAACTGCAGGAGCTGGGCCTGTTTAGTCAAGAGAAGACTGAAAGAAGATCTCATTAACACATAAATATTTCAAACCTGAGTGCCAAGACTATGGTGCCAGACTCTTTTCAGTGGTGTTCACCAACAGGGAGCTAATGGTTTATAGTACCTTATTTTCCTGTCTTCTTTGTAGTGATAAAAGAAGGGGAAAAAAATCTAGAGTGGAATAAAAAGGGAAAGTCTATATGACTAAGTTTTAGTAGTTTACCTTTTTTTTTTCATTTTTTTTTCAATTTCAAGTGTCTTTTTACTTCAAATTTCTTTTGATATTGTGACAAATCACATAAAACTGAAACAATTTCTAAATATAGCAAGAATGTCTTCTTTTATAACCAGAAGAATTCTTGTTTTAGAATTCAAATTTTGACAGCAGAAAAGCTGAGAAAATTACTGAGAAACTTCAGTCATTCAGTACCATCATATCCTGGAGCTTAAACTAAGTTTTGTGCAACAGATTTCCAGTTTTCCTTTGGATTTTTATATGTAGGTAATTCTGTGCCTTTCCCTATGCCCAGCTGGATCTGGGCAGCTTCTGAAAGGAAGATATTCAGTTGCATTGGTATGATACCAAGGTACAGAATTTCCCTTCCTGACGAGAGAAATACACCATTGCATTCAATACCTCACTGATGTTACTATGTAAACTCAAGCAGGCTTGAGTGTAATTAGCTTAGAGACTCTGCAAAGCATATTAACACTTGTTTTCACCTACAGAATAATGTATTTTTTCACCTGTTTGCACTGATCTTCATACTACTTGCATTTAACCCTTAGAGTGCTATGAGTCAGATTTTTATCAAGAGCCAAATTTACTTTCTTCCAGTTTCAGTAGGGACTCACAGAGGTATAGCTAGTTATTAAGACTGACACTGCATGAGTGAGGCCATGATTGGCCCCATATTGGTAATTTCAAAATCAAGAGCTTCCATCTCATGCCCTCTTCCTTCCCTTGACTTCCCAAAAAAGGTTATTCTTGTTTGGAAACAGCTATCTCCCCTGATCCCTATCGTTATTTTTTATGTCAGCATCTATCAACATCTATCAATATATTTTTCCCAGCCAAATGATATTCAAAACAAATATTCTAGTATCTTCTTAATTCATTGCTTGTTCACATCGCAGAATGAATCACAAGTTTTATTTTATTATTTGAAAACAATATAAATTTAAGGTATATAAGTGATCAGTTTAGTACAAGAGAATACTTTTATGTTGTGGTGGGGTTTTTTGGAGAGGTTTTTGTTTTCTGTTGTTTGTTGTTGTTGTGTTGTTTTTTTTTTTAATAAAAGACCAGCTGTGTAATATGTGGTCTACAGACAGCTAATATTCACTTACAGGACAGATATCAACAATAAAAATTTCACCCTTTGTTATAAGTTTCCACTTATTGTTAATGAAAATGCATTATTTCACTATGAAGTTCGAAACTATAAATAAAGACAAAAGTAAAAAACACTTTAGCAATTGATAAAGTCAGATTATTGACAAAAGGAGAGTAAGAGAGTTAGATGAAATTTATTAAGCTTTAATAGACTTATACGTTTCACAAGGTGATAATATTCACTGAAACACAAGAAAAATTAAATTATTTTTATATAGCTATAATAAATATTATTCAGTACAAAGATGGTGATGAGTAGAAAACAATTATTAGGAATTTATTTTCACGAACATTCACTAACAGCAAACACACAAAGAAAAATCAATATAAAAGAGCATGACTAAAGAAATACAATCATATCTTGCTGAACTATTTAAAAGTATGTCAAGCCATCAGTTCAGACAATTACCCATGAAAAATGCCAAAAACCTCCACCAAACCTCAATACAAAACTAAAAACCAGATAAAATCTATTACTCTACAAGTATCTTGTCTGGAAGAATGATTTAAAAACCAAAAAAAGGTTCAACTGTTACAGCATGAAAATGTAGACAAATCAAAGGCAAACTTTCCTTCAGAGAAGGTCAGGAAATCCTAAAACGTTCTTTTCCCCCTCTGCTCATAATGTTGCTCTCACAGCAGTGATGAAGTATCTTATCTAACCACCTTGTGAACATCTAAAAAGCCAAAAAGAAACAAAAATAAAGCAATCAACTAAATAACAAAAATAACAACAACTTCAATCAAACAAACAAAAAAATCATTAACTCAAAACAGGCTCCAGAAAGTAAAAAATTCCATTGCACTTCTTATGTTACTATTACAAAAATCTATCAATTGAACAAACAAATATGTAAATGAAAAACAGAAGTTGTTTTTCTGTGGAATCACTAATACTGAAGTCCATTCAAATTCAATTTAACTGCACTCTGCAAGGTTTTGTTCAGTGTTTATTACATTATTGAAATAGTCCTATAAGGGTACTACCGAAATGCATAGCTGTTCTTTAGACTGCATATCATGTTTAAACAAAGTATATGCTTAAACAGAGACATTTTGAATTAGTAGATAAACTAGAAATGAATTAGTAGAATGGCATGATGAGTGGGACTACTTCCAGAACTCTATTCTGGAAATAAAAGTTTTATTCTTTTTCTCCTAAAGCTGCTTTCAGTGCTCAAAAAGTCTGACTTACCTCATCATTGTGAGGGCATGATGAAAAGAAACAAAAAATAATAAGTTCAGAAAGCTAATTTATTGCAAAAACCTGTTAGCTGTATTTGTTACATGAGAAAATAGCTCAGCATGGATTGCTTTATTACTTAAATGCTAGGATTTTAATTACCTGAGAGTCAGTCCCTAATAAAGCATTCACGCTGCTTTGTGCGGGTGGGAAAATATGTACAACAGGCACAGGAAAAATTTCTCTCTGATCATTATTTGAATTTAGTTTAGTGCAGAAGTGTTCTTTAAAAACATCATTGCTCCTGAAAATAAGTGATCAGTGCAGAATGTGAAATATTAACAGTACCAAGTTTTTTCAATAAGCTCTCAAGCTTCTTTTCCTATAATGTTGAAGAAATGAATGGGTCTCAGATATATGTATGTGCCAATTTTCTAAACAGAGGAGTGCAGAGAGTTTGCAGCTGAGTTAAACAGGAATTATTTTAATTTGCATAGTCTCAATCAGCCTTGATTTTATAATCTAATGACAATGTCATGGATGGTTTCATTTAATTGTAATTATGTCAATAATTTAAAATTAAGACCCAGCAAGGACAATGGTGATTACGAGAAAACATGAGGATAGCTCTCTAGCATAGACTTATTCTCATAATAATCGTCTTTGACATTCACTGTTAGGAGATCAAATTATGATCTCAATTTTGCATATTTTCACCAAGTTCAGAACGTAGATTTATTTTATTTCAGTCACTACTTTACAGTCTTCTAACCAGAAAAGAAAATGGACAACACAGCTACATCTAGAACAATTTCTGAAAGTACACAGCATAAATCAAAGTGTGGAAAAGAAGACAGGACAGCAGTGATGTTGGAGTGGGACTTAAGCAGTAGGCTGGTATTGATCTGAGTCATACCCCAAAAAAGACTCTAGGTATGGCTTGTCCTCACACATGTGTGCCTGGGAACTTAGATGCCCTGTTGTGTCTCCTGATTGTTCGTGTTGCCTATATTACAGGTTGTACCATAATCAGTGCAAACAGACAAACTAAGGATGAGTGTGCAATCATTCACTTGCCAAACACACCAGATGAATACCTTGGCCATTGCACAGAATCTACACAAGTGTTAGGGCTAAGCACCGTGACTTTACCTAGCAAAAAAATGTTTGCCTTTAGTCTTTCTCAGATGTGTTCCCAAGACAAACAAAATTGTACCATCACAAAAAATAAATGCTAACATTAAGTTGCTTAAGTCAGGAGTAACAACCAAAGGACCTCATGGTGAATACCTGTGGTTTTTACTTCATTGAATGGTACAGAGGCCATATGGTCCCTTTGGACATATTTGCAGCCAAAATCAGGTTGGTGCCCAAAAAAGAAAAAAAATAACATGAAAGGTCATATTGAATAAAAACACATTTGTGTCATATAGTGTCAAAATCATAGCCCAAACCCAGGAAATGTCAAGTCAAATCAAGTCATAGGATGTCTCCAATGCAAGGTCCTGTTTCCGATTGTGCCTCATATGGGACATTTCACATTTACAAGTAGCTGTGTATGAAAACTTGTATAATACAGATTCTATAAGGGACACATAACAATCTTGTCACCACTGCCTACATTGTATGTCCTATACTCAACATCAGCCTTCCAAACTTATGGTAAAATCAACAGTTAATAATATAACAAATTTTTTATATTGTGACCAGGAACTGTAAAGTTTTCCCTACTCCTAAACTGCTTTCAACTATGCTCTTCTGTGCTGGAAGACGACTATTTCATTTGAATCCCTTTAACTGAGCAGAAAACCCTGTTAAGTGTCTGCTGTAACTGAACTTTATGTATTGCATTCATCTCATCCAAATGTAACTATTTATAAATGGAGTGCCCACTCTAAGTTAGGCAAAGAGTGGAAAAATACTGAAATTCCTCAGTTCTTTCATTTTTCATAGCCTAATGTTCTTTATGGTAAGTTAGCCTTATGAAGATTCTTATCCTTTCCACAATTATTGTCTAAAACACAAGTTTTTATAAAATGATTAACTTTTTTTTTGTTGGTTAACATCAGTGAAGATGATTCTTATGCCTAGTAATTACAGCAGCTCTTTACACCAATATTTTGTTCAGGATGAAAAAGGGAAATTTTCAAGATGACATAGATGTTTGGAACAACAACAGACATATGGAAATATTTCTATGAAAATAAGTGTAAT
The DNA here is from genome assembly GCA_035583185.1 of Anabacerthia variegaticeps. NCBI lineage: Eukaryota > Metazoa > Chordata > Aves > Passeriformes > Furnariidae > Anabacerthia > Anabacerthia variegaticeps. The sequence continues at coordinate 37,034,326 of JAWWEW010000131.1, read as the reverse complement.
TAAGCGTAGCAATTCAATTTTCCTAGTAAATCCCCCAAAATGAGGATTTTGTACAGCAGAGATAAATCTAAGTAAGCATGCAATGAGAAATCACTTAAATGGACTTGTTTATCTGTTTGTTTGTTTTTTGTCACTAGAACATGATGGCTTATTAACAACTGTCACTTTTTACTAAACATATTTCCGGTGTGAAATACTGGACGCACATAATTTCCAGAGGTCTTATTTTAAAAGGTAATTATAGGAAACTAGCCCAGAGAGAGGCTATTTGCACAGATGAGAACACCACAGGCACTCCTGGACAGTCTGTGTTTATTGTCAAGGTCACAGTGACCTTACTGCCTCAGAACATGTCTTTCCATATATTTTTGTGATGGGTTACCGATGTGTTACTGCACAAGTAAGGGCATAAAACAGGAGAATTGCGGGGATCACTACAGCCCTGGTGACAACACCTACAGATTGCAGGGATACCTCTCTATTTTTTTCCTAACAGTAGTCTCTTACACTAAAATGAAGAGGTGCTTTCTAAATAAATTATGGCTGTTGCCTGTACAGTGAACAGAGGTTGTACATTTCTGGCATTGCACATGACAAATGGTTGGAAAAATGGAGACACTCTGAGCAATATTTTTAAAGTTTAAGCACAGCTTGTCTCAGTGTTCTGTTTGAAAGACGTATCCTGCCTTTGTGTAGGGTTTATATAAGGCTTTGTCAGTTACATGGGGCTTATCATTGCAATGCTAAGCACATACAGAATATTTCAGAGTAGCTGCTTGTTGGACAGACCTAACTCATGCTCAGCTCTGCTAATAGGACTTGTGTGGGATGAGGTCATGGTCTCAGCATATCTGATACGACATGGAAACATTTTGTTCCCTGGTGCAATCAGAAGACGCAGCATCCATTCTAACCCTGCAATAACTTAGCAACAGCAGGATGTGCTCGTATGACCGAAACGTGCAATTAACTCCCACTTCACAAGGTTTACAGCTCAGAAACTCTGCTACCTGTGGCTTCTTTCAAATGTCACAGCATGCTTTCTGAGTGATTTGAGCAACTGATTTGCTATGCAGACCTACATGCTTTTTGTCTTTTTTTTTTTTTTTTTTTTAATTTAAGGCATTTCAATAAGGTTAATCAACTCTCACTGTATAAGTAGCTGCCACAGATAAATTAGATTTTTTTTAGTAGGCTGAGTATTTTTTTCTTTTTTTTTTCTGTTAAGAGTCTTCATTATCTCAGGTCATTACCTGGGTTTACAACCTACTTTAAGTGCACAATCACATCTATCCTCAAAGGTAAAATTGCTGATTATCCCATACTCTTTGTAAGTTGGTGCATTTTTTCACATGACAGGGGAAAGGACAAACAAACCACGGAGTGACAAAACTTGAACTATATTAACTTACCTCACAGAAAGTATGAAAACAGTCTTTATACAGCATCAGCCATCCATAGCCAGGATGATCCCCATAGTCTATCTGCCAAATGTAGTCCCATACATCCCTGAAGCAAGCCAGTCTTTGGCTATGTCCACAATACTGTGCTATTCTTGGCCAGATTACTCATGTGCCCTAACAGAGGGCAAAGACAATGCTTAAACTTCTCATGACTCATAAAAAACCAGGAAGGACTTTTAGCATGATAAATTGTTTCTCAATTTTGAGCACAAGAGAAAAGCTGAAGATTAATGATAGGTTCAACTCTGAATTTTGATGAGGGGAGAAATGCTGTGCTAACAAAACTGTTGAGAACAACTAACAGCAAAGACAGAAATGAAAAAAACATTAGACCTTACTTGTTCTAATGCAACAGGATGAACAGACAAACATTTTTTTGTGCCCAAGAAGATACTTACTTTTCCAACAGAGTTTGTGAAACAATAACATTTATGTTGACGGTAAAGAAACACAATAACTAATTGGGAAAAATTAGTCATACACAAGAGGGAGATAAACATGTTTACATTCAAATTGCTATTTACAAATAGCAAAGTAACTGCCAAAGCATATAACAGCATGAAGATGTTTTTGAGCTCTGTAAAAAGAAAGAAATGAATGACAAACCAGTGACTCCTATAGCAGGTAAAGTGAAAGCCATTTCTTCTATATGTCTGGAGCCTAAAAGAAATATACAATATCAATATATGGAATTTAATTATACAAGAAAACAAAGATTTGATTTGATCTCAAAATGGCCCAGACACACTTTGGATTTGCTTCTTCATCTATGAAAATGCTGACATTTTCTTATCTTGCTGTATTTGTGTACAAGGACACTTTACAATTCATTTCAAATTTATGTAAAAGCCATGTCTTTTATTGATTTTAATGAGCCCGAAATGCAAAAATATAGTCAGCTTTCTGCATTTTTGGAGCACATAGAGGCAACTGCTTTTGTTCCTATGACCAGAACAGTGACAGAAACTTCTCTTGTGCTGGGATTACTCAGGAATAAGCAGCTGTAACCACTAGTTCAAAAAACCTGTTGTCAGCACATGCCCCTTAAACCTTGGCCCATCCACAAAGTCCACAAAGCTTTCTGCTTGCAGAAATGAGCAATTTCTCAAATCTGCTGATTCAAACTGGTATGAATGGGCTCCGAGGACTTCACAAGCATATTTGGCTGTCTCAAACACTGTGAAGGCCACAGAAGGACTTTGCTGTAAGATAAGCACAGAAAGGAGAGACAGGATGGTGCTAACTCTAGGTCTGGTTAGCTCATCCTGTTTATGGCATCCAGACAAAAATTACCACTGTGGCAAACTGTAAAGAAGCAACTACTCATATGCCTGTCACTTGTCAAACAAATATCACCTCAAACTATGGGTGAGATGGCATCTGTGATCACCAACATATGCTGAAGGCTTGGCCTTGAATGTGACGTGAAATTTAAACTGTAAGTTAAGTCACCACAGTGGGAACTTGGGATAAAATAAAGGTGGTACCGTTGTCTGGGTGTTATCACAGACATAGGGTGAGGTTAGCAAAGCTGGGGGAGTATAATGTATCACTGATAATGAACAGAAAGAATGCAGAATTTATGTGGCAACACAACAACTGCACTGAAATCAGTTCTGACTGAGTAAAAGGTAATTCCAGCAGGGGAAGATCATGACTACTGACTCACAAACCAGCAACTCAAGAAACCCAAGAACTCAAAAGAAAAGACTGAGCATACATTAGAGAATATGTATTAGTATTAGACAACTGTGTAGCCAAATAGCATTTATTCACTTTGTTAAAATGAATAAATAGTGAAAATTTTAATGACCTTGGGACCCCCACCATGAAGAAGCCCAGGGTGAAGAAGGACAAACAGGATGCCACTGGATGCATGGGTGGTGACTGTCTTTTACTTGATCTCTCTCTCACTGTCTCTTTTTCCTCTCTTTTCTATTTCTTTCTATCTGTCTAACTCTAATTCATTGCTTAATAAAATCCATATTGTTTATTTCAACAAATGGTCTCATTTGCACCTTAATTAGCATGGAATTGATATCAATATAGATATTAAACAAGACTGGCCTCAATACTGAACTCTGGGGAACACCACTTGTGATTGGGCTCCAGCTGAATGGAACTCCATTCACCACCACCACCCTCTGGGCCCGGCCATCCAGACGGTTTTTAACCCAGCAATGAGTGGACCTGTTCAAGCCACTGGCTGACAGCTTCTCCAGGATAATGCTATGGGAAATCAAGTTGAAAGCTTTACTGAACTCCGTCTAGAAAATACCCACAGCCTTTCCCCCATCCACTAAGCGGGCCACCTTGTCAGAGACAGAGATCAGATAATGCCCCATGATCTTCTTCCTTGGCACCAAGGTCAGAGTGAAAAGGCTATAGTTCCCCAAATCTTCCTTTCAGCCTGTTATGTAGATGAGCATCACATTTTCTAACTTCATAGAGTATGCTGAGTTAGAAGGGACCCACAAGGATCATGAAGTCGAGCTCCTGGACCTGCACAGGACCATTCCCAAGAGTCACACCATGTACCTGAGAGTATCATCCAAATGCTTCTTGAACTCTGTCAGGCTTGGTGCTGTGAACACCAAGGCTGTGAGGAGCCTGTTCTAGTGCCCAACCACCCTCTGGGTGAAGAACCTTTTCTTGATATCTAACTTAAACCATCCCTAACAGAGATTCATGCCTTTAGCTTGAGTCCTAGCTTCAGTCATGAGAGTGAAGAGATTAGCACCTGCCCCTTGTCCTTCCTTCATGAGGATGTTGAAGTTAGTGGTGAAGTTTTCCTTCAGTCTCCTCTTGTCCAGGCTGAACAGATCAAGTGACCTCAGCTACTCCTCATATGGCTTCCCCTCAAGGCTCTTCACCAGATTCATTGGCCTCCTTAGGACACTAACAGCTTAATAGCTTTCTTATATTGTGGCACCCCAAACTGGGCACAGTACTCCAGGTGAGGCTGCCCCAGTGTAGAGTAGGGCGGGACAATCCCCTCCCTCAACTGGTTGGCGATGCTTTGCCTGATGCCCCCCAGAACACGGTTGGCCCTCCTGGCTGCCAGGGCACTGCTGACTCACATTCAACTTGGCATTGACCAGGACCCCCAGGTCCCTTTCCATAGTGCTGTTCTCCAGCCCCTCATTCTGTACACACAACCAGGATTGTCCCATTCCAGATGCAGGAACTGGCACTTCCCCTTGTTAAACTTCATATGGTTGGTGACTGCCCATCTCTCATTTGTCTGGGTCTCTCAGCAGGGCCTCTCTGACTTTGAGGGAGTCAACAGCTCCTCACATTCTAGTGTTGTTAGCAAACTTACTATCATTTCCAGTCCTCTGCCAAAGTCATTAATGAAGATGTTGAAGACAACTGGGCTGAGGATGGAGTCCTGCAGAACCACATTAGTGAACAGATGTCAACCTGATGTTTTCCCATTCACAATAACTTGTTGTGCCTGAACCGTGACCAATTGTAAATCATCATGCAACATTTATCCAGCTGTGTGCTGGACATTTTGTCCAGAAGGATACTTCTGAGAGACAGTATTAAAAACTTCTCTGAAGTCCAAAAAGGTTGAGATGGAAACCATTTTGCTGTTTTCATATAGGTAAGAATTATTTTCCCCTTGCTTTGTGTTTTGGCAGAAAATGATGGTTCTGATTCCAGGGAAATGGATACGGCAGCAAAGACAGCACCAAGTATTTTGACAAGATTTGCAGTCTTGTAAAACAGCTATTTGTGTGTGTCATTTATATCTTCTCCACAGGACAATTCTGTCTATTCCTGGTTTTCCACCCAACCAGTTAGTCTGCAGCAACAGATTCAACTCAAATTCCGAGTCAGGAAATTGGCCAGAGATGCAACTACAGTAGTGATTTCAGAGCAGACATATCCAGAGGACATCCCGTTAGGTCATCCTGAGCTCAAATGAGAGTCCCACACAGGTGAGTGCATGTAGCCAACACCATCTACTAACTCCAATTTTTAATAAGCCCACCTAATGAAAACATTATTTCTTTAAAAAGTAATTTTTAGAGTTTGCCAGCTGCCATGGTTTTAGTATTGAGTGAATCTGTTAAATACATCCAGTGATATTAGCATAATTGCTAGCTATAGTAACTATAGCTAGTAATAACTATAGCCCCTTTCCTGCAACAGCTGCAAAAAAAGAAAACTTTTAGGTATTTGAACAGCCTTCTCACCTCTGCTAGATCAAGTTATTCACACTGGTCAGTAATATTAGTACTAAGATGCATGTTTCTCCAAGATTATAGTCCATACATCTGAGCATGAGGACACAGGACTTTTTAAAATTTATATATAGCATCATAAAAATGTAATTATTGTAAGTCAGTTTTTACTTTTCTACCATAATAAATATTCCATATTTGAGTCCCAGTTACCAAATTTTAAATAGTAAAATGTATTCCATATTACCTACTTAAACAACTGCATTTTTAAAATTGAAAAATGAAATTGAAATAAGTACCTATTGACAAATAAAATAAATGGGGAGAAGAGGAAAGAAAACATAAATTTTACCTACTACTTCATTTTCTATGAAACTGTAATGTATAAAACATGGGCCGTCATTCCTGTGCTGGGGCTGGCTGGCAAAGGAAAAGATAGCTGTTCCAGTGTCACAGAGTAAGCCTGCATCTATAACACCCAATTTTTTAATATATTAATTTAAAGAATAAAAAAAATCTATCTTCACACTAGGAAGGCACTCACACACAGAGGGTAAGAAATTAAAATAAATGCTAACAGATCTTTATTTATGTTGCTCTCTTGAATCCACTTGTGACCTTCAGTAAATTTTCTTCCTGAAGATCAATTTCTTCATCCCATGAAACAAACAAACAGCATTAATTTTACTTTATACCATTCCTGTTATCCACTGAAATCACCTGAAGTGAACTAAAGCCCTCAAAAAGCATAATGACCATTACATTTTCTCATTAGCATCAGAGAAAGCAGTAGTTGAAAGCAGGTCATGCATAGTTCATAATTTCCTATCAGTTAATTATAAATCTCATAAATATCTTCTTCCTTAAGAAATAAAGGCTCATTAAGCCCTCTGTAACCCATGCAGTCTATTAGCATGTTAAAAATAAATTGAAAAAGATAAAAACTGCCAAGTAAACTATAGAATTTTTTTAAGCCTAACTTACAGGGAAATTCAGTTACTGCAGAGAAAATTATTTTTTCCTGCAAAAATTTATTCTGATTACAGAATTGTGTTAACTCAGATAATGGGGAAAAAATCCCCAAACAACCAACCCAAACCAGAAGAGCAGTCTCTCTGATACTGATGCCTAAAATCCTGGAAAATAGGCACTCAGCAAAACGTTAATGGAGAAAGATAGACAATACCTTTATTGGGAG
>JAWWEW010000131.1:37016609-37027372 GCA_035583185.1 Anabacerthia variegaticeps | reverse complement strand
CCTTCAGAAAGCCTGAGAATATGTGAGAAAATCACTTTAGTAACTTCCAACACCACTTAATATGTGAGCAAGAAAACTCATACTTCTAAAACTCTAAAGATCCACAAAATGCACACCAAACCCTCTAAAAATCCACAAAAATACACATCAACGATACACACCAAACCCTTAGGCATCAATACTACAAAAAATTACTCTTATTATATTTCCTGTATTCTATTCTTCATTGTACAATTTATATTCTGGTTTTGTGTTAAAGAACATTGTTGGTTGGTTTGTTTGATTTTGGGTTTTGTTTTCCCCTGGACTTTCTCATGGTTTTCAAGTCTTTCAGCTGGTCTAATACTTGATTTTTTTTGTGATCATAACTAAGAATGAGCAAAGATGAAGAGAGTTTATTTACACAGAGTAATTTTTACAAAGAATATAACCTTTTCTATGTTTGTTTTAAATTATCTACCATTTTTTACCATTATTATGAGTAAAAACATGAATTCTGTCTTTGCCTAAGGTGGACTAAATTCAACAAAAGAGAGTTTCTGTTTTTAAATCATACCCAGAGCCATTTTCTATTTGAACTGGGTATGTATTTATAACATACACCATAGATTAGAATTCTGCACCAGCTGTGTAGGGGAATGTTTGATGAAACAAAGTTACTACCCATGATCAATCTTCTTGGAATAATTTCTACATCACCGCAGTTCAGAAGTATATATGCACACACACATAAAAGCACACGCACGCACTTAAAGAAAAATGGTTTATAAAGATAATCAGTGTGTATACTTTCTTATCTGACAATGCCTGTAACTTCAAAAATTAAAGGAATCAAGTTTAGTATGTGAAGCCCTGAGCCTATAGATTGAAACTAGTTTAGAATGATACAGATTATGAATAACTCACTTTTGGTATCTTATTTACTTTTTAAAAAATGACCAATTCTCACACAATTAACAAAGATTTTTTTATTTTAAAAATGTGAAATATAGCTTCTTAGCTCTGAAATGAATACAGTGGGGTTTTTTTACAGCAATAGCCCTAAAATTCTATTAATGTATTTTTATAAAAATCTTTTGATGTCTCCTCAATTACAGAACAAAAGCAACACAATGTAACTGAAAAATGTTATTTCTCTAACAAACACCCTTCCAATCCAGTGGAAGATTCAATTTATGTAAATACATTAAAAAGGAATGTTTATGTATTTTCCAAAACTGGACTTCAAAAGAATAATAGGAATTTTATACTTCAGTTTTACTTTTTAAGATAAAATTGATCTTGCAATTTCAAAAACAAATATTTTCATAGAATGGAAAGTGTCTGTTTTACTTGTGAAATACAGTTGATAATTTATTTTTAGGCTTTATTTTTTATAATTTCAAAGAATTGCTTAAATCATAATTAAAAGGTTTTGTCACCCTAATGAAATAACAGATAGAGTAGATTAACTTCACATGTCAAAGAAGATGGAGAAATATACATGATTTATTTTGGAACCTGATTCTGTAAAAATAATTTTCTGTAAGAGACAGCATGTATGTTGTATGTGGCATATGCAGAGAAGACCTGACTTCTTTCCAGCACATGCCTTTGTACACACACTCTTGCAGTTTCTCACTGCAACTCTTCTGTTACATGGTGAGCAAAGTCAAATTCTGGAAACCCCCTCCGAGTCATTTTATTTACAACTGACCCATAGGGTGTTTAACCAAATAGGTTCAGTTGTCACTGTTGACTTGTCAAATAAAGGGAGGCTTATTTGGTGAAGTAAGTTGACTTTGCCAAAAGCAAGATCAGAGAATGGACATCAGAGAGGGGGATCATTGTTTCTTTTTAAATAGCACTGATGTTCATAAAAGTAGACTCTAAACAGCATTCTTTTATAACCTGTTTAAGCAAAAGCAATATATTATCCTATCTTCTGACATAGAATCTGGTCCAAATCACAGAATCCATATGGTTGGAAAGGACCACAGAAGATCATCTGTTTTGACCTCCCTGTTCAAGAGCATTGTCCTAGAGCACATTGCACAGGATTGGGTCTTGAATATCTACAGGGAGGAAGAATTCACAACCTCTCTGGGCAATCTGTTCCAGTGTGCGGTCACTACACAGTAAAGTTCTTTATCATGTTTAGGTGGAACTTCCTGCGCATCAGTTTCTATCTATTGCCTGACACCACTAAGAACCTGGCTCCGTCCTTGATATCCTCCCTTTAGACACTTACAGGCATTGATGAGCTCTCCTCAGTTGCCTCTTCTCAAGACTGAACAGGCCCAGCCTGTCCTCATCAATCAAATGCTCCAGTCACTTAACATTCTTTGCTGCCCTTCACTGGTCTGGCTCCAAGAATTCCATGTTTCCTGTGTGAGGAGCCCAGAGCTGAACAGAGTACTTCAGATGCAGCCTCACACGAGCTGAGTAGAGGGGCAGGATCACTTCCCTGAACCAGCTGGCAATGCTCTTCCTCATGCACCCCAGGATATCACTCACCTTCCTGGCTACAAGGGCACACTGCTGGCTCATGGACAGATTACTGTCCAGCAGGGCCCCCAGGTCCTTCTCCACAGCACTGCTCTCCAGCAGGTCAGCCCCCAGCCTGTACTGGTGCATGGGGACATCATTCCCAGATGCAGGACCCTGCCTTTGCCTTTGTTGAACTTTAGTGGGTTCTTCTCTGCCTCCAGAATGAGGCACTTCATCACTTTTCCAGAGACTCAGGTGAGATTAATTGGCTAATAGTTCCCTGACTCTTTCTTCTTCCCCTTTTTGAAGACCAGGGTGACATTTGCTTTCTTCCAGTCCTCAGGCACCTCTCCTGATCACCACAATCTTTCAAAGATAATCATGAACAGCTTCACTGTGGTGTCTGCCAGCTCTCAGTACTCATGGATTAATCCCATCACAGCCCACAGACTTGTGGATGTGACGTCTGTCTAGGTGTTCTCTATCCCAACCCTCCTAGACCAAGGGAAATTCTTCCTTCCAACATTCCTTAACCTAAGCCTCATTTATCAGTGTTGCAATCATTAGTCTAGAAGGAACTATCAAGTTATGTTTCCTTGACTTCAGCACTAGTAGTAATGACAGAGCACAAGAGTGAACCAACTGAAATGAAATAAAGAAAGAGTGCTTGTTAGTTGGGAGTAGCATTCCATTAAACTAAAATTTGGCTTGAAGGATCAATGATGTCTCCAATTTCACAATGGAACTTATGAAAAAGAAAACTGGTAGGCTAAAGTCATGTTAATGCTGCAGTGAAAATTCGACTTTGTTGTTTGTGATGTGTTACTGAGTTTATAGTCATCCTATTTAACTGATAAACTTCAGATTTATACTTGTAATCTCCAAAAAAAAAAAAAAAAAAAAAAAAGTCCCACCAATGGACTGACAGGGTCTTTGATGACAGACTTCGTCTATGATTTTGTCTCCTCCAAACTGGTTATTTCTTACAACACGTTTCCACTAACACAGCACATTGGGCAGATATCAGAATGTCCACGTTGTACATTGCTCCTGCTGAGGTCAGAAACATTCTATTGTGTTTAAAAGATAGGAAACTGCTAACAGGCTTTGTTGAATGGGGACGGTAAAAGGAGGCCCAAGAGAGCAGCAACAAGCAGTTGTTAGCTAACAGCAACAGCATCTTTTTAAACTGGAAGTTTCTGTTAATTTAAAAGGAGGTATAGAAAGAACTCTGGAAACCCTTGTTTCAGGAAGAAGTTGCTGTAATCAGGGACTAGATGCAGATATTTTATAAAACAAAAACTGTCTTCGCTGTCTCCATAGTAACAATAAAAATATTTTAACTCAATGTTTCATATTATCCTCTTGACCAAGTAGAAATTTTTACTGCCTTTTTTTTTAAGTAATAGATTCTTAGGTGAAGTAATTATTTGAATGAAAAAAACCTCCAAACCTGAAAATCAATATTTGGCCACAGATGTAGTTCAGCCAGACAGTGTATATTTTGAAATAATCACTGAGCTGTGAAATTAACAATTGAACCAATAAATTGGACATTTTATCTTCTTTGTTTCAAGAGTAATTCTTATAAGGCTTCATCAGTAGAAAAATTCAAAGTAGCTAAGTGTAAAAGGAAACTAAATTTCCTGTAAGAACATTCAAAAACAATGGTTACCAAGGAAAACAAATAATGTTAATTTCATTTAATCTAGCAGTAATTGGCTTCTGTAGAATTGCCGAGTGTAACTTTAAGAAGAAAAAACAGAAAAAGCAATACAAAACAACAAAAAAAAACCCCAAACCTTTGTAGTGATGGTAGAGCTTATGCTAATAAAACTATATAAATAAATACTGTGAGTTTATCCAGATGATAAAGGACACACAGAGTGAAAAATACAGTCATTAACAAAAGTCCTTTCGCAGGTTTTTAAGACAAGGCAAACTAATTACTGTTGTTAGGTACACTATATACCTATTTTGATTAGGGGATCAATTTACAGTAGACAAACTTTCGTTAAAAAAACCAAAACAAAACCTACAAGAAAAAAAAATCCCAGAGTTCTCATCTGTTGTAACTATTCTCCTCTCCTACTGGCAACATCTGCAATAATGAACCTTTATACTACCACAACCCTGCTTGAGTGTAGACTCAAAAAATTATTAAACTGTAACTTTAGTCTTTGCCCAAATATAGAAACTGCTTTTGTACCTTGTTAAGAAAAGGTCAAAATTTACATAGGAGTTGTCAGCTAGCTGAAAACTGACTAGCAAGGCACCAGCACAACCAGATAAAAATTTCAGTTTCTTTGTAAGCTGCAGCCTTGCCAATTTTGCACCATACAACAGCATACTGCATAACCTCATTCACACTTGAGACACCTTTCTGTGAACGGTGCCTTACGCACCAGGAGCTGCAGTGGAAAAACGTGATTATCTCCTTCAAACACCATAATATCTATTGGACTTTTGTCCGTTCAGGTTTTTTTTTTTATCCCTTCCAGCTACACTAGAAATTAAAAACACACAGTTCAAAACACACCTGTGTTTGCCTACTTTAGACTGTGATCATTCTGGTTACTCTTACAATCTCTCAATAGCCATGCCATTTAACTCCTGGCCAGTGGTCCTAAACTTGATGCAAGAAAGTTCTTCTCTTCCATTTATTTGCCAGATGAGGAAAACAGAAGCCAAATTGACTTCTGTTACTATAATAAAGCTCCCTTTTTTAATGTCTAAAACTTTTTATTTTGGTGGGCAGTAAAAATTGACAGTTCTTACCTTGTAAAGGGTAATATAGGTAAGACAAAGCTTTTAATCTGACCACACCTGAACATTAGGACTACCAGTGTCAGGTCACCTCTCGTTGATCTTTCTCTGTGGGATTGTCCTGTTTGTGCTTGGCTGATCTATTTCATCAAAAGACTCAGTGGTGTATGTTATTAGGTAACAGTATGTTCTTTTAATAACTGCTGTCATACCATAGGAAATTCCCCTTTTATCACAACCACCTCTTTTAAGGCATTATTTTCCACTTGAAATGCTATTGAGAAAGACTATACTTGCCTAAGGTAATACAAATGTATTATCTCTCAGTAGCACGAAGATAAATATATGGCACTCTTCAGAGCAATACTTCTTTGCAAACAGACCATATAAACAAGATCTGTGAGCTAATTTCTTTCAAAAGGTCATGAGCTGATGCTATCTAGGAGAATTATTGCATGGAAAGTCAAAGTAAAGAGTTAAATATGTTGAGTCTGAGGCAGAAGGAAACAGGAGAGCAGAGGGAAGATACGTATTCAAATAATAAGTTCTTTAGAGAGGGTAAAGCTCAGTAAATCCTGAGTAAAAACAAAAGCTTTCAGGAATAAAAACTTCATAGAAAATTTATCATGTAAGACTTAATGGAAGACCATAAGCAGAGATTCTCTTAGATGCCATAATACAAAGGACCCTTTCCATTTCTCACAGTTATGCTGACTTGCTTTGCTGCTACTTGCTTTGGAGAAGCAAAAATAACTATTTGCAGCCAGCCCTGAGTGCTATAAACACAGGAAGAATGAAAACATGGTGTGTGTGCACACACAATGCCACTGAAGATGAATGACTTGAGTTCTGTAATGGACCAGAGAGCCCGCATTTCTCTCTCAAATCTTTGCAACATCCATGACTTTCCCAGTCAGGAAAAAAACAGTCCTTTCACTGCTCCATCAAAACTCTGAATGCTCATGCAAATAACTAGAGGTCTGTGGCTTCTCTCCAGGTTACATTACCCCACCAATTTGTTAGGATCATCCTGCTCTTCATTTGTGCCAGTTCCAACCAGCTGCAGACCTAAATAATTTTCTCACACAGGTTCCTCTGAAGCTCGTCTCACCCCTACCCCGTAGCATTCATGAAACAATGTTTTCCTTCCTTTTGTCCTGTATGAAAGCAACATCTTTCTTTCACAGAGCTTTCTGTGATGTTATGGGATAAAATATCAATTTTTTCCATCCTTGATAGAAAAAAACATTTGTTCTGGATTCTGAATAAAAGAACTCTACACTTTCAGTACAGCTGGAAAAATATTTCATTTGAATGTTCTTTTATTTTCCTCAAAGAGAACATACTTATAAATTTATTTGTCCCTTCTTGAACAAATATTATGAAGGGAACGTTGTCTTCTGAGCTATGGGTCACAGTTTAGAATTGGAAAGGTCCAGAGTCTAAAGGTACTCTGCTCTGCAAGTGGCTCAACATGTCAGCCTAGAATTTCATTCTCTCTTCACAATTTTCCAATTTTTAAAGAATTTACTTAAGTTTAGAATGTACTCAAGGCTAGAATAGAATCCCAGAAGGAAGGGGGAAAAAAAAAAGGGAAAAAAAAAAAGATTGGAAGACATTAAAGAATACCTGACAGCCTCATAATTAGGACAATTCCTTGTATAACTGGACAAAATAGACTTATTCAATGCAAAAATTTAAACCTCTAGGCCATTTAAACTTATACCCAAATGACAAGCCTCTCAATATATCCTGAAAACATAACAGCTACTACTGTGTTTAATAAAGAAAGCTGGCCAGCCTTTAAGTCTCTTATTTTTCATCTTCATATGATGCAGTTCTGTGGGAAAGATGAGATGAAATGTAGGCATACTAAATTGCTGATACCTAAAATTCAAATATGTTATTTTAGCACTTCAAATGGTCACCTAATCTCTCTTGGAAGGAAGGCAATTTTTTTCTTGGAGACAAATATCAAGATGTTGGAGATGGAGACTGGGGTAACAGTTTTCTTGCTCAAGTCATATTGGTTTGCATACACCACAAATCCAGTCTAAGACTGTAGTTGAATACAGGCCAGACAAAACTTATAAGACTTCAGAGGTACAAGTAAATAGATTGCCAGAGGCCACCATAAAATATTTTAATGGACCTATCAATATAAATTCACTTCTAAAGTACTTACAAGAAAGGACTAAAATCAGTTCAAGAGTAATAAAGTAGCAGTTCCAGCTTGAACTCTAATTTATTAAAAAGATTAGAAATACCACCAAAAAGTCACAGAAAAATATGCATGGTCAACTGCAGATTTTTCTTTTTAATATATGGCAGACATTCATAATCTCTATTTCATATGATCCTGGAAAGGTCTCTGTTCTTCCATTTAAATGTCACAAACAAACTACAAGGAGAGGAAAGTAAAAATAAAGCACTATTCTCAATCATAAACTAAAATCCTTCAAGAAGTTAAAATAAGAGGTGTTTTTGACATCTTGTGGCAGGTTGATCCTTCATGGACACCAGGTGTCCACCAGCAACACTCTGTCACTCCCTTCCTCACTCGGACAGGAGAAAGAAAATATAATGAAAGGTGTGTAGATTGAAATATGAGCAGGGAGAGACCACTCATCAATTACTGTCACAGATAAAACAGACTTCACTCCCAATTGTCTCTACCTCCACCCCCAGCAGTGCAGGGGGGAAGGGAACGGGGGCTGCTGTCAGTTCATCACATGTTGTTTCTGCTGCTGCTTCCTCCTCAGGGGAAGGACTCCTCATGCTTCCTCTGTTCCAGTGTGGGATCCTTCCCACAGTAGACAGTGCTCCACCAACTTCTTCCAAAGTTAGTCCTTCCCTCTGGCTGCAGTTCTTCACAGACTGCTCCACTGTGGGTCCCTTCTGGGGTCACAAGTCCTGCCAGAAAACCTGCTCTGGCATAGGTTCCTCTCTCTTCATGTGTCCATACATCAAGCACCAGCTTCCTACAGAGTCCCAGCCTCCTTCAGGCATCCACCTGCTACAGCGTGGGGTCTTCTGCAGGTTGCAGGTGATGCCTACTTCACCATGGACCTCCATGAGTTACAGAGGGACAGCTTGCCTCACCATCGTCTTCATTTGAAGGGGAATCTCTGCTCCAGTACCCTGGGGCACCTCCTCTCCCTCCTTTTTCATTGAACTTGGTGTCTGCAGAGTTGTTGCTCTCAGATTCTCACTCCCTTCTCTGGCTGCGCTTGCACAGGTTTTTGGGTTTTTTCCCCTCTTAAATCTGTTAACCCAGGACGTCAACCACCATTGCTGATAGTTAGCCAGCAGCAGATCTTCAGTATTGATTTCCCATCTATCTTCCAACCTACCTGTCCCAGAACATATTTTCCACCACAAGAGAGACTTGAAAGCAAAACTACATTCCATTTTTAAGTTGGAAGAGCTTAAACAATGTCCAAACTACAGCAGGAGAAAAAGATCCTTCCACACATGTGCTATGTCCTTTCTTTCCTCCATGTTTGAGAGCTTCCCTTACACTATCTGTCTTCCAGCACAGGACCCAACACTTGCCAATATAATACTTCTTAAGCTCATGAAATAGGACTGAACAACAGAAAAACTCTGAAGAAAAAAGTATAGGACATTTCTAAGGACAACGGACTGCCTGTTAAAGTCTCTAAGTTAACATGTGAATCATTTATCCTCTCAGTAAAATATCAGACATTATCTATATCATGTTACAGTGATTGCTGTACAATTATAATAATATAATAATTATGACCTGTCATTTTTAGCTGGGTTTTGTGCATTTTTTCATTAGGAAGTGCTCTGGAATTAAAGATAATTGATTTTCATTGAACTTGTATGCATATTGTTTCAACAGAAATGTTTTGATTTCTGAAATATGATGACCACTCCTTGATTTTTTTTTTTTTTAAAGTAAAAAAATTAAAGAATCAAGTGACAGCTGTTAAGGTTTGAATTTTGAGATCTAGCTGACTGTGGCTAAACAACCTGAGACGTAAAGTAGTTCTCTTTCCCTCAAGAACGTAATTATTCAACACTAATGACGAAGGCAGAACTGTGAACTAACAATGAAGTGTGGCACTTCTGCTAAAGTAATATGCAAAAAGAAGACAAAATAAGTCTCATATTTCACTACAACAATATTTGCTCTCGAAAACTCCAATTTGGTGGCATTAAAATTCATGTTTGAATACCACAGGAACGAAGAATAATTACACATTTACTTTGTTGAACATAAGATTACACTAGGCAATGAAGCTTATGAAGTATTTATCCTCTTACTGACAATCAAAGAAGCATCTTAGGCAAGGTCATTTTATGCAAGTGTGCCATATCAAAAGGAATTTTTCTATTCAATTTCTTCTAGATTTTTGTTTAACTGAAAAAAAAATTAGTTATGAAATAAAGACAAACCAAAATAGCTTAGGAGAAAAGGAGTAAGAGATCTGTTTGCACATGTCCTGGATGATGCAACTAAATGAAACAGCATTTAGCTTTGGCAAAAGATGCATACCTGAGTGGGCTTGGATCACTTGTTTATTGAAAAGCGAATATTCATCTATCAATGCTATCACAAATTTTTAGAGTTGTAATCAGCACTAAGCAACATCTTAAGCCATTTTTCTTTGACTACTTGGGGAAAAGAAGGCTTTTCTGGTTTGTTTCCAGCTTTAATTTGAGCCATTTTTAATGAGCCATAATTGCCAGAAAGTAAAATTGGTAGAAATGTTAGCCTGGAAACTATTTCCTCTCCCCCACTCAAATTTTATACACAGAAATTGTGAGTAATCATGAGTAATCTGCCTTAAAAGGCCCACACTTCCAATTGATAGTTTCTCAAATGCTTCACTAGTCACTGAGCATTGAGAAAACTGAGAAAGAACTGATTGCATAAGCATAAAAGTGTATTAAGTCTTAATTTTACTATAGATGCTGTATTATTTTTCATCATAAAGTTTTGAAATTTCAGAAAGATAAGCGTCAAAAGATTTAACACCAGCTATTAAGATGAAATTAAGCCATGACTCATTCTAACAATAAATGTGTCTGATCCATGCACCTATTTATTGAGTCTAGGTTTTAGACAGTAGGCTCTACTGAAAGCAGAAAATTGAAAAGAAATCAATTGGTTTTAGTGTCTTGTATATTTCTGCACTCCACTGCAAAGTCCAGGGTACAGGACCAAAACTGTCCAGCTAAAAATTCACCAAATCCAGCATTTATTCAAAAATGTATTACTTGACACATGAAATTCAATAATAACGAATCTAAGTCAAACTGTTGACCAGAATGTTTAATTCTTCCTTACATACAAAACACTTCAAACATTCTGCATAAAAAGAAGTTTAAAAAACTAATTACTTGCAGAACACTACTGCTCATCACAGATCTTTACAGTGCTGCAAGACTTCCTGATGCCTTAGGGGTTTTATGTATTTTTAGATTTTTATACAGCTATGTAGTTTCTTACATTTAGAGTACCTAGCAGCCTCTAACCCTGTGCTAGCTGTCTTAAG
>JAWWEW010000131.1:36998370-37016509 GCA_035583185.1 Anabacerthia variegaticeps | reverse complement strand
GGAACCAAGGGAAGTTCTGGGTATGGACATTTCTTAGATTGGATGCAACCTTTAGATATGATAATTGAGTAGTGTTACAAAATAGTATGCTGCCACGTAGGAAAACAGCTCTTACACCCTGTTGACATTCTCACACACACACACATATACACACAGTCTGTGTGCCTGCCATGCTCCTGCTGCCCAGCCTGGTGAGGTGCCCTGTCTCCCCCACCCCCACCACCCAAAAAAGTGGTGGTGGGAGAGCTCAAAAGAGCTCAACATCGCTTCTGTTTGAAAAGGAAGGTTTTCCCTCCCTTGCTCTCCTAAGGGAGGTGGGGGGAGAAGATGTTTCCCCTCCCTGGTTCTCCCGGGCCAGACCTCAAGAACCTCAAGTTCTGCTTGAAGGAAGACAAGACCAGTAAAGGGAACTGGATACCAGCAGGAGCTGCTGGGGTAGCTGAGCACTGCAGGGGAGCAGCTGCAAAAGTGATTTTCTCCCTTGTTTACAGTGGATTAGAAGGTGAGCTGACTTGGGCCCAGATGTTGCCAGAGTCAGTTTCCCAGCCTGTGGGTAAACGGATCTTTCACCTGGGAGGGGCAGGTTGCTGCCCCTTGTGCTTCAGTAAAGACATGGCAGAGTGGCTCAGGGGTTGGCTGGAACCAGCTGGTACAGCTGGAATGAAAGGGACACCTTTTGGATTAATTTACTCTGTGTGTTTTTGAAGCAGTGGTGCTTGGAAAAAGAGCTCACATGGTATTCCTGAGGCCGTGAGTTCAACCTAGCACTGGTCTTTTCTATCTGTTACTTGTCAACAGGGGTTTTACTCTTTTATACTTTTACACTCTTTTTATACTCTTTTATAGTCTGTACCCCAAAAACCCTATAAGTAAAAGAACTCTACTTTACCCAAATAATGTTGTCTTGGAAAGTTTTTTCCTTCCCCTTACGACAACACTACATAATTCTAATATTCAGAGCTCAAACCCAGAAATACAATATATCTGTCTTAAAACTCTCTCACACTAAAACTTTGCCAGGAATAAGATCCAGCTCAAGAACTCTCCAAAAGTGTAGTTTAGAGGATACATGAGTTTTCCAAAACATAAGGGGGGTGGGGAAGGGGAATCTTCTGTTTTTGTTGAAAAGAACATGTGTGATTTAGCAGATTCTCTGTAGGGCCAAGAGTTAGATGTGGTATATTCTGAAGATAAAAAGTTATCTTCATTTATTCTGTTGGACTATATATCATAGAAGGATTGCAAAGAGTTGCACATGAAGTTTGTAGCAGCATTAACAAAAAAAAAAACAACAAAAAAAACCCAAACATTCTGGAGTTTGATTAACTGTAAGGAATATATTTCAATAGCTAGTTGTATACCACTTAGAATTGAAGTAACTTCTGGTTTTGCAACTATAGACCTACAGCAAAGAGTTGGAGAAAGACCTAGTCGCAAGCATTTTCTTTTTTCATCTGCCCTAGTACAAGCTAGAAAATTCCCAATTATGCCTTATCCTTGTAACAAATCAGGTCAGAGGCAACACAGAGACCATGACATTATCAGATCGACATGCAAGCTACATTTAACAATCCATACCACAGAAGTTCACTGGGCTGTTGTAAGCCACTTCAGACTATTTTGACAAATAAGGATAAAAGTAAATATGAATAAATTCATAGTTTTCCCCTTTTCTGTAAGATATAACTTGATTATTTTATAAATAATTTCAGGGCCAGTAATTGACAATAGGTGATCAGTTTTCTGGCCAGAAGTTTATTCCCCCAAGGAGTTATTTGTACCCTGAAACCATGTAATGGTGAGGAAAAAGCCGATTGCTGGTTTTATAGAAATGTTCTTAAAGAGTATACTTGAAGGTTCTGTTGAGATAAACACTTATTAATAAATACTTTGAATGGTCTAATAGTATTTACTAGGAGAAAATACAATAGGTGGTTACTGCATTTGTGTATCTTATTTTCCTGATGAAGTACAAGATTTACTAGCGTATTGCAATAAATGTTATTTACTTGGAAGGAAAGAAACATAACAAACCCAAAGCAAACAAACAAAATCAAAAAGCACTTGTCAAAATGTCAGGTTGCAGTTGGTAAGAACAGTTTTCTCAACCTTACTAGCCTTGAACATGGTAGCCACAAGAGTTGGTCTTGTACGATAACTGCTGTAAGCAATGACAGGCAAAAGGGCTTCAGCATGAATAAAGTTGCCTGGCAAAAGCAAACTCTGCTTTCAGTAACAAATATACCTGATCTTACTTATTAATTTGTTTAGAAATATATTCTGCTTCATTCAAAGTAATAGATCTTACATACAGACTACAAAATAGATGTGACTCTCTTTTCAGTTCCATTCATTATGTTAGAACACCATTAAAGTTTAAATGTTCCATAAACTTTTCTATGTGACATATAATTTTATGACTCATTTCTTGCCTGCTTCCACAATACCTTATGCTTAGGCTCTTGTTTGGACATCTCACTGGCTCAGCTGTAATTCTACTCTTGTCTACATCTCCATCCCATGGGAGCAGCACACAAATCACCTCACAAATCCACGAAATCATGAGCAAAACTCCTATTTAAAATTAACATGATTCAAAAGAAATTTTTGAAAATAAAAGACATTTTGTTCTGGGTGGAAGTTAATTACTGGTATCTTGGTAACAAGCATTTAATTGTAGGGCTGATAGAATTCCACATCAAACTAGCGGTGTAAACAAGCATCTCAACTAAGATATTGGTCTCATATATTCACTTGTTGTGGGGGTTTTTGTTTAAAGAAAAATAAGGTGTGAGCGCATGCATACATGCTCCCTTTTGCATAAGCATCAATCCCACCAGCATCCATTGATCACATTAACTAGTCCTCCTTTGATTAGCTAAAAAATAACTGTTTGCCAAAGCACGTATACAAATTACTTACTGAAAGTGCAAATATTTCTATTTCATTCAGCAATACTGATACTTTTATGTCTGGATTCATTTCCAGAAACTTGTCTCAGCAAAGCATTATCTGACAGAACTACAACTAACCAGGATTATCTTGCGGGAATAAAGATAACATAGAGAAGTATTTAGTATACTAAGTTTACATACCATCATAACATTTATATAAAAGTGTCAATAGAGTAGAATCTATATCAAAATCTGGCAAGAAGAATAGTTTACAAAAAAATCAGTACACATAACTTTCTCCTATTTCAAAATTTCCTCTAAAGAAAATAAATATATTCTAGCAAGACAACATAATGCCATAAAAAGAGACTGAAAATAAGGTTGCCTTTCCTCTAGCAACATAAAAGGGGAAGAAAAGAAAGATTCTTCCCTTGTCATTGTACCCATTCTAATTATTTCTACTACTTTTGTTTACACAAGGATTACCATCAGTATAAGAACAAACTGCAGAAACGTATTCAGTATGACATAGCCACTTAGCTCTTCACAAATCCAAAAGCACTTAAACATGCAGGCTGTTATAAATTATATACTTGTCGAAAGAACAGTTTGGAAGATTCTAAAAATTCAGTGTTTCAAATAGAGTTCAAGACTGTTCCATTTTGCATCACTTGCAGATGCACTTCCTTCTCTAAGTCTGTCAAATACCAGCTTAACATATTAGTATCTCAGAACAGTAATAGGCTTTTAGGATCATCTATACCTTAGCTTTGTCTATGATTGTTTCCAAAGTATATAAACCAGACTTTTATTCCAAAATTAAAACTGTCTGCTTTTTTTGTGTGTGTGAACTCCTGTAGTAAAGCTAGACATTAAAATCCTTCATTGGAATATTTATTTTTTTCCACGATTCAATTGTTGATGTTTGTAGCGTTACTTAACAAAAGTAAATGTTTATACCTGCCAGTAGTAGAAATGTCCACAACATTGACAAATAACGTTATCAAAGGACACCTATGTGTTTGCAAATTAACATGCAATTGAAGAGCTACTCCAATGTAGAACATTCAGAATGAGTGAAGATTTGCTGAGGAACATTACCTGAGGACCACATTCAAAATAAAAGGACTTTCCAGAGACCCCTTACAGAGTAATGAAAACACAATCCAAACCGACAGCTGCATAAAAACTTAACAACTCAGTAAGTTCTTAATACACTTGAATTGGGTAAGTTATTTGTTACTGTGCACTTAACAATTCTCAAGAGCCTGGAATAGTTTAACAGCAACAATACAAAAGATTTCAGCCAGCAAAGCCAAACCACTACTAACATGAGATATTTCACTGGTGCCACCACAGAGGGGGTTCAGTTTTCAAACAAGGAGCAGAATTTGCATGGTATTTAAGCTCCACCAGACTGAGCACTGATTGTGCTGAACTTGTGGAACTCAGAAAAATTTGGGTGTTCTGGAATTGCATTACTCTTATGACTAACAAAGCTATCTGCCACAACACAGATATGATATTTTCCACCACTATGATTTTTTTTTAAAAAAGTGAATTCCCAGGTCTCTTACAGAATCACAGAATATGCTGAGTGCAAAGGGAGCCACAAAGATCGAGTCCAACCCTAGCCCTGCATAGGACCATCCCCAAGAGCCACATCACGTACCTGAGAGTTACTTCTCCTCCTTTCCAATCATTCTTTGCACAAAGGAGACTTTTGGCACTTAAGCTTGTAAGTAATCTTGTAAGTAGTACTGGGATTCACTCACTGATATACTACTTCAGAGTTTTTAAGTACATTATGCCTGAAGTAAACCAGGAAAAATTAATAGTTTCTGACGTGATTTTATTGGACTATTTCCTCCAGCTCAAGCACAAATTCTGCTGATACTGGAAGTCTAGAATATTATTTCACTTAATACCAGCCTCCTACATTTGATATTTCTTCAAGAAAAAGTGTTTTTTGCATATTTTCCTTCATATGCTTAGATAACCATAGTCACAATAACATTATTTGTCTTTTTTTACAAATGAATGGGTAAATTCAGAGCAGAGTAGAGAGGAAGAATCACCTCCCTTGATCATGACCCTTGGTCATGTCTCTTTTTATGCAGCCCAGGACTCAGTCAGCCTTCCAGGCTGCCAGCACACATGGTCTAGTTATATCAGATTTTTCATAAAAAAACACCCCTAAGTCTCTCTCTCCAGCATTAGTCTTGATCCATTCTCCATCCAGCCGGTACTTGTGCTTGGGGTTGCCTTTATCCAGGTGAAGGACCTCACACTTGACCTTGTTGAACTTCCTGAGGTTCACATTGACCCACCTCTCAAGCCTATCAAGGTCATTCTGGATGGCATCCCTTCCTCCAGCATGTCGACCACACCACACAGCTTGGTGTCATCACCAAATTTGCTGCAGGTGTGCTCAATCTCACTGTCCATGTCACCAAAAAAGATGGTAGGAAGTACCCATTTGTTGGGAGGAAAGGATTAAAAGTGGAAGAATGGCAAGGAGGAATCACAGAATATTCTGAGTTGCAAGGAATCCACATGGATCATCAAGTGCTGCTCTTAAGTGAATGACTCATAAGGGGATCAAAACCAGCACCTTGGTGATATTAACACATCAGCCTTCTCCATGTAACCAGGATTTCTGTAGCTTTCCTGAGAGGACCCACGTTTTTCCTAGTCCTTCTGTATCTAAAACAGGTTTTTTGACACCCTTGATGTCCTATGCCAGATTTACCTCTGTCTGTGCTTTAGGTTTGCTACCTCCCAGGCTACTTGTCACTGGTAGGAGCTTCTTGTTCATCTGTGCAGTCCTCCTGGCATTCTTTTCTGATTTACTCTTTGTAGGGATGTATTTTTCTTGAGTCTGGAGAACACAGTCCTTGAGTATCATCCAGATCTCTTGGATCCCTCTTCCTTCTCAGGCTCTATACCATGGCACTTTACCAAGGAGATTCTTGAAGAGTTCAAAAGTCTGTTCTCCTGAAGTCTGGGGTAATGAGCTTGCTTCTCTCCTTCTTCGATCTCAAACTCTGCTGCTTCATGGGCACCAAAACCCACACCACCCTTGAGCTTCACATTCCACACCAGCCCCTCTTTGTTGGTGCAAATAAAGTCCAGAGTAGCACCACTCCTTGTTGGCACCCATACCGCTTGGAGAAAAAAACTGTCATCAATGCATTCCAGAAACCAGGATTGTTTATGCCCTGCTGTGTTGTCCTCTCAACAGATAGCAGGGTGATTGAAGTTCCTCATGAGGACCAGGGCTTTGTCCATAGAGGGCCTAATCAGCTTGGTCTCCCTGATCAGGCAGCCTGGAGCAGACCCCACTGTAACCTGTCCCTGCCCCTCCCTTTAATCCTGACCCATAAGCTCTCTCTCAGTCAGTTCCTCATCCATTCCCAGCTGGAGGTCCACGATGGTCACTAATGTAGAGGCCAACACTCCCTCCTTGACTGCCCTGCTTGTCCTTCCTAAAGAACATGTATCCTTCCATTTCAACGCTCTGGTCATAGAAGTCATCCCCCTATGCTTCCGTGGTGTCAATAAGATCGCGGACCTGCAGCTGTGTGCAAATCTCGTTTTTCCTGTTTATTCCCTGTGCATGTGATAGCATTCGAGGCGTTTAAGCTGGGACCCCAGTGAAGTGGGGTGACTGGAGTGGTTGTCATTCCTTGATGCAGTCCTTCAGGTGTTCTCCTAATGACCTCTGTACCCTTCTTTAGGCTCTGGGCATCTCTCGCTGGCTCTGGCATCTAAAGTATCAAACTATTTTGTTTAAATTACCTGCCCTACAACTTGATTACTCTTATCTGAAGTACATGCTTGTGGGAAACTGCAGCAGGCCTGCAAGTTCCTTGGCACAGCGAGAGGAGTTTGGCCTTGGCCAGATTGTTGTATACCCGTGAAGATAAACAACTTTCAGAGTCTGAGGGAACCCATGAGAAGCAGAAGATAAGAAACCTCAGAGACAGTAATTTGTACAAAGACAGTAGTTTGTAACTGCGGCCAATAGATGATTGTTTGTATAATGAACACCAATAATGTTAGTGCACGTACACTTAGAAAATATAGAAAAGTGGCTGTGTGAAAAAGTTAATTAATTATTATTATTATCATTATGCAATAAAGTTTTCACTTTCATCTATTCGGGAGCTTCACCTGCTTTTTTATCGTCCGTCCCAAAAACAACAGCAACGACACATGCTCCCGGACACATAACCTCAGCTTTAGTGCTCAGATTGCATCCCTCATCTTGCTGCAGGAATGGAGTATGCAACCACTGCTCCAGTTTCGTGCATTTTGCTACTCGCCCCTTCCTGATACAAGATCAAAAGAGCTAATAGGAGGCCAGGAGGCCAGACAGTTCTTCTAGCCCTATAGGCTGTTATTCTTTTTTCCTTAAATTTTTGTTGGCTTGAGATTTTATTTTTTTTTCTTCAATTTTTGAATAGTTAGGTCAGTGTTCAAGAGAGAATGTGTATCTATAAAGAGGAATGAACCTATCCAAACTTTGATCTAATGCAGATAGTTTATGTACCATTGTCTCCCTGCTCCCTTTCCAGACTAAAGGGACACATCACCACTACTTAGCCTTAGACTAATCTACACTGAGGAGAAGGATTTCTCATGTTCCTCTTCCAATCCTGCAGTTACAACACAGAAAATCATTGCTAAAATTATGACAGCATGCCCCTTTCATGAGAAAGAGGCACAGAAAGCAACATCTACAGCACTGACTCCAACAGGTAAAAAAGATCCATCCTGTAGTCAGAAATTGTCACATATTTAGACTATGTCCCCTAATACAGATCAGACCATCCCGAGTTATGTTCACCACAGCTCTGATCCACCTCTCCTATATCACCTGTTTTTCACCCTTTTTGAAAAATGTAGGTCCTTAATGCCCTGCCATTTTCTCACAAGGTTAACAGGGAAAAAGTGGGAAAAGAAGTCTGAAATGAAGAGAGAGCCCAGTTCAGTAAGTTTCCTTTTATGAACCTCTCCCTTTACATGGTTTGTAAAACAGAGCAATTCAAACACCTCACAAAATATTTCTAAGAAATTAATATTAATGCATGTTTTCTAACAATTAATATTTACAAAAACCATGTCCAGCAAGCAAGATACCACAGTTCTGATCCAGCACCATTTCAAATATTCGCATATTATGCAATTGTGTGAGGGGGGAAAAATACTAGTGTTTGCATCTGTTTAAATAAAGAATAAAAATCTGTTTTTCACTGCATGTGGCCAAAAGGAAGTGCTTTTGTCACTGCAGTCATTGCAGTTTAAGTGTCAAATCAGCGGTAGATTGCATACGAGTAGGCAGTATCATCTATGAAACAGCCTGTGGCTGAGTGGCCTCACTTCAGTTACAGGTAACCTTAGTTTAAGGTCATTTGCAAAGTGTCGTAAAAAAACTTCATGTACAAAGACTGCCCGTGGCTTAAAACAAAACAAACCCAAAAACATAATCCCTGAACCATACAAAGGAGTATAATAAGTTCTACATAGCAGATTTGCTAAAATTAAATACTTTATCAACTTGAACAGGCTAAGGCCTGGGTTTGGTTAGGACAGGCTACATTTATTACTTCCAAAAATGGCACTAGCTGCAGGGCAGTTCATATTAGGCTGAACAGGTAGCAAGTTCTGTTGTCAAAACAAATGGGGAAGAAAAAAAATCAACATCTATCCCTGCTCCACACACACTTCTTCCCTTTTTTACTATGGACTCAAACTCCCTCTTCTTTCTTCTGAGCCTTGTCTTTGTTATATATGTGTGACTATGAACCAATCTTAAGAAGATTTAAATGTGTGGGGTTTTTTTCCTATTTTAATTAAACAAGCCTTGCAGTTACCAAGCAGTAAAGCAGAAAGGGAAAAACAAAAGAATGTTGCAGCAAAACCTTTTTCAGTCCTACTACCAAAAATCAGAAAAAAAAAAAACAAAAACAAACAAAAAAAACCAAACCAAACCAAACCAAAAAAAAAAAAAAACAACAAAAAAAACCAAAACCAAAAACAAACAAGGAAACCTACAAAAAACCCACAACCTGTGCATCTTTCAATAAGACTTTAAAATGCTCTTAAAGTAACCTCATTACTATCCTTGCAAGTAAAACAACTGCTTATTTGTTAGACTTCCATATCCCAAGGAAATAAAAGCTTTAGGAAGCAGGAAAACAAAATGAAAACAAAAACATGGTCACAAGAAGCATTTCCACTAGCTGTGAAAGACACTCCAAAATGATCTGTCTGGTCATGAAATCAAATTTCCTCTTTGAAATTCATTAAGTAAGACATTATCAGCCCAATCCTGCAGTTCTGACTCAGGCAAAACTGTCACTGACATCAGTGAAAGCTTTGCCTTTATGAAAAAGCAAGAACAGATTTCAGGACTGGAACCTAGTTGTGTTTCATTTCATTACCATCTTATTTCACAAACAAAAACCCCACAAAAATCAGACTGATATTGTAATCTAAGGAAAAACTGCACATCCATAGAACACAAACCAAGCATGGTATGAATTGCAGCAAATTTTATTGTGGCCTTTATTTTAACTTTCCGTTAGATGTCAGGACTCTGCAGAAATCAACATATATTTTCTTTATGACTGTTGGCTTCTCTCAAAGTGATTTATGAAAACAGATCTGCTGCTAGAAGTGCTGCAGGGTAGAGAGAAGGTTGTAGCAAAAATGCCAGCACACTAAAGACACTAAAGAATAATATGCAAGAACAAATCATAAAAGCAAGCAGTACAGGAATACTCAAGTATTTAACACTTTTTAAGATCTTACAAACACAGAAGAAGCCATTCTATTTATACTTCAGGGAAAAAAAGAAAGAAAAAAAAGAAAAAACCCAACGCAAAACCCCCAACCGACTAGCTATTGCACCAAAAGGAGTTTCTTTCATAACTCTGCTAAATTTGAGAATAGGGGCCTTCATTTTTCTCTTGCTTTTCAAGAGTTCCTATTTTGCATATGAGTCTAACTAGTAGCTATGCTAATTATTTTAAAATTAGCAACTCTACGAGATGTAAAAGCATGCTCTATGATACTCTAGAAGAACTTTTGCTAAAAAGAAGATTTTGCAAAACTCACTGGTTAAAGAAAAATATCAATAGCTTTTAATTTTTGAAACCTAAGAGTGCAAGTTTCTGAAAGATTTATCCTCAAGAAACTGCTTGAAGTTTCAAGTTCTATCTTAATACTGTTGAATCCTCTCTTAATTTTCATTTACCAAAGTACCTCTCTTATTAAGAACAAATACCATGAAAATTTTAATGTTTCAGAAGTAAACCATATACAAGTCTAGAATTATAAATGCCCCAAATCTGAGACTTCTCATTGCCTAATCAGAAATAGTTCAGAGATTCATAGAATATCCCACGTTGGGACCCATAAGGATTATCAAGTACAACTCTCCCTCTTACTTGCAGTTGGTCATATTTGGGTAGTAATATAATCAATGACAGTCAAACCTAAAGAAAAATGGCATAACTGACACTGGTTTAAGGCTTCATTAGCTCTTGCAATTAAATGGATCAAGTAATTAGATTTTCTGTAACTCTAGAAAAACCAAGGAAGCAATCTACCTCAGAGCTAAATACGTGGGTACACATAAGGTGGCTGTCATGCTCCTACACTGCCAGGTTCACTTAGTGACCTGGATCCATGTAGTGAATTATACCCAGAACCCACAGAGCCCAGTACACTTCACTTTATTACGACACAGAAATCCTGATTGTTTACTAAAAGAGTAGTCAAGTCATTCTTCCTCCTCAAATCATCCTCAGACAGAATCTTTCACAGATATTCTGTCACGCTGCTTTTTAATATTTGTTTTACTTTTAACAGAATCATATAAGCAAATGTTTGAAGACAGAAAACTCACATTTTTAGATACTTTTCTTAATTGAATTGTTCACAGATCAGTATAACATGCAATACTATCAAGATACTTAAACACCTGCAAAGTTCAAGAATTACTGTGGCCTTATTTCTGACTTCTTGTCTCTGAAAGCAATCAGAATATTTGTTCCAGTTTTGGTTTAAAGTCTGCTTCCAATGGCATTCTCATAGTCATGAAGGCACAAATGTTGAAAAAACCACCTGTACCATAAATGAACTTCTAACCAGGATGGGGAGCCATGAGAAGCAAATTCTACAAAAGCACCTACCCCAACAACTTCACCACACAGAACCATGGAATTGCTCAGACTGGAAAAGACGCCTATCATTATCAAATGTAACCATTAACCCAGCACTGCCATGTTCATCATTAAACCATGCCCCCAGGTACCATTCCCACACATTCTTTGAACACTTCCAAGAATGATAATTCACCAGTTACCTGAACAGTCTATTCCAAAACTTGACCACCCTTTCAGTGAAGACATTTCCCCCTATATCCAAAGTTCCTCTGCTGCAACTTGAGGCCATTTCTTCTTATCCAATTGCTTGTTACCAGGGAAAAGAAACCAACGCCCTGCCCCACCTTGCTACAGTCTCCTTTCAGGTAGCGGTACAGCATGAGAAGGTTTCCCCTGAGCCTTTTTCTTTTCCAGACTAAAAAATCTCAGCTCCCTCAGCTGTTCCTCGTAAGATTTCAGGCCATTCACTAGCTTCATTGCCCTTCTCTGGACAAGCATCAGCACCTCAATGTCGTTCTTGTAGTGAGGGGCCCAGAACCAGACAAGATTCAAGGCGTGGCCTCGCCAGTGCCAAGTACAGGGGAACAGTCACTGCCCTGGTCCTGTTGACTGTACTATTTCTGATATAAACCAGGATGCCATTGGACTTCTTGGCTGCCTGAGCACACTGCAGGCTCATGTTCAGCTACTGTCAACCAGCACGCCCATGTTTACCCTGGAAACTGAAAGTGACAAACCCACAAAAACCTCAAACTGTCAATATGTTTTTCTATAATCATACTTCTAAATTCAGGCTTCATTTACTGCCTTAATTTAGACTACCATAAAGCTATCAAAATCCTGCATAACTCCTATAACAGTTTGAAACATGAATATTTATTTTCTTGTGTTCTCTCTGTAGTGAGGTCACTACCCACCAATATTGCATTCCAGTAAAATCTTGTATGATTTCTTTAGAGATAGAAAAAATCCCAGGGATGCCATGTAATGTGTGTCAGTTTTATTATCATTAACATTTGTATTGAAAAAGCAGAAAAAAAAAAAAGCAGAGAGCTGGGACCAATAATGGACAGACTCCTAATGGATATTCCAATGTATAGTTGATATTCATGGATAATTATGATTGAAGTTTCAACTTCCATGTGCACGTTGTTATGATGCATACATACATTTAAAAGCCTATAAAGCTTGACACAGAAGCTTAGGATTATTTGCAAACAATTGTAATCATTCAAATCACCTGCCGTTCTGTGCAGTAATACAGCTCAGCCAGAAGAGCATCTGTTGCACAAAGGCAGGGATACACATGCCATTCCATGGTTCCTTTTAAAGCACAGTCTGCTACAAGAGTTCTACCTTTAAAGTATCATCTGCCTATTGGGAAAATATTCAAGTCCCTGTGGACTTGAACTTAACAATATCAGACTTACACCTAGCTAACTGTCCACAGGAAATCAAACATTCAGAGCTGAGATTTTTACCTTACACCCCAGAGCCACAATTTTTATTTTTCTTTTTTTTAACAAAAAGATATGAAAATCAACTCAATATTTTTGCTCTAAAATTAAAGTTATTATGCTAAAGGCTTCAAGATCTGAAAAAAGTATTGAGGAAACTATATTGGCATTGAAATGACACCTGGAAAAATCCTGGATTGTTCACACATTAAAAGACAAGGTTACATAAGGCAACAAGAGAACGTTGCTTGCAACTACAGTTTAGTAGTTACACTACTAAGGAGTCATTACAGCTTAGCATTACACAGAATACCCTGGTATCACACGTTTAAGATTCATGCCACAATATACAAGTCTGTTATTCTCCTGAACATGCAAGAAAGTTTAAAATGGGCCTGCTACAAAATATACAGTGCACATTGAGAAAAAAAATCTATAAAGACAATATCTGCATGTGCATTTTATATATTCTATATACAAAATCACTTTTCTATCAGGATTCCTTAAAAGAAAAACCAAAATAAAAATAAGAAGTCTGAGGGCATGGAATCAAGTTTAAAGGTTAGCTAGTAACTTTTTGTAAAAATACGTCTGTTTGGAAAGATGCTCATTACAACAACAACAACAGAAATACATAAATTTTAAGAATGCACTCATTTGTTAACTTCAAAAAAGTATAGTTACATTTGTATTATCTCTAGGAGACAGTTCTCCTCTTTGGACAGGCTTCTAAGTAAATATTTCAGTCCTTAGTACTGTTTGATGCTCTTTTTTTTTTTTTTAATGTCTTAGATGTATCTGTTTCCACCATGTATTTTTCAGTATCTGCTGGAAGAGGGGAAGAAACAGGGTTTAAGAGCTGTCTGATATTTTCAGCAGTTATTTGATCATGTATAAGTGGATTACATTAAGATTCAGTGCATGAAGTGAGCAAATACTGATTTTTAATAAATTTTTAATTTGTATCTTACACAAACTCAATTTTTGTGTGTATTGAAAGGTAAATCGAGGCAGTTTACATCTTGGAGACATAGCTTTCCCTCTTTTATTTCATTACTCAGATGTGCTATAAAGAGTGTGCTCTCCCAAGCACAATTGTTCTACAATGCATTGTAAAGCAGAGCTGCCTTAAGGAAACAGCATTGGAAAAACCAAAAAATCCTGAGTGCTATCAGTTCTAAAAGAGTTGTTACTGGGCAAGTAGAACCATAAATAAAAAATTTTTCTATGCAACTCACAGAAGTCATCTCCACAATTACATGCCTTTCAGCACCTGTTCAGCCAAGAAGTACATGAAAGGCAGTTGTGTGCTACATTTTTTGACCTGAGAGGCGGCGCAGCCTTCATCCTTGGAGATATTCAAAAGCCAATTGGATATGGTCCTAGGTAACTGGCTCTACATGACACTGCTTGATCACAGGGACTGGACCTGACAACTTGCAGAGATCCTTTCTGGGATTCTAAGATTTAAAGGTAAGTTTTAAATGTGATCAAATGTGATCCAGTATCTGGATTTTTGATTTTTTTCCCCCTATTGAAATAACCACTGAGAATCAACTTATTAGCTTTGTCTAGCTTGATGTGTACTGATTTCCCATATTTCTTAAAAATATATATATATTTATCAGTACCAAATGACCCTGATCTTAACCCCTTAGAGCATAAATCACAAAACGGGAACAAAGAAATCAACTATACCAATTTTTGAAAAAATCAAAATTATGTTTTTCCCTGAGGAATAATACAACCACCAAACCACCCCCCTCAAAGTAAACTAACACCTCCACACTACCAAAAATCCCCTCACCCCCCGTCAGCCTGCTAAGTGTCCTCCATCCCCACTACAACCCCCAATGTACACTTATTCAGCTTTTGTTTGGTAGAAGATCCATTCAAACCACTCAAAGCTTATAAGGAATTCTTCACTATGAGGCTGGTGAGGTACCAGAACAGGTTTCCCTAAAAAGTTATGAATGTCCCAACCCTGGAACTGTTCAAGGCCAGGTTGGAAGGCAATTTGAACAACTTGGTGTAGTGGAAAGCGTCGCTGCCTATGGACAGCTGACTGGAACTAGATGATCTTTAAAGGTCCCTTCCAACCCAAACTATTATATGATTCTATGACCTGTGTGACCAACATGTTAGTATTAATTCCTGTTAAGCCAAATTAAAGCCTACCTTGGTGTATTATGTTAATGAGTGCAAAGAAATTTCTTCTTATGGGAAGCATAAGCACAGGAAATCAAAGGACATTGTTACAAATGAGCTCAGTATTTCACTGCACGCTTATTAAACTGCTACAATTAGATCCACTTCCAATACTGCTGAATACCACTGAATTATTT
This sequence comes from Anabacerthia variegaticeps, assembly GCA_035583185.1. Taxonomy (NCBI): domain Eukaryota; kingdom Metazoa; phylum Chordata; class Aves; order Passeriformes; family Furnariidae; genus Anabacerthia; species Anabacerthia variegaticeps. The sequence goes on along the minus strand of JAWWEW010000131.1, from coordinate 37,001,636 downwards.
TCAACATGCTTCACAACCCTGGGAGTTAGCCCTGTTTTGCTAAGACTGCAGTCCATCTCTCTTATTCAGGAAGAAGGAAGTAAGAATTCAGCTACCAAGATGAGAATTTGCTTTGTTGCTGTTACAGACTTAGAACTGGGAACTGCAGTACCACTTGCAGCAGGTGAAGATCTGCCAGTTTTGGTCATTTTGTAAGTCTGAAACTATTTGTTTGACAGTAATAAGCTGTGACTTTATCCAGACATATTGCTACAGAGCTTCTGTTTCTACTCAGACAGCATAGATGCTGCTCAGCCAATACCCTTGATAAGGCTTCCCACTAAACCCTTCAGAGAAGCCATTTAACACCCTATCATTTTAAAGGGATTTTACAAATTCATAGCACATTAACAGCTTTCCCTGTTACATACTACTTGGAAATTGGCAGTTAGGCAACACAGCATCAGTAATCTCAAGTGCAACACCATATGTCAGATCTTTGTTAGAATTAGTAGGAACAAAAGCTAAACACAATCTCCAACATGCACAAGCTGCTGAGCACACAGGGAGTCAGTACATATGAATATTTACAGGCTGTGAAGACATCTCTCCAAGGCTTTGGTGAAATACATTAAAACTCATTTACAACATTAATGAAAAAAAACGTGAGGTCATTTAGTGTTTTGCTTGCATTTCCCTCCCTCTCTCCCCCAGTGAAAATCCAGTGTAACTGTACTGGAAACTTCTTCATCAATCTCATAAGCCGAGACAAGTTGCAGGATTGTTTCCTTTTTGAGTAACAAAGTTTCATGAATCTGGTAGGTTTTTGGTTGCCCTGAAAAATTTCATTTGTGAGAGGGTAACATCAAAGAAAAGAAAAACTCAGTCCATCAAAGAGCAGCTTTCCTAGATTAAATAAAGCACATTCAGGAGCTTTCAGCTGCTTTTCAACTTTTCCATTAGACTTTTTCATATTGTTTGATGGATGCTAGGTGAAGGTAAGAAAGGAACTGGTCTACATATATGTAAAACCCACTCATGTCTCCTTCCTGCACATTTGATTAGAAACAAACACAGATATTTAAATTTTCTCAGCAGACTACCTTCATGTTTAACAGAAATATACATACACACATATACACCAGAACAGGAAGCTGAAAAGAACAGTTATTACCTAACTTCTATTATCCTCTGGAGAAAAAGTAGCACCTTACATGAGAAAAAACTACAGAAAAAAAAATAGTTATTTCCCTTGTCATTTCACCATAGCAAATGGAAGGACATGCTTTTTGTGTCTATTTAGTGTCCTTTATAGTTTGGTGCAAAAACAACACTGCATAAATTGTCATAAAGTAAAAGACACAAAAATATCTGGAAAATAATCTGGCACCAAGGGCTAAACGGAGTCCCACAGGGTCCTTCATGCTTAAGTGGTTTTTTTCCACTTCACGGGCTGCATTTGTACACCGTTCTCAGGCTTTACCTAGATTCACTTCATCTCAAGATTTTTAAGTCTCAGATATTTTTATGACCTGGCAGAATCTAGTCAACATCACCCTGGCAGAATGGTCCTGTCTTAGAGCTAATCAGCTAAAGGAAATAGTACAAACTTTTCCATAAACAAATAGATACAAACCACAATGGGCAGTTTGTCATTTACTTCACTCTCTGGAAAGCAAATGATCTCAGGTAATGTACATCAATCACTACTGGTCATAAGTTACAGTTGACTTTGACAAGTTGTCAGTGAAAAAAGAAAAAGTCATATTTCAAAGCTGTTCTCTTAAGACAAATTCCTCTAGTCTCAGCAGTAAATACAAACCCTTCAGAAATCACAGAGAAGAAGCATCTACATCTGAAAGCAGCCAGCATGAGATCCAGTTCAACACATCGTAAAAGCTACTTATTCTGCAGGAATCATAGAAAAGTTCAGGTTGGAGGGTTCCTTGATAGATCATCTGGTCCAACATTTCTTGAGAAAGGGAGCCTAGATAAGATTATTCAGCACCTGTCCAATTACATCTTGTAAACCTTCAGTGATGAGGACTGATGATGATCACATCCCTGGGAAGGCTGCTCCCAGTATCCTAGTATTTTATAACAAGGTAATTACAGCATTCTGAAATTCCTCCCATTTGTTGCTTTTCAATAAATAAGAGATTTTAAAAAAGGAAATTACATTCACAGTTTGTAACATATTTGCGTACAATAGTTGTATCTTAAAAACATTTCGGAATGCTATGCTGAAAAAGGCAAACTGGGGTACACTAAGCCATCTTCCTTACTGCACTCTAATGTCTGCTGAGATATATCTTGCAAATATTTTCAGAGCAAATGTTTCAAAGAACTGAATTTTGCCTTTCTTGTGACTGGAAAGTAATTCTGGTTCACTGTAATGCCGGGCTCTAAATGCTTCATGGTTTCCCAGGGAAATTTATTTTCTGCCCACTGGCTTTACAAGATGCCTGCACTGTATTTAACTTCAAAAAGTCATTTATATGTGCAACCTTCCGATAAAGGATATTATGACTAACTACTGCCAATAGGCAAGAAGTAGCTTTGCTATAAACTCTGGTAACCCAACAGTTTTTCCATTTTACATTTGTTTCACCTAATGGCTTTCACTTATTCAAAGCAGACTCCCACAGATATCTAGGTATTCATGATAATGAGAAAACATTTTTCTGAAGTAATAGTCAAAAATGTACTATATTTAAGAAAGAGCACTGTGAAAGAAGGGTCATGCTGGTTATATTGAAGCTTTTTTCAAAGCACACTCCTTGATTTCAATTTTAAATACAATCATTGAAATAAAGCACAACAGTAAAACATAACTGCCAGGATAAGTCTAAATATATTTTTAAAGCCTTCCCCCACACTCTGCATGGACTACATCATTATAACAAAAATACTTTGTCTAATGCTTAAATATTGAAAGAAAAATAAACATCATATTTGAAGTCTGGAGTCTTGATAAACCTTGCTCAGATATTTGGAACAGAAAAGGTTTCATCTTATTTTTCACTGACATCAGAGTTTACTCTAGCCTCTCACAAACTTTGTAAGATACTGAAACAGATTGCAAAACAAGTATACTACTTACTATTGCCTGAGAAAGTAGAGAATTTACATACTTTCAAGAATCCAATATGAATTAGGTTGGAATTACATATTTTGTATTACTGATGCCTAAAATCCTGCAAAATAGATACTCAAGACAAAGTTAATGGAGAAAAGATAGACAATACCTTTATTGGGAGTTCGAAAGGTCTGGGCCTCTTCTGATC
>JAWWEW010000131.1:36982952-36998270 GCA_035583185.1 Anabacerthia variegaticeps | reverse complement strand
CCCTTACTTCTAAAGCCCCAAAAATCCATAAAATACACACCAAAAAATACATAAAAATACACCAAATCCTTAGGCATCATTACCACTATTTTATCAATGCAGGGCATAGTTGTTTTCTTTTTAATGAAAACAGAACTCCTGAACTATGGCAAAATCTATCTTATTATTACTGCCAAATGCTGTTCAAACTAAGTGGAAGTAGCAGTTTTCTTTTTCCTAAATGTGTCCTGTTGCCTTATCTACTGACATGTGTATCTTAAAAGCTCCAACAATTCCCCCTTTTTTAAAGCTTTGATGAATGAGATATTTTTGTCAAGAGGTTTCTATACAGCAAAACTATTTTGGACGTGCCTCTAGCAGAACTGTCTTGACATTCATGAAAAATTAGTAATGTTCCCAGCAGGTCAAATCTGCTTGAAAATCTCACAGATGGGATTTTTTTTCTTTACATCCATCATTGGGCTGGATGGATCTCACATCTACATTCAGTCATTCAACTATGCCAAGAAGCATATAAAGATTTTGCTCCCATTTTAGACTTTGGAAAGAAAAAAAGAGTCCATATAACAGATTTTGAAAATAACTGTACCTGTTCTCTCAATTAGAGAACATTACAAACTCCAAAGGATTTAGAGTCCCTTTGGTTTTTCAGATAAATAAAAAAACAATTCCTTTGCTGACTTTTATAGTTAATTGTATTTCCCTCAAAGTGGTACAAAGCAGTGTCACAGAGACAAGAACAGAACTGTTGACAGCATCAGTTTCTGTCTGTACTCCCAAAGACTGCATTCTAACCCTACTGAGGCCAGAAAATGCACAGCAGCTTAATTTACTTTTTGCCATTACTGCATTCCTGCTCCCTCGGTAATAGACTTCATATCTTTAGATATCCTAATTGCTGAACTGACACGCTACATTTGTAATGCAAGGCCATTTACATTTGTATTGCAGTTTCTCTTCCAACTTATTTTATTCCAAGGAGCAGGCCACAAAAATCCACTATAGGATTACTCATCAGTCAGAAACTATCTGAGTTCTGCACATTTACATCTCCAGACTTAAAGTATGAATCACTCTTCAACATAATTTCTGCCTGTAGACCACAGCTCCCTGTCCCCAAATATGAATGAATTTGAACCTGATCCACCACAGTCTCATCTGTTCCAAGATATCACACCCAAGAACTACAGGTGTATTTCTCATCAGTGTCTTTCATCTCCTGGGCTGACATACTGGACCACTTGAAAAAAAAACAAAACTCCCATATTTTGATAATTTCAACAAGAAGCATCGTTACTGAGAATAAAGAATGAAATTACCACATATATACAATTGAAATGGTGATGATACACTGATCTTGTTAATTCTTCCAGTATCTTTGGAGTTGTGCAGGATTCAAACTGAAACTTTGGTATTAAAAGACATACTAAATTGCACTCCAATTTCACCATGTTTGTTATAATTTCAGCTGAATCTGGATTTTTATGTCTTATCTGAGACTAAGGCAGACTTATTTCAAGTTCTGCCTCACCTCAGAAAAAATTAAGGTGTAAAAACACACAAGGAACATCATTCAGAATGAAAAAACTTGATATTCCAGATGAGATTACAGCTGATACATAAGCAGAGCCACAACATTTTTCAATGAAATAAGCTGCTTAATTGACTAAAACCCCATCACTCCTCTCTGCCCTGAAAGAAACATGTATACTAGGTGTTCAACCACTTGTCGCTCTCCTATTTTTGCAGTAGTGTATATAAATTATAAATTCCTTTAATTTCCTACCTCCCAGACAATAGAGTCAGGATGAGGGAGAAGTCTTCCATGCCTCATCTCTTCTGCAAAGGAGAGACACAAATATGGACAATATAAAGAGACACAATATAAACTGCAGAACTGTTGCAGAATATCATCCATGTTTTCCTCTTCCCATTTCTTAGTCTTATTTTTTATCATTCCCAGCAATGTATCTCAGTCTCCTGAAGCAATGAGTTATTTCAAACTCCCATCAGAAGTGAACCATAAACACAGACTGTTGAATAGTGCTGCAGACCACCCTAGTAAGATCTCCTAGATAAATGCCATCAACCATAGAGTGTTTAAATATGCACACTTTAAAACTTTATCTGAGATCAAGCTGTACTCATAGGAGTCTGCACTTTAAATCTTCGCTTTTGTGTAAAAGGAGGAAATTATTCCATCTTGACAAGTAAATAGTACATATTTTTTAAAAAAAAAAAATCTGGTTAAGAGGAGCTGTTGAGAGTTAAAAGGTTCTCCCTGAGAATTACCCCAGGAACATAGAGATAACCTTCTAAGAGACAGAAAGGAAGATGGTGCTGAAGTAACACTGTCTACACAGAAGGAAAGCCAAAGGATAGCATATTGTATATATATGCACACACAATTTTTGTCTTTCCTTCAGAAGATTTTAACATCCCAGATGGGAAACAACTAAATACTGCTTCATCACAGTCAGCAGTTGTCTTCTTAAGTACCACATCCCTCTGTTCCAAATGAAATTTCTTGAGGTGTGTGGGCACGCAAAATATATCTTTGGGGAATGTGCATATATATAGAATATATATGATTCTCTTCTATAAGTCAACCAAGTAAAGTTTTGCTGAAAGAAAAATAGAGCAGTTGCCAGCTAGAGATTGCACATATAAGCTCATTTTCCTTATTGATGTAAATCTTCTGGTTTTAAATTATTCCTATAGTAGCAAAAGAAGGCGACCCTTTTTGTCTAGGGTTTACGTTATGGAGTTTGGGGGAGTTGTTTTTAGTTCCTGGTGTGTTTTCTATTGGTTGTGCGTTTTTCGGCTTCTATTTTTTTTGGGATGTTGTTTTCTGTTAGTTTGTTTTGGGAGTTTTAATGTTATTTTTTTAAACTTCACAATAAATTCCATTTGCAGTATAATCTATTCCCATCCCAAACTACTTCCTAAATAGGAACAATTGCTTCCTGTTATGTGCACAAAGGGGCCCAATAATCACAGGAAAGATTCCCATGCTTTCAGAATACATCTGTGAAGGCTGCTTAACAGAGTTTGTAAGGAATATAAGCAGCAATGATTTCCCATTGTTTAGACATTTCAGTCAAAGCTTACTTTTATGGGCAATTCACTAGTTGATCTAGGAAAGCCAGCTGATGTAATCTTTTTGGACTTCAGCAAAGCTTATGATACTGTCTCTCAAGGTGTCCTTCTGGACAAAATGTCCAGAATACAGCTGAATAACCATGTCAGTTGTCCTATGGAGAAGGCATAAATGACACACTGACACAAATAAGATTTGCAGTCTTGTGAAATAGATATCAAAATACTTCGTTCTGTCCTTGTTGCCACATCCATTCCCCTAGTATCAGAACCATAATTTTCTGCCAAAACAGAAAGCAAGTGGAAAATAGCTCTTACCTGTATGAAAAGAGCAAAATGGTTTCCATCTCAAACTTTTTGGACTTCAGGAGAGTTTTTGATACTGTCTCTCACTGTATCCTTCTGGACAAAATGTCTAGCACACAGCTGGATAACCATGTTGCATGATGAGTGAACAACTGGCTCACAGGTCAGGCACAAAGAATTATAGTGAATGGGGTAACATCAGGCTGGCATCTGGTCACTAATGGGGTTCTGCAGGACTCCATGGTCAGCCCAGTTCTCTTCAACGTCTTCATTAATGACTTTGACACAGGACTGGAAGGCATAGTAAGTTTGCTGACAACACTAAATTGAGAGGAGCTTCCCCATTTAGCTGTCCCCCCTCAAGGGCAGAGAGGCCCTGCAGAGAAACCTGGACAAATTAGAAAGATGGGCAATCACCAACCATATGAAGTTCACCAAGAGGAAGCACCAGATGCTGCACCTGGGATGGGGCCACCCTGGATATAGGTACAGACTAGGGAATGAGATGCTGGAAAGCAGTGCCACAGAAAGAAGTATTTTAATTTATGTTGCAATTATGCCAAAAAAAGGCTTTAAAATTTGTCTTAGTTCAGGGGAGAACTAAGATATCTATGTTGGCCAAGAGAGAGAAAAGGCCTTCTTTCCCCACGGAGATCAGCCAAAAAAAAAAAAAAAAAAAAAAAATCCCTCTCCTTTAAATTTAGAATAAAACCAGAACTTTAATTAGAAAAGTATATATATATGAAAAGGATAACACTCCTTAACCACGAGCCTGCACAGAAAATGCGAAAACCCTGCCCACTTCCCCCAACCTGAGCCATCTTCTCTCCCCCTCTAGGCCTGGGGAGAGATCAGAACAAAAGGCTCTGGACTAAGTCGTTAACATCAGGATATGAATATTCATCCAGTCCTTTGTTAACCATCTTTACAAAACTCAGGCGTTGGCTCCAAGGTTTTTAGGAGGAATTCCAAGGAGGTACCGAAACTATAACAAAATTCTAAAATAGTCTCCACTCCATGATAACCTAACATGACAGAGATAATAGAAAATAAATACTTATAAATACTTGAAGTCAAGTGATAAACATTTTCAATCATTAATTCAAAAAGAAGCATTAATATTTCTTTTGAACCTTATTTGAGACAAAACTGCTATGTTGTATCTAAGCATATGCTGTATGCGTATTTATGCATGTGGACTCAAGTCACAAATACACATATCTGATTCAGGCCACGTAACAGTTAATAAAACAAAGAAACAAAACACTGTCTATAGCTAAGTAGTACAAGCTGTCTCTCACATCTCCCCTCCACCCTGGCAACATCCAGAGAAGGATAGTCACTCCAGCCTCCTTTAAACATCTAGCTATCACTCTAACCTCCTGCTGCTGAAGCATCTAGGAGCACAGAGTTCAGATTTTTCTGTAATTGGATCATCTAGGAACAAAATGAATGCTATACTGGACCAGAAAAGAGCTAGCAAAGATAAGCCAAAACAAAAGCAATTTTTCTGTTTTGTTTTGGTTTTTTCCCTTATTCATTGAAATAATTCTACAAGTCAATCCAATAAAATTCAGTTGGTTTTAGATGCTTTAAAGACGAGATGCATCACGTGCATCATCAGCATATACACAAAGGTAGTGCTGATTGCTGAACAGAAATTTTAAAACAAAATTGACTACATATAGATAAACAATTACCTATTTCATAACAATGAAAAATACATTGAAAATAAGATGAGTATCTTTGAAGCAAAAGCCTTTGATTGCAGTGCATTGGGAGTGTAAAAACAATTTCTCTAACACTTTATATTCCAACACATAGAAGTTATAGAAGTAGCAGTTAACCTTCAAATCTGTGGGGGTTTGAGACATATAAAAAGAAAAAAAAAATCTTTATTAGTGTTGTTTGTTAATAACCTAACCTATAACCTGCAAAACTCCTACCAGAAAGAATACTTATGAGGTCACATCTTAAGGAACAAACCAAGATATATTTAATAAGAGCTACTTTGTAGTAAATATCTGATGGATAGGCATTACTGAAAAAACTTCTTCACCGTGACACTAACATATTCTGTCCAAAAAAAAAAAAAAATCCACCCTCAGGAATATGTAGGCTGCTCTCTACAAGGTGCAACAGTAAGATGTTAAATGCACAAGTACAATAGTTTTCCTCTGTCCTTCCTGCCAATAGATTACAAAGTCTATTAACTGATCAAATCAAAGATTAATTATTGAATATGGATACTTGAAGGCAACATTGCACAGATATCAGATTCACGGAACAGGTCAGGACAATCATCTTCACAGCTCTACAAAGGCAGCTATTGACTTTGAATCATATCCAGCTATACAGTTTTTTATCACTAGATAAGAGAACTTTGAATTCAATAAGTGTATTTAAATAATCACTTGAGCACCACATTTAGCTTAAATCCCATATTTTGTATAAACAGTTATAAAACATTTGTGCAATCAATTTGAAACATCAAGTATTTCGTAGCATCATTACCCTTAAGAATCCAACCATAAACCAGCACTAACAAGTCCACCCCTAAACCACATCCCCATCTGTCACATCTACATAATTTTTAAATATCTTCAGGGCAGTGACTCCACCACCTCCCTGGGCATTCTGCTCGAATGCTTGACAACCATTTCAGAGAAGAAATTTTTCTTACTATACAAGCTAAAATTCCTCTGACACAATTTGAGGCCACTTCCTCATGTTCTATTTCTTGTTACTTGGGTGAAGAGACAGAGCGGCTGGAGAGTGGCCAGGCAGAAAGGAACCTGGGGGCTCTGATCGACAGGAAACTGACCATGAGCCAGCAGTGTGCCCAGGTGGCCAAGAAGGCCAATGGCATCCTGGCCTGCACCAGAAATAGTGAGGCCAATAGGACCAGGAAAGCCATTGTTCCCCTATACTCAATACTTGTGAGGCTGCACCTCAAGTGCTGTGCCCAGTTCTGGGCCCCTCAGTTTAAGAAGGATATTGAGGTGCTGGAGTTCAGAGTAGGGCAACAAAGCTGGTGAAGGGACTGGAGCACAGGTCCTATGAGGATCAGCTGAGGGAGATGAAGTTATTCAGTCTGGAGAAGAGGAGGCTTAGGGGAGATTGTATCGCTCTCTACAACTGCCTGAAAGGCTGTATGAATGTGGGGGTTGGCCTCTTCTCCCAATAATCATCTCTGCCTTTTCCATACTAATAGTCAGCTAAATGTTGTCGGCACACCCTACTGTCCCCTTAGTACTTCCTCTTTACCTCTGCACAATAAGTTTCACACTAAAAAGTAGAATAAAAAGAAAAAATGACAAGAAAGCAGAGATTTTCTTCAAAAAATACACAGCTGCAGCTATAAAGCAGCTGAACCAGCCCACTAGTATCCAAAATCAGAATAGGATTTTTCAAGATTTAAAGACATCCTAGAATTTGTCAGAGAAGCACATTACAAAGAAACAGCAAGCCATCAACCACATTAAGCATCCCCGTCTTAAAAATCATTACTATATGTTGTGGGTCCCTGTACGCAAAAAGTATTAATTAAAAAAAAAAAAGAAAGAACCAAACAAACAAGAAAATAACCCCACACTAGGTCTCCCCTCTCTGCTAAAACCATCTGGCAATTACCTCTCTGGGTACCTGTACTGCTTCAGCAGCCTGGGACATCAGGAGAGCACACCTCATCTCTTCTTGCATAAACTGAAGGTTTATCTGACTTAGAATATGAACATTTTCAAAATTTTGTGAGCTATGAGGTATTTTACGGTTTTATCAGATCGGATGAATTGTGAGATTAAGGGTTGGGCTTACAAGGGACGAGGAACAACATTCAAGCTGAAAATTGGTCTTAAGCCTGAGTTTGATTTGTTATTCTTTCAGCCTCTTTCCTCTAAACTCATACAGCAAGTCTGAGGATGATGCATTCACTTTCCCTTGAGGAAGTTCTCTTGGTACTCCCAAGTTTCTTTTTGAAAATATATTAATAATTATAATTAATATATTATGTCTTTAATGAAGATATAGTTCAGAATGTACCTCATCAGAATTGTTCACATGAACATGTTTTTCAAAATCCTGAGGTATTAAGTAATTTACTGTAAAAGAAATGTATGTTATGGTGTGTTGTATCAATTCATTCTGCTCATAAATTATCTCTTTTACAAGCTATTTCAAATTTTTTCGAATTATTAAAGTTCATGTGCTACCCCAATGGAAATGTCTAATACGTCCGTTGCTGTAGAGAATAATAAAAGGTGGTTATAGTTTGTTCTATTTAGTTTCAGAGACAATATTCATTTGCTATATTTCTTTAAAGTGCAGAATTCTTCCAAGTGCAGGATTTTCAAGGAAACTGCTGAAGAGGGAAGGTCAGGGAGATGGATAATTACACCTCAATGTAAACAATCAAGTCATCCAACATCTTATAAAGAAGTCAAAATACGTTATCAAGCATTCATTCCATATAAAAAAGTAATGCATATAAAAGCAATGTAATGGATTATTATCAACATGATACATTTTACAGCAAATTAATTAGGTGAAACAAGTCAATAGATGTCAAAATGTGTTTAAGAAAAACTACTGAGAAAAAAGTGGACAAAAATAGTTTGGTTTTCAGTCACAACTCTGAGACTCAGTTTTGCGTAGCAGCGTTTATAAGGTAACAGCCAGCTACCAAACTAAGCTAGCCCAGGTCTTACACTTTGGAATCACTTCCCAGACTATTATAAAGGATTTCCTGTAATCTATTTAAGTCATATGGGTATTCAAAGGGTTATTGACAGTTCGTATCGCTCATAATATCTTCAACAAGTCTTTCCTCTGACCTTATGATAGGTGTATCGTGTACAGTTAGTAGAAACACTGGAGCTGAGCACAGGCCACAACACGAGAGAGAGAGAACAATTAGTGTGAGATTTTCCACTTTTTTCTATGTCTGTAGTATTCACTCTCCCCTTAAATTTATACTTGTGTTTCCTAGATTCCAGAACATGCTGTGAAATCTATATAGTCTCAAGACAAATGAGAAAAATGTTGTCAAGTATGGCAGGATAAAAAAATCCATATGTCCAGCTTTAATTTCTTCCGTTTCCCATACATCTTCTGTCATTATTTTGCTGCACCTGTTCATGGGCACAGGTTTTGGAGTTTGGTGGTTTTTTTATATTTTAATGAAAAATACTCCAATAGAAACAAAGGTAGTCCAACACCAACAGATTTAAAAAATGTTATATCTAAACCCTGTCTCTAAGAATAAACAACAGTATAAAATATAAAGCACTGAGGGGTTGTAATAATTCCTCCTATCACAAGACACACAGATTTCCAACTTTATCATTAAAATAATCTCAACCCATACTATGTTTTACACATGCAAGCAAACATGTTTCTAGTGTCAAAGTGCATGGGAGTTCATTTGAACAGGTACAATTTGCTTTTCTGTTAACTTTTTTGTATATAAAATTATCCCGTGTGCAAAAAAAAAAAAAAAAACCAACAACAACAAAAACACTCAAGAAAATGGAAGGAACTGAAAGTTCACACTGGGAAAATGGCAGGCTACTCTGGATATTTAAGAATTGTTCTGCTATGATTACAAGGAGTAATTAAACTTAAAAAAGCCACAACAAACAAACAAACAAAAAAAACGAACAAACCAGGAAAAAAACCAAAAAAAAAACCAACACCAAAACCAAACAAAAGACGAGCACTCACTAACTGGAAGGAATGGGCTCCCTTGAGGCTTGAGACAGCAAAACACTCACAGGGCTGCTGACTCCAGCAGAACAGCTCACTTGCTTTGAGCTAAACAGAGTTTAATGGACTGAAGACTTGATTAATAAACAGTTAATAATATAGTATGAAATAAGTTTGCAAATCTTTCTGGTTTTGATGTAACTCTGCACACAGTGGTTCACAGGCATTTCTGCCCTCTTTATAGACCACTGTCTGTTCTGTTCTTTTTTGTTAACACATAGAGAAAATACTAAGTTCCAAATGACTCTTGTTATCTAACAGAAATTCAGTTAAGCACATAAAGAAAAGATCATATTTTGCCCAAGGCAGTCTAGACACCACAGCGAACATTAACATATCAGGTACACCTACACCTTGGCACTTTTTTTTCAGTGATGACTCCTTTTGGAATATAAATTTACATTGTATTTATATCTTTGCTTAGTTGTCTTCCTCTAAAGTGAATACACATTCACACTTTTTGTAACGATAAGGACTAATATTTAACCACAATTTCATATTAGATATCAGACAACTTGGTAGTATTTTTATATGTGTTACTTACAAGAATGTGGACATTTTCATCAACATTTCTAATCTGTTCTCCCTGTATCAATTATGTTTTTCAAATTCTTGTCTATATGCACTTGATACGCACATGTGATATGCTACTACTATGATATATACCACTCTTCTTAATATTGGATAAGTTCTGGTACCAAGAGTAAAATATAGACCATTTGTCTGCATTTTAATTTATCCTACTACTATAACCCACCACCCCAGAGACTAGCGTCTCATCCAGATTAGCACAGATCTAAAGATCATGATGGATAGAACAGTTGCCACTGGAACAGGGGAACTCCATCTGAGTTAACAGAACTAAGGCTTAAGACAGAAGATACTTGAGAAAAAAAAATATCTGAAGAAAAACACATGCAATCTCGTGTCCATACCACAGTTTGCTAAAAGACTGAAACCATGAGTTAGAAACAATTTCTTTGTATGAATCCCAAAATTAAATACAATGGCCAACAGTTAAGCAAACAAAACTAAAAAGTCTGTTTATTTTAGTTATCCCAAGGTTTGCTTTTGAAGTAATACATTTTAAAGAATGTTACAGCCTTGAAGTGAACACCTATATTTCTTACAGAAAACCATCCAGCAGACTCCTTATTTTCTTTTCAGAGACTGAAATATATTGTTAAGCCTTTTCTTGCTTATTGAGGTATATTGAACAACTAAGTTTTTTTTTAAGTGAAGTTACTCTCATATTTTAAAATTGGCCTTTCTATTTTAGGATCATGTTTACCAAAAACATCTATTCTATTTGTAGTTTTGTGTTTAGTAATAGGTCAAAGCCTCTGGGGTTTCACACTTGAATGAATTACATCCTGGGGAATCCTGTGTACTCAGAAAGGCAGATTAATTAACATAATCAAACATGTCTCAGTAAAACTAGTATCTAAAACTACAGTGATGTCATATCCCATCACAACACCCTCTTAAAATGCTGGAATGTTCAATCTGGCAATACAAGTGTGATAAAGACTACATATACGAGGTCTTTTATTCCTTACCATTATGACATAAGTGGTTTTCAGCTGTCAGCTTGGAAGCCAGTCTAATGTTTGTAAGGTCAATGTATTGCTTTTCTAAGAAAATAAATAACCCTAACTTTGTAGCTGAATATATAATTACAAAACATTTTGGGTTTATCGGTTCACATGTTTTAACACTGAAGCCATTGCTGACTTGAACTTAATCTCATCAGATTTTAAGCAGTGGCTTATGGACCAAACCCAGAACATACATCTGACCTGAAGACTTTAAATGGTGATAAATTTTGCTCCCTCTTTAGTTTTTTCAATCATTTAATTGCTTCAAAGTAGGATTATTCTTTTTCTATTCTGAATTTATCTTTTATCAGGTTACAGTCTTGCTAATTTACTACCTCTACTTATTTTTAAAATTACCTTCACAATTGCTTTTACTGCATGAAAGTGTCTAAAGACTCTTCTAAACCTCTCTGTTTTTACAAGCTGAACTTCTTTAATCTCACATTAGTAAAGTATTCCAAACAGTAGTGTTCTTGTAGCTCTTTTCAGAAACCTTTCAAATTTGTCAGTTGCCTTCTTAAAGAATGATTATTTAAACATACTGAACCATAACATGTTTAGAACTGGTCATACAAAAAGGATAATAACAACTTCTTATAACTACCACTGTGATTAGTTTGTCTTAATATTCCAGAACTCTGTCACACCAAAAAGCACACTAAGTAATCCTTCCATTCACATGCGCACTTTGGTTCCTTTATGAATACTTTTGAGTAGCTGGATGACCTTGCATTTAGTTGTATAAATTGTGTGTTAATAAAGTGAGGTACTCTACAAAATTGACCTATCTTACCTTTTGCTGAGTACAAATGTTGCCTAAAATTGAGGAAAAAAACTCCAAACTTTCAAGACAATATTAGTATAGATAAAGTATAGAGCAGTTCTTTAATAAAAGCTTTCAGATGCATGAAGTATATAGGTGTGAGCACAGTGTAGGGTCCTTACAAATTTATAAAACTACTTAATTGTCATATCTAATGGACGTATCCAACCCAAAAACCTTTCATCCCTGGTACCAACCCCGGAACTGCCCTGCTGAAGTGCCTTTAAGGATTCTGGGTCTTCTATCTTGTTTTGACAAAAGTATGCCTTGTTATTCCAGCCCAGGTGCATGTGTACCAAACACAATGTCCTTGCTGCAATCTTGTCCATTAAACAGAAATTCAGGAATGTGGCACAAACCATGAGAAACTGTTAGAAACTGCTAGCTGCTACCTCAAGTGTGAGAAACTAGATAACTATATAAAAACCTACAAATACATAAAATATAAAACCCTACAAATGTATAAAAATCCTAAGGCATAATTCCCCCTGTAGAGACTTGACAAAAATTCTACCTTGTCTAGTCTCTACCACTTATACTTAACATTATAGCATAAAGATCATCAATACCTGCAGCATCAAATCATACAGGAAGCTATTATGCAAACACTAATGATAAATATAACTAATATAAACAGTTGTTTTTATCCAGGTCCAGTTTGCTAACCATGAAGTAAGTTTATGGAAGACATCTCCAAAGCCCAATGAGACATCTTTGAGAGTTAACTGATGTAAAATTTGAGTTTGTTTCCAAATTTCAACCAAATGCATAACACAAATCATAACAACAATCATTTTTATGATGTAACTTTTGGTTCCAAACCTGATTCATGCTTCCCAGAAACAGAGACAATACATAGAGAAAGAGCAGTTTAAACCACATAATCTTCATCTGTATCAGTCTCTGTTTTTGCAGTTGTTCCAGGAGCAGAGGCCTTCTTAACTCTGGAGTAGTGAATCCAGCATCCTTTGCCTGCAACCTTGACTGCAGTGAGGGTGGTTAGCAAAACGTAAAATGGTCCTCTCCACTTAGCTTTCCCACCAATTAATATAGACCCAACTATATAAAAATCTACAAATATATAAAATATTAAAATATATAAATATATAAAAATCCTAAAGAATCATAAATATACAAAGTCTTTCAAGTACCCCCATTTTGGAGACCAAGAAAAAAAAAGTTATCTCCTGTCGTGATCCACATTAGGATCATCTTGTTTTGATTCTCAGGCTACTCCTGGTGAACATCTCGCAAGCTCCTAAATACAAGTGATTTACTTTCAAATTTACCTCAACATTGGCTGGACTAGAGAAATAGTAACCACACAGCCTGCTAGTTAAAGGGAGAATTAGAGATTGGCATTAGAATATTTTGGTGAAAATTTCAACATACTGGTGTTTTCAATTTGTAAAGAATGTACTTCAATTAACCTCCAGTACTACTGAAAGTAGATTATACAACTCAGCTTTGTATGCACATGGTACACAAACACTGGCTACCATGTTTTGAAAGATGGGCAATATTTTATGGAGTTGTTATCCATGTATATGGGGCATAGATAAGTGAAGAACATTAATATTTGAGATAGATTTATGCCATGAAGAAGCTCTGTCGATTTTGGTTTTAAAATGGATGTTCAAACAAGTCTCACCTTTCAATTTACTGTAACTGCCAGAAATATCAAGAGATACCATAAAGATCTTCTAAAGATTGGACAAAGCCATTTGTTTAGCTTTTTATAATTAACAGGTAAGTCTACCAGTAGCGATAGATAGAAAGACTACAAAGACAGTAATTAAAAGAACAGTGAATTAAAACCCTTATAACAATTAGGGAATATTTCATCAAACTTTGTGATTAAAAATGAAGTATGCTTCTGTGTTTCTAATCTCATTGAAGTCAACAATATGTGCTTGAGTGCTTTGTTGAACTGGAACCCTTTATAAATCGAGTTGTTTGAATTCATTCAGAAGGAAGTATTTTAATATTCAACTCTACCCATAGAAAACTTTCAAAAGCTTGATAACAACTGTCTTATTTAGCAGAACAAAATAATGCAATGGAAAAGTTGCTACTTAAAGCACAAGCAAGCATATATTTTTCCCACAAGGATTTTGAGAATCTTGAATACCGCAAATCTAAAGTGTAGCCTACATTTATAATTAATGGAACTGTTCTATTAGAGACTTGAACTGTTTGTGGTGGTAGTTTTAACTAATAGTGCTTAAGAAAAATGTACTTGCCTCAGTGCAAATAAATGAAACGTTAGATCAATTCATTGTTGATGTACATAATGCACAAAGATATATTAGTGCCTGGAGAAGCAGCCTCACTACCTACTCATTTTATGGGGAAAAGTAAGCATCCATTTTTCTGAATATACAAAGGAAGTACTCTACACTCATACTGTAGAGCACCTGCATTGACAGACTGTCCTTGAGTAAATAAAGGGATTATTTAGTTTGTTTCTTAGTATGTTTTTCAGTCAAGGATTTAAACAAGTTCCTTTCACAAACATTGTTGCTACCCCGGACTTCAGGGAGAACAAGAAAAAAAGAATCAACATTTTGCAAGTGGACCTGAAACTTATAGCACCCCTGTCTTTATGCAACTACTACTTATTTAAAAAGTTCAGGGAACAGAAGAAATAAGTTAGTGACATTTTAGTGCGTTCTTCAGCCATACACTTGATATGTATTTAACAAATCCCAACTGGTTCTCAGCTGTGTGGCAGGCATTATTGTTTAGCAATACCTGCTGGAACAATCTTGAGGAAGAGCTCAGAAAAAGAAAAAGGATATGGTGAAAATGGAAAATGTAAGTTAAGAACGGGGGTGAAAGCTACATGTGGGATACTTTTGAAATTTTTTAAAAAATAATAATAGAAAAAGACAATATACCTGGAGGTGGAACATATGATTGCTTCCAAAATTTCTAATTAAATACCCTATTTCTAACTCACGCCCTATCCTTGGATATAAGGAATGCATAAAATCTCCATTTATTTCTTTCCTGCATCTTCTCTATTATATGACCTTTTAATCTCTTTTTCTATTCTGTGTTAAAAGTTTTTATATATTTCACTCTCTGTCTTTCCATCTTCCTTTTTCTGTAGTGAGGTTATTATACTTTCCTCAAATTTCAGTTTCTTTTACTTTGCTTCATGTGCCTTATCTTGCTGAACCTTCGCCTTTTTCTACATCTGCTTCCTTCTTTGGCACTTAGGTTTTATATGGCTTTTTAATAGTTTGAATAAGACTCCAGCATGAGATAATCGTGTGGGCTGTGCAACTAAAGGAGCTGCAGAAGCAGTGGGGCTGCTATCTAACACAAATTAGCAGTTACAGTAAAAAAGAAGCCAGCAGATTATACTGAGGCCGTCAAGGAGAGGGGAGCACGCCCAACCAGATGCAGTTCACAGAGGCAGAGGTCTGTCCCTGAACTGGTGCCCCCAGATTTCTCCTTCCTTTGGCTCCCCCAAGACATGATGTGGGTGTTTGAAGGCCATTGTCTTCTAGATTCACACAGAGCTTCCCTGCTTTACAATCTCATTTTCCTCTTCTGCCCCTCTCCAGGAGTAGCCCTTCCTCATAAATCTTTCATTTTACTTTGATGCCTAAGAATTTTATGCATTTTTGGTGTATTTTATGGCTTTTTATAGCTTTAGAAGTAAGGGATTTCTAAGGGATTCTTGCTCACATATTAAGTGGTGTTTAGAGTTACTGAAGT
>JAWWEW010000131.1:36919931-36981586 GCA_035583185.1 Anabacerthia variegaticeps | reverse complement strand
AAAAAAATAATAGGAATGCTCCTTCTAACTTTGAGTTATTTGAGAAAGCAGTCTTAAGTTGCTTGATTTTTTTTTTTTTTTTTTTTTTTTTAATAAGCTATTTGCCGCTGGACAAATCAAGCATTGTTATTAGCTATCACTCTAAATACTATGTTGATTCTTGTAAGAATGCAAATTTCTTTTGCTTTTTAGCTGCTGGTTTATGCCCATCCTAGTGCATGCTGAATTGATTCACTGGATTGTAAATCTAGGGCAAGGATATTATTTAAATTTCAGAAAGTGCTATTCGACTTCGTGTTACCAAAAAAAAAAAAAAAATCACTTAGGCCTCAATGATATGTTATTTTAGGAAAAGCTGGCATCTAAAACCCTTTAATTTTTATTTTATTCCAGAAAATGATTTGATTTTCTTTTATCTAACGGTACTGTTCTCAGTAGACCTTATCTTAGCTTTTTTTATGCCAGGTGTTTGCTCCTCTGTCTATGTTCCCTACAAAAGTGAAGATATCTTAGATAAAGTCTTCAATAGTTGGATTTATTTTCTTTCAGTAAAATGCTTCCACTAGAGCAGAGGCTTTACCTGCAAGGAAAACATTACAACACATGATAGCACATGTCATGTTAGTCTACTAAATAAAAAACAGGTGCTTATAAATTCATAACCCTTAATGTTGTTCTGCAATACAGCTTGGGCAGGGCTCTAAATCTTTCACTAGTGACAGCCAAAAGTAAATAATCTATTGTGTATGATGCAATTTTCAAAGCCCCTTTACTTTCTCTTTGGGATGTCATAACAAAACTTGATAGGAGCTTTTATAACTGACACCTTACAAAAGTCCTGTTGGGGAAAATATTTTGCTGTTAAAAAAAAAAAAAAAAAGTGTTTATTATCTATAAATACTGATGAACCCCTGGATTCCAGTGATTAATGGGCTTTGATACCAGAAGATACTGGTAAGATCATTTGTTATGATCTGATGGCAGATAGAGAGGAGATCAGCCTGTAAATGCTGCATTAAGTCAGTAACTTGCTCTTGAATCATATCACAGTACAGAAGAACTGGACTTCTCTCAGTTAAACTTTAGGAGATCAGTGGGAACAAGTGCTGGGAATACATGTTGGAAAGAGAGCTTACAAGAGAGCCTTTACACCTGGACCGTTGCTAATAAAAACATCACACTCATTCAGCAAACCAAACTTAAAGTGAAAAACTGGTGCTACTAGGGAAATACACCTACAGGGCTTTGCCTTCTGCTTACGGACTTGCAGGATGGCTGTGACTATTTGAAGGGCACTTTATTAATAGTTTGCAGTATTTTTTTAACATCCACTCCAAGACTTTTTCAGGGTCAGCATATATGTATTTGTTCTTGTGCCAATATTGTTCTGTAACTTAAACAGTTCTGTTCCCTTGTGGTGTTTATCCCTGAAGAATGCAGTCTTATCCCTTCTCACCCTTCCTTTTTATGAAATTAAATAAATCATACCCTTCCATCACCTTTCATTAGTTAGGATCTCCATTCCTCCTGTCACCCTAGTATACTTCTCTTGCAAAAGAACCAGTTTCAGTTCTTTTTTTGCATGTCTGTGACTGCTCCAGATGACTGCACACTAAGGCCTGGCACCATTAACCTGCTCATTGGCTCCCCTGGAATTCTCCTCATGGGGAGTATTTCAGTCTCCTTTGCCTTTTTTCATGGCTCCATCTCATAAAAAATTTGCACCCATGTCACAGCCACCAAAAATGCCATATATTCCTCTTCTTTAACTACTTGCTATTAAGAAGATGCAAACCTGAAGCAAATACTTTTGTTATTATCCCCCACATCATGTGTTCATAACTCTGATGAAACTCCATATGGATGATATTCTGAACCAATATTTTTTCTGGACAGATCAAACAGTAGCAAGAGACATGCATGCATGGCTAAGAACAGTTAGAGATGAAGGCATGGAATGAAATTGCTAAACCTTCTCATTTAACCACAACAGGATTAAGCTTAATATTTACTCATACAATAATAAGCATTTAAAGAGAGAGAGAGAGAAAGCCAAACTTGGCAGCATCCAACTGCAGAGAAATATAAACAAATACTGCAAATCAATCCATGATGGTTAGATTTACTTTTTTTTCTGGTAAAACATTTTTAAGTTTGGTAGGGTTTTTGTTAAACACCCAAATACTGAATACAGTGATCTTGTTAAAAAATCTGCATGCTTTCAAACCTCAGAATACAATTTTTACTTCCCAAAATTTGAACACATAAATAGTAAGCACCAGCTTGCATAGAAAAGGCTGTGTGAGACTGCAGCTGTAAAAAATTATTTCATAACTTGCTGAGTATTTTCAACTCCCACCTCTTAAGCGATCATCATTTAGCCATTGCAAGTTTGCTCAACCTATCCTTGCAAGCAATAATAATTAAAACACTGCAGTGAAACGAGAGTCTAGTCTTCTATAGTGAATGTTCCAATGATTAGAATTACTCATCTCCTTCCTGTTTTTGATGTCTCACTCCTTTTGGCAGTTTCCATAAGACAGACTGCTACAGGAGTAGGTAAGATAGCCATTCTGCACCCAGGAAGTCAGAATGCTCTTTCAGGAAGTAAAGGACATGATTTCAAATCTCAAAAATCTCTCATACAGAATGCCAGACTCCCTAGTCTATGTTTGAATATTTCAGCTTTCTGGAAAACGAAAAGGTGACCTTTTGCTGGATTTGTGAATAGACTCCTTCCTTTTGCTTTTCTGACAAAACCTGGAAAGCGTTCCTTTTGAACAAAGGGTTTTGTAAGAATGGGGGACAGAAAGTAAGGATCAAGCTTATCAGTACAGCAAACAAAACATATTTCATTTAATAGAAAATGTTTTGCATTCTTTTTAATTGTCTGGTTCAGCAGCCAAAACAGAAAACTTATTTTTTGCTTCCTTTTCCGTATCTTAGTCACTGCAGTGTCTTGCAGCTGCATATTTTGACACTTTGACAGATACTTCCAGGTCTGTCCAATGGCTGAGGAATGACTCTCTTACTTGGAAGAGCTGATAGATGCATCAGGACACATAATTGCTTTTTAAAGGGGAACTGAACAAAGTTCTCCTTTACTTTTTAGATCACTATGTGCATAACAGAGAAAGAACCAGTGGGCTATGTCTTGCTTCTTGTATCAGAATGCTCAAGACCAAGTTTCCATGCGTGTTCATGCAAATATAAGGGCAAAATACATACCACATAAGGATGACTGCTTTTGACAATTTATATTAGAAGTTTACATTTTAGTCTCCCAGATCAAATCCTAGTTCTTTCCTTTGTTTTCTTTACATCATTGAAGAAACATTCTGCATTTGATTTACTACACCTTCTTTGTTCACCATGGCTTTTTGTGCAAAGCCTTTTTGTTCAGAACCGTCACATCAATTTGTCTAGCTTCTTTAATATGCAATCTTTCAGTCTGTTTGCTTGTGTTCTGGGATGACTTCACCCCAAAACATATCTTCTAGCATCAGACATCACCCAAAGAAACACACTCCTAGCTTCCTCAAAGAGGGCCATGACTTTCTTTTTTGAAATATCCATTATGAACAGTTTCTCAAACAACAAGAAATTTGTTTTATATTTTAGACAGTTTAGTTCCTGTTATTTTCTGTACAGTTCTGCAAGGTCTTGAAGGTTATCTGTCATTTGTTCTAACTTAGAGAATGTGCTTTGGTAAGCTAGTAGATTTGGCTAGAGATGTCAGTTTAGCCTGTCTTAAGAACATGGGGTATATATGATTTTTAAGTTATTATCCATTGAATATTAAATCTGAATTCTCAACAGAGTTGCTAGCCCGTCGAAGTAGTGATCAAATTTGTATTAAGAGAAAGCACAAATTCTGTAAAAAAATGTTTGCAAGACTAATTTTTTTCAGACCAAATAGTTAATTTAATTTTTAATAAGATAGTGTAAACATGGAGTTGTTTTCAATTACGCTATTTAGAAGTGATTTTGTAGTTGGTTGTCAATGATAATTTTGTCTATTTAGTATTTCTCTTTCCTGATGTGGTTGTTATTTTCTTTTTCACAATTAAGGGGTTGTGTATGAATTTACTTTGACTTGACAACATGCAATTACATGATGCAGTGCATACAATCATGTATATGACTGTATCAAAATCTGTTAGAGGAATACATCTATTTAGGCCATTTTCATGGTCCCATTCACAGTATTAAAAAGAAGAGATATGTTACTCAAGATACAAGAACAAAATACGAGGTCAAAAACTTCAATAGGGGTTTTGTGGAAAAATTTATTGGCTAATTCAGTGTGATACAGACACTGTCTTGAACACAGATTTCAGTGATGTCTCTCAGGTTTTTCTGGACTTCTTTTTCCCTTGCAACGCTGCTTCCCGATGAAAGAAAGGAACTAGCAACAGATGTATCAGTGTTTTAGCTCCAGAATGCACAGAAACACCTGTTTGCTAGAAGAGTAAATAATATGACTCATTTTGGGGTTTAAAATATCCACCTGGAAAAGGGGGTTACATGTATTTTAAGAACTTCTAATTTTTCAAGCTAAAAGTTATCATTTTGTGCTGCCTGTGAAGTTTTATTGCCATGTTCTAAAAACTCAAGAGAGGATCTTCCCAGGATCTCTCACACATGACACTGCTTTTCCATAGACACTGTTTGGAGCATTTCATTCTTCATCTGTTAGAAAATGCACCGCTTGGTAAACTGCTCTTTTAAGACCTGTCCCCTTTACCATGTGTTTTTATATCTTTGATCCATGAGGCAGTACCCACTGTACTGACATTTGTACAGTTGTGCTCTTCTCATGGCACTACAGAGCCTGGTGAATTCCCTCTTTAAGACTACAGGAAACCTGTCAGAAGGCAGGAGCAGCAGCAAAGTATCTAATGTCTCTGTTATTCTCTAGAAGAAAGCATAACTGTGGTCAGCATCTACACACATTGCATGACGAAGTTCATGGCTCCAGGGTGTTTGCAATGATATTTTTGCTGCCTCTGAAAAGACTTGCTAAAGTCTGTTGAGCCACGTTGCTGGAATGAACTGATGAAATCGTGAGAAGCAACAGTTAAATCTTATATTCAGGTTGCTAGCAGACACAATGCTTGACTCCTTTTCACCTGAAGTAACCTTCTGGGGCATGCTTTTTCTGTGATTGTTTTTAATTTGTTTTATCATGCCTAATGCCCCCACCCTTTTCGAATCACAGTCAAAACATCCATATGGCCAGCAAAGGGCCATTGTGCCATTCAATAGTTTTGGGCTCAAAAAATTACAAGTGAAGATGATCCCTACCATGTAATATGCCATTTCATCTCCTGGTAGGGAATGCCTCTAGCTAGGTGTTATGAAAAAAACAGACAACATTCTTTCCATAACTGAAAGTAGATTACAATTACAGAATTAATTGACAATCTCTGGGAAATGGCTGGCAACTTTTGCAACTTTGGAGAAGTTATCTCAATTGATCCTAGGCTGATTAGAGATGCCTTTCTTCTCCCACATCATTAACATTCTCAAAGTGAATGGCTGTGCCTCAAGGTCAGAGTTTGACTTAGGTAATTCATATTCACTGATTTTTGGGATTCATGCTGCAAAACTTCCAGATTAGCGATTTCACTTAGCAATCCTCCAGAAGTAGAGGACTTCTTTCTGTTTCTCGTTCTGAAGTACTGATCAGATGAATGCTGCCTGTGAGCAGCCTGTACTGCTCATCCTAGAACCATAAACATAGTTTGTGGCTTTGGGAATTGTGACATTGCCAGATCAAGCAGCAATATTGCATTATCAGAGATAGTTCTCTTTCTTTCTTGAGAGTAGGAAAGTTAATAACTCCCAATCCTCTTTTTCATCATTCAAAAAGTATACTTAAGTATGCAACCAGTTCATTTTTCTAGAGACTTCTGTGCAGTGACTCCTCCTTCTACTTCTGTTCCTCTGGGCAGTCCCTTCCCTTCACCACTGTAAGCAGACACAATTCCCAGTGGACAAACTACAGAAAAAAAAAAAAGAAAAAAAAAAAAAGAGCTACAATAATGGGCAGACTTCAAGTGTTACCACAGTTTCACAAAATCAGCAGTGTTGGAAGGGACCACTGGAGGTCATCTAGTCCAGCCTTCCTGTTTAAGCAGGATCCCCAGAGCACTGTACTTGGGATTGAGTCCAGACAGCTTTTGAATATCTTCAGGGAAGGAGATTCCAGAACCTCACTGGGCAATCTCTTCCAGTGCTCAGTCACCCACACCACAAAGTTCCTCTTCATATTCGGGTGGAACTTCCTGTGTTCTCGTTTCTGCTCACTTCCTCTCATCCCATTGCTCAGCATCACTGGAAAGAGCCTGGTTCTTGACACCTTCCTGTCAGATCCTTATGTACCTTGGTAAGATCCCCTCTCAGTCTTCTCTTCACCAGGCTAAACAGTTTGCTACAGTGAACCACATGTATCGCCAGTGTGAACTCATAGAGTCAACAGAGGCATGCAATAACATGAAACAGAAGTAGAACTTCCGGATGTCAGAATGAAACAGTAAAACCACAATGATACTAAATAGGCAACATATTTTTCAATTAGCTTGAGCATGGTAATGGGAATTTTTCCGAAGCCGATACAAATTATGTGGCTATGGTTTACCAGTATTTTCTGTGGCAAAAATGTCATTCATGAAAAATTTGGACCAACTTTACTGAAAACTACTTGCAAAGTGCAGAATAGATTCATGACACCTCAGAGATCTGATCTTCAGAGTATTCTCTGACTGCTTGAAAAATCTATTCTCTATTCAGGAGTGATACAATGGTGTTAGCATTTAGGAACAAACCAAGGAGCTAAAATCCTGTTAAAGACACGTAAGTGAATAGGCACTTAATTGTACTTGTGCAATAAAGAATCTATATGGAAACTACTAGCACATACTCACCACAGCCAAATTAAACACTAGCAATGAATCCACTAAGCAAACTGAAATGAACAGGCTCTCATGCACCAGAGGCAACACTTTCTTTTAAACATTCCCTCTTCCAAGTGCAATTATAATATATTCCTGGAGTCATTCTGAGGGAATAATTCATTTCATACTCTGTTGCTGTAAACGTCCTGGTATGACAGAAAAATATTTAAATTCGTTTTTATTTATTACCTTATATTGTTCCATGGCTAGGATGCCTTTAGCGTGAGTTGCTCTAAGGTGAGAAAGCACTAGGCTTAACCTAAAATTACTTCACAATGGATTGAGAACTAATTATTTATGTGATCTCAAATATTTCACGCTACCATGAACTCATAAACTCACTGTCTCCATCTATGTATATGTATGAAACACATACACATGCACCTATACCCTCTGTCCTCTCAGCATAATTCTTGAATCTCAGGTTTGTTAAGAGTATATGGATATGACAGTATTTATGTTGCAGAGAAACTCATTTACTTTTAGGAAATTTTCTCTTGTTAAATAGGGCAGACTTGGGTTTCAGAGTTATGTTTTCACTGTAGTTCCAGAAAATCTGAGTTTCTTGAATGCCCTATGTCACACCTGTCAGTGGATGTCTAAGACTGCTTAAAACATTTAAAATTATGTGGATGCCAATGTTCAAGCTGCAGAATTCTTCCCATTATTGTCTCTACACTGAAGTAAAAGATGTATTACAGTATACAGTGCGGGTCAAAGACTTAGTTCAGTACTTTACCTTTGAGGAATTACTATTTTGAAACTTTCTTTCTTAGGGAACAGAAGATAGCCAGAATAGGCACTGTACAAAGTTCAAGATATTTGCCATATGGTGTAAATCTTCATTTTTTTCTGACTACTGTTTATTTGACTGTGACTGTACTAAAGACAGTCTATAAGCACACAAACTAAGTTCTTAGAATTTTAATATGAAGTAGATGTTTTCTGACGTATGTGTATAGTCTAATTCCTTAAACATTTGGGAAAAATGCATGGATCTCTTTTTCTTTTGAAATTTGGAAGAAACAGATGTTTAGTTGCAAATTCCCTATCACTGGATACTCTATCTGTATTTCACCTTTATGGTTTACGAAATTGTAGTTACCACATACTGTGTGTTTATTTCCTTTATCCATTTTCTGCTTCTCTCTCTTTAGTTCTGGTTTTCTTATTGTACTTTAATTCTGATTACATATGCCTTTCATAACCACAGCATTGGAAACTCAGTTCACTTCTGTGACAAAAGAATACTGTCTGATGCCAAAAAAACAAACTGAGAACAGCTGTCTCAAAATAGGCTGATACTCAGCTGTATTTATTTACCACATTTTTTCCAAAATTATTCCTTTTTAAATACTAGTCACAACTTGTTAATGTCATGAAAAATTACATCTCCTGCTGATACAACTTCTAGGTTAAGTGAACAGCAACAATCCCGTGTAAGAATTCCATAGACTCACAGATCTTTCTGCTTTACTTCTGTATCTATTATTTCATTCTGTGTTATTCTTGAACACTCTTAACAATATCTAGATTCAATAGTTAATTTGCAGTTATGATAAGAAGGACTTTCTAATTGGAATTAAGAATTTCAAGAATTTTTTTTATTCCCCACAGGGTGAGATTGAAGTCCTGGCAAGAAATTATTTTGTCCAGAATTTAAATGAATCATGTGGTATACTTAAAAACAAATAAACAACAAAAATATCTCACATAAGCCTGGAAGTTTCTGCAGCTACATAAAATGGTCATTTAGTTTAAAACACAGACATACCTCAGGAACCACTGAAGGGCTAAGTAAAATGCCCTAGTTTCAAGAGAAGGACATTCCCCCACACCAAAACCAGTATCACTGTACAGCCTCATAGCCTTATGGTTAAGACATCTTCTAGGGAGATGTGGCTTTCAGTGCATTAATTTTGTTGAAAGTCTTGAACACCTTAGCCCCATATTCTATGCAAAAGCTTTAATTGCTCAGGTATTCCACAAAACAGAGAACAGATCTTCTTTCCCACCTCTTCCGTAAATTTAAAGAAAGTGGTCAAAACAACCATCTTTTGATTGAAGTTAATGTGAAGCAGAACAGGTAAGTACTCAGGCAGAGAAACATAATTTTTTCAGTTGTCAATTTCAAAGAGCTACCAGTTTTAATTCTGAAAAGCTGTCAGTCACTGAAAATAGAGGAAACTTCTGCATTAGAGGAGTTTTACTGCCAAAATTACAGTCCCTAACATGGTTCAGCAGGGCTTTTGAGAATCACAGTCTTGGATTTAGATGCTTGAACCACCTACAGATGCACTTTTGGGACTATAATGTTTTTGTGGATCATGGCCTGAAACTCTGAGCCTTGATTTAAACTAGAATAACTCTAGTACTATGAGAAACTGTAGAGATCTGCTATGGCAAAGTTACTATTACCTTTGAGCCCCAAGCTATCCGCAGTCAGGCATGCCAAGAGTTATTGTTGCTAGTAGTCCCATGTTAGCTACCATGACTGCTTCCTCCCTAATGCTAATAGTTGAAAGATGAAGGGCAAAAGGCTAGTATAGACACATCTCTGATTGCTTACACTGATTATTTGTTCTCAGAGCAACAGAAGGAAGCCATGCAATGAATTTGTGCAACAAATTAAGCATGAAGCAAAGTGTTTTCCTCCTTACTAATATTTTCTTGACGCTTGCTGATTTCCCCAGCTTTCTTTCCCTTTTGAGTTTGCTACTGTGTTAACTCTGCCTGATTAGTCATATACCTAAGTGAATCAGCACAAAATAACTCATGTGTGTCTTAGCTTCATTGGATTACATTTAGTCATGCAATATTTGATTTGTCTTCATTCCTAGATTCCTAGTGTATGATTTTGAATTTGCACAGTTACTCTCTAAAATTTTTGACATCTTCACTGGCTGTTGAGACACCCTGCCTTGAACTTTATCTGCTCCAGATGCCAGATGTGGTTAGTAACTTTGAGCTAGAGCCCAGAAACTTAAAAAAAAAAAAGGTCAAAACAGATATGGGAAAAGAACCTGCAGTGGTGCCAAGATCCACCCTCATTTTTCATGCATAGAAAGTACACTGAAAACTTAGAGCAAACAAATGCTTCATCCACATGTCTAATGCTGTGAAAAAATGGCCTCAGAAAAATTGCCAAAAGAAAACCTGAAGGCTCCAGCCTAGCAGTACACGTTGTATTCACTAGACACATCTTATTCTACATATATAGAGTTTACTTGTGTCTTATACCTGGGAAGATCTTACATAACTAATTTTAGAAGAACATATTTCTACACTACAGAAGATAGGCATGAATTTAAAAACAACCAGGTTAACTTGTAAAAGCAAAAACTCCAAAACAAAATAAGTAAATTCAGTAATAGACTATCCAATGATAAGAGGCATTGTGCTATTCTTCTTTATGAAGAAAACTCATTCTTTTACAGAATTCAAGTAATTCAATAGACTTTACAGAGGCAGAGAAAGTATCAAGTGTATTTTAATGTCTCGTACCTCTATAATTTGTGAAAATAACACACTTATGAAAGTCTGTTCAAATCAATGCTCTTTTTTTTCCTTCATCCCCTATAAAATAATGGGTTCCTGTTGTTTCAAACTGTATTATAAACTCTGTGGCTGAATTGGTTTTAGTGTGTGGAATCCTGGTCATACAAGGTTCTCATAACAGCCAATAAATACTTGCAGCTTGTCTGAACTTACTTTGGAACCACACAAAAACTGGATTTATAGGTTTGACCCTAATCTCATGAAATCCAGGAGGAGAAAAAACAAAAAATCTTACTATATAAGTTCTAAAAATATAAAAAAAAAAAAAATCAAAATATCTTTTTTCTCATTTAAATGAAAATAATTTTTTATGCTTTGGAATCAGGTAAGTTCATCAAAATGCATTTTGAGATGCACATACATATGGGTTTTTTGGCACTGAATTGTCTGCCCCACCTAATGTCGCCTAAGCCAGGAAAGAAAACATAAATTCACTCTGTAAATACTGTTGCTCTTTTAGCAGCTGTACCAGTTTGGGTATTTCATAATGGGCTAATTCATCTTTCAAATAGAAATTAGTGACATGGAGAACTGACCTATTCCCTAGGTACAGAAAGGTATGAAAGCTATATATGTTTGGATACACACACACAAATATTACTAAATGCGTAATCGATACAGGGAGAAGGTCAGAATGGAGTACACCCAAATTTGGTTTAAAAAAAAAAAAAATCAAAGATTCTTCAAAAATAACCTGTCAATTTAGTTAACTTTATAGACGTTATAGTACTGCCATAATACCGAAAATGTCTGCACTCATTCTGAACAAAAATACACATATTCTAGAATCCTTTCTTTGACAGACACCAGAATAGATCAGAACATACATAGATATATACTGCAAGGCTTTCACATTTTGCTATCTCACCTTCAGTGATGGTAATGTGGTGTCTAATTTACCTGAATTTCATTGAAAATTTTTTGAACCTATTCAAAATTATATGATATCTGGTGGCTGTGGGATGCACAGTCTAACCACATTGCATATGTTGTAATGATTCTGCCACTATTAATATCTGCCTTTTAAATAGTCAAATATTCCTGTCTAGTTGGACACTGATGATGAGAAGGGGTGCTGGAGCCAAATGAACAGACATCCAAAGCACAGGGCTTGTGCATAAGTCCTATGTGAAGCTTAATATTCTTACTCACAAGCTCTAAGTGGCTCAGCAGAAACGTTTCTCGTTTAGATCAGACCCCACGTTATCTCAATTAACTGTATAAAAAGCTTATGTATAGAATACTTCACTTGACTGATCCGAATCAGCTATCTGGGATCAGGTGCCTCATATCTTGGTGTCACTTCACTTACTGAGATGGTTGAACACTGGTCATTAACTGTAGATTTATACATGTGAGATAGAAATATATATAAATGTATATATAGATATGTGCATAGCAGTGCCAACTGACATCATGAGCCTGAGACAATGCTCTGTTGATGTGGACTTTTTTAATTTCAGTATTGGATTATAAAGACGTTCAGATCACCAGAACACCTTAATTAAACCATGTTGTAGACTTCTGTTGCAATACTGCTGCTGTAAATTGCTGTATAGATTTTGTTGCCTCAGCTGCTTAGCAATGGATTACATAATTCTTTACACTTAGGCTGTGATTCACAAACGATCACAAATTTTCTCTCCAAAATTGGGAGTATGATCTTTTATCATACCCTGGTATAACTAATAAATATTTGTACAGCACACATTTGAGAACCTTGTGGGAGCTTATGATTTAAAGCAAAGGAAAAGGCAATAATCGTGAGACAATAAAAATTAAGGGGGAATTGCATAAATGGTTTCACTCATAGGAATGCAGTCTTGTAGTATTATCCTTATTTGTTTTCCAGACAGAAAACCTGTCTAAATGTGTTTGTCTAGTAAGCCTTATAATCTAGTAAGCCTTAAAAATCCCTGACTAGAATGGTTGAGACAGGTTCAATTTTATGGAAAAATCTCACATTTCATAACTATTTTTATCACTACAAAGGAATACACAGTCAAGAAATTACTCATGGAATATGAAATTAGAAATTCTGAGGGAAAAAGGAACTTCTAGAAAATTAAAACCCACTGAAAATATAAATAACGGAAATTACTTATGGCATAACATAACTAATAGAATAGAAAAGCCCAGATAAACAATAACAAAAACAATTAAGAATAACATTAACTTTGCTAAAAGAAATCTTGCTATAGAATCATTTTGAAAAGTAGAAGTTGCACAACAACATAATCTAATGAGAGAGGTATTGCCATGGTACCAAGTGCAAAGCCCAGATCTGTATCTGTGCTCACTGCTCACGTCACAGCATATAGGACTGATCACAAGACTGGAAGATTTTATGCATGTACTAGACAAATATTAACACAGAGTTTACACTTTACACATTAGCACTGCCAGTGAGACAGTTTTCCTGGTAAAAACAAAAACCTCCCGAGGGTGTTGTGGCTGAGCGCTTGTTTGACAAAACACTCTTGCAGATGTAGCTCTGCATGACACAACCAAAGCACATGAGGCACGCGGATGAGGGAGCCTCAGTTCTGACTTAACTTGTCTTTAACTGCAGCTTTTCAATTTGAAGAAAACACCTGATATGAAAATATCTTACTTTTGATATGGTAGAATTATAAAGAATTCTAAGTGAGCAAATTCTAATGAGGAAGGTGAGACAGCTTCTTAGGTTGTGCTACCAAACCTGTTCATAGTTGTCCTCATAAAAATTTCAAAGAAAGTACTTTATGTTCTCTTTCATGAAGATCTATAATTGTGAAAAAAACAAATAAAGTATTTATTTAAAACACTACATTTTAAGAAAATGGTTTCTGAAAAGCAGTAATTTAGTTCATGAGCAAAATTAAATATTTCCTGTAAATATTTTTATTGTCTCCAGCTCATAGACATGTGTGACCTTAATCTTTTCATGCCATTTTTTTATGAATGTGCATATATGAGAGGAAATAAGGTTAAACTACTTTTCCTGGCAGTTTATGCCTGATTTACCTCAAGATGGAATTAATCCAATAATTGTTGAGGGTTTTGTTGTTTGTCTGGTTGGTTTGTTTTGTTTTGTTTTTTATTCTATACTGTAACCACTATTTTCTGAAAATATTAAAACCAGTCTATCAGTTTTCTGTCAGAAATTGTTTCTACTCCATCTCCTTTTGCATATGACCTTATAAAATTCCAGATCCTCAGTTATTTCTTAATAATTAATTTTATTTTTATTTTGTTGCCATTTAAAATTACATATTGGTGACCTTTTGAATACCTATGTATGTTAGCGTATTTGATGTGGTTACAGATTCTGTTTTTACATGACTTCTGAAACGCCTTGGAAGGTTTATTTATACAGCTTCACCTAAAAATTTTTGCAATGCATGATAGATTTACCATCCCAACAAAATTGTCACAATGTTTCAAGTTTCATAACATAATCAAAGATAATTTTTTTCCAGTAGTCAAAAAAGACTTTCAGTTAGACAACAATTCTGAAAATGGATAAGTTTATTTCTACTTGGCCAAATGGCAGAAATATAAACTGGCAGAGAGATCTAGTTATTTATAATGTCTTAGAGGAAGGTGCTTACTAGTAAGATTTCCAGATAATTTAGAATATAATGGCAAATTTGAACTTATCTTAATAATTACACTGAAGATTTCAGCTTCTTTCTAAAGATGATATGAAGGAAACCCTATTACATAAGCAGGAACTAATTTGTAGATCTCAGCAAATTAATTGAGCATGTGCAGATAATGTCTTCACCTGGATTTGTACTAAATATATGGTTGGAGCTTTTAATATGAACAGAAGGATGATTGCAGCTGCATTCATGAAAATATAAAAGTACTTATGCCAGCATAACATGGTTCTTTTCCCAAGCTGCATAGATGAGTTCCTTAAAACCCTGAATATTCCTTTGTAAGTCAAGATTCAGCTAGAAACCCCACAATATATTATTATGAATCGACTAGTAAATGCAACTTACTTTCTCTGTAGGCCACACAGCTGAGAATTTGTGAAAGGTGCCTGTGCACACCATCTGTAAGCACTCAGCACCAGCTTTTAAATGTTCAGAAATAATATTCATTGATTGACTGTAACCATCTAATAGTTAAAATACTTTACAAACAGGCTACAGGCTTTAAATTTAAGTATTAGCTACAGTCCTCCCTTTGGCATAGAACTTCATTTTTATAGAATTTTTTTAAAAAATGCTATTATTTTAATATCTACATCTGAGGTCACATTGACCATGCCTCAAGGAAAGATTTATGCTTTGGTTTTTTCTCATTTTCATGAACTAAGATCAACAATGACATTTCCTTAAGAAATTAAGAAATTGATTTTCATGGGTTTATATAATTTTTGCTGTTGTTACTCAGTTTCTGATTCAATTTCATGTATTTGATAAGACTAAGCATAAAAAAATAATTTAAAAGACTGAACTTCCTATAAGCAAATGTGCCATGGTGTTAACATTTAAGATTTTTGACTCGTTTCTTAATTTCATTTTATGTGTTGTGTAATTTCTAGTAAGTACATCACTCATCAGTTTTTTTGCTTTCTTTCTCATACTTTTTTCTGACTTTGGTTCATTTTTTCATATAATTTCTGAATATCACTATGTCGTTCTTCTGACCAGATGTTTATCTATAGCACAGTACAAGTTTTCTGTAACACTTCCAAGTTTTTGCAAAAAAACAGTTGTGGAAGTTCCCTAAAATATACATATAACAATCACTCTGCAGCACAAAATAGTCTGACTCAGCTCAAAAAAAAATTCTGTATGTGATAGATTTTTTTCTAAAAGAAAAAATCCAGAAACTGATGTGCCGAGACCGTGACTATGTGTATTGAAAACAAAGGAGGAAGTCCAAACACTAGCTTGAAAGACAACTGTCACCATCAGACCATATATAAAATTGAAAAACAGAATAAGGAGGGCTCATTGGATTCATGGCACCTTGCTAATTCCTTATTTTTCAGAGCTGACATGAAGGTTTTGGTTTTTTTTTTAATGTTCTTATTTTTTAGAAGTTAAACTATAATAAAACCTATTTTTTTTTCTCTCCTCAACTGGATATTACTCAAAGAAATCAATTAGTAGTATTTATCAAATAAGATAATTAATAAGACTCCAGCATTTCAACAAATATCAAAACCCATGAGTTTTTTCTCTGTTGTTTTAATCCTTTAAGAAAGTAAACAAATCCCTTGCACTAGAATTACGAAGTTCTAAGAAACACAGGCTACTCTACTGGATTGCTGGTCTGATTTTAATTGCTCACACTAGCTTTTTAAGAAGCTATTTACAATACGAGTGTAAGCCTACAATATTTTCTTTCCAAATGCACAGATATTTGCACTGCTTGATAGGTTGACAATCAAATTAATAGAGTAGACAGTCAGTCCTGTATATAGCGTGTTGCCAAAGTTGCAAGAGGCATGGGAGGAGTTCACATATTTTTGTTTTGTTTTTGCTGCCAGCTGCCATACTGCTGTGGTGTTTAAAGACAGTGCCAAATACAGGGCTTTAAAGGTTCTCCTATAATTATATCAGATAGAGAAAGGGCAGGGCATGCTTTAACACTGAATCCTTCCTTATTCATTTAGAGTCTGGCTCGAGCCTTGAGAAGTTTAACGCCTTGCAGAACTGCCTTCCTAGCAAGGCCTCATGCTCATGTTCTCATTCTTTCAGCAAACTATATTTTTTTAAATGTGTTACTGGTTCTCAGACATGGGATTAACCCTAAATTTCCTAACGTGTCTAATACCTTTTTAGAGGTTATTTTAATAGTAACACTTGTATCCTCATTGAGCATTGTGTTACCTTAACTGTTTTGATCTTTTTTTTCCTTTAAAAGCGTTAAGTATCTACAAGGAAACACAAGCAGTTTATTGTTTCTCAGTTATTTGACCTGTGTGTGGGACAATGGATTAAAAACATTACCATTGTGATACTAAGATACAGGCTGAACTAATGCTGAGCATGACAGAAGGAATTTGATCAAAGAAAGACATTTGGGAGAGGTAGAAAGCTTCTTTGAATAGGTATCCAAGGCAGGGTTCCTAAATCTTTTGTCATTAGCTTCCTAGGCAGCTATTTTCTTCACCTTTTCCCTAAATATTTGTTTTCCTTATTTCAGAACTTTTCTTCCAGTAGTAGTAGATGTTTCCAAATGGACAGGAAGCTCTCCCTCTCTTAGCATTCCTTCTCTAATGCCAGTTGAAAGCAATCTGAAAACCAGTCATTGCCTCTCTCGCCTCTCATTTACTGTAACATCCTCCCACATGCTCTGACAAATCTTTTCAAAAAACTGTATGCTTTTCAGACATTCTTAAGAATCAGGAAATTGCACTGTACAAGTCTCTCATTCCCTTTTTTAATGTCTTCAGTGACTTCCCTTCCCTAATTTAAAGCATAAAGTGATCCAGACTTCACTGTATGATCCTCACTAACCTACTAAACCAAACCTTTTTTTTCTCATGTACTTCTCATGTACTCATGCATTAACTGTGATTTCTATTGTGACAACACTACTAACCTCAATTCCTATTTCTTGTTTATTCCAAAAAAAATCTCCACATTATGCTCTCTTCTATCCTGCCTGCTATTTTTGAAAAGGCAGACAACCACAGGACCATTTTAGTGTTTTACTCCAAATCTCACCATAAAAGTCCTGGCATCTCGAACATACAGTAAAAGCACTATAAAAATAGATTTTTCACAACTATTTTCTTCTACTCTACTCTGATGTATCCAGGTTTTGCTTATTTTCCCCGAGTACATTACGTTTTTCTGCATGTACTGCTGTTGTCCTGGATGAGAAAAATAATCTAGCCACTCACCTATCATGAGCTAACATGATGTTGTGCTTTAAAAATGCATTTTGGCAAATCTCTGAGACTGTTTTCATTCAGTTTCTTGTCCTCTGAGTTAGTTAGATATTTCTGGCAACCAGACTATGTCTTGACTTATTTTGTATACACAGATAGGTATAATATCTGAAATAAAGCATAGCTGCACAACCTCATCTTCTTATGCAGTAATTGATGCCTTTCAATTTAATTCATGCAGAGAGATCGTAGAGAAATTGCATTATTAAAAAGCCTCTCGGGCATGGAAAAATATTTTATACTTGCTGAACACTTAAATTTCTTGTTTGGTCACACCACATTAAGTATGTGACCTGAAATCTGTCTTTTAATTACCCATGCAAAGCTGGACATTTGTGGCATTTCTCTGTCTTTGTTTTCCACCTGTACTTCTCAGTAGAGGCTGGGGAAATGCACTGAGCTATATACCAAAGTGTACATGCTGCTTAACTCTGTTTGCCCTGCTGTATGCATTCCCTGATAATCTGCTCACAGGTACAACATCCCTTAGTTTTCATAGCAACTTGGATAATACCTTGCAGAGAATGAAGAGATGGCAACCAAAATGAGGCATAAGTTGCTTTCTGAAAAACCATTTTTGAATGACCGAGGTAGCATATGTCTGAGAGAGAACATATTCCTGTCTCCTTTACAAAAACAGATTAAAACTACCTGGAGTCTCTTCCCACTTCGATGCCATTGTGGTCTATGAGAAACAGTGCAGCATAAGCCACCAACTAAGTAAATGTAGGGAAATGGAAGAGGAAGCACTACAAACATAAAAGGAAAGAAAAAAAACCCAGACATGTTGTTAGTCAAAAGGTCTATTAGAAAGCAATAAATGAAATCACATTCTGTACACAAATAACATTCAAATGTGAATAAACATTTGGCATTACACCTTTAGCAGGAGTGTGTGTGAAAGATTTAATCTGAACAGCATCAGCAACTAAGACATTATTCAGTAGTATTATTTTTTTTTAACTCTGAATAGAAAATGCAGACTACCTGTATGGAATTATTTGTCTCTCAAGGAATCAAAATTGAACATTCACAGACTCACTATCTTTTCATGCCTACAATTTCAAATAATAGTTTGTGATATTTTTAGTCTAGCTAATGTATTGGGGGAAAAAAAAAACCTTAGTGCAAGTCCTAGTGCATATTTCATTTTGGTGAAAAAAAATCATAAATGTGATAAGATTTGGTTTGGCTCAATCAATCAGTGATGCAACATCACTAACTATCCTACAATTTTTTTAAATGAGCATATCAGGTTAAATCAGCATATCAGTACACACAGAATAAGGTACTCAAAGTATATACTCAGTCTTCTGTAAACTGGCCACTTAGGAAGACAGATCCTTTATAGTATGCTACTGCCTGTTATGACAGGTCTTCCAACTTTTTATGTGAAGTTGGGTGCTTTTTTTCCTTAAGGATGGGTAATCTGAAAAGGTGGACCATTGAAATGGAAGTCCTCATGCTTCTATGAAAGTTTTCTTGAAAACTGAAGCAAAATTTTAAAAAAACTGTCAATTTATGAATCACAGAGAAAAAATATTTCATAACTACATCCCCCTTCAAGTTTCACCAAGACGATTGAGATTCCGAGTCTGGATTTCTAACAAGGCAAATGTCTACAAGGGGCTTTTCCCTATGGACAATATTTTAACTTTTATGCAGTTGGTCATATTACAAACTTGGGGTGGCAAAAGACTATGTTGCAAGAAATTTCTTAAGAGCACCTGTAGTGAGTTGGCAACAAATCCAATGTGGTTTGAATGAGCAAAGCACACATATCCCTTACAGCCAAGCAATCTCTGTTGGCTCCAGGGGGAAATCACAAAGTCATCCTTCTATTACTTCCTCCTGGATATGTAGGATTGGCACATACTGTTCTAGCTAGCAACAGTGTGTTGTATTTCAAATACATTTTTCCAAGATTATGGGTATCAATGTGGAGCCTTTTTTTTTTTTTTGCCATCTTGCAGGTTGTGTCATTTAGATTCTTGAAAATGGAATAACGGAAGGAGTCTGTTCGGCAACAAAAACAGGGTACAAACCCTGGGTTAGTTTATCAGAATATTTCTAAACAATTTCAGCCTACGATACCCAGGATTATATTCAACCAAACTAATCTTTGGGATACAGACTTACAAGCTATGTTTTATGGAAACAGTGTGTGCTCTCAGATGTTAAAGCATTCCAGCATCTCTAAAGAGTCCAGATTGTTCTTAACATTCATGCCAAATTATCAACAATTTAGGAAACAGTTGCCAAAGGTCATTTCAGCTACAGCTGTTTGGAAAAGCAAAGGGGTTTATTGATCTTTTCCTTTGCATAGCTGTTTATAAAAAATATTATTACATCATGGAAATAAAGACCATGACAGATAACTTGGCCATAGGGGGTGGAGGAGGGTGGGAAGGGGGGTGCTAGCGAGGGTTGGGTTGAGGGTGAAAGACTCCACTGCAATGCTATTGTTAGGTCTCTGTGTGGTAATAATAAAGGCACTCATGATGTACCTTTGACCTGGCACTGTACTTGTCTCCCAACAAATTAGGGAAGCTGGCTCAGCTGGTTGGGAAAGAAATCATTAGGCATGGCACTTTATGTGGCACAAATTTCCCAGCTCTAAAGCAATCTGGAGTCCTCCCAGAAACATGGGTATCATATTCAAACAAATCACTAACCCCAGAGGCCAGCTCTGCCTGCTCTTATGAAGTACTGTGAATCATGATCTTTAGGAAAACTAAATGGCTGTGATCCAATTTAGCAGATGGATTATATTAGTTCACATTTTTAAGGACAAAGGTTATAATAACAAGATCTTGTGTTACTCAATTGAATGAATTTACTCAATTAGGTAACATAGTTACCTTAATGGTTCTGTAACAGTTTGTTGGAGTTAGGAGCGATATAATTTCTTTCTTCTAGGTAATACAAAATCTGGGAATCACATAGATGGAGGGAGAATAGTAGAAAATAGGCAGTTGGGATAAGAGGGAAGGCAAAAAAAAACCTTCTTACTGTTGCCAAGAAATTAGTAGAAATGACAACAGACATTAATGATAGAGATGAAGTCTGAGTCAGAGTACTTCAGGGCCTTGAAAGCATAACCAAGAAGTTTAAACCTGATACACCAGGCAAAAGAAAACAGAGAACACAAAAGAAAAGTGTGTGTAAATACACACATGCACTTGCATGATGTACATGTTCAGAGAGCTGAGGCCTGAAACAATGGAATTTTCCTACCTACTCAACACTCCACAACATTGCATTTTCTATGGGATAACATTTCTGAATTTCATAACATACTATTAACAAGAAAATTTATTTCAGCTTTTAGATTGCTAAGGTTATCCTTATTTCTACTGTACAGTGATATACCTTGGTATTGAGAAATTTTAGTTGCATACAGTTTACATTAATGTAGCAGTCAGAATTTGGCTTATAAACTGTAAAAGTGGTTAAACTTGTTTTAAAGTATGAGCTACATTCTCCAAAGACCTGAAAATTTCTAGAAAGCACATATCTTGATACATCTAATACCTGTAACATTTAATGGATGCTTTTTCATTCAAATAGATTCTGCTTACTAGCAGAATAAGAGAGAGAAGGCTGGTGGGTTGTTTTGAAGTGTGAAAAAAGGGCCGTATGTTTGTTTTATTCGAGGCTGAACTGTTAATTCCTCAGCTTGCTGCTCATGCAGCTTGGGCCAACCAAAACTCACACAGCGTCAAATGCTGCCAAGAGCCCATATCAAAGCTTGTAGCAGCTTCTCACGCGATTTATGGAGGCTCTTTCTTTTACGCACACGCGTATCCCCCGCTCCACCGAGCGGAGCTGTGGCTGCTTCGGGACCCTTAGGGGGGCGCAGCTAGCCGGTCCCCTCCGGAAAGCCCGTGGGTGAGAAGAGAGGATGAATGTCTTCTCATCTCTGGCTCTTGATCTCTGGGGTTCATCCAGGCACTCGGGAGAACGATTTAATGACCTGCTCCGCCCCTGCTCCCCCCGCCCAGGCAGCTCCGGGCGGCTCTCGGTCACACGAGAAGGGAGCGGGGGGAATGAGCCACAGCGGCGGCGGCAGGAGGAGGGCAGGAGGGAGGGAGAAAGGAAGCCGGGCAGGTGACACGGCGCTGGGCTGCTCCCGCTGGGCAGGAGTGCGGCGGCCATGCACGTCAATGGGAAGGTGGCTCTGGTCACCGGCGGGGCGCAGGGCATCGGCCGCGCCTTCGTGCAGGCGCTGCTGGGCAAGGGCGCCAAGGTAAGCCCCGGGAAGCGCACCCTCCGCTCCCCTCTGCCTCCAGCCGGCACCCGCGGGCACGGGGTGGCGGCAGCCCCGGGGCTCGGCTCGGGGGGGACCCGTCCGTCCGTCCGTCCGTCCGTCAGTCCGCCCGCCCGCCCGCCGATCGTTTTCCTCCCTCCCCGCTCAGGTAGCCCTGCTGGATTGCAACTCCGAGGCCGGACAGGAGAGCAAGGCAGCCCTGGACGAGCAGTTCGAAGCGCAGAGGACGGTGTTCATCCAGTGCGACGTGACGGACCAGGAGCAGCTGAAAGGTAGGAGGCAAACTCAGCTGCGCTCCGGCGTAAGGCGCAGCGACCGGAGCGCGCCCGGGTGCCGCACCGGTGAGCGAAGGGTTCTGCAGGACAGCCTGCTCCCCATCCCTTCGGACAGTGACTCAAAAAGTATTTGTTTCTGAACCTGCAGATGTGAACTATTTACTACCACTGTTTCACCATATTACTTGGCACATGGGAAAAAAAAAACCCAAAGAAATCCTTTCCATTGAGTTTTGTGTGTGATATTTTTACATGAAAGACTCTGCAGAAGATAATTGTTATTTTATGAGTAATATATATAAACTTTAAAGCTCAGACTTAGTTTTTATGAGGCTTCAGTACAGATTCCAAGCTGCATTCCCTCGTCACAAGAGTAATAAATCCTGCGCTGGGTTGCAGTGCTCCTTCCATACAACACACTTTCATGTCATGCTGCCATAGCTGAAAGCAGAACTGGCAAAAAAATGGCATGCTACTATATTATGGTGCTACCTATGGGATGGTAACACTTCATACACCTTTTGCAGATGCAGGGAATGCAAGGAACTTCCCTCATGAATTATTTGCATTTCTGTTTTCACTTAGTGAATAAACACTGTGTTCCCGACTGAGTTCTTAGAGTATCATTTAAAGTTGATGTACCCTTCACAATATTTCATAACATGCACATCATTTCATCAAAGTTTCATTATTAAATGATACAGTCATTGCTAGTGAGTCAGATTCAGATTTTGAGATCCTTTTTTTTCAGTGCCTTTTCCCCAGATTCATTTCTACTAAGCTAGATGTGAACACTTTTAGTTCTGTTTTTGTTCACCACACTTCACTGGTCACTTTCTCAAGAGTGGCCATTGAGCATATCCATTCCTCTTTCAGAAAACATTACAGCTGGTCCAGATTTCAACAATATTGTTCACTGTTCCAAGCTAGCATATTTTTGCCTAACATGTTTATGTTCTCTGTTAGAGATGCTGAACTTTAAATATGAGATCTGTTCTAATCAGCAAACACTTGTCAGCTTGGTTGATTGTTGACTGTTTCTACAAGTGGGAGGAGTAACCTAGGAGCAAGAAAAAGCATCCTAGGGGTAGGAATAAGACATACTGCAGCATGGGTGATACCTCAGTGTGCCTTCTCTCCCACAGTTCCTCCTTTTTTTTAGTGCCAGGCTAGTGCAGGACCAACAGGGAGCTGGAGTGGGCAGGATGGGTCAACAAGAGAGGTGTTGGAACCAAATTAGTAGGACTGGAATGGGCTCTCACAAAGAGAAAGGGCGGCTGCTGTCTATGCTTCACTGATAATTATATTAATCCTGCTGTAGGTTTCTTACCATAAATTCACAATCAAGCCTTACAATCTTTTGGGGTTTCTGGGTTGGTTTTGGTGTTCTTTATGGTCTTTTTTTTTTTTAACTTTATTTTTTAGCTTTATTTTCATATTTTTTTCACTCGTATGCTACTACTTAATGAATTTAGATTCATTTCAATCCTAGCATTTAAAGATATTATTGGATGAATGAAATGCTGTACTTTGTATTAAAGGTCATGTGCACAAGTGCAGTTCCTCTTTTTTTAACTTTAGCCTTACAGTAGGAAACACATCCCGGTATTAGAATTAGTATCTGTAGGTACATGAGGCTTATGGGTAGGAAATCAGCTGTTTCATCGACTTTCAAGTCTTGCTTGTACTTTTTTCTCTGGTGGTTCTTTCATATAGTGTCTCACAAAAGTCTTCTATTTTGTCCTACTTTTGAAAAATCACCATTCATTTACTTTTGCTTTTCAGGGATTTTTTTGAAGCTCATATATAACAGCTGTTGATGCCTACTTTCTACTGCTTTTTTTACCTTTCCATTAAAATGGAACCTCCTCTGAATTTTAATTTTGCCACTCAATGTTTCCTATGACCATCTGCTTTTCATTTTTATGGTTCTATAAGCAGCAACTAGTGTGCAATGTAAAGGAATTGTTCCACATTTGAAAAAGGAAAAAGAAGTCAGGTTGTACGGATGTGCGGATGAGAACTTTACTAAGAATCTACAATAAATTTCTTCTTTCTGTGGATAGGTAATAAATGAGATTCCTGTAGACAGACAAATTTTACCAGAAATATTCCAGACATAGATATGCAAACAGCTGAAAAGCATTTGTCTCTTTTTTCAATGTGTAAACTAGAAAACTACAATGAATCAAGATTGTGAATTTAATAAACAAATAATCAGCAAAATTGCTATTATCCATGGTGTGTTTTGAAAGCAAAAGATTCTATTAAGAATTAAGTTGATGAAAGATGTTACTTGGAGAAGGCTCAAAGAGAAAATCAGCCAGTTTCCAAAATTTGGAAGTTAATTGAGGACCCAAATGGTATTTATTTTACTCACTGAAACTCAGTTGCATAATTAAATAATAAAGCCAAAGGTTTTCATCTCCCATTGCTGATGAAGGATTGGAAAAATGAGAAGTGACTAAAGAGTTAATTGAGAAACCAGAGATGAATTAGCAACAAACATAAGAGAAGCCAAAAAGGCAGACAGCCAAAACTAGAGGATTTAGTAATATTGCAGTACTTTAGTATGGAATAAGAATATTAGAAAAAATTGTAAAATAAAGGCAGATAGACAAATAAAATCTTTTCTATCAGCTGCCTAGCTCTTGTTTTGATAACAAGAATATGATGGACCTGCAGCATTCAGGCAAAGAAAAGGCTGTAACAGAACTGGCCATATGGTGCAACAGAAAACTTTATAAATCCCTGCAACTGCTGTTAAAAATAAGTAGATGTCAAAGCTGCTACTATGCTCCTGAATAGAGAAATACTAAAGATGAGAACCTGAAGATGCTCCTGGGATCACCTTTCAGTGAAGTGATTTCATTAAGATTTATCAAGTGCAAATTCAGTATACCTGAAATCTGTAGATTTTCAGTCAGCCACTAAACAATGTTTTTTAAAACAATATTGGGGTGGTGGTGCCTTGGTTTACATAATAATAAATATTTAGTGATAAGGATCAATTTTTGGAGGGAAAAACAAACAAGCTTTATATACATGTCAGATAATGTCTTTAGTCCTGGAAAATCTTAGTTTGGAATGAACATCTGGAAGTCATTTCATCCAACTATCCTGTCAAAGCAGAGCCAGGCTTGATGAGTTTACTCCTCACTATGACATCATCATGTTTTTCCATGCACATCGTTTATCTCCCTTCTAACATTGTCACCTGGGAGTACACAACATGACTGTGGAAGTTTCCCAGTTCTTTATTTTGAAATTCTTTGGAAAAAAGGTCACTATTTTTATCATCAGAACAAAGAAGATTTGAATTTGAGAAACACATTATTAAAGTTACCTGACAAGAAGGATGTAAAACAATTTTTCCATAAATAGATACATTTAAACAAGAATCATGATGAATTATCTGAATTTGAAATAGTAATATTAATTATTCATTAAGTGGAAATGGTGTTGTTATGTTACCTTTAGACTGAATGAAGAAAATTGTTCTGAACACATCAAGCTTATTTTTTCATTTAAAATAGATGGTGTCAAATCTTTAATTCACTAGTTCTATCCCACTGTTACAAATCAAGCTATAAATGCCTAATTTACGTAATTAGGGTGTCAAACAGTCTATCTAATATAAAATGAAAGAACTTTCAATAACTCCTGTTATCAGACATAAAACTGAATGCAAAGGCAACTGTGGCACCTTGATCCTTTCAGTTTCCCGAGTATGTCTAATATTGGCACGTTAGATAAAGAATTTAATTGCATGTTGC
Source organism: Anabacerthia variegaticeps (assembly GCA_035583185.1). Classification (NCBI taxonomy): domain Eukaryota; kingdom Metazoa; phylum Chordata; class Aves; order Passeriformes; family Furnariidae; genus Anabacerthia; species Anabacerthia variegaticeps. The sequence goes on along the minus strand of JAWWEW010000131.1, from coordinate 36,955,844 downwards.
TCATTAGTGGTTAAGAAAACAATGAAGACATTTTGGTAGACTAATAAAGCATTAGCTTTAGCATTAGCATTAATTTGTATGTGTGCATTGTATTTTTATATCTTAATTTCCACAACTGCTAAGAAATTTCACTCTTGGATCTTACTATAGGTGCTTTCAAAAAAGTAATTGAACATTTTGGAAGGCTGGATATTGTGGTTAACAATGCTGGAGTGAACAATGAGAAGGACTGGGAAAGCACTATACAAACTAACTTGGTAAGAATAATCTCTTTTCACATGTTCATATTTTGGTATTTAAAGCTGGAATGCACTTAAAAGCCCTTGTCTTGTAGAGATTGTGTCATATGACAGAATTATTGGGTTGGTAAACACAACTATTTAAACAATAAACATGCATGTGTACTAACACAGGAAAGGGTGTGTGGTGGGTCCTTTAAACTGTCTCTCTGAGACGTACAGCACTGCATGAAAGTGCTCAGGCTCTCTGTCACCAGATGACATTCTCTTTCTATAAAACCCAACAAAATTCCAAATAGGTGTAACAATTGACTGCTCAAAGCAGTAGAGCTACTACAGTAGGCCAATCTGTTTATATGAATGTTTTAGAACATTTTAGTTACTTGTGAGACTCAGCTGGCCTGCATTAGAGGATAAGTTGCTATTTGCTGGGATTACACGAAAACTTGTTCAACCAATAGCTCCACATATTCTTCACCAACGAAGTAAGCATATAATCTGAGCTTTTAGCTTAGGCCATTTCTCCACCATCACTGGTAGAAGCACATCTCTTAAGAGCACTTACTTGCTAAAACCCAGTCTATTCAACAAGCCTGTAAAACTCTTTTTCAAATAGACTATTACCAGTTATTTGATACAACAACAACATCTGCTTTTCAGTTGATTTTGTTTTTCCTTTTTTTTTTTAAATTTAGAGTACATTGCTAGGACGTCTAAGCTTCAAAGGAAAGATCAACTTTCTAGGTTAAAAAAAATTCTGACTAGCTTGTATGCTACCACCTGTGAAATCCTAATTCAATGGTTATTCAACAACTCACCGCAGGGTCATACTTACTGCAAAGAAAATAGCAAAAGAAATCTTTGAAGAGTGTCATGTGGAGCTTTTCTCATATGAAATTTGTCATGCTACTAGTTCAGAATCAGAAAATCAAGTTTGTTTTTGTCAAAAGTTTTAACAGCCAAGGTACCTGTCTTTGAATCTGAATGCTTCCATGAAAACAAACTAACAAAATAACTCCAGGACAAAGTAATACAAGCTGTATATGGGACAAGTTATAGAAAAATTAATGTCAAAATAGGTATTTGGAAAAAAAAAAGTAGGATTCATAACAGCTTTCACTCGACCTTTTATATCTGTCTATTCTTTACATATTCTTCAAGATTTAAGTACATATATTTCTTCATCCTTCTTTAATTTCTACAATGTTCTGAAAGATTAATCATCAGGAAACTTCATATTGTGAAGTAACCGTAGTATGTCATCCTCAGTGATATGCAACATCAGCGTCTATTAATACAGATCCCTTGAATTTGAAAGAAGACTACCTGTGTTCTAGGCAATTCATTTTCCTCTATTTTTGTGCCTGCTTTTAACATAGGACATTAGTTACTGTAGGCATCCATCCAGCTGTCAAATTTGCAAGCACAGATAGTTAGTCTTCACTGAAAAAACTGAAGTTCATGTGAGAAACATATTTGACGGTGACTCGCCTCTAAATTTAGCTCAGAAACTGAAGGCACTTCTGATCAGGATATGTTGAAGATACTCCAGGTAAATATCCCAACTTAGAGTGGTAATCTAATAATTTTTCAATGCCAAGAGCCTCAAACAAAAGACACTGAGAACCTCCTTCAACTGTTTTGCAGACCACACCAAGTTGGGTGGGAGTGTTGATCTGCTGGAGGGTCTCTGCAGAGGGATCGATGGGCCAAGACCAATTGTCTGAGGTTCAGTAAGACCAAGTGCAGCACTACAGGCTGCAGGAAGAGCGCTGGAAATTAGCCCAGTGGAAAAGGAGCTGGGAGTGTTGACTGAGCAGTGTGCCCAGGTGACCAAGAAGGCTTGTACAAGCAATAGTGTGACTGGCAAGACCAGTGCAGTGCTTGTCTCTCTGTGTTCAGCACTGATGAGACTGCACATCAAATTCCATGTTCAGTTTGGCCCTCTCATTACAAGAAAGATGTTGAGATATTGGAATGTGTCCAGAGAAGGGCAACTAAGCTGGTGAAGGGTCTTATGAGAAGCAGCTAAGGGAGCTGGGGTTGTTTGTCCTGGAGGAAAGGAGTCTCAGGGCAGACCTTATCACTCTCTAAAACCACCTGAAAGGAGGTTGTAATGAGGTGAGAGTCAGTCTCTTCTTCCAAGTCACAAGTGATAGGACAAGGAAATGGAAGTTGTGCCAGGAGAGGTTTAGACTGTATCTTAGGAAAAAATTCTTCGCCAAAAGAGTTGTCAAGGATCAGAACAAGCTGCCCAGGGAACTGGTTGAGTCACCATCTCTGGAGGTATTTGAAAGACCTATAGATATGGTGCTTGCGGTTATAGTTTAGTGGTGTTCTTGGAAGTGGTGGGTTATCAGCTGGATTTGATGTTCTTAAAAGTCTTTTCCAACCCAAACAATTCTGTGATTTTATTCTTTTTTTTGGTTTGATTTGGTTTTGGTTTTTTTTTTGTTATTACAAGGGATTGAGCAGAAGCAGACCATAGGTGGGTCTGAACAATCTTAAGTATCAGAAAAGCTGAAATCCAAGACAGGAACCTATATGCTTAACTATCAAGTTACTGCCCTCATTTTTTTTACTTTTTTTGAAGAGAATGTTATGTAGCTTGTACGTTATTGTATAGGTAAGTTCACCATAAATTTAGTTGAAAGTTGAAAAATTTCATAAATACATGGTGGTGAGTGTAAGAACATCTAAAATGATCAGACTGGAGAGAAGTACAAACATGTAGGTTAAATCAAGGACACTCAAAGATCCAAATATCTTCACTTACCTTTTGATTTGATTATTCTTTCCCTGTCTAACACTGAGTCAACTAATTAGCTTATTTCCATAGAGCATTTCTATCTATTTACTGTAATTTTCATAAGCCAAGATGTAAAACTTTGTACTTTTCGCTTTTTTAATTATAACAATGGAAGAATAATAGCTGATGCATGTAATATCTTACATTGGTTGGTTCTACAAAATATTTTTTGCTTCTTGTTGAAAGGAGCAAAATATGTCTGAAATACATGTTTTAACATTATCTCTATTTCTCTGATGTAGCATATTTTAAGTATTCTTTGTATTATTCCTAAGAACAGGAATAATTGCTACAGCCACACATCTGATATACATGATACAAATATTTTTTTGTTGAAAAAAACGAAAATGAACCCTCTACATGCTAGTTGTTGTCTTAGTGATATCATTTCTATATTCAAACGACAAATATTCCCTGCCCCAGTTTAAAGTACAAAGTACAAAACTAGAGCAGTGCAGAACAAGATAAATCAGAACAAACACATCTGGGGTGTGTTCTTTATGGCTAAAACACTTCACAGAACCGGTTGGTCTTAGGAACATTTTTAAAGGAGTGTAAGGAAGTTCACTGCTAGTACTCCTTGAGAAAGCATGAAGAACTGAAATGAAGGAGCAGGTTCAGAAAGTGGGATTTAATATGAAACTAAAACGAGGGAATGAAATACAATTCCTGCTCGTATCCATTACAGTTTCCTGAGAGCAAGAAAAGACAACTTGATAAAGATGGGGATGGTGGAGAGGAGTATCAATTGCTAGAAAGATATTTCTGTTGAAGCATTTTTCACCATTTTTCTTCATTTTGTTCTGAAAATCCATCTTTTTTATTTATATATTTTTCTATTACTTTTTTCAGTTAACTATTCCAACAACACAATCTGTTCTTCACCTCAAAACACCAATGTTCATGGTATTGACTTGATTTGTATCAGCTTGATCAACAGCCATTCCAACTGCTCATACCTATACAAGTGTTCACTTACATTACTGTGGTAAAAAAAAAAAAAAAAAAGTCCATTTCAAATAGATATTACCTGTGTAGTTTCAACAGTTCATCACACATGCACATACTAATGCACATAATAGCACAGGGACATATGACACATACATTCTTAGTGAGAGTCCTACCTATAGCCTTCCAGATTAGAACAGTATTTACTGCATTCAACTTCATAAGAACTTTTACCTAAGGGATCCAAAAATGTTATAGTCTGACTTTTTTCTCTTCAAATGCCTAAAGCAGGAAAAGGGTCTACATCTTTATGAGCCTTGAAAATATATGTTAGTTAAATACAATTGGGTGTTCTAAGAAACTTCGATAATCTTATCTTGTGTTGATGATGTACTTTCTGGAACCACTCTAATTAGAGTAGCCACTACAATTACAGTATCTTTTCTCTTTACAAATGCACTTAGCACATTTTATACTACATACAATCCCCCAAATTACAGACAGGTTCCCTTTTTATATGTTCATGTCAGGAGTTTCTGAAAACTGACAGAGGTTGCAGTATACAGTCAAATGTACTAGGACTGGCATCATGCTTTCTTGCATTTTAAATATTACCTGAATCAAAAGTGCAGAAGTGCTTTATGTGACATTTTGACTACCTTTTTGTTTTATTATGCAAAAAAATTATTTTTGTAATTATATTTAAAACAATTCCCCAATTGTAATTAAATAGATTTTTGAAAAAGATTTGAAAGCAAAAGCACGACTATCTCCCATTTGTATGATGATTTTGCACAATGTAACACGTTCTGGCAAAACTTTAAATTGCAGGCCATAAATCGGGCGCATCAAAAAGCCCCAGTCATATGGAATCCAATTATTTAAGCATTCTCCAGAGACAAGTAGAATTCAAATGCACATGTAAAATTTGTTCAGATGCATAACAGTCTTATCCTTCATTATGAGGCAAAATGTAGACATACCCAACAATTCAAAGTTTTTACATTTTTCATGGGTTTGCATAATTTATTTCCATAAATGACAGAGGTATCAAGTTTCCATTAATTTAGAAAAGTTCTTACTGAAAGGAAGTCTACCAAACTCATAGTTTGTCCCTACAAAATCCTTGGATTTGAAATATAGGGAAGATAATGCAACACTGTATATTCATGTGTGACTGTTCAATATAGCTCATGGTGAAAAAAGTGTTCTAGCAACTAGCAAACCTTGCAAAATCAGTTTGTTTGCTCATCAGTAAGGAAGTATTCCTCTAAAGGCCAGTTAATGTCTCAGCAGAAACCAGAAGGGTAACTAAGCAAACAGAACTGATTAATTGAATTTATTTTTGGGACGAAGACTTCATAATCATCACAAGGGTGTTCCACTGTAAAAGGGATCTATTGAGAGTATGCTGCAACCTTCCTCTGGTCCATAAACATTGCTTGTCTTTCCCAGTGTACCAGGAGAGATGACAGGGCCTGAACTTTCATCCCAGAATAATCTGATCCAAACAGATAGCTGGATTTAGCATCTGGAAATAACCACTGGATCCCACAATACAGACAAAGGCAAGCACCGTTTCTTAATGCCACCAACATAGAAACAAACCAAAACAAACAGTGCTATCTGTAGAAGATAAAATGGCATAGGTGACTGGTTTACCAAGCTTGCTTTCTAAGGCAACTAGAAATACACTAGCTTAGTTGCCTATTCTTCAGCATAATTTTTTGTCAGGGGACCAAGTGTGTACGGAGACTTGTGGCAAAAAGTAAGAGACACTTCAAAATTAGTGACATGAGGGTCAATCGCCTAAGCACATAAAGAAGCCTTTAGGTATAATTATTTTTGTTGTTCATATTGCACTAGGAAGAACACAGTAACCTACCTTAATTGCACAGTAAGTCAATGAAATTTTTAGCTTACAGTTCTAATGTATGTTTACAGCAACCATAATGGAAGTAGAAAGAAAAGCAAATTTCTTTAAACTAAGAACTTAGGCTGAGCTATTCAAAATGTAATACTATTCCTATGTCCTTCAGGAATGGAGATGTGTGGAGTGGGGAGGTAAAGAAAAATGCACCATAAAAAACCCAAAACATAGTGTTTCTGTCCAACCATGTAAATAAAGCTATTGGTTTGTAGCAAATGACCAAATCCTATTGCACATTCCTTTTTTCTTTCTGCCTCTCCCTCTGTAGACTTCTTGTTTTCCACAGTTTGAGTTGAAAATTCAAACTCAAGAGCCTCCAATTTCATTTCATATAGCAATTAAACTAGCTTCTGCATAAGAATGCCAAGGGACTTGCATGCTTGCTACAGCTTGTCTACTTCCTAGAAAATATACATTTAAAATAAAATCAGTCCCATTTTCCTGTCCAACAGCAAAATGCTATAATTTTCCATGGATACCATTAGCAGCACTTAGTTTCAGACTTTTGAACTTCATCTTATGCAGTTCACAAGGTACTTTAAATGTTTCCTTATAGATAGCCATCAATTTACAACATCACAGTATGAAATGCAAATGATCTTGGGTCAAATTCCAGCTCTGTGCTAACCTGCTTTATGAAACCACAAGTCAATGGCTCTTTCATTTTTGTTCAGTTTCCCTAGAACTGTCTTAGCTCAGGCACCTACATAAAAAGTTAGGATTGATTACCGTTTTTTTTCCTCAAAGGAATTCATATTGCTGTACCACTCTGATAGCAATACAGTACTCATCTTCAACACTGAAGGTGCTAATATATTTTGTCAGTATGAAATACTAGCATGCATAAGGAGACAGCGAAAGTATCAGACAAGAGGTGGAAAGGGAAACCTTATTAAATAGGCATGAGAAACTATGCCACTTGGAACACCTGTCTTGAAACACTAGAAGAAAGCACTGTATGCTAAGTTACCTTCAAAGCAATTGTCCCTTGCAAAAGATGATGATTAATGATGTTCTGGGCACCATCACTGAAGAACTTTGTTGTTGTTGTTGTTTGGTTGGTTTTTGGTTTTTTTTTTTAAATAGAAAAAGCTAAAATGAAACACAAAGTATGAAAACTGAGTAAGAGGTGTAATGTTGTAATGCAAGAACATTGAACATGGTATGTGTTGACTGGCATTGGTTCCCAAAGGCAGAAACAAATTAATTAGTGCTCTATTGAAGACTTATAGTCTAATTAGAATCAGAGTATCAATATATGATTTCTTTTAGAACGATACAGTTAAAACTATACAGCCATGGAATACATGGAAATGTCAAGAATCAAAGATTTTGTAAGTTTTCTGTCTGATTTTGCCAGTGATACCTAAATTGCCATTTGAGAAATCATTAAATAAGTTACTGATTATTGATATGATACTCTCAAAAGCAACTGCAAATGTTTTGAGTATTTGCACAATTATTTCACAATGTTTACCATGCTGTCAGATACCGCTTTGGGTTTATTACTGTGTGGTGCTTCAGAGGGTCTGATCTTCTCTAACTTAAATCTGTAATTTAGGAAAACTAGTGCTAGGAGATATTCCCACACTGACATTATAACTGTATTGGAAAGAATCTTAAATTTTCTACTGACACTTGAAGAGTAAAACTGCCCCTCTTGGGAGTACACTCAGACCTCCAGTGCACCTTGATGCCCCATCTTCTTTACGTGCTGTAGTAAAACACTGTATATTGATAAGAAAGCACACAACAGTATTAATAAGATCATGTGGTTTTCGACAGCTAGAAGGACAGTAATTTAGATTATTTTCTGATTTTAATGAGACCAGTATTCCATAGCCAGGCTCAAAAAACCTGGGTGAGAGTCAACTGTCTCAGTTTTTTATTTACCTACAGTTAATTATAAATCTGACTGTTTTCATACTCTGTTCTTGACACATTTATGAACAACATTCATTCAGCTAAATACAGTTTTAAACAAAGCCACTGCAAAAATTTTGGCTCTAAATTGCTTTCCTGTACAAAGTCTCCCAGCATATTTTCATCTGAAACCAAGTCAGACAGTTTTTTTAATTAGGTAATTTTAAATTTAACTTCTCCAGAATTTCTATTTGCAACAGACAATCTGTGAGTTATTGTTGGTTAAGAGCATGGGATTAAATTATTAATTTGAAAAGTACAATCAGAGAACTACACAATCTGAAGAGACCTTTAGTTTCTTTCCATTTACGGAAAGGAAATTACAGACATTTTTCATCATATCCCAAAACCAGAAATCTGTGTGCAGAAAACACATAATTCTTTGCCTGTCTTACTTTGTATTGTGTACTTCATGGTATGAGAAAGTAACAGGTGATGAGCTTTCTTCTAGAATTCAGACTAAGTATTCTGACGTCAACAATTAGGAATCCAAAGTCACATATGAGAGGAGGGCTGAGGCTGCAATTTATGCATTTGCTAAGATGGATTTCATAACAAAACCAAAATCCAATATTTTTTTGTTCCTTGGAAAACAGTAGTCCAAATTCTGTTTTCCTTTGGAAAATCTTTTTCTCATTTGAGTGTTTGACACTCTGATATGAGGAACCAGCTTCACTTTATGAACTCAGCTGGATCAACAGGCTCAAGTGGAAAGTGGCATGAAGACTGCTAAGTACACATTGTATGACTTTCATGCTGTAAGAAGTTTAGCCACGGCTGTTTTCCTTGCAGAACCATTGAGAGGATTTTCTCTCCTGGAGAGAGGTGGATTTTGGCAAGACAATGGGAAATCAGTCACACAATATTTTTCATCTAAAGTGCTATCTGCTGAGTGTGCAGACAAGATAGGTTCTTCTCATCCTGAATATGGGTTCAGAGTTTATTTGCAGAATATAATAATTCCTTATTTTATCAGCCCAAACATCATAAATAGCCTTTTCACCCAAAATCAGCCACATTCAATGAGGTTTTTGTAAGGATTAAAGGTAAGGATTACAAGGATATGGCAGGTATAAGGGGCAATATCTGAATGGAAGTCTGCATTTATTCTGAAGATCATGTCTCACAATGCCTTTATGTAAAGGAGAACATGCCGTTTGGAGAATTATTAAGTTAATGGATTCTAGAGAAAAAAAAAAAAGAACAATACAATAATTTTTATAGGAGAGTCAAGCAATCTACTTTTTTCCTTGTTTTATAATTGTGGTTTGGACAATGACTCGTCTAGCTCTATTCTCTCTTTGAATTAGAAGGTTGGAGGAACAGAAAAATCCTTAAGGAGCCCCAAGCTACTTCCTTCTTCAATTGATTTATTTTCTTTAATCATCATAAGTGGAATTCTCTTTTTCTGCTCAGCAGGCTGAGCCACTGCTACAGGGCATGACAGGACCTGCACCTGCTCTCCACAGACAGCATTAACCCCTTTCTTTCTAAAATATCTTCTGTACAGCCTATCATATGTGTATATTAAAAAAAATAGCACTCACCCTGAAGTCCAAATTTAATTTCAGTTGAGGTGCCAGTAAGTTCATGATGAGAATAAGTATACTTTACAGCAACACTACTGGGCATTAACAATTTTTATTTCAATAAATTAAATTTACATGTGACAATCAACATTAAACAACACTGGATTACCTTTATAAGGACTCTGCTACTTTCCAGGACGTGCAAGATAAATCAGATTTGGTTTGGTATATTTCAAGACTAAACAGTACTGAAGAAAATTTAAAAAAACAGAATGTTTCTGTTAAAGAACTTAATAAATAGCATCCTTTAGATATTAATCGAAATATACTTTAAAAAAATATGTTAGCTGAAGCAAAACTTTCCAGGAGAGAAACAGACAAAAGTTTTATGGGATTTCCTTTCTTTAAGAAAAATTTAAAATTTCATAATTTTGAAATATTCATATTTTGTGATTTTTTTACGCTCTGTGAGGAAATATGTATACTGAGAAAATACATCATTAGTGAAAATACCACATTGAATGCTGGAACTATAGAAAATGAAAAAAAGCTGATTCATTATCAAAATTCCAAAGTGAACTTGGTCATGAGGTCTCGGGTTGTTTTATCTCTGTCAATGGGCAGCTTCATATTACTTGGAAAGTGAACAAGTGATATTAGTAAAGCAGGACATCCATTCTTCCAAATCTGATTCCTGTTAAAACCAACAAGCGTGAAGGATAACTGAAACTGAATTAGAAGGTCCATTTCATGTTATATAACACATATGTCTAAAAGTATCAGTTAGTAAAAAAGAAATGTAATACCCATCTCAAAAGTATTCCAATTTTGATTTGTAAATTTAGATAATGGCAGGAAAAAATAGTTAAAATTCTGATTTTAAAAGCTTTTCCCACAGTCCAGTTCATCTAGCCACTGTCCAATAGGTTTTAAGCGCATACAGATTTCTCACTGTTTTTTAATATGAGAAATTTCTGTCTCCATATTCACAGTTCTGCAGACCTCTCTTCAAAAATCTCAGTGAAATAATGATGTGCACCTCATCTTTTGAACTTCTTAATTTATTTGTGTCAATAAATAGCACTAAACAGTCATAAAATACAAGTAGAGTGCTCATTTAAAAGGTGAAATAATATTTCTGTAAGAATAAAATTGACTCAATACGTTTGTCCATTTTAAGTAGAAATTGTAAAGTAAACGTGAAATGATCACAGGGAGATCTAGAACAATTGGTAAATAATTATGAAACATCAGTAATGCAGTAGCATTAGAACATTTCCCAAAAGATACTATCGTCCACCAGAAGCTTTGTCTGCGGCTTTTCTCTTACTACTTGTTTAAATCTCAGGTACAGTGACAGTCTCTGGGAGAAAATCTCTCTCATGATTCATTCAGGAGCCTGATAACCCCAGGCTTGTTGTATTGTTGGACATCTCAGTTTAAATGCCTAAAGTTCAAGGAGAGGAATCCCAGCAGAATTTCTAACTGCAGTAGGGTTCAAAACCAGATTTTAAGGAATCAGGATTATACAGGTTTCAGAAATTTTCTTTTTCTTCAAAGTACCTCCTTAAAAAAGAAAAAAAAAATCTCATGCTGCAGCTAATATTATGATAACAACATTTCACATCTCTTAGAATGCTTTTTTTACCTTATCAGTATTTGCCTGTTTGGGCTAACTTTCATTTGAGAGGAATGGTAAAACTCCTGTAACTTAAGTGAGAAAATAATACAAATTTTTAATATCCTGGGACCAAAAATATATCTTTAATCCTAAAAAGTGTAAATTTCTTGTGGCTTGAGCCAAATGCATTTTTAAGTGTTAATGGTATTTTGAGATACAGTCTGTACATTTTTTAAAATGTAGAATAGTGTGTCTCAACTCAAAAATGATAGGATTTAGATCAGGTCATCTGCCACTCATATTTTTAGATAAGGTGTGTGTTTCATCTATAATTGACTTATTTAATTTTCTTCACAGCTCTTATTTCACAGTGCAACATTTTAGTTTGATAACCGGTATTAAGAAAAATCAGTAAACTGCTATTATTTTTATTGCAGTTCTGCTTCTGAAGTTATGGAGTTGCAATACTGTGGATGTGTTTATAAACTTCAAAGTATAAGTAGGAGCACTGGTTAAGCAATACGGGTTCTGATCACCACAAAAAAAAAAAGTTTCAGTTTGTAGGGGCACAATAAAAATATACTTTGAATAACATCATTAATTTGGTAAGATATTTAAATAGCTTCAAATAACCTTTGAATAATTTCTTCCCCCCTTTACCAGACATCTGTGATTAGAGGAACCTACCTTGGCCTAGAATACATGAGAAAAGGAAATGGAGGCAATGGAGGAGTAATCATTAATATGTCATCCTTGGCAGGTGAGAATATTTTCTGCATAGACACTTTCTACTGTTGTTTTGTTGGTTTTTTTCCTAAAGTAAATGAATCATACTAATTAGTCATTCTTTTTCTTTTTTCTTATGGCTCTTCCCTCTTTATATTTATTTTGACCTGGTTTTCATCATAGCAACAGAAGTATATCAAATGACTATAACTTTCATTTGCTTTTTTAAACACAGTTCAATAGAAAAAATCTGTAATTTTCCTAACCTGGTAGTCTCATGTTTAAAATCTTGAGCATGATGTAAATTCCTCCATTTCCATAGGACCACAGTTGTAGGAATATCTAAGAGTAGACTGTACTTACTTTATTAAGGAAGATTGTCACACACCCACTCTTTTCCAAGTTTTTTCAAATGTGATCTACATGTGCTTGAGAAGCAATAATATTAATATTCCTGTTTCATCAAATTTAAGTAAGTGCTTTCTTTGCTCACTATTTATATATGCTATATTTCAATTTATTGGCATAAAAATAGAATTCTATGTGTCAGGGTTATTGCTGCTCAGTTGTGAGGCAGAGTTGTGCGCCATTTCCTGTAGGTACACTCAATGTTGCAATGACTGGGCTTGCCACAAGAAAGCACAGCTAAAGGGGAAACTGTATATGGAGAATGATTGTCATCTGACAACCTTCCTCAAAAAATTGAAGTACTTGAATTCTCTCTTCTTTGTTTGAAGAGTTTGTTCTCTTTTTCTACTGTCATGCTCTCTGGGAAAAATAGTACATGTGGTAGCTTGCACTTGGATTGCCAGAGCTTTCTTTGGTATCCATGCAGATTACTTAATTGTAGCAATTTTATTCCAGGATAAGAGAATTGGCCATAGTTACAGATTGTGGGTAGGTGTGGACGTTCTGAGTATTAAGTTCTCCTGTTAACCTTAGCTTTTGTGATAAAAAGTCTAGTTCAGTCTATTAACATAATGCATATAGATCTTGAGAATCTGACAGTATATGCACATATCTCATATGGGTGAGAAGTTCTTTATTAAAAGTCTCCATGTACTTTTAAGTCAATATTTGTAATCCTGCCTAACACATTGCCTACTGATGCCTGTAAGTTTATCTCCATTGGTTTGAATGGACATTGTATCGGGATCAAATTAAACTCAAGAAAGCTGCTGTTGCAGTACAAGAGTTCATGAACACAAGTGAAAGATTAAATACTTTCACAAGAATGCTGGAGCCTGGGCAGTGCTTAAGAAAGGTCAGAGTTAGCAAGTAGTCTGACTCCTTTTCTAATTAACCTCAAATAAACACAACATGATTTTGCTTTTAAGACCTAAAAGCATGGTTGTTCTATTTGTTAAGAGCTTGCAAGTGCTGTTTTAATTATTTAATTGAAATTTGCTTTTATTTAATTATTTTTTTGACATTAACACTGGGCCACTGTGGGTGTGATTGTGAGTATCTGTCAAAACAAAGTGTTCTTTGTTTTGTTTCCTTTTACATGGCTTGTATTTAGGCTTCTATTCCAAGGTCATGAGAAAAAAAAACACACTTTAAAAGCTAACATATATTATTTTTTATTGCTTCTTAATATACCACTATTTGTGCTTTATGACTGTAATTCTCCTTTCCAGTCTGAAGGTCTAAGTCCTGCAGTTTATTCCATATATATAAAAGGCAAACTGCCATTGGCTTGCTTAACATTCCCTTTGAGTGTTTTCTTTTCTTAGTGCTCACTTCTGTTGATCATTAAACTGCTGAGTGGTTTTGATCCCCCCATGCAAATTCTCTATAAGACACAGACAGCAACTATTCCTGTGTCTTGCTGAGCACTAAGGGTTGTATTTACTGCTTACGTAACATTCCATATTTGCTTTACACATTAATTAGTTTCCAGTTCTTCCCCATGGGAATTTTGCCAATGATTTCAACTAGGGGCAGAATCAAGCCTTACAGTTTTACATTTCCAAACACCCACGGAACCACTTAAATGCTTCCTATGAAGTGGATGCTTAAATTGTTCATTCAGCTGGATTAAAGCCAAGCATCCGCCCTGTCTTTCCAGTATTGAGTCTTCCTTTCTTTAGTCTCTTCACAGAATAGGACTAAGAGAGGGGAAGAAATATGTGAGCGCATGCTGCAGGCACTGAACAGTGCCTCGAGGATATAAGTCTGATTGGTTTTGGATTTGTGTATTCATATCAAGAAGTAATGCCACTAAACTGGGATAATGAGAAATGTGTTTTACTTCTAACTTGGCCCCATGAAAAATAATTCCCATGATTGTAGGTTTTTATATTGAAATTCAAGGAGTAAAATGTTCTAAAATTTCTTCTGTGAGAAGCTGCACATTACCTTTATTTTGTTTAATGGAATAGTTGCAAGCAACACAAAAAGCATAGGAAACTAAATTTTACTCAAGGGATTATTTACCTGATTAAATTTGAAATTGTCTTTTACCTCGTGGTAGCTGGTACCTGTAGACTCTTTGCAAATAAAAAGAGAAAGAAATTCATGCATATGCACACACTTTTGCTTTGGTAGCTTTCATATTTTCAAGAATGTATTCTGCAAAACTGAATTTTTATCTGGCTGGATTCTAGCAGACAAAAACACCTTTGAAGTTTTCAGAGAGGCCTTCAAAAATGGTAAAATTTTTAGCACACCATCCAGCTACTTTTTTGAGAACTTTTTCAATGTGTAGTGAATCTGGACATCTTTCTGTTTTTCAGCCATATCAGTGCTTTGATTGCACTCAACTTCAAGTATTCAGATTCCACAAGCAGCTGGTTTGTCCTCCTCTTATGTAGAAAGCTTCAGCCCAAAGAAATACTTAAAGTACCCATCACAGCAAACAGGCTTTTTTAGGACCTGATCCTATATATATTACAAGAATAAAGCTAAGAATATAGTTAACATCATTGAGTAAGGACCGTAACACAGTAATAAAGGGGAACACTAGTGTCAATGGCTGTACAACTGGGGCCTTCGTTTCACCATCATGAAAGAGCTTCTGGTCCCTTCTTATTGTGAAAAGAATGCTGTGCAGAATCTGCTGGAATGAGGTTAAATTTAGAAACTATTTCCTTGAGACTTCAGTTCATTACTAAAAAAATGATAGAAATGGCACAGCTTAGATTTTCTGCTAGGATTTCTCCTTTGTTTTGGCACTCGGGAAGACTGCAAGGATGTCATGAGGGTATGCAGGGAGAAAACCAGAAGGGCCAACTAAAAACTAAAAAGGCTAATAAATCTTATTCAAAGAAAGAGACTTGCTCAAATCTCTGAGGGCACCGTGTGTTCAGTGGGAAAACAACTGGGGAAAAATTCTTAATTCTGTTTTCATCAAAGTTCTTCAGTGGACTGGAAGGAAAGAGCAGTTAACACTGGAGCAAAGGATTACTGTTGGTCTGCTTGAACTAGTTTTGATAATTGCAATTCACTATGCAACAACATACAGAGAGAGAAAAATCTAACCGTAGCTGCCCTGCCTTGATAAAAGAGTTTAAAACCCACATGTATCTCTTTCCAGCAGTGCACTGACCCATCCATTTGAACACCCTCCCCTTCCTCTCCTTATTATTTTGTGCATAATGTTCTCCAGTCTCTTTCACCACCGTTCTGCTTTGCATAAGATAATTAAATATTCATGGCAGCAGCAAATAGAACCCAGATTTTCTAACAAATGAATGCCCTAACTAATATGTTATGAACTCATCCTTGCTCACTGGTTGAATACTCAGGCAGAGTAAGATCAACATTATACAGTAGTTCATCACAAAATACTTGCTAGGAGAGTCCCTAGGACACACCACAGCTCTTCCCAGGGCAGGGAAGTGGCTCAGAACTGGAAAGCCCACAATGTGGTTCTGAGTACCAAACTCAGGAACAGAAGTAAGACAGGACTGTAATTGTTTTGTGTGAGGGATGTTAGGACTAATCTTAGCTGCTTTGGCTGAAAATGAGTCAACTGATTTTGTCTTCATTCTCCATTTCAGCAAAAATAATAATTTCAGTTTGAAAAAAAATGGTTTTCAAAAAAAGTTATTTGTTCCTCCCTTCCTGCTTAGTTATTCCTGCTGTCTTTGCCATTTAAGTAAGTCTTTGAACCTTATTCTACTTCATTATTGTGAGCTGTGCCCTTCCTTTGTTTATTTCTTGACTTAGTTTCTCTTCCTTCTCAAGTAGAAAATGATTTGTCCTATTGTGTTTAAAAAAATTAAAATACCTCTAAATTCCTCCTCTGTGTCTCCCAGTAGATTTTCTCTGTTTTATTTCTCTTAGCTACAACCTAATTGTTGGTTTTGGTTTTGTTTTTGTTTATTTTTATCTAAAGCATGTAAAACTACTTAAGTTTTTTTAAAAAAGTATCATGATATTTCTAATGTGCCAATATTCCAATGTTTCCAATAATTCGAAGAACGGTGATGATCATCAAAAGTCACCAAAAAGAATATTAAGCCTTTGTCGTGATGACAACCCACAGGAGACAACATAAAAGCCATTTTCATGAAGTGAGATCTCAATCAGAAGCACAGCAAATAAACACAAGTTTAAGAGAACAACCAGCCACTAGGTTTAGTTCTTCATTTCCCACTATTGAGCAGTCCTAATAACAGTCTTGATTTCACTGGATCTCTAAGATAACACATAAACCAAGACAAAACCTTGAAGCTTGCAGGTTTGTAATTAGAGCATTGTGCTGTCTTAGAAAGTTTCCAGAGCAAAGAGCCCGTGCCAGTCTCTGGCATATATTTCTGATAAATCCATACTTAAAGCTGAGTAGTGAATTCTTCATCTCCACTGAGATAAGTCGCACCTCTTCTTGAATGTATCACTTAAAGATATGAAATAATAAAAACTAAATGAAAACATATGTGAGTTATTCATTGGGATGCCTTCCAGTAGAATCAAACATTAAGGCATCAAAATCACTATGCAGTATGACAGTACCATGGTCAGGAACACAAACTAATTTTATCCTCTAACTTTAGGGCATGTTGAGGTTTGCAATTCATAAATTGCAACTACAGCATGCACGTGGTACAGTTCAGCTTTTATTGTAAAGTGGAAATTGCTGGCACAATGGCCAGGAATGAATATGCACTCATGGTCTGTCATTTTTTCTTGGTTACCTTCTTTAGATTGCCTTCTTTTGCCAACAAACTCAGTCTTACTAGAATGAAGTTCTTAATTTTCCTTCAAAACCTTTGTTCTCTCTTCTTTCTCTACTATAAATAACATTTTTGTGCTCTCCCCCCTCATCATCAAGGTTCACAATGTTAGTAGTAATTTTTTATTTTGCTTCTGCTTTCCCACACTCCTCCCTGAACTCACTGTAAATTAACATCCTTTATATACTTTAAATAGCCATAGAAGATGGCTCAAAAATCTCATTCTTAAGTGTTTTCTTCCAGATCCTGTTCTCTCTTTTAAGTCATATGTCATCTAAAATACTTGACATCCTTTATATACGTAAATACTTTACTAATCATAGAAAATCACACAAAAAATCGCATTCTTAAGTGTTTTCTTCCAGATCCTGTCCTCTCTTTGTCACACTTCATAGATAAAATTTTCCTCTTAAAGCTTATACTTTTTATTACTCTTCTTTTAACTCTTTTATCCACCTCTTATCTTTTCTCAGCCTAACCCAGATTACAAAATATAATCCTCAAATTTTTACTACTCTATTTTGTAGAATCTCTATAAATATATCACAATTTTTTTACATTACAGACCTGTATGTATGTTAAAGGTAATCATAAATAGGAGTACTCAGCATCTTTATTCAGCTACCTTTTTATTTTAAAGGACTCATGCCTGCTGCATTCCAACCTGTGTACTGTGCTACAAAGCATGGTGTAATTGGATTCACACGATCAGTAGCAGTAAGTATGTGTTTTTGAAAAGAGTATCAGCAGCTCCTTGGGAACATGCTGAAGTTTTTCATGTTCCTTCTCTATAGCCCTACAAATGGAACTAATTTTCTGAAAGGAAACAAAGTGTCTGAAGCAGTGGAGGCTCCCTCCTTTCACAAAGGGAATCCAAAAATGGAATAAGTCTGTCATCTGTGTGTTTATGACTAATTTGAAGTTCTGGGAGCATGAAAGAAAGATGTTGCAAAGTAAATTAAGGACAGTGGGAGGAGCCCAAAAGCCAAATTCTAATCCAAGCTTAAAAATAATTTTTTCAGAACCCTGCCCCAGTCACTTAGTCACTTAACATTTGATTTTTTTATTTGTAAATCTGGTTGATGACTTTTTTTTTTTTTTGTTTATGACAAGTAGGCACTAAAGTGTACAAAAGTGACTTGAACACACCATTATTTATTCTTACTGACTCTTAATAGTCTGATGACACAAAATGACACATTCAGGATGGGACATGTAAGATGACCATATAGTAAGTTTCAGCCTCTGACTCCAAAACTTTCTAGTTAAATTGAACAAACAGTGTAATAAAATATCTTGGAGGGAGCAGATATGATTACTTTTGATAGATTAAAGATAACCTACTCATATAAAATTTCCAATCTGATTTCCAGAATTATTTACCTGGAATTATATTTTGGATACTTTATCCACATTTAATGCCCCCATCCCCACACAAATAACTTCTTTTTCAGATTAATCTAAAGACAATAGTATGGATAAGTGTTTCATATACCATATTAGACTCATCATGAGCCTGACATAAGGGCTTGCATTTTTGTTTTCTCATTATAAATATAAATTACACTATCTAAGTGCAAAAGGAAATTAGAGGAAATGCTGTCTTTAAGGAACATGAGTATGTCGAGGAGAAAAAGAAACATAGTGAACTACAGTATTTACCAGGGAAGGCAGTACAGCCTAATGTTGGGCTAGTCTGATACCTATCATACAGGACTTCACTTTCTTTTCCCCAAGCCAAAAGGGCAGACTACCATACCATGAAAATGACATGTGACTTATGTAATACCTGGAAGGATTCCTGTTAACTATTAAAATAAATAGAATGCAGTGTTGAACAGTTATGGTTTTCCTTGAATATATCATGTATAGTTCATAAATCCTGTGCTTCTGCTAAGAAAGTTCGTCCAGTATTCACCACATGCCTGGATGCTGATCAGACTTCTTAGCTACATGCACGTTTTGGCAGAACCACAAATGAGGGCACAGAACAACTTGTGCTTCTTGATTTCATCATGTTCCTGAACTGCTTCCTGGAAAGACTCATGCCTCTTTCCTGGAGTTCATAGGGACTTCCCTGTGTTGATGCTCAGTGATAGATTCATACCTTGGCAGGGACAACAGAGCAACTAGAAAGGTTTAGCAATACAGTTCTGGGTAGAAACCAGATCCTATTTCTGTTGATGTTAGGAAGGTAAACACAATCTTAGAGATTTATTTTTTTATTATTATATCAGAGTTGTCTTTTAATAAAGAAGTTCCTATAAGGTTAGAAACATACATTTGGGACATTTTTTTCTTGTTTTTGCTTAGAAGTGTTCTATCATCACCCTAGAATACTGATAATGACATGCTAAGAGCACTAATAAAAAAAATATTAGAAAAATAGCTTCATGAAAATAAGTGCTGTTTTCTTGTAGAATTGTTCTGCCAAAAACAACAAATGGATTTTTCCTAGTAATCTAGTATGATTACTAGCACAAATGTGCCTCAAACTTAGTTGTTGAAACAAAACAATCAGTAGTAACAAAATTTGCTTACTTAGCAAGACTGAAAAGTACTGTTAAATATCATTGTCTACAAAATTGCACAATACTGTCTCAAGACGTTGATGACAAATGTCTAACCATTGATAAAAAATGTCTTTCTCTTTTCTAGTTGCTTGCTAATATGGAAAACTACGGTGTGAGAGTCAACACAATTTGTCCAGGATTTGTCAACACACCAATTCTTCAGTCAATAGATAAAGAAGAGAACATGGGACAATATTATTCGTATAAGGATGAGATAAAAGATATGATGCAGTTCTATGGTGTGATGGAGTAAGTCAAGTCAGATATAGTGGGGGTTTGACCTTTTTCATGAAGAACAAATACACAGTGGCACTTTCAGCAAAATTAAAGGGAAATGTTGCCTCAGATAGAAGTCAAATGTGTTATCCTGTAAACAAAGAAAACAAGGCAGGTATCTAAGGGTATTTTAACAGCACCACCTGCACAGTAATATATCCCTATATGCATTCCCAATTCCCAGAAAAAATTCCTAAGCTAAATATAATGTGTTTAGTTTCTAATAGATCTTGGTGTTCCCTCATAAATTTGTTTAATCAAACTTGCTATGAGATACAAGGTATACAATTTGCATTGAACTTTCAAAAAATTTGCCATTGAACCAAGACAGAAATCAGACCAAGAACTCACAAAACTGGACAAAGTTCATAAGAGCACAGTAGCAGCCATTGTGTATCAGATCAAATAGTTATCTGGCCCATTACAGTATTGCCAACAAAGGCCAAAAGCAGACATCTCAGACAGCCTGTGAGAACAAGAAAAGCATAAAGTGTTATTTTTTTAACACTTTCTTCGTTTCTAACAATTGGCTGCTCAGATGCTCCTGCACAAAGGAAATGGTATGACTGTGTTGTTTCACCCATACTTTTCTGTATGTAAAATATGTTGCACCTACTGACCACAGTAAACTGCATGTGAAATTATCCTTATGCTAATTTGTATGTCAGTCCTGCCATAGAAACAGGATAAACCAACAGCAGAGCTGCAGAGGATTGTGTAAGGATTGCTTCTGTCCATTTCCCTGACAGAGAAAACTTTGATAGGAAGTCCAGTAACATCTGGATGTCCACAGGGATTTATCAGAAACTAGAGCAAACAAATGATGATTTTTAAAGTAGCCACTTTAGATGTATGTCCTAATTGAGGAGAGTAAATATCTCTCCCAAAACACTCATATCACCTCTGCTTTTCTTCAATATAAATTTTCTCAAAACACCAATTTGTCTAATTTTCAGGATATATAGATTTATACTGAGTTACTTTACTTGTCCTTTACACATGTTCTATTATATCATGACTCTGAAGTAATTTTTTTTTTTTCCAGCCCATCAATAATTGCTGAGGGACTGATTACAATAATTGAAGATGATACTCTAAATGGAGAAGTTATGAAGATTACAGCATCCCAAGGGATTCATTTTCAGCAATATGGCCAAACACCTTTTACATTACATCAACAAAGAGATAAATAATTGTTTTGTGCTAATTACTCTTGGCTTTTCTTAAATATAAAAAGTTTTGATAAGAGTAATTTTGAAGGAAAAGGTTAGTGTTGTATCTAGAGCAGTGACACTGTTCAAACATTTGCATCCTAATAACAAAGAAATGGGCAAGAAAATCTGGCGTGGAAAGATGCTACCACCCTATTCTGATTCTATAAACACTAATAAGAGTACTTATTTAATAGAATAAACACACTGCTCTGAAGACTTTTTTTATTGTTTAGTAAAATGGGCCACTTCTTTTCATTCTGGTAGTTTTGATCTGCATAATCCAAGCATATTTTGGTGGACCTGACTTACTTTGTTAAAATTCTTTTCACTGTTGTGCCTACTTGCTTACATCTTGAATCCTTCAGACCAGGAATGCAGTTCAGGAATCTAGCCCACAGACTCTGTAAGGAGTTAAGATTTCACTTTTTCTTATGAAATTTTAAATAAAACAAGAGGCAAAATTCACATTCCTTATATATATGCAACAGAGTATGTTGCATATCATATGAAAAAGTATAGATTTTTTATCTTCTTGGATTTTAGCTATTTATAAAATAGTCCAGAAATATTTTTGTTTTATAGATATATATATGTGATTTTTCTCTCTCTGTATATACAAGGATGAATACTTTGGCATTGGTTGAAATGTCTGCTTACTCATTAAATCTTATTTTCTAAACCTTTAAATCTAATTTCTTGTTTGATTAAAACATTAATTCAATTCTGAATATTTGCATTTTTTTCATGTTTTGTACATGTTCGTTTTGGTTTCACAATACGTATTCTCAGACGTAGCATGTCATATAGTGGCAATGAAAATAGAAATTGAACTTCTTACCTCCTGACCACTATTGGACCATCTGAATCCAGGTCAATTCCCAGATTCTTTCATGCAACAAACCTAGGTACAAAATGGCTTACATGTCTGAGAAAAATAAATTTTTCGTGGTCATTTAATTAGGCTTCTAGCAAAGAAGATTTAATAGCTCCTGGGAAAGCTGGAAAAAGTTAATATTTACCCTTCTTAGAAATATGAACTTTAATTTCATGATCTTTTTTTCAGCATTGTATTTGAAAGAGTGGAAACACTGGCATTTACCTTCTATAGAAGCTGAGGCAGGGAGAAGAAACGAAACAGACACACATACTTTGAATTACTCATCATTCTCCCAACACCTCCATTTTTGGCTATATTAACACTATTTTTAAAGCCCATTTTGAATGCACACCTTTTGCATTCCTGGCAGCATCTGTATATCCCTCTGGACTAACAACTACTATGTGATTTGACAGCATTATTTTCTACTTTAGTCTCATTAAAATCAGAGCAGCTTCTAATACGTGGCAGACTAGTGTAAAAGATGTGATGTAAACTTGAACTCAGCATATGTTAGGTCCTAATGGTGATAATCATCTACCTCTGTGTGTCTCCTTGTTAAGTAGTATTTCGATATAGTTTATAATCAAGGGAAGGCTTAATAATAATGCTAGTATATGGAAAACACATAAGGAGCAAGCACCACTAAGACAGTAACCCAGCAGCTTCTCTTAGTAACACACTTCAAATAATGATAGGAATATTGTTGATGATATATTGCTGTCTTGACTGCTTTTGTTCATCTCTACTCCTTGCTGTCCCAAAAGAAATATCTGTTAAACAGGGTGAGTTGACTTTCCCAAGGGTTCAGTGAAAGAGCATATAATTTAAGAATGTTAATAAAAGTCGCCAGTCCAATGTATGCACCCTGAAAGAAATAAAAACAGAAAGAAATGTAGATTTAATTAGAGCTGATCACTTTAGACATTGAACAATTAACTTGTGATAATACATTTGTACAAAATTCTAATCCTATGAATCAGCAGTATTCTAAGTGTGGATTCCATTTATGTGGTATATCAATAGTCACACAAGAAAAAATTAGATTCATAAAATATACAATTAGACTCCAGGACACCCAGAAAATCTAAGCCTATATCTGGGAAAGAATTTAAGTCACGTCTTTCTTGTACATATACCCATATGGAATATGGAATATACCCATATGGAATATGGAATATGGAATATACCCATATTTTCTTCTGGATTAATTTTGTAACTCAAAAGACAGATGTTTTCAAATCAAAACCATACAGAAAACTTCATGAAAGGCACATACTGCACTGATTTCCTTATGATAATCTGATAAGGAAGTCTCAGAATGCAATAATACTCATTTGATCAAATAAACATTTAAACTAAAATAAATCTCAAAATATTAGCACATCTGGAACTCACTGGAAGAAACATGTATTATGGAGCAAAACCCTTGATGCAAGTTATAATGGGAAAAATAGCCATCAAATTTCTACATCTTAATTAAAAAGTGCCCCAAACCAAATATTACAGCTTTCCAGTTTCAGGTAGTCTGCATTTAAACACATCTGAGGGTCTTATCTGCACAGGAAGAACAAGTCCTACATATGTTTTGGAAAGGTTTCCTGTAAGACTTCCTCCCAACCACTGGAAGTCTTCCAGTAAGAAAGAAAAAGAACATATGTTTGATTTACAGAGAGAAACACCCAGAGAAGCAGTAGGTAGAAAGATGAGTTAAAGGGAGAAAGTGAGTTTCATTTTTGCACGAAGATTGTTTTTAAACTTCAGTTAAAAGCATTGACATAATTCCAAGACTTAATTTATTTTGCCTGGGAGACCATCATTTTTAAAACAACTGTTCCAGTTTTGTAGGGAAACTCAGCCAAAAGGAAAACCAAATATTTTAAATGAGATACAATAATTGCCAAGAACATAGAATAGCAAGTAATATCCTAGACTCATATAATCATGATTATTTGGAATGAACACTCAACCCCATGTGACACAAGTTTACTTTCCAGTAGGTCCTTACAGTTTCAACTAGGATTTTTTTAAGGATAAATTAAAAATATTACTAGTGAACTCTATTTTTTCCATGATTATGATCCTACATGAAAGCCCAAATCACAAGGCATTTCAAATGCTTTGTTACATGACACTGTTTATTATTTATTTATTATTATTCATATTATTTATATGAATTAAATATAAATGCTATATATTTAATGCCTTGAATCAAGGCACTTGTAAGGTACATAAATACAATCAACATAATTATGTGGATAACACCTTACATTGTGTACAGTTCAGAAGAACACAGAATTAATTATGTATTATGAGTATCATAAAATCATATGTGTATTAAATTTATTATTGACGGAGTGAGCCATGCAGTAATAAGTCCTTGGTTTCCTTAAATTAAGGAACTCCTGATATGAGAGACTAGACCCATTCCTCTTTTTTGGAACTAAGCTTTGCAAACAGTAAACCAAAAATAAACTTCAATAAAACAAAAATCTGGTTTCCACTGAAATCTCGAATATGGGACCATCTTTAAAGGAACAGCATTAGATATCTAAGTCTATGGCTTTTGGGCAGGATGGGGCTCTTCTGACAGATAATGATTTCCTTCCTCCAGTGTTGAACTGCTCTAAACTTTCTACACGATGATGCTCCAGCCTGAACTTCCCTTTCAGCTAAGTCTGTTTGCTTTGCGTCAAGAGACGTTGACAGTTTTCAGCTCCAGGAATCCAGATGGTTCAATGAAAGTGAAGGATAGTACCATATGACTTAGATTTTCTTTTCCCCTCCAGTACAGGAAGGAACAGCCTAATGTCAGGTCGAATTTTAAATTCAGACTGAGAGGGACAGCAAACAGCAAGAGTTATGCTCTTACTCTGAAGGGGACAGTAAACAGGAAGAGAAGAGTTCAGCTAAAAATATATGAGATGCAAAGAAGCTAAACCTGAAACATCTTTAAAATAAGTAACTTAACCTTATTGTTTAAGTGAAAAACCATTACCATGAACTGTAGCCCAAATTTAAAACTTAATATTTTCTGACTTGTATAGAATTAATCTAATACATTGTTCTCAAGGATTCAGAGGATAAAATTGGGATCTTCACAGTAAAAATTAATTTTAATTTAAAAATTCAATCTAGTTCAAGCAATCATTCTTTTAGCAGTGAAGTATTTGCAACAGTTCCTTTTATTTTACACAAGTTCTGTGCTAATTCAGTGCTGGCATCTGCTGGGCAAACCTTAAAGAGATTATTACTACTGCAAAGGCAGAATTGGTTTCTTGCTACAAGAATTGCACTTTTTCAGCTTTCACTTTCATCAGAGGGTTCCTAGCCCTCCTGCTTTCACACAGAAGAGAGGTACACAGGACAGGATGACCATCTGGTGACAGGTCTGACATCTGGTCCAGGAATTCTAGATGCTTGAAGGCTCTAGATTTAGCTTCATGAAGCAGAGATTTATTGTAGTGACACCCAAGAAGAGTGCAAAAGATCTATTCCCTTATCTGTCACCCTGACAACTCCTTCTCTGTATCTTTCCATTGGACTACCTTAAACACGAGCACGTCAGCAATGAACTACACTCCAGCTACACCAAAACACAGCTGTGCCTCTTCATCAGTTACTGAGGACATACTCATTTAAGACATTACTTATTTCACTCATTTCAGACAAAAAGTAAAGCCAGTTTATTAGTTCCCATGATCCTCCATGCCACAGAAATGGCACAAGGTATCTCGACAGAATTTTTCTCTTTGCAAAGAGACCTTTCCTCAGCAGTCACTGATCTTGAGAAATTAAAAGAAGAATAGGACATTGGGCTCTCAGTTACACTCTTTACTATAGAATGTGAGAATAAACACACTTCTGCTCACTTTCATTAGGAAAAAGAACAAAAAAACCAAAGACAACTTTCAGTGCAATTTCCCACAGCTGCAAACAAAACCCACAGAAGATAAGAGGAAATCCAGATATTTTTGGAACACAGTAATGTAAAACTCCTCAGAAAAGATAGTTGTATTTTAGCTCATCTATCCATTCTTATTTACACAAATGACTAACACTACAGCCTTTGGCCTTGAAGACTTATTTCCACAATCAAAACTACAAGCAGTTCACTGCAAATACACATGAACAGTGCAGTTCTCTAAAAACACCAGAGATGGGCAGAGAATACTGAATTCTTTGCTACTTACTCTGGAACTGTTCTTACAAAAGTGAATCAGCTTCCTTGTACAAAATCCTTCTGGCAATTTCACTTCAAACAAATATAGTGTTCTTTTATGGATCTTTTATCATTCTCTGCATTTGTAAATCTGTTTAAATACACTGCCCTCAGCAATACTTACAAATTAGCTGACAACTATCAAAAGTATTGCTGTTGTTTTGATTTAAGAGTCACTATGCTTGGTATGTATTAATGCAAGGCTAGGGAAAATGCAGATAGCAGTTTTTTACCTATCTATATATATACACTCAGATATCTTCACACATATATTGCTTGAAAAGCAATCATAGGCATCTACATAAACAAAATGTGCTTCATTTCTGTAAATTTCAAGTGCTGGTGCTGCATTTACAATAAAACATCTTTGCCCTCAAATTAAATGAAACTTTAGCACTGAAACATTCATGATTTTCTGGAAACATCTGCATGCAAAGCAGTACTTGAAAATGCATGCTAAGCTTCAGGGGAAAGCTCAGATGTCATCAGCCTCAGTGAAACTGAAGCCAGCCTACAAGTCAGCTGAATCTGTGTTCAGGTCTCTGCACTATAGACGAAAAACAAAGAGATAGCATATAGCAGTGAAGTATTAACTGCATATAGGTCCTGAAGGCATGTCAAATCTTCTTGTGAAGACTAAGAATTTTGGACATCACTTGTACTCAGGGAAGGTGAGAATTATGCAACAATCCCCCAAAGAAATTAGTTGGAATTTTTTGCCTCCCTCCAACACGACATTGTTCTCTGCCTTCTGGATAAAGGGGGTCTGCATTAGCTGTCTTGGTTTGTAAGCTCTTTGCCTACAACTTAATTTCTGGATATTCAGAGAAACACTCAGTTAAAAGTAATTTTTGGCCTATCCCAGAAAACTAAAGTTCATCTCCAATTGTATTGGGTCACAGTTTCTGAACTGCACAGTTCTGGAGAAAATGCAGAAGAAAGCTGCAATGAGATGAGACTTTACAGTCACAGGTGCAGATAAGCACAAATCTACCTATAAAGACTGTAGCATTACAGTATAGCAAACATTCAACATTTTCAATATTTATTGGGATTTTCTTAAGGGGGCTTGCTATCAATTAATAAGATAATTTTATGCTAGCAAAAGTACCCTCAACACATATTAATGCTTAACACTCATTGCTGTTGAACACAGGTGGATGAATACATTTTACACTTCTATAAACAGGCAAATAACTGCTAATAAGCGGCATGACTACCCTGTCTTGGAACTAGGCTACCTCTATAATATTCCAGCTCTGAGGAAAGATCTGACCTGCAAAATCATAGTTATTCATTTCTATTTACCTTACTTCTTTGTTCCTTGCATTCTGGTAGTATTTTATATACTTGAAGCACTCAGAAAGTATGAACAGGCCTCTAATTTGACTACTCAGTATTTGCCTGATATTCAAAATCAGGTTTGTAGGTGATCAGAAGCTTTGACAGCAGTGTTTGGCACAGGAGCTGCAGTCTGACTCCCAAAGCAGAGATGCAAATTACAGTAATACAGAAAGAGAATGCATTTTGATTTGCAAATCTTTGGTTTAGATTTAGCAGTTATTCATGTCTGATTAAAACTCAGAGACTGAAATACAACTATTGTAACTGGATTTCTAAAACTTAATTTCTCAACTCATTAGTAATTCATGCATTTTGATCAAATTTTCACTCTCTAGTAATTCTTTAAAGCATATCTTTGAAAGTGAGCTACATAAAAAGTTCTATGATTAAACAAATCCAAACCAATTCAGTAGCTT
The DNA here is from genome assembly GCA_035583185.1 of Anabacerthia variegaticeps. Lineage (NCBI taxonomy): Eukaryota > Metazoa > Chordata > Aves > Passeriformes > Furnariidae > Anabacerthia > Anabacerthia variegaticeps. Next base: position 36,928,017 of record JAWWEW010000131.1, on the reverse strand, counting down.
TGTTTATAGGGCAGCTGCCAAGACTTGAGTCACTAAGTCAGCCTGTGACATGCCCGCTTGTATAACTTGTATTCTTTGGCAGCATTTGAGGGTTTTGCGTATCTCTTGTTGGATACATAATGCTACTCACATATCAAAAAATGAAATAGAGTTATAAATTTGTATAAAACTAGTTTTAAAACTATACTCATTAAATCTAGTGGAGATCAGTGTATTTTTTTGCATCCTGCACCACCCTCTTACTTGGCGACCAAGAAAAGGGCAAAAACTGGAAGCTGGTAAATGGCAAACGTCTTGCCTTTCATCACATTTTTTATTAAAAGAACAACTTTAAAATCCACCAGCATACTGTATCTTCTCTGATAACAGAAGTTGGTAGATATAGCAAATGAACAAATGTAATGAATTTCTCACAAGAACCATTGACTTCAGCGTGCAGCATATTAATAGCCACCTCTGTATGGAGAAAGAAAGCACATTCTCACTCTTTCTCTCCATCTACTTAATTGAATTGGGAAAAGGACGAGGGAAAAGGTAATAAACTTCAGGCACATTTGTTAGGTTTTTTAAGCTAAAATTGGGTTCAATACTGAAATAATTGATTTCTGCCATTCCTAAATCTGTTCCACTATTTTCCTGCAGATTTTATGCCTCTGAGAGCTGTTTCTAACTACATGGCTCAAACTATAAACATTTTGAGAGACGATTTACTTTGCTTCCTCTAATGTCTAGAAAATGGTTAGGCTTTCTAAACCATCAGGTTTTAGTCTGATACACCACATTCCATTTCTGGATTAAAAGAGTTTCTGATCATCAACTGTTACTGTTTTACTCCTAAACAGAGGTTTATTTAGTGAAACAACCAACTCTTAACAATTTGATGACTCTGGCATCCTCTTTAGGTGGAATAATACAATCTAATTTCATATCAGATTTTAAAGCTTGTCAGAGCTTGTTTAGCAGTTCCTATTTATCTTTCTCTGGAAAAGAAAGGAAATGTTTTGTTTGCTTTCTTGTCTCACTTTCCCTTGGAGGACTCCAGTAGGCCAGTTTGAAATCCAGAATATTAATTACCTTATATACCATTACGTCAACATGATCTAGAGGAAACAGATTTTTCTGGGTTTCCTGTGTTAAATGATGTGAGTTCAGATAGAACATTTGATAGTTGAGAACTGGAGCCTCTCTACATGCAATCAGTTCTTCCTTATCTAGTAAGGCATTGTTTTTAATTTCATGTTCTGTTAGTGCCAGAAATGAAATTACATTATTTTTCATGTTTGACCTTTACACACCTAAAACTTTGCCTTTTTACACTTTGAGGTAGGGTGTCAGATCATCAAAGATGAGAAGGTGAAGTAAATGTTGACACTAAGGAAGTGAATCTGTAGAGCCTGATGTCACCTTAGAGGACACAGAATCAGAGTGTTATCCCACTATCTAGAATCAGACTGGTACTGGCTATGTTTTGCTTTAATTGCGGTGAAACACATTCATCAGATGACTAAACAGAGAAGAACTTGAAGAGGAATGTGTCACCCACTGGCTCGAGATTAGTCCACAGCCTGAGAGGTGAAGTGTCAAAATTCCTATGAGGGAAGAACATGAACCAGTTCCAGTCAAGAGTAATAAAGAATTCCAAGCTGCAGAAAAGCCTTGTCAGAGGCATCTCCTCTGGGACAGAGAGCTCTGAGATGTCTTAGATCATCTAAATACTCTCATCTATGCACCACTTCCCATTAAAGATTGGACCAGATGATTTTTCAATGTCTCTTCCAACCTTGCCCATTCAATAGTGCCACAAATTACTTATTTAACACCCTCTACATCAGCCATACTATGGTGCTCCTGGAACTACTCGTTTTCAGACCACCATAGCACCCTAGGACCAGCCTGAACTCTAATCTCTTGGCAAATAGTTTATGTCAGGTGGTGGCAAGCAATGGCATAAAGATCCACCTTACAGTGTCAACTAGGAATTTTCTTCCTAAAAAGAAATCAAGTTCTAGGTTTTGGATCAGAAGGAAAAGAAGGTCAAAATGAGTTTTTGTGTGCAAAGAAAAAAAAAAAAATCACGGAGTGTGACTGCATAGGTCTACTTTCCATGACAGATCCAGAGGTTTAGAAGTTATACAAAGAAGACAGGGCTGCAGAATTTTATCTCATAACAAGTAACTGATAAAAACAATGTTAATTGTAGTGTAATGGGAAGAAAGAAAATACACAGAAACCTGAAGCCAATTGTCAGGCTGGCCACTCCCTGAAACAGCAAAGGTCTGCTTCTGTGTACACAACCTGACAAAGGAAGGGAAATTTCTGTTTATGGTAGAAAAAAACCCCAGTGCTAACAGCGTTAGGGCACCATACACACCACACCACAGGACACACATTGTTTCTGAGTTACCCCTGATGGACAAAAATAACACATCTAATTTAATCTGAGCAAAGGAGGGGTTTTTCCCTAAACTGGCCTGCAATTGGCTGCGAAGAAGAAGTACCTAACATGTCAAAGGGCTTCCTGGGCCATGGTATGCTGCTGCATTAAGGAAACTCCAGATGTAACAGACAGAGATGGAAAAGAATAATCTGAGTACATCCCTCTGACACCAGCTTTGCCAAGGCGGTGGTCTAAGGAGTTTATTGTACTTGCCTTCTTCTCATGCTTTTCTGGATTATGTACCAGCAGGAATTGATCAGCTGATCTGGAGTGTGCAGCAAGGGCATCCCTGGGTGGTCTTAATTATATAGCTTGCAAATCATGGTAAAAACCCCACACACATTTCCAAGCTTGGAGAGAAAGTTGGCAAAATGGATTGAAAGGCTAAGGAGGGAACTTACACTCATAGGCCCCTGTTGCAGCATTTACTGATAAAGTCTTTTTAGGATTTGCAAAAGCAGAAAAAAATCAATATGGAAGGCAAATTAGAGAATCATAGAATTGTTAATGCTGGAAAGACCATTAAGATCATCATGTCCAACTGTCAACCCAGCACCATCACCAAGGTCACCATTAAACTATGTCCTCAGGTGAGACATTCACATGTTATTTGAACACATTGAAGGATGGTTATTCCACCACGTCCCTAGGCAAGTTGTTCCAGTGCTTAACAACCCTTTCAGTGAAAAAAATTAAGTGGGATTACTGTAGTAAGGCAGGATTCCTTACATAAAACCACCAAATTCTAAATTAGTAAATATTCTCATACCTCTGGTTTCCCTGTAATCCTTTATTTGTAAGAAAATCTTTTTGTCTGAGCTATCATCAGTTGAAAAGGCTTTTAATACTTTCTTAGGGACAAACAGAAGTTTCATTTTATCCAAAAGATAAAAAATGCTTCATATGAAAATTTTAGTCATTGACAAACACAATTCTGAAATTTTTTGGTCTGTTTAGGAGTATTAGATGCAGTTACTAACATTTTGCTTGGCAGGTAAGGTGCTCAGAGCAAAATACTTCTATTTCAAATACAGTGTATGCTGTTTCACCATAGAAAGCATTTCCAGCATTATTGGCCTTTACTCATATTGTTTGCTCTCAAGAATCCATTACCTCCTTGGAACCGAAACTCACTTTGACCTTGCATAACTAAGTGCTGCAGCTACCCTATTGTGCAGGGTTAGCAATTTCGTTTTTTAACTAACAACTGATACTCAAATATGATTTCTATTTTCTTATGAACATTAGTTGTCATACATTTATCATATTACATTGCAAACCAATTATTCTTCAATATACAATATATTTTAGAAAAAAAGAAACTGAAGGGGTAAAGAGTTGAAAGATAATTTCTTTCTATTAATATTTAAAAACATCTACGCAACCATACCTTCCCTACTCTCTTGTAAACACTTGAAGTAGCCAGACAGGTTTTTGAAGGTCACATTGCATTATTATGGAAGAAGCTCCATAGAAATGCTGAATTACAATGTTTCTGCTATCATTTGTAGCAATATGTAGTAATAAACACGCAACCTGTACCACAGATGCTGCAATTCATAAGTTTTTTTAAAAAGAAACATATTTTAGAATAGCTCTGTGAGTGTGCTTGATGGTTTGACTTTTTTCCAACTCATATATAAACACTTTTATTACATAGATTCCATGAGAAAAAATGGAACAAATTATAACAACCTCTGTTTCATGCATTTAAAAAAAATAAAGAGTGACAAAAGTAAGCTTATTGAAAAGCAATAGCTTTGGAGGATATGCTTAAATACTCATATAGTACTGAAATTTAGGATGACAGGTTAAAAAGGAACAGAAAGTGGAATGAAGAACCTGTCTATACCCGTGCTGCCTCTGTTCCTCCACTGCCAGCCGTTCATCCCATTTGGTCCCGTTACAGGCTTTCTCAATGAGTTGTTCCTGTAAACCAGCCAGCTGCTGACAAAGTGCCTCAGTAATCCAACAGTCTTCATACCTCACAAATATGTGTGACTACTTTCAGAAGGTTGACCCAGTTCACATCACTAGGGAGCACCAAATCAGCATTGGTGTGGGATTATGGAGGTGCAAGGATGACTAGCAAACCCACATCCTGATAACACAGGAAGATGTTTATAAACAGAAAACCAGGCTTGCATGCTCTGTTTTCTTTCATACACTTGGCCTGACAAGAAAAGCCTATTGGATTAACTAAATATTTCATTTCCAAACCATAGATGACACTTGCCAATTTAGAGCTGCTGAAATGTTGAGGGAATTAAGCTGAACATTTATAATTTCCTCTCTTTCAAGTCCATTTTTTTCTCTGCCTTTTAGATGTCTGATGCTCGTCCGTTATTTAAAAAAAAAAAACAAAACAAAAAACAACCACCTTTCAGTTCTCTGCACTTGTAAGTTTTGAATCATAGGATTCCATGTACCATTAGTTTCCAAACAATTTGCTATTTCTGGTACACTATGAAACAACTGAGTGTCCTCCCTCTCACTAGTCAACGCTACAGAACAACATGAAAGCTGTATGAACCAAATATAAAGAGAAGATGGAGAAAAACATTGCAAGCAAAATGCCTTGTGAAATTCCTACTTGCCAGAACATTTCCATGTGAAGTTTATCTTCAGAAGAAATGGTAGAGTGTAAAACCAGAAGTCCTAATTTAATTTAAAAAGTTTGATTCAGGAAAATGACATTAATTATGAGTCATGACTTTTTGTTGTAAGGTTTACAGACATGACCTATTTAGAATGTCTATGGAAAACTAGGGAAAACTGATGAAGTACTACACTGTTGATAGCAGTGGCCATGTCCTGTCTTTGTCAGAACTAAAGCATGAAAAATGGTTTGTGTTTACAGGGGCAGGTAATTCTGAAACTTTCCTTCTTTTAATTTTTACACTCAGGTGCCTCTTTCATTCAGGAACTGGTTGAAATGTCTGACTCTGTCCTCGGGTCCATCAAACTACTGACATTGACCCTAAATCTCTTTTTCAAAAGGCCCTTACTGAAGAAGAGAAACTTTCAGAAGTTAACAGTACCCAGCAGCTTCTGGCAAAGGGATTTAAAAATCAAACTAGAAAACACAGAGTGAAAAACGGAGGTCATAATGAATAAAACTGTAATTCCAAATAACACCAAAAGTTACAATGGAAATATTATACAATGTTTTATGGTTTCATTTTTTACTCAGCTCTTATTTTGATATAGTCCCTAAAAATATATATGACTAATATCACAGCAATACCAAAAATCTTTCTCTTACCAAGAAAACACTTACCAAGAACCTCCTTTCCGGAAACACAATTTTTACTGAATATGAGTCATGTGGGTGAGCTTCTACTAGAGTTAACTAAGTTTAATTTTTAAAATTGACTGCTTCAACTTCAACATTTTGCCTCCCTTAACACAAAAGTTGTCAGCTGTGAGCTTTTGTTTATATACTGATCAATATAATTGCTAATTGCTAATAAAATGAAATATGCATTACTTAATATGCTTGCATGATTTCGTCCAGAGTCCACTGTATGATTTCTAGAATGCTAATTACTTCATATTTTTTTTTTGAATTATCCATAATCCTACTGGGGTTTCAGGCAGAGAGAAATTTAAGCAAAATTAAATAGACTGTAGAAACCCCAGTCTTGCAATCACATTCTGTACTGCTATGTTCTGTTTTACTGTAGTTCCCATTCTCAAGTGAATGAAGCATATTCATTATTTTCTGTGCTTGATTGTGCAGAAATGAATTGCTACAATTTATAGCAGAGCATCTGAAACAGGAAGACATTAAAGATTAATTCCTGCCTTCAAGAAGTCTATGGGCTTTTACAATTTTCTTTAATGGAGATAGTTTTTTCTATGGCAAAATTAATGCAGACACTTTGATAGCTATGGAGCATTGAAGCAAACTTTGGGGTTTTTTCTGACTCTTTAACCACTTGACCTGTCCTTTTTATACAAATCAGAGCTGCACTTTGCACCTAGCAAGCATTTAGTGGAGAAAAACAAAGTACATTCTCTGGGAAAAACTAAGTGAAACAACATGAAAGTTTACCATCACCAACCACCCCTTTCCCAGCTACCATACAGAAGACTATTTGACCCTGAGTGTTGCAGTTTCGTATTCTAAGAACTTTGATTTGCAGACTGAATTTTAGAGGAAGAGTTCCTGTAATGTGCAAACTCTGTTTATCTCACCAAAACTTAATATCCATTTGGAAGCTTCTTTTCTGAATTTAAAATGAAAGCAACTGGTTTGCCCTCAGGGCTTAGTTCAAACAAATATTTGGGAAATAATTAATTAGAATGCAGAATAAGTAGTAAGGGAATAATATTTACAGGTAAAATATAATTTTTTAAAAAAAAAAAAACAGTGAACTACAGGAAATATGAAAGTGGAAAATGAGATGTCATATAAGCAATAAACTATATTTTTTTGCTGAACATGATACCAATTTGAATTTGCAAGAATTAACTGTGAAATACAACTGAAAAATGTAGTTAAGTCAAAAACCCCATAGTCAGATACATCACTCAACTTTAGCATCAAAAAAGTCCTTCTAAAGAATATAGAGAGATTGAAGACCATATGTATGATATACAAACACAACTGTTAACAAAATCTCACAAAAAAAAGAATGAAAGTACTGTTGGTTTAGCTGTAAATAAAAGCTGGTTAAACCTATTAATCATAGAAAAAAAGCACTCAGAGAGAGAAACATATAAAATGCACATGTAGAGATAAACATGTACACTATTTGATCTGTACTAAAGAAGAAGGTTATGTTCTGGAAATTTTTTTTTTTTTTAATTTATTTATTATCTCAGCAGGGTTAATTTGTTTCATATACATGGGGTTTGTTTGGGATTTTTAATCAACCCTTACAGTTCTCCACTTAATTATTAAAATGCCTAAAGCTTCTGCATTTACTTCTTGTACTTAACAAAATGGAAACAGAATTGAAGTGCTTTTCTAAGTAATTCTATGAACATACTGTTCAGAGCATAAGAACAGGGACATCCTACCGCATCATTTGACTGTTAAGAAAGGAAATGCTGTTAAGAAGTTATTTAATATCATCATAGATGTGGGTTTATTAGTGGTAACATCCTAAAAAAATGTAACAGACACTATGAATTCATATACATGCACCTCCATCCTATTACCCAGACATTTATATGACCTTTCAGTATCTCCCACGCACTATACCTACAGTCATCAGACTTTCATTTCATTCCTATATTTAAAAAGGATCCAGGAGGAAAATTACTTCCTGTATTTATGGCCACAAGTCAGAATAGCCCTGAGCCATGTTCATAATGACATTCCTTATCTGTCGCAATCTTGGCTTCCTTTTGTTTTCTGGGCTTTTTGGGAACAGTTTGTATAGTAATTATTCTAATCCTGTTCTTTTTCCTAAAGCACTTCCAAATTAAAAATAAATAAATAATAATAAAAAAAGGAATGCAATGCAGAACAATTAATTTATACTGCTAGACATAAATCAAATAAACTGGGAAAATCTATCACTTTCAGTCACTGTAAACAGGGCAGATCCTGAGTACCAAAACTTGTGGGAGAACACCAGGACGACAGAGAAGAGGGCTTTCTGGAATGGATAGAGCTGTCAGCATAGCTCTGCCTGG
>JAWWEW010000131.1:36903105-36919831 GCA_035583185.1 Anabacerthia variegaticeps | reverse complement strand
AGACATAAATCAAATAAACTGGGAAAATCTATCACTTTCAGTCACTGTAAACAGGGCAGATCCTGAGTACCAAAACTGACTACAGTTGGGCAAAATATATAAATGGGAATAGGCAGCAGCTGTTTTAAAATGTTTGGATTTTTTAAAGAGAAAAACAGGCATCAAAATTGTTATGAAATCCCTCAAAGTGGGACAGCAAAATCTTTTGTGTTCCTTCCTCCTACAGGGTCAAGAAAGCAAAAGTTAGTAAAAAATGTTACATGTCTGAAATTATGCAGCTCCTGCATGTTTAATGAAGTACTTTTCTGGCACACTGACTTTTCATTTAGTCTTTTTGGACGTTTTCTCCATTAAAACTACAAGCAATGTAGAGTGAAAGTATTTCTCTCTGATTTACGTAAACAGTGAATGTATCAGAGAGTACACAGGAATTGTCAAACTTCCATATCCTGCCTCTGACAGCAGTCACTATCACTGTACGAAGAAAGTAGGAAACAGTAACAAGATATCCTTATCAACATGGAAAGCCGTTCCCACCCTCTGAAACTGATTCATGTATAGAAGATAACTACCCTCCAAAGAACTTGGGGGAAAAGAAAAAAAAAGAAAAAAAAAAAAAAAAGGATAATCTTGTTACCTCTGCAAAGCAGCAGTGTGTTCTTTAGTCCTTTAGTTTTGATGTTGCATAAAAATTCTGGACCTTCTAGTGTATTTCCAAGAGAACATCTCATTTCTCCATCACAGCACAAGATCCCATCTCTTGCTAAACTCTATTGCCTAATGACAGAACACTGTTCTTTTTCCCAGCCAAAACACACACACTTCTAGCACAGGATTGCCAGTGGCAGCATAAAGAAACAAGCTGTACCAGGTACTCTACAACCACTCTCAAGATATGTCAGTGGTGTCCAAATTATGCAATGCATTTGTTCACCATAAAAATTCAGAATTTATTCAGATATTATTACTTTACTTCCTATGGAAATGTACTAGCAATATCAAAGCAGATTCCCTTAAACTCTCTACTTTGTCAGTAGAATTTTTGTGAACCTTGTGCTGTTTCCCAGTATCAGACAACATAATTTGGAAAAGTCATTGATATGTTCTTAAAATGCATCTAATTCTTCAGGCATGACATGATCAAAAAAATCAGAAGAACAATTTAACTTCTTTTCTACAGCTCTGGTAATCTGTTTACCTGTAAGAAGTGAAATCTTCTTTAAAGTAATCTCACATGTGAATTGAAAAATCTAATTGAAAAACCAAACAGGAGGTTTTTGAGTGTGAGTATTGAATATTTCCACTGGGAAGACTGCAAAGAAAATTCAGTATAAAACAATATCATCCTTTGCAAACTCATTTAACTTTCTCCATTGAAAGCTTCAAAAATGTTATTCACCAATACACAAACACAATTTTTCATTAAAAAAGTCATAGTTTTCAAAAAAGGTAAGGAAAAGTTGCAATGAGTAACATGGTTACTTAACAAAGTTACAAGTGTTCTTATATTGAGAGGGAAATAAGTGACCTAGTGACTAGTAAATCCTAGTAAGAAGGATTTATGTGAATCTTTGGAGAGAGTTTTAATTTAGGAGTTCACATTAATACCACTTTTTTATTCCCCTTGTTGCTGGGCATTATCACATCAGATAATTGGAAGAGTAGTATAGGATTTCAAAGTTTATTTTTTCTTTATCTTTGGTATCCAGTACTTCTATGCCATTCCAAACAAAAATCTGGACAGATTCTGCTGAATTAGATCATCCAACATATCTCAATACAGACTCCTCTTTGCAGACAAGATTGCTTGTTCTACAAAAACCCATGATGTTAGGATTTCAACCTCTATTAAATGTCCCTTTCTTCATAGATTTCACTCTAAAGAAGCTTTCATATATTCAAATATGAATTTTATTTTACAGATTTCATCCTGTTGTATTGGCTTCCAGCTCGGTGGATTATTCTAAATAATCCCTCATTATTTGCATCTGAACTGATGCAGGCCATGTCACAGCAGAGTGTGAAAAAGAAAGCAAAGAGATAGGCCACTGTGTGCTCTTAAAGTGAAGGGAAATTTCTCAGTTAGTACAAGATACGCTGGGAGCCAGCACAGAGATGTAAACTTCCAAAATAACTTACACTGCCAACTATTCTGTTTAATAAATAATTAGTAACTGACTAATCTACTTTAAATTTCCAAACTAATAGCAATGTGAAGACTTATTACACAACAAACAGGGTGGAAGTATAATGTTTATATTTTTCTCACATAGCAGTATCATTTTATACAGAACTAGATGAATAAAAATAGACCATATAAAAAGAATTTGAGCAAAACTGTTCTGTCTTTCAGGATATTGGATATCTGCATTATTTTCTCCGTAAGTGTTTTGATTCATTCAGGATTCCCACAAGGGGAAGTCTTGCTATGAATCACCTCAAGTCTGTCTGGCTTTCGCAAGGCCACAGGAATGTTCCCACTCTGAAATGTACATTTAATTGGAAGGAATTAATCAACTGGTTTAGAGTAGAAGAAAAACACAATAGACTCCATATGCCTGAGAGCTGAAAAGTAGATTTCTCTACCCTACTGAGAACCTGAAATATCTTCAGCATAAAGACAGCTGGATTCTCATCTCTCTTATCTGTTCTTTCCTTCCCTTTCTCACTCCATGTTCAACAAGGTGAACTTTGTTGTGTGGATGTAAATATTGTTAATTATTGTCCTAGAACTATTTATCCAGGAATTCTAAAATGTTTACAATGTTTCCCATTAAATTAGTCAAACTGCAACCTTTCCACAAATGAAGGTTTCTATCCCCACATGGAAGTGCAGTGGTAACTGGCAAATCCTGTTATTGCCAGACCATGAATGGGTTAAATTTTAATGTGTTATGATGGAGACTGGTACTGCAGAGTTATTCCACAATGAAAAGAAACACCACGTTGCAACACAAAGGTCTCTGAACAGCCTGTACAATCATCAGTTGATAGCACGTCAATGCTAATTAAATGGAGTTGACACAACTTTTGTAAGAAGGCATGGAGAAAGATTCCTCAGCCTCGGAAAACTTGTGCAGTTTTCTTGAGTAACTTACAGTTTTAGGTAGTATCTGATTTATATAACACTTACCTGTTCTACCTGGGAAAAAGACAAATATTACATGTGTGTACTCAAACCTGAAAGGAAAAGAAAGTTAATCTGCTTGAATACCATTGAAGTAACATGTAATAAGTGAATAGTGTGAGAAACAAAAATAAAGTATTTGTACAAAGCAATTCAGCTTATGAGGTAGAAAGATTCCTGGTCTCTGTAGCGGATAGAAATTCACTAATATTCTACAGTTGTTACAATAATACACTCTGCTTTCTGAAGAGTTGTTAGATGGGACAGTACTATCGATTTCATAAACCCTGCAACACAAATGAATAAAAAAAGGATTTAATCACTTTGCTGATCAGAAAAGTAAAATTTTATATTTATTCTAAACAAAATAATCTTTACATGTTCTTAATTCCATCTGTCTTTTAGATAATTCCATTGTGCTATTCTATGTGGTAGCTACAGGTGCACTGTCATCTGAATGTTTTCCATGCTAACAGATTATTCACTTGAAGCCAAGGAGTATCCCCTTTTGAATAGGTAAGAAGGACAGATCAATAAACTCTTCACATGCAGGAGAATGCTCCCAAGTTCATTAGGACAGAGTGGGTAAGAAAACTTTAGAGCAAAACAACTTACTGTCATGGGTTATGTGCTGTAGTAAGCCAAGCTCCACCCAGCCACTTGCTCACTCCCCCAACAGTGGGATGAGGGGAGAGAATCAAAGGGTAAAAGTGTGACACTTGTGAGTTGGGGTAAAGACAGTTTAATACAGAGAGCAGAAATTGTGCACACATAAACAAAGCTAAACAAGGAATTAATTCACCACTTCCACAAGTATAAAACATAGCACCATATAAGCTACTGTGAAGATTAACCCTATCTCAGCCAAAACCAGTGGACACACACAACAACAAAATGTAATCAAAACCAACAAAAATTTTTAACAAGGTGTAGGTCAAATATGCAAGCAGAGTCAACTCAACATCATTTATAAATCAGGTTTTTATAAGCCATGGAAAGAGGAAAAAATCAAAGAGAAGGGGTAGAAGCAATCTCTCTGAAATCACTATCTAGTCAATATTTTTCACTTAAGGAAAGTAAAACATTATCAAATGCTAAAGGCAGGAGTGTACATTATTTTTTAAAATTAATTTTTCCCATGAAAGCAGACATATACAGACACAAGTCAAACACCCATCTCAGCTTTTAAGCCAATCATTTTTCGAGTGAAGAAATTTAATGTAAGTCCAACAGTGCGCATATTGAATTTGAGATATCTGAGAAATGAAAGAGATGTCAAATTGCAAAAAAATATTTCTGAGTGTTTTCCCCTTGATACAGGACAATTCTGTTCAAAAAGACAAATAGCAAAGCTGAGAAAAAAGTTGGACAATTTTTTACGTGAATGGTAGCCTCAACACAGGTGCCAGCTCAATGAGAAACCAATAATGCAGAAGAAGAACTGTAATGAAAATTTACAGAGTTTATTCTTTTTGATTAAAACAAATAAAAAGGAAAAAAAAAACAAACAAAAACCCAAAACAAAACAAACAAAAAACCCCATAGCTTGAGGGTGTGTATTGAAAAGATTAAATTTACAATGACTCAGATGAAAGGAGAGGATGTTTGTTAAGAAAAGCATGTCATATCTTTTTTTTTGTGAAGTAGGTCTTGGCCCACTTAAACAGTTGATACTGGAGGGAAAAAAATAATAAATAATTTTTTCAAAATCAAGGGCATGAACAAGTATGGCCAGTAAAAGTATCATTGGTGCTTTCTCTCCCATCCTTGCTTCTAAAAGAAACACAAATTATAAGTGTACATGATGAAATTATTTTGGCTGGACAGAGGAAGCGCAGTGGCCACCATGGTCTGAGGCACTGCACAGGAGGCAAAAGCAGCAGTTGTATGTGCATTAAATATGCCAGGAAAAGATGACAGTTTGTGATGCATCACGCTAGCTCCCACTTTGAACCATGCATAGGGAGGAACAAAATTCCTGAGGGCAGAAAGCTCTCTATCCCACTGGATACCAGTTGAAGTTTATCATGATGCTCTCGAATCCGGCTCTGACCTGTCTCTTTCCTTTGACGAGATAAAAACAGCCCAAATACAAGCAGCAATTAGAAAGCATAAAAACTCTATTACAAGGGGACACGCCAGCAGGGGATTCAAAGACATTGCCTGACAGCTAAGCAAAGTAAACATCATAATGTCTTTCACCTGAAGCAAGTTCTCCATGAGCTGGAAGCACATGGGACAACAGCCAGGTACAGTTCAGCACTGAATTATGAAGATGGCTTTGAGGCAGTACAAGGTTCAGTGACTGTCACAGCAGAGTAGCATGAGGTCCCAATTAAAATGACTTGGCAGATATGCAAAGACTACTGTTAGTTGGAGCACTGAACAGATCCACTCTCTGAAGAACAAATTCATTCTCCTGTCAAGTGAATCTACATTCAGAGTGGCTTTCCTGTTAATCTGAGTCATTTACCTCTTTAAATACTATAAATTAAGCATAGTTGTTGATGTGCTCATAAGCATACAGAAATTCTCAGAAACACCCATAAAATTTCAAGTGTGAAGCAAAGCTGCTGCAGTAGCAAAACCAGTAAGGTTTGTTGCTGTATCTTGACACTACAGTGCTGATATCAACAGCAGTAACACATCAACATTCATAAGTCATTGATTATAAAACTGCTGCTAGTGTGACATTCTTAGGTCCTCATGTCACTTCATCAGTATCTACAGTGAGTGCTGGTACACTGCAAACAGAACTGAAAATATCTCTTAATGTTTATTAGCAGCTTCTCTTTATTTGAAAGGATGAATCACCTCTTGGCTGCCTGAAACTCTGAGTTAATCTTAGCCACTCCTGCACTGACTCATGCTCATTATTTTTGTGGGGACTCCAGTGAGATACTCCAGTCCATATTACTAGTGCTATAACACATCTGATTCTTCCCAAACAGCATATTTCCACTGTGATGGCTGGTGTATGGGACAATGGAAATATAAAATAGGAAATATGAAATGTTTCAAAGCTAAAGGATTAGCAACCAGACAAGGCACTTGGTAGCTCTCAGCAATATATTGCTGCTTGAGATTGAATTAGAAAGTAGAAATTCTAAGGAAACAGAGGAGGAAAACATTCATTTGCAGGCATGGCATCATCAATCAGGAACCTCCTCATTAGTACTCTTGCCTTAACCAAAGCAAGAGGAAATGCACTTTGAGGACTAGGGATCATGTTCATCATTCAGTTTTCTCCAGAATCTTGAAACACCTATTTTAAATGTGTGCATACCTGGCAATCTCTCCACTAAATGATGATGCTATGAGCCTATCACTATCACATATGAACAGGGACTTACAAGAAGAACCAGAGCAAGTCAAGATTGTATGGGTTCCACATGTGAGTCTTTACAACTTCAGAACTTCTTTACCAGAAATATGTAAAAGAAAAAGTGATATTCCTTAGACCTATTAGTTAGACATCCATTTGCTAAGGATTTCAGAAACAGCAGAAGCAACAATGCAGTAGCATGATCCCTAAAGGGACTACCTAGCTTCTGGTTACAAATATCCAGCTGTGACTCCCATCAGTACAAAGTTTGTACCCAGTTCACAGATAATACAGCCACAACTGCTACCCAGCAATATAGAGTGATTACATGGTCTACTGCCTGTACTCTAAAGCAGCCTCCCAATCCTGCAGAATTGGTTTCTTGGTTTGTTTTTGCTCTTTTGGTTTTTGTTTTTTAATTCAAGTGGCATTTCCCTTTTCTGTTCCTCTGACTAGATTTTGCCACCAGGAATTCGAAAAGGAGAACAATGTATGGCTCCATCAAACCACAAACTGGGGAGGTCATCTGAACTGAAACATACTCCTGAGCTTGCTTAGACTGTAATGCACCAACTCCCTGGAAGTGTTATTCTAATCAAAGTGATCTAAATGAGAAAAATAACAAAATAAAACAAAACAACATAATTCTATTTTGTTGGACATGGAGCTGGTAAGGGTAAGACAAAGTGAAGAAATATCTTCTTATTCTTATTTTTTTTTTTTTAAAGAAGATACTTTTCACTACTTCTCATACCTCCTTTAATAAATGAAAAGTCAAAAATTTGCTATTGAAATCAAAAGAGAGTGTGATTAGCAGACAGGATCGTTCACCTGTATTATTACATTCAGTATTCACAAACATAGTTATTGTAGAGGATAAACCTAATTACTAGTAATCATCCCTCTTCTTTCTCACAGTCAAAACCAGACTCTATTTTATTCCAAGAAGTAACTTTCCTTAAGTCTGATGTCCTGTTCTGTGCAAGGACATCATTCTCTCATAGCTCTGGATCACTCAATAATCACTGAATAATTTTGGCTGGAAAAGACCTTTAAGATTATCAAGTCCAACCAATAACACAGCACTGCCCAGTCCACCATCAAACCATGTCTCTAAGTGCCGTATCTCCACATCTTTTAAATACCTTTGGGAATGATGACTCAACTACTTCCCTGAGCAGACCATTCCAATCTTGACAATCCTTTTGGTGAGGAAATTTTTCCTCATATCCAATCTAAACCTCTGCTGGCACAAACTAAGGCCTTTTCTTTTTGTCTGATATCTTGTTGCCTGGGAAAGAGACTGACCCCCACCTGGCTACAACCTACCTTCAGGTAGTTGTAGACAGTGATGCATCTTTAGTCACAGTCCAACATTCCTCTTATCCCCAATTTCCCCTACCACATAGACAAGGTTGTTTTTTTGAAAAGGTTGTCTAAGATTTCCTTCTCATCAATTTTCTCCAGTACCTACTTTTATTAATTATTCTGATGGCTCTTCCTTCTATTTACCAGTTTTTTGGTGGGTTCCTTTTACCCTTTTAAGTTCATGTCATCAAAGGTCCTACCAATGATAATCTTCTGAGTTTTTTAGTCCAAAATTCTTTTTACAAGCTCTTGAGACTAAAAAGATATCGCTTCTTTCCCTACAGCACATAGCCTTCCCCTTCAAATTTTTCTCTCCTCTTTTCTGATGAAGCTTTTCCATCTGAGCAAATGAGCATTTAAAGATGAATAAGGCAAATCCAGATTCATTTCATCCATCTACCATATTCATTTTCAAATTTGAATTTAAAGGAATAAATTATTTCTTGTGTTTATCTTTTCTGTCTATCTGCAAAAAAGCCAGTATAAATGTGTTCAGTAAAACTGAGCAAGAATTAAGGTACCCTTGATGATGAATCTGTGGCAATTGTGTTACACAGATAACTATAGTTTTACTGACAAGACATGTACAGCAATTCTCTTGTTAGTGATAAAACACACCACTATCAGTGTTGGATGAGATACAAAAGGACAACTTTAAGTCTGATTAAAATTCAGTGGCCTATTTTAGCACACACAACTATGCAGGACTTGCACTTGATTGCTCTGTGAAGCACTGACACTGATGTGATGAAGTAGTGTGTTCTGAAATAGAGAAAACTGAGAACTGAGCAGGCTGGCACTGAGATGACCAAGCAACTGACGCACCTAGTGACTGTTGCCTAAAATGGGAGAAAAGAACTTTTGAGACAATATTAATATAGATAAAATAGAGAGCTTGCCTTTAATGAAAGCACTTTCAGGTGCCATAATACATAATTGCACAGCCAATATAGGGATCTTACAAATTTATAACACTACTTAATTATATCTAATGGATACATCCAACCTGAAAGCCATTTGCCCCTGGTACCACTCTCAGAACTGCCCCACTGGAGACTTTGCAAGGGTTCTGGGCTCTCTGTCTTGTTTTGACTACAATATATCTTATTATTCTGATCCAGGTGCATGTCCCAAACAAGATGCACTTGCTAAAATCTCTTTCCTTGAAAAGACCATTAAACAGAATTTCAAGAATGTGGCACAAACCATGAAAAAGGGTTTTAGAAACTGTTAACTGTGATTTAAGAGTGAGAAACTATACAGCTGTATTAAAATCTACAAATATATAAAAATCTTTAGGCATCAACTCAGCTCCATTGACCGAATAAACTAAATGAGACAAATTGCTTTCAAGAAAAAATATATATTCTGAAGGCAGTCAGAAAAGTAATTTCTTACACAGAGTTCATATTTGTTCTTTTGTCTTCAAAATTCTGAGGAATAATTGAAAATCTCCGAGTATTAAACCTTAGTTCTCTCATCCCGACTTTTATATACAATACTGAAACTCAACCCTTTCTGAGCCACTTACCTATGTAAACATTTTGCTCTGAAGAATAAAATAATCCCATCTGCAACTTCTATATGACTTTTGAACATAAAAATCCACTCCTTTAAAAGCTTTCACTGGGCAGTGCAAGCTACCTCATTTGCCACAGTATTCTTCCAGCCCTAATTGCAATTTAATTTTTCCTGTATTTAATTAATTTGAATTATTTTTCACTGGCTTACTAATTCTGGAATGCAAGGTGTATGCTATCTGTCATGCTTGAAGTGTCATGTTTGGCTTGTCCAACAATTTTCAGCCAAGTAAACTCAATGTGGGTTTGCTATCTCTACTTATCTCTGACTGTAAATTCCTCAGGGCAGTGACTGAGACCTCAACGAGGTACTGAAATCTGCTAAGCAAACAACAGTAGTTGAACTGTACAGTAAATTTCCATGACTTCACTGACAAACATATTGCCAAAGACTTTTCTCTACAATAAATGCCAGCCAACTACCAAAGTTCCTGAACATTATATCAGTTTTAGAAGCTGATATAAATTTAAGAAGCATATTGAAACTGTACAGTAACCGAGATAACAGAACACAAATCCTACTGGGCACTAAAATAGTAAACATATTTGCACCAGGTTGCCAGGATTAACCAAACATATTCTTTGTTAGCTATCTTCCATACACTGGCAAGATGTTCTCCATCCTATCTCAATACACTTGTGGAGACATATAAAACACTAAACAGCCGTATTGCTAATCAGTAACATACCTGTGTAAAGTACTAAAAGCCTCAACACTTCCCTGAAACCCACACAGATTTGGCTGTGCCAGCCAGATAAGAAATAGGCCAAAAGGACAAAGATAAACTTGTTAGGCCTCCAAGACTGTAGCATAGTTTTCGTGCACTGCTGCAACACAGCAAGGTTTCCGATACAGATTTTTACATTTCATGTGGTGATGAAAGATGGTTTCTTCTTACTGAAGCTCCCCTCAATTTTTTCCACTTTCCCATGGCTGCAGTCAAATCAAATTGCAGAAAGCCTAACTCTTCACATTCTGGCTTTTCATTATAGCTACACTTAATTTGGAGCAAAGCAGCTCAATAATGAATTAATGGGATTTTAAGTTTATTGCACTGTCAGATTGCATTCTGTAGCAAGCATTTGGTACCCATACATTCCTCAAGAAAACAAAACAAATACAAAACAAAACAACAAAAAAACCACAAGAAACTTTCTATCACTTCTACTTGAATGATAATTCTACCAGTTGAAATCAACACAAATTATCCCTTAGAGATTCTATATGCTCCTAATGCCTTACTTGTGCAAGGAACACTGACTGTGGTTTGACCTTTATTTTTCCAGTTGTATATTTGCCTTTTCAGGTACTTGGGAACACAAGCTTGGGGGGGGGGGAGCATATTTGCATATTTTGGTCAAATTCCAGAAAATTAAATCACTCACTTATTTTACAAATAAGATCACTTACCTTAACTGAAAGCTCTCAAGCACTGTGTGAAAAAGCCATCTGGGGCACTTATCAGTGGATAATTTTATTATACTGATTAGAGCAAGATATACAGTATGCAGAAATTTTTAGATGCCAGAAGAACTCATGGCTATAAGTAATGGCATTTTTCTCCTTTTTGGAGGAGAAAGAAAAGTCAGCAAATTCAGTCTAACTTTGGAAACATTTCCTGCCCTTTATTGATTCCTGACATGTAAAATAAAACATTTATGGTTCCACTTCCAAAAAATATGCTACAGTCATATATATTGCTTGATAAGTGTTTAATCTCCAGCCTCTCTGCCTCTCCACCTTCCTCGTTTTGAAGTGGTTTAGTTATTTCTCATACAATGACAACAGAAGTATAGGCAGAACCAAATTGATTCCACACACCTAGTAAAAAAACCCTGAACAACATTCATGGAATACTTGTAAATCACAGATTTTATTATTTAAGAACATAATACTGACTTACTTCTAAACTAGTACCATAGATAACAGTTAATAGCAACTAGAGGACTGAATGTATTATGAGGCTTTTAAGAATACACACACAGCTAAATGGGTATCCAAAGAAAGGATACCATATGTAGAAATTCTCACTATAACAATAATGCACAGAAGTCTGTTTTCAAATATTTGGTGAATCAAATTCAGCCAAAAAACATCATTCACTCTACAGTTTGCAAGATTCTATTTTTTCAGTCCAGTAATGATATTTTCAAAACATATGTTTATTTTTTTCCTTTGTAAGACATGAAAACTAGTTTGCTGACTGCTTACGATTAGTAGGAGTTCCCTTTCATTTACCAAAAAACTGGAATAATACACCTCTGTTTAATTTTTAGATTTTTAATTTCATTACTCCCAGTCCTCTTAACTGGAAGATTAATTTCTTTTTTTCTGCTCTAGGTATTTCAAGGTATTCTATATTCTATAATAAGCAAAATATTAGGACTTTCAGAATCCTTCTTCTTTTGAATGTTTTCATTAGTTTTATAAAAACGAAAACACTCAGATCTCACAAACAAATTCCCTTTTTTTTTGCCACACAAAAACACAATTATTCCTGATTTTTCCAATGAACAGTCTGAAAAATCAGTAAAGTAGTCTGGCAGAATACGTATTGCCGTCTTATAATATTTGAAAAAAAAAAAAAAAAAGGCACATAGGTCTGAAAAACAGTCTTTGGTTGCTTCCAGCTCTATTCAAAACAATATCTATCTAAACCCTTTTTGAGAGTTCCTAGATTAGAGAACCTAGCAGATATTCTGTGCAGCTCTTGCTGGAAATCAATGCTTCCAGCCATCTCCAGTGCCACCCAGTCGTGCTTTCCAGTCCTTTGCAGATGCACCAGCTGCTCATGGGCACAATGAGCCATATGCTGGAGACTCTCTACATTAGCATAAAGGAAAACCTGAGGTTTTGGCAAAATAGGTTTGTGAGGTTGGCATTCTCCAAGGCACATTGCTATATGAAGTACAGGCTAGTATTTTCTTATGAAATTTGCACTCTATCTTCATGATTTTTTGTTTTAAGTTTTAAAGATCAGAATATATATTTGTGTGTGCACATGAAATTCCACTCTGACTGGCCAGAGAAAGATCAGTCTGGTTGAATGAAATACATTGCAGAAAAATTCACACAGGTATAAATACTTATGAAAGACCCCTTGCTACACTGAGCAGAGGAATTAGTTAAAACCCTGAATTAACTCATAAGTGGAGGAAGTGGGGGAGAGCCTACAAGGGAAACCCACTCCCAAAAAGAAACCTATCAGCCTTTTCTTGATAAAAATATAGGACAATTAAAAGCCAATAATACTTTTGGGAGAGCATTTTGTTTTTTAATACCAAAACAAAATATTTTTTCCTCATAGAAACTTTTACTCTGCGTGTTTTGATGATTAACCTTGCCCTTGATTTTACCTTTGGGCTAAAAGATGCAAAAGCTTTTCATCATCTTTTGTGTTCCTTCACCGTACATTATCTAAACAGACACCTCATTGCTCAGAGTGCCTATGAAGTCTAACCACAAAACAAAGGGCAAAAAAATAGTTATATGCATTTTAAAGAAATCATATTAAAACACAGTGAAAATGGAAGTTAGTGAAATTCTGTAACACCCAGGATCTGACTAATTACAATAATAAAACACTTAGCAATTATTTGTAGCTATAAATGGCTAGATTACCTCTAATATTCTCTTGGGTTTTGCAGAACAATTTTAGTTCCGAAAGCTTTTAAAAAATGCACCTACACCGCCATCTTGTGGAAAGTATCCGCTTCCCACTAATTGGATTTCACCGGATCAAACTTCAAAAGGAAACTTCTCTTTCTTAGTTGCTCGTATCTATTAGACACATAAACTTTATTTTTTAAATAGAACAGTATTAACTTAACTTCAACTCATTTTCCTATTCTGTAACATTAAAAAAGGTGAGATAGACTCTGCACCGAACTTGTAGTTCAAAGTCCAATTCAGATAAAACCAGCAACTGACAGAGAAAAAAAATCACAGTACACTGAATGCCTCACAGTGATCAGTTGGAATATTCTCATTTTCCAGAACCACACTTGTAGAATCTCCCTTTTGAACATATCCTCTCACCTACAATTTACCCATCACCTGCTCAGCATCATCAATAACACCTGTACATTTCTTACCCTCAGAGGAGCTGTCACTGAGCAGAATTCACGGCCAGAGTGGGACTAGCTCTGCCGTGAATGTGAAGGAAGCACTTCATCACCCTTGCCAGGGGAAAACACACTTCCTGTCCAGTGTGGCCTGCAAGAATCACAAGGCATGTATTTTTCACACAGGGCCGGTAAAAAAAGCACTGATCAGTTACAGTGAGTGTTATATCAGCTAGAAGCAGCAAAAGGATAAGAACATGCCTAATTTTCTCTTTTTATGAAATTAATTATATTGAAATTGATAATGTTGAAGGAACCACCTGTAAAAGTTTTAAAAAAAAAAAAAAAATAGCACAACACAGGGTATGTCAAAGTTAAAGGGAACTAGATGCTGGGGAAGTTTCAAATGAAGATAGAAAAAATCCAGGTACAAGTCTGAAACCACCTGTTTATTAAATTTCAATAAATGATAACAAGCACGAAAATAATTGCTTAATAGAAACATTTAATCTTTCCAAAGGTGTACACAGAATTGTGTATGCATACATTTGGTCTAAGACTAAATACACTGTATGTCTTGAGCAATGTATAACATACTTTAATATGGCACATAAAAAAATCTTCATCAAATAATTTCCACTTCAAACATAGAATATGGCACAATACAAGTCAGGTTGACAAAGACCTACACACTGCTGTTTTCTGGACTTGATGAAACCTATATTGGACACCCACTTACTGTATAACTCTTGCAAGCACATCATGCCTGTATGGATAGACTGCAGTACCTCAGGTATTTGGAATATGCTGTCACAAGCTAGTTTTATTTCTATAATATAAATTAAACAAATACACATTGTCAGATGTTAAATAATTGTTATTTTAAGGCTGTTCCAATGATGAAGGATGAAATTATAGAATATCATGCTAATATTATTGTCACGGTTCTAGTTTTTAGAAAAATAGGTATCTGTCATTGGAGGGATGTCTGGATGAAAGCATTCAAAAAATAAAGTTTCTGTCGTGAAATTTGATGACAAGCAAAATGCACTAATATTAAGAAGGGAACTAACTCAATTCGCAATGAAATTAAAGTGGTAACTGACAAGTTTATATTTAACTGTTTTTACCTGGTGACAACTTATTCTTTGAATTCCTATTTATAAAATGTGATTATTTTAACAGAGCCAAATATGTCTGTGAACATGTGTGTCTGTATAACTGCAGTGACAGATAAACAGATAGGTACAAAACACATGCACAGAATTAATATTCTTGCCAAGCATTTTGTATTAAATCTCATTACCAATTGACAGGTATCTAATTGGAGTAATGGATGCCTAACTTTCTGAAAACATATTAACCAGTTTCACATGTTTAAGGCCACTCAGTCATTTCTTCAGTGTTACTGAAAAAGCAGAAATGTTTTGGAATAATTCAGTGTGTTGATGATAAATATGCTGCGAGGTAATTATCACAGGGCATATCTTGATAGTAGACCAGATGTCAATTGCATGTCACCACCTGAGCTGAAAGTATATTAGAACCATATAATGTTACTGTGAAAGGTGGCACAATGAAAACAAGTCAAACCCCCCCACACCCATTCTCAGAATTCAGTTAAACCAAAGAAATTTCACCTTGAATTTAGCTCAGACAAACTTGAAGACCTTTAGAATTCACCACATGGTGTATGTATAAATACAAACAGTGCTTCTGAACATATTTGATAGGAAACATATGACTGATGTTTTTCAAACCTTAAGGACAGGCATAAACTTAAATCCACACAAAAAATATCAGAGGTAGTTCACATGCCTAACAAAACAAATTAATAAAAAGACAGCCAGTAAACAAGCAAAACTCACAAACTGTAGTTCTTCGCTATTCATTAGGCAAATTCTGCAGATTCTGCAGCTAAAATCACAATACAGCAGAATATCAGAATACATTCTTACACATCTAATTATGTGAAGTCCCTGACAGATTAATTTAAACTGATTCTAAATGAAGGTAGAACTTTCCTTACATATAATGAAACTAATTATTTCCTCTCTTTTCCAGTTGAAAAGCTGTTTTTACTGTTAGGTCTCCCTTTCTCAGGGGGTATGTATAATTCCATAGAATACTGCAGAAACCTTTATATAGGTGTAACATAGGGGGTAGAGTAATTTAACACAAATTAGCAGTTATGAGGAAACAGATAATCTGATCTATAGATAACTATATATTACACATAAATATTACTATCTTTAAGTATTAAATTATTTTATTTATTTAACTGTAGATGGAAGAACTCCATTCTGTTTTGTGCAATCCAGTGTCTCATCATTCATTTACTCATATGACCTGTCTCCCACCTTACAGAATACATTGGTAAAACTGTTCTATACATACTAATGCCAAATATCCTAGATGTTTTGGTTTGGAGCTCCCAGGAACTAAAAGGAAACTGGTACCCTGGAAAATGAGAGTAACAGGTCAAATTCACCAAAATTGGCTCCATTGTCAATTCTTAGTATTGTCTGTTTTCTTAATAGTTTTCTAGAGTTACTGGTGATGTATTAAACAACAGAAACTGTGTTTTCCAGCTTCAGCTTAGACTTGTGGACTCAGTATCTGCTCAACTGTAGAGAATTAGAACCAAATTAAAAAATATTTTGAGATGATCCTTTAACTCTGTTGCTACTCTTAAAAAAAAAAAAAAAAAGAAAGAAAGAAAAAAAAAGAGAAAAAAAAAGTTAAAAATTAACACCTCTATCTAGGTTACTACACTGCCCTTTTTCCAAAGATATCCAAGCCAGGAATCAAGAATAAAGCCATCTGTTATGAAAGGTCTTTCCTTTCCTTTTCTTTCTTTCTTTCTTTCTTTCTTTCTTTCTTTCTTTCTTTCTTTCTTTTCTTTCTCTCTTTTCTGTATTTCTTTTTTCTTTCTCTCTTTCTTTTCCTTCTTTTTTTTCTTTCTTTCTTTTCTTTCTTTCTTTCTTTTCTTTCTCTCATTCTTTTCTTTCTTTTCTTTTGCTCTTTTCTTTCTTTCTTTCTCTCTTTCTTTCTTGCTTTCTTTCACTCTCTTTCTCTTTCTCTCTCTCTTTCTTTCTCTCTTCCTTTCTCTCTCTCTCTTTCCCTCTTTCCTCCTTTCCCTCTTTCTTTCTTTCCTTTCTTTCCTTCTTTCCTTTCTTTCTTTTCTTTCTTTTCTCTTTTCTTTTCTTTTCTTTTCTTTTCTTTTCTTTTCTTTTCTTTTCTTTTCTTTTCTTTTCTTTT
>JAWWEW010000131.1:36834740-36903005 GCA_035583185.1 Anabacerthia variegaticeps | reverse complement strand
CTTTTCTTTTCTTTTCTTTTCTTTTCTTTTCTTTTCTTTTCTTTTCTTTTCTTTTCTTTTCTTTTCTTTTTTCTTCCTTCCTTTCTTTCTTTCCTCCTTTCTTCCTTTCCTTCCTTTCCTTTCCTTCCTTTCCTTTTTCCCTCCCTCCCTTTCTTCCTTTCTTCCTTTCTTCCTTTCTTCCTTTCTTCCTTTCCCTCCCTACCTTTCTTCCTTTCTTCCTTTCCTTCCTTTCCTTTCCTTCCTTTCCTTCCTCCCTCCCTTCCTCCCTTCCTTCCCTTCCCTCCCTTCCTTCCCTTCTTCCCTTCTTTCTCTTTCTTTCTTCCTAATTTTAAAACTACTTCAAGACACTTAATGCTTTCCTTCTATTCAGAACGGAACAGAATTAAATTGCTGTGCCACAAAGACCAAACTCTGACAGCTGTATTGCAAAGCCATCCTTCAAGACAAGTTCTGACTTGCCATGCTTGTAGTCAGCACTGAAGGAGATTACTCAAATGTAGGATGAAAAAGAGCTGTTGTTATACAACCTCAGTGGTCTCAAAACTGTAGAAGGAAACATATGGGTAGCATATCAGCACCAAAAATGGCAGGTGTGCAAATGTGCAGCATCCTCCTGATGGCCATTATTTTTATATAAGCCCAGTATTCATACATAAAAATATGAAGATCTATTTTTATTGCCTTAGAACTGAACATCAGAAATCATTTTAATATTTTAGAGCTCTCTCAACTCAGTGTGTCCATGGACCATGCTTTGTTCAATAAGAATTTATGTTAGTACAGAATTTCTTCGTATTATTTAAACATCCATCTTTAGGAGATTTTGTGTCCCCTTTCCCCACAGTATACTTGCACAATTTCCCACAGATTCTTGAAAACTCATAAAAGTTTTATGTAAGTGTGTCAAGGTAAGAATAACCACTTTCAGGTAAGTAAAGTAGTGTCTATTCTCCTAACCTGTAGACATCAAGAGAGCTACGTATTCCTGGGCTGCTTTAGGGCCTTGACTTTGCGTTTGTTCATATGTGTATCTCAGGCAAACTCCTACTGTCTACATGTTGCTTATATTAATGGCACAATGATATACACAATACCTTCAGTGCTATACCCTTGGACATTGAACAGTTTTTTAGGATGCAGAAACCAGGAACCTTCTTTAAAGGATGATTTTTTTAAGCATTCCTCCTACAAGTTATGATTTTGTTCTGCTGAGGTTCACAAATGTAGTTTGAGCCTTCAAATTCTCCTAAATATGAAATTAGTGAGGTGCTGTTTAAATAGAGACTGTAGTTTATTCAAAATCAAGTGAATAAGCACAAGACAATGTTGTCACAGACTTCAGTGGTACAGTATCATGCCTTATGAGAGCAGTCATTTCTGACTTTTCTGTGACTTCTAAATTCAAATTGGTTTACTGGCAGTTTTCTTACAAGAGCTGCATTTTTGCACATTAGAGAATGTTTGCAATGTTCAAAATACATTAAGTAATTAAGTATATGCCAAAATATTGATTTATTTAGACACTATTCAAAAGACTTAAGATCATAGTATTTTATGCTCATTAAGTATTTAAACTGTCTAACCTAGACAAAAGTTTTTATAGACTGAAGTGTTTTTTTTTCAGATATATTATTCTTTATCCTATCTACTTATAGAAATTTCTTTATTTATTTATCTCTCTTCAGTACAGCTTGAAAGAATAGAGAGCTATGAATGAAAAGACAAAAATAGACCAAGCAGCAGCATGAATTCTGAATCATGATTAATACCTAAAAACAAGTTTCCTTTGTGCCTCCCTCCCTTGCTGTTGAATGGTGGTTATAATTTCTGCAGGTGTCCAGAAAATCTATCACACCAAACACACTCTGTATCCCTGAGAGAAGTTAAAAACATGCTCACTGTCTTGGTAATGCACTTCCTTTGAGACAATGATGTTCTCATGCAATAGTGATACTTATCAGACAAAAATATTGCATTAAAGATAATAAATTAGTTGAAGTAAGGACTGTATAGGAGCTTGGAGACTTTAAAGAAAATTCAACAAGCCATTTCCTCAAATAATGGGACTTTTAATTAATATACACTTAAATATCATTCACTTACTGCACAAGAAATGACCTGCCCCAGACTTCTTTACACATAATAAATGAAAGAGTTAAACTTGTGAGTATTGATACTTAAGCAACCTTATAAACTTGTGCAAGACTGACATGGCCATAAAAACTCTGTTCATCACCAATAAATCACTCCCTTTATTTTAATAGCACTAGCATAAAAACAAATGGTAACAGTTACCATCTAGATTTACTTTGATGTAACTGAGGTTAGTGCTTGTGTGTTTTAGAGAATGGTTATTTCTATGCATACTTAAAACCCTGGACCATGTAGAATTAATGAGGCTGCAAACAAAGAGAATAAAGTTCTACTTATAATCTGTCTGTATGCCTGACACACGGCATCTGTGCACAGAGAAACAGGTCTCTCTACAGCAGAGCTAGTTTGAAGTTTAGATTTAAGGGCTTATACTATATATATAGCAGGGGAAAAAGAAGCACACAGTAAGACACAAATCAACAAACTGACTTCCACTCCTGTCCTGCTCTGCCTCTGTACAGGCAATTGATCACCAGATTCCATAACAAAGAAAGATGTGTGGTTCCAAGAGGTCTGTGGAACAGAAAGTAGAGGACCTAGTAGTTCAGTTCTGGAAAGAAAACTAGTCATACTGAACAGATAGATCAATTCAATAAACACCACAAACTACAAAACACCTTTGAACATGCACCATCAGTTGCAGAAATCTTATTGTTTAATTTAGCTGGGGGAAAAAATGCTGTGACTATTTGTTGGAGTGCTGCATTTCACTTCATGTGGGATAGCGGAAAGAGGACAGAGAAAGGGAAGGAGACCAAGACTGTTTTTCTTCTTGTACTGTCTAGCAGGGAATTGGAGATGGGCTCTCTATGGTGCCAACAGAGACAGTCATATCACATGTACGACAGCTGAGTGGATACACTCCCCCTTCCCTTCTCCCTCCTTTCCACGTGGTCTCCAAGATGTCCCAGGACAGAGACACACACACGGCCGCAGGAGAAGAAACAGAGGGAGTATTTATTTCTACGGTCAGGGTTGTTATGGGGTTTTAGGGGAAGTGAGTCACAACCAATCAAAACTGAGGGTTAACAGCAAATAGGGAAGGGGTTAACAAAAGACCGATGAGGGGGCTTTTCACATAACCTGCCCAGGTACATTCTTGCATCCTAATGAGGGTGTTCCCAGGGGGTTTTGGGAACAAGAAGGTAATAGAGACAGGGTAGACTCCATTTTGCAACCGAGTAAAAGCCTGCTTTCAAAGCATTATGGTTAGCTTCCTCATCTTCTGAGGCTCATTGCCACACACATGTCCTTGAAAAAGCCTCTAAAAAGATACCTGTGTTTGTAGCTTCTTTCACTCTGCAGCATTGCACTGCCAAGCACAGTAGGACATGTAAGCAGAACTTCAATGAAACTAAACTGACAAATCCCTTCTAAGTGTTCTGTTTTAACTTAATAGAAACATGCTGGTGTGCCACCAAGAAGGCCCTCTCTCTGCAAATTTATTGTCCAACTACGTTATTACAATTAAAACAATGGAGATAAAGTTAACAATGAAGAATGCAACTGACTTTATTATTTCATATTGCCTATTAGATTTTAAGCTTGTTTTGATAGCCTCTACTTTCCTTTTTTTGTATCCACAAAGTAAATAAGGCAACAAAGTCTGATTCATTTAAAGGAATCTGAGAATGCTCTTGGCAGAAAAGACATGCACATGAAATTATTATTTCTGGAGTACTTATTTTTGTAACCAAATCAAAATTTCTCTGCACCTTGTTTAAAGCCATCTTGCCCAGAAGTTTCCTCACACATCTAAAAAAATCTCTGTAAAGATACCTCTCACATGCAGAACCACAAAAGAACAGCAAGCATCAACTGCTTTCACAAACATGACTGAAGAAAGATAAATGTCAGTTTTTTAGCTCTCAGTTTTACACATTGGACCATGGTCTTTTTAATAGGTTTTGTATGTCTGTGATTACTATGCCAAGACTCAAAATACTGCATAAAATATGTTTGCCACTGCTGCCCGAAATGCATTTTGTTTATACAGAAAACAAACCAATGAACTCCTAGCCCTTCACTGGTCTCCTCACCAAGTTGACGTGTACCCTTCCACACCAGTTTCTCACAAGTTGGAAGGATTCCAGAGAGTCTCCAAGGACAAATTTTAGAAGGAGGCTCAAGTTAAAAGATTGGCAGCACATAAATTTGTCTTTTTAATGGCAACCACTTTACATTGTTTAGCACATTTAGCAGGATTTAAGGATGAATCTAATACAGTCACAAACTCTCAGAAAAAGCCTGTGAGGTGTAAGGGAAAAAATGGTGAGGGATGAAATATATAGTCACTGCCAACAGGTCTTGAGCAAGCACTGCATGAGCAGGTGAAAAAAAATCTAGTGACTGTGAAGAGCTTCATGACAGCTCTGGGTCTGCTTCTCTTATTCAACTGTTTCCACTTATATTCACTTCTGCATCTGTTATATATTTAGGCATGTTTTTGTTAGTAGCTTTAGATCCACTGAAGCAGGTGAGCATGTGTACAAAAGACAACTAAAGAGAAAATAAGACATTAAAAAGAAAATATGAAACAGTTCAGAGAAAAGTAGAACAAAGTACGCTCTTTGCAAATAAAGGCATCCACATTTTAATTGAATCTATGCCATTTGAATGCAGACAAAGTGAACAAACCAGTTTAATTTTAAATTAAATCAGGGGAACATGGTGCATATAGTCTTTCTTGGCAAGGACTACTTAAGAAGGATAGCAGCAAATACACACACAGGCCATCTGTAAGTATCTATCATACAATGATCTTCCTTAAGCAGCTTTTCCCCATCTTCCCACTCTCCTACTTTAAACAATTATTCAAAACTCACTTTATAGTCTTACCTGTTTTACTCTGTATTTACATGTTGACAGAGATCCTGAGTCAGGAAAGCACATGGTATGCACTTGAAATCTAAGTGCATAGTGTCAGGGAGAAGAGTTAATTCCCCACAAAATGCCTTTCTGAATATGAACCCTTTGGCCAAGGCTAATGAATTCATGCTTTTGCTTTCAAGCTGGTCTTGGAGGAAAAAGGAAAAAAGAAAATACTAATCCACAAACTTGTCTGTAAAGTACTTCATACCTTTTGGGTTATATGTAAATAGGTTTTTGTTAGGTTTTGCGTTTTTACATATAACCTTATTTTAATACCTTAAATGCTGGGTAGGACAATATGCAGCTTTATGATACATAAAAGTATTAAAATAAATTATAATAATTATTTTTGTTTGTACTACTGAGATCATCTAATTTTGACAGGGATTGTGAAGGACTTCACAGTCCAATAAATTGTAATTTCACATCTAAAAAGTTTAGAGGTGCTGCAGTCAGTGTCTTAAGCACCTGACTAGCTCCTCCCTCACAGGAATACAAAGGAATCCAAACATCTGTATTAAAGCACAGTTATGATACATTGTCTTGTCTTCAGACAGCAAAGCCAGTTTAAGATTTTCCCATACATTTCCTGCCTGACCACAGTCATTCATTCCTTCCTTTAAGCCAATTATACACAACTTACAGAAACAAAACAAAAAAATCTTCTTTGGGGTTTAGATGTTTTACCTACAGCAAAATACCTCTCTCTAATTGTGATCACATATGAAAACACCCTCCAAATTACAAGTACCTACATAGGAAAACACTTTTCTCTTTTAAAACACCTACGGTGATGATGTTTATAAAGTAATCCAGGGAAAATTATCTGGACAATAATGACAAAAAAAATCCATGATATTCTGGTCTAGGCACCCCAAGACTGCTTACCTTGTAGCTGTACATGTAATGCAGTAAGAAGCACAGAGTTGTGAAGAAGGGAAAAAAATGAAAAAAACATACTCCTTATGGGAGCTACTCTACATATTGGTGATTAAGGCAATCCCTGAATGTGGAGCCACATATTTGCATTCCTACTGCTGAGGAAACTACTACATGTCCTAAGCTATACTACAAAAGGCAGGTCACAGAATCGCAGAATCATTTAGATTGGAAAAGACCTCCAAGATCATTGAGTCCAACCATTGATCGATCACCACCTTGTCAACGAGACCTTAGCACTAAGTGCCACATCCAATTGTTTCTTGAACATTCCCAGGGATATGGTGACTCCAACACCTCCCTGGGCAGTCCATTTCAATGTTTAACAACCCTTTCCATGAAGAAATTCTTTCTGATGTCCAAGCTGAAACTGCCCTAGTGCAATTTGAGGCCATTTCCTTTCATCCTGTCACTAGTTGTCTGGGAGAAGAAGCCAACTCACACCTTGTTACAATCTCCTTTCAGGCAGCTGTAGAGAGAAACAAGGTCTCCCTTGAGAATCCTTTTCTCCCGGCTAAACAATCCCAGCTCCCTCAGTCGCTCCTCATAGGACTTAGACCCTTCATCAGCTTTGTTGCCCTTCTCTGGACATGCTCCAGCACCTCAATGCTTTTCTTGTAGCAAGAGGCCCAAAACACAGGACTCGAGGTGCAGCATCACCAGTGCCAAGTATGGGGAGGACAGTCACTGCCCTGGTCCTGCTGGCCACATGGTTGGTGATACAGCTGAGGATGCCATTGGCCTTCTTGGCCATCTGGGCACACTGCTGGCTCATGTTCACCCACTGTTAACCAGCACTCCAAAGTCCTTTTCTCCTAGGCTGCTCTTCCTGCAGCCTGTAGCACTGCAGGGGGTTGTTGTGACCCAAAGGCAGGACCCAGCACTGGGTCTTGTTCAGCCTCATTCAAATGACCTTGGCCCACTGATCTAGCCTGTCCAGACCCCTCTATAGAGCCTTCCTGCTGTCCAGAAGACCAACAGTTCCACTCAACTTAGTGTCACCTGTGAACTTCATGAGGGTGCCCTCAATACAGGTCATCCATAGATATTAAACAGGACTGAGCCCCAGGGAACACCACAAGTGCCTGGCCAGGAACTGGATTTAGTTCCATTCACCACTTTCTGGGCCCTGCCATTCAGCCAGTTTTTAACCCAGTGATGAGTGTACCTGTCCAAACTGTGGGCTAACAGCTTTTCCAGGAGAATGCTGTGGGAAACAGTGTCAAAGGCTTTGCTGAAGTACAGGTAGACTACATCCACAGCCTTCCCCTCATCCACTCCTGCCACCAATCTTACAAGCAGATCGGAGCAGTAAGTGGGCTCCAAGGCCATCTATCAGACCAAGTCCCGAGGAAATATGTGTAAATGAGCTGGTTGGGTTTGGATGATTGTTTGAAATGCTGCTCAGCACTGTTTAGGTCTGGACACAAAGAGATGTTCAAGTTTGTGGAGCTCTGGATTACAAGAATTTTAATTTTAATGTTTCTTTTGAATTCTGGTGGCTTTTGAGAGATAGCTTTGTGCTTAGGCATCCTAACTTAAGTTGATGCCAACTTTCTTTAAACATAGTTTAATTACTCCTTTGAACACTCCATTTACTCTAATTTATAAGGCAACATCTTTGTTCATATTCAGATAAAATATATCAGATAAACCACACATAATCTTACTAAAAAATTTAGATGGATGCTTTATTAAAAATAATCATCATATGGAAGAGAATATATGATTTAATCAGTGAAAACAATTCAGTTCTTGAAAAATATATGAATTATAAGCACATATGTCAAGAAAAGCAAGACAACTATAAGCGTAGAATTTTGAGAAATATCTCAAAACCTGTCTGAAAACCTTTTCCAGAAGTCTGCAACGCTGCAACTTAGGTCAATGCTCATCATTTTGTCCAAACTGCAGTCACAGTGTGAAATCAAAAGCACAAGCCATGATAAGATGATAAAGTATATTATCAAACTAATTTCCTAGTAACTGCATGCTAGTCTCACAAGAGGACCTAGATTTGTTTTCATTTTTTGCCACATATTTGACACACTTACAGATACCTCTGGAACATTAAATTGGTCAGACTTAACAAAAACAATTGTTTACCAACTGCTGAGTTGGGGGAACTAAAACATTCAAACTACAGATAGGTATTCATTCTACGTAGCCAGATTGGGTCTAAGTCAAATCAAAGCATGCAGAGTATACACCATAGGGTTACACTAGCTGCAAAGGAGTAGCACTAAGTAGGCTAAGGGCAGAAAAGGATTCAGGAAGAGGAGACAAGACAATGTATAAATGAGTCATTGGGGTTCAGGCAGTAGAAAAGAAGATACTAGAGTCTATTTGGAGACAAATTTGTCAACTTTTGTTAGTTCACTCCAATACTTGAAAAAAATTTGGTTTTCTCCAGAACATATTTAGGGAGGCAGACAAAAATAATGCAACACAGTGAAAAAATAAATGAAAAAATAAAATATGTAACTTTCATTTATTTTGTGGTGTTTTTAACTGAAAAGGTTTTATCCTTTTCAAGACAGTTATAATACCTAATTCTGCTGACAGTCTTAATAGAATTTGCTCGGCCCTTTTGTGCAACTGTAATTGATCACCTTCATTTTTATGTGCAAAACATTTCACACAGCTGCAGAAATACTAGAAAGAATTGTTGCTTTCAAGTTCTTGAAGGTATTTTAAACAAGTGCATCTCAAAATTCCATTTTATATAGAAAAAAAGCTTGGATAGAAGAGATTATCCCAAGACATACTTTTTCCTCATTCAGGAAGTAACCAATCATTCTTAGTCAAAGTATCCAAATACATGAATGGACACCTCTAAATGGTGCTGTTATGATTAAATCTTTGACATTTTGCTGCATGGAAAGACTAGCGTTATATTCTTAACAGATGTAGTGTTGGAATCATTCTATGCTCTTCAGAGAAATTGCAGAGTATGATTTATCGCCCTAACTCAAGTGAAATGATACTGAATGGAGTGCTGTCAGTGATGAATGACAACTCCAGCTGATTGAACTTTTCTAAAGAAAGCAAAAGATGGCATCATTTCACTATTTTACAGTTTGGAAAAGCAGTCTGAAGTGTTGAAACCTGCCAGAATCTCTGTAATTAGTGGCCTTCTACTATCTACTTTAAGCAAGGGAATTATACCATGCGGATTAAGAGGCCACACACAGTGTAATTTTCATCTCTCTGGAGGAGGATTTAAATATGAGTACAACTTTATGCAGGCACAAATTTTCTAAATGATATAGCATTACTACACAAAACCACTCAAAGTTAGAGGTTTGCAAATCCTTGCAACTTGAAACCTAGATTTCCAATGCACTGGATTTGAATCTGCCACAAGAAAAAGCTAAGCACAAGGTAATTTTCAATGAGATATTTCAATAGAGAAATAAACCAGTTTCCAAGTCTATGACTGGTATACATAACCTGAGAGGATTTAAAATCTGCACATACTAATTCCAGTGAAGTAACTTCAAGGAGGACTTGAGGTCTTTACTTTCAATACCAAATCAGCAGAAAATAAAGAAGCAAACCTTGTTCACATTACTATGTTCACATTACATTATCTCTCAAATGCTTTAAAACTTCATTTTTTTTCTTAAAGGAGAAAAATTAATTTCCTTCATTAAAGATCAAATATTTAAACTTATTCCCCCTCCCTTTGTTTTTTTTTGTTTTTTTTTTTTTTGTTGTTTTTTTTAAATGTTAACATTAATATTTGAGGGGTTTAAGTTCTAGTCAGCATTGCATTAACTCTTCGTCTAACAAGTGTTAATGCAGTTCCTGCCTTTCCTCGGAAGAGCTATAAAAACACAGTGCTTTCAAAATTTAGGTAAGGATATAAATCTCAGCTCCAGGTGTTCCTGAGTTACTTTCCATAATCTGAAATGAAACTAGTCTTGACCAACTCTGAATAAAGTTTGAATGGAGTATAGATTCGTACTAAGTTAAATTACAAGAAGAATGAGTATGTAAAACAAACCAAAAGTTACTGACATATTTACTTTCTGGAAGGCATGTTAAATGAACTTTAAAACCAGATTTGAAAATCCAGCTGTAAAAGGGGTATGCAAAAGTGATTAATGAGTGCTGAACACCATCCAGATCACATACTTACTTGTAAGAACTACAGCAAGCAAGTAAACATTCCACATTGAAGTGACAATTCAATTTAAATTAGAACTTGCAGTTACTCTTCTAAGTCAATAGTAATTTTACAAATGCCATATATCAAAAAAACTTTCTTAGTAAGAGTATAAAACCGCTCAGTGTAGCAAACATAAACAATGACCTTTACAAATTTCATTCCTTAGTGAAGAGTGCACAACTTCTTCACTGCTAACCCTAGCACAAATCCTCCTGAGTCTGTACCCACTAATCATGTTTCTACTTTCAATGAGTTTCTGAATATCTCTCCTACTCCCCAACCACCACCACTCAGTAGAAAATCCTCCCTCATTATCTTGACTGATTGCTTCAATTAGCAAGCAACTCAGTCACTCACATTATGTTCAATGTTTCAATTCCAGGAAGGTAAAGGTTCAGTGATGTACCTCCAGCTTACTTAATTAGAAGGAAAATTAAGTTAAATGTTCTATAGACACTGTGCTGGGTTAGACTGCCTGACTAATGCTCATAAACTGCACGAGCCAAGGCCTTCCTTGCCAACCCTGTCCTGGGAGGCATCAGGCAAAGCATCGCCAGCCGGTCGAGGGAGGGGATTGTCCTGCTCTGGTCTGCACTGGGGCGGCCTCACCTTGAATATTGTGGGCAGTTTTGGGTACCACAATAAAAAAGATCTTAAGCTATTAGAGAACATCCAAAGGAGGGCGGTGAAGATGGCAAAAGGCCTCGAGGGGAAGCCATCTGAGGAGCAGCTGAGGTCACTTGGTCTGTTCATTCTGAGGGAGACTGAGGGCCTCTTTGTACTTACAACTTCCCTGTGAAGGGGAGAGGAGGGGCAGGCACTGATCCCTTCTCTGTGGTGAGCAGTGAGATGACATGAGGGAATGGCCTGAAGCTGTGTCAGGGGAGGTTTAGGTTCTTCACCCAGAGGGTGGTTGGGCACTGGAACAGGCTCCCCATGGAAGTGGTCACAGCACCAAGTCTGAGAGAGTTCAAGAAGAGTTTGGATGATATCTCGGGCACATGGTGTGACTATTGGAGATGGTCCTGTGCAGGGCTGAGTTGGACTGAGTTGGCCAGGAGGGATCCTTGTGGGTCCCTTCCATTTCGGCATATTCTGCGATTCTGTGATCACAGATTGCTTTTTCTAGTTGACAAGAAGCTCGACATGATACAGCAATGTGTGCTGGCAGCCCTGAAAGCTGAGTGTATCTTGGACTGTATCAAAAGCAGCCTGGCCGGCAGGTTGAGGGAGGTGATTCTCCCCCTTGAGTACTAGGTCTTGCTCTGAGATCCCAATGTCAGAAGGACATAGACCTGTTAGAACAAGTCCAAGGGAGTCCACAAGACTGATCAGAGGAATGGAACACCTCTCCTATGGAGACAGGATTGAGAGAGTTGGCCTCATTGAGCCTGGAGAAGAGAAGCCTCCAGAGAGACCTCTTAGCAACCTTCCAGTACCTAAAGGGAACTTGAATCAGACCACGAGAGGTACTTTTTACAAGGGCATGGAGTCATATGAACAAGGGGGAATGGCTTTAAACAGAAAGAGTGTAGGTTTAGATTAGATATTAGTAAGAAAGTCTTTACTGTGAGGGTGGTAAGGCCCTGAAGCAGGTTTCCCAGAGAAGCTGCGAAAGTGTTCAGGTGTGGACCTGAAAGTGTTCGGGTCAGGATGGATGGGGCTTTGAGCAACCTTGGTCTAGTGAAGCTGATCCTGCCCATGGCAGGTGGGCTGAATATAGATGTTCTTTAAGGTCCCTTCCAACCATTCTCTTTGTATTTATCTCAGAACAACAGATGGGTAATAGAGATTTCAACTATATGTGCTGTGAATTTAATATTTGGACCCAGTGAAACATCCATTATTAGGTACATTGGTTAAATATAGCCCAATTTTAGTAATTATTTTCTGATAATTGTGATTTAGTTTCAATAGGTGTTCAATGATATTTACTTTCATAAAGTTACGGATTCTTTAAATTTTCCTTTTTTTTTTTTTTTTTAAGTACTTAAACATTTTTTGGGATCTGTTTTCCCTTGAAATATATGAAATACTGTTTACATTTTATCTGCCAATGCACTTTTGTCAATTACCACTGGTTGATTTAACCTATCAAATTCCAAGTTTAGAGTTCATATAATTTAATCATCTTACTGTATTTCAAATTTTAATATCAATTTAGGTTTTCTAGCACTAGAAAATAGCTTGAAATAGTCCTCACCATTAGTTTCTAGATAATGATTGGAAAAAAAAAAAACAGGGATCCATACAGAAAGGCTACAAGGAAGAACAGGTTTTTTGCAGTGTAAGAAATCCAGAAAATTCAAGTTTGACTAGCAAGATGAATTGCAGTGTAAAAAGACTCCAGGTTCTGCAATAGTTTTAACAATTAGGTACTTATTCTAAGGCTTGTTAACAGTAGGACCATTTGACAGGAGAAAAAAAATGAGGAGACAAAGACCCTGTTTCCTGTGGGATTCAGACTTTATTTCCCAAGACAACTCTGTTTCAGGTTAGAAATAATTATATGATGGCATGCACTATAAACAATTGTTAGTGGCCTTTCTTTTAGTTTTTCCAAGTAAATGAACTATCCGATCTCTAGTCAACAGCTGAAGTTAAACTCTCTACCGAGGTGACAGTTAAAAAATAGCCCTTCACCTTCTCCCTTTTACTCCATTTGGAAATGCAATGTGAAATCCTGTTTTTTCAGACAAACTTGAGCTTTGAAAAACTTCTGGAAGCATGGAGTACTTAAAAAGACAGAGAATCTAAGGGAATCAAGCCCATCTCTTGGATAAAAGGTTGAAATAGCAAGCATGCACATTAAAGCAGAGGAAGAAGTGACAGGGAATATTATGGATAAATAGTTACCATTTCAGAAAAGGAAGGAATTGCATTTTGGTGGCTTGGTACAGGACAGGGATACGGAAAGGAGATCAGAAGGCTTTTGCTTATCTCAGAATTATTAAATACTTAATTTCTTTACAAACAAAAACCAGCACAGCAAATTTGAGCAGTTTTAAAGAGAGACACAATACTTTCACATGCAGATAATTTTTATAATAAACAACAGTCTAATGAAGAGGAGTTAAACTGACTGCATAAATTAGTTTAGATAGGTTATTTCTAGAAAATTGTATCACAGATGTCACAAATATGACTTCCCAATATATCAAAGAAGTGCTGAAGCCTTGTCTAAGCAGAAGCAGTTTGGACCAGCTGTCCTTCATTATGGGTTTCTAGCTTAGCTGAGGGTTAGACCCTCAAGTCTCTGCTGACAGA
Source organism: Anabacerthia variegaticeps (assembly GCA_035583185.1). Taxonomy (NCBI): domain Eukaryota; kingdom Metazoa; phylum Chordata; class Aves; order Passeriformes; family Furnariidae; genus Anabacerthia; species Anabacerthia variegaticeps. The sequence continues at coordinate 36,889,600 of JAWWEW010000131.1, read as the reverse complement.
TGTTTGAGTAATACTTTATTTGGTTGCTTCGCAAGAAAGGGCTGAAATGATTGCCTTTGCTGACAGGAATCTTAACATTAACTTGAATTTGCAGTGGTACCTGTTTCTCACAGGTCACCTCAAGCAATTTTAGCTATATAAGGAGCTTTGAATGTTCCACAATTTCATCCGAGACTTCTGCATGGCCCTAAGGTCTCCGGCAGACAAGTTGTTAAAATTTAGTATCAGGGCCTCAGAAACCCAAAAGAAAGAGGAAAAAAAATGCGTAAAATCTTTCATGCTAAACAGACACAATGGTTAAGTGAGTTGAGTGGTCAGTTTCAAGGTGTTTATCTTTTTAATGAGAGTCTAAATATAAAATAAATACCTCTAAGTTAAAGTTGTTATTAAGTACCAAGTAATCAGTTATGTTACATTACTGACAGTATGAAATTCAATTCCCTTTGAAGGATGCTGCACTCAGCTTAAACTTAGAGTTTCTGCAATTATGTGATAGGTATGCTCACTCCCAAGAATCCATCAAGTTTATCTATATTGTCTTTTTGTACTTATCTGTAACAAATGCCTAATTTTCAAGTCATATAAACATCAGATATACAATACCCTCAAAAGACTCAAAAGAAGCAAAACTTTTCTTCAGCATCTTTATTTTAATAGGATTTTTAGGTGGGAATTTCTCTTTAATATTATGCATCCAAAATTATCCATTACAGATTACAATGTTCTGAAGATGAAAAACATTCCTGAATTTTGGGAATTTTTCTTTCAGACAATTCTCTGAAATTTCTCAAGTGATATTTTGTTAAGCACCAGAAAACAGAAAGCTGAAGAAAACTTACAAGGTATTTTGACAAAGATTTAATAATAAATTTTCACAGACTTAGCTGACCAGCTACTGCTAGAAAATAGAAGTATCAAAAGCAAATCTATTCATAAATGTTCTAGAAGTCATGGTTATCTTGTGATATGATCATTTTGGATGATAATATTCAGACTGTTAAGATGAGAAATGCTGAAAAAATGTTTGTTGAAAAAATGTTTACTCAAAATACTGAGTGAAAAAATGAATTGCTGGAAAACCTCAATGCTGACCAAAGATATATTACAACTCTAACTTTGCAGTGATGAATTAATTCTCCCTATGTAAAAGGGAAATACTGAGTGTACAGATATGTTTAGGAGGCAAAACAGCCCCTTCGGAAAATCTCAGATATTAATTTTGCTATTAATAATTCAGGTCTCAAAAAGAAAACAAACGATGAAAATATGATTTATACAGAATCCCAAACTAACAGTTACCTCTTCAGGCAACATTGGAAATACTCATGCTAGTTTCCTGCTGATCTGTTTATGTTCTGCAAGCATTGTTTTCATAACTGAAGTTTACTGTCTATGCATTTTGACTATACTGTTTCTCTCCAGTCATGCAAATGATACAAATATAATCACAATATTACTTGCATGCTTATCTACAGTTTCTCTGGGATATTTCCCAGATTTACCTTTTCTAGACCATTCTGCAAGAGCCTGCACAATGTCCCCTGTGGCCTACATTTTTGAAAAATTATCCTAAATGATGTAGAATCTCTACCAATAGAATAGCATGAGGTAACAAGAACAGAACTTTTGCCACAGTACTTGAATTATTCTGTTTATTTATTCCCTCCATTTCTCATATCACAATAATAGCTTCTCTTTCTGAAATGCAAGGCATAAAAGAAAGTAATGGCAAGCAAAATATTCACTTGATACAGTAATAAACACCATTAACAATTTCTTCTTTACTGAAGGAGAGAAAAACAGATCAGCTTAAGTGCTATTCATAAGAGATAATGCAAGGGCTTAAAGTTACAGATATGTTAAAAGCTGTATTACAAAAATATGGCCAGAAATAGGATTTCTGTATTTTCTTAAAGCTCCTGCTTTTGGATTATTTTTCTTTGAAATAATCACAGAGTAAATTCATTAAATTCTGTTTATCCTAAAATAAGGGCAGGGTTGATCTTTTTCCTTTTCAATTAAAAAAATAATAAAACAAGAATACAAAGATAAAACTAGAATCAGCTTTAGTGTTGGTAGCATAAGCAATGAGCTTGCTCTTCTCTCTTCCTCCAGATATGTAGTCCAGACACTGGATACAAGAAGCAGTTTCTGAAACATAAAACATAGCTTCAATTAGTACAGAAGGAAAACATTAGCAGGCCAGGTATACAGAAAGGAAGTAAAAGGGGAGTAAAACCCCCTTTCTGTCACAAAACCAGTTCTAATGAACTTACAGTAAGGACTATGTGACATACCTGGTAACAATAATAGCAAGCCTATCCACCATTATGTGCAATAACATATTCCTCACTGACATTCTTGGGTATCTTCTCAGATGTTAGAAACAATTGAATTAGAGGCATTACATGTGAAACATAGGCTCAGTAAGAGCCCACACAAAGAATAAAAAGTGAATATTAAATTTCTCTTATTAAAAAAAAATATAATTTTTATTCTTTACATTGCAGACAGCTTTAATTTTAAAGCTTAAGAGCTTGAGTTTTTTATAATAAGCTGTATAAATTAACATCTTTATCTTAAGTTCATATTTCTAAGTGATTGAGAATTTTTATGTAGAAAAAAGAGCCGATTTTATCAGGTTATTGGGAAGTTCTTTAGTCTTTAATCTTTTCTCAAACACAAAAGCTTTGCTTCACCGTATTCTAAGTTGTTCTTATCTTCCTTATGACTTACACAACTGCAGTTAACCTTTTTTCTGATAAGAAAACACTGGTTACTGATATCTGGAAAAAGCAGTAAATGTCAATCTTCTATGAAAAAAATGTAGCTTGAGGACTAAACTGTTTATATTACAGTAGACAAGTCTGTCTACATTTGCCAATAAACTACACTGAAATAGCAAACATGTATGATACTTTATATGTTTTATTAAGAGTCTATTCGACAGTAAGAGTCAACTTTTTGTTTTGCATAATGACTAGCAGTGGAGCAAGAAAAAAAGAATGATCCTTCAGCAAATTGTCTGACTTAACATTCGGATTTAAAAACATCATTTCTGCATTAATAACAGGCTTGCTTTACATAGGACAGGATGCTACTTCTGAAATCACTCCTAATACAACTTCAATTTTTAACAGGAAAGCATTGAGCCCATTTTAAAATAGAAATCTCGAATTCAGATACTCTGTAGTTGACTTTATCATTTCTGTTAAAAACTAGTACTAATTTTGTTTTGAACATTTTATATGTATTTTTAAACATATTCTTTCCTTCAGTTCCCACAAAAAATACACATGCAACAATCGCTGTGGGATACATGGGATATTGCAACTGCGTAACATGAACTACTGAGAACATCATTTAACTTTAAATCCCGCATTCAGTTAATGAGGTATGTGACACTGCCCAGGATGCATTAAGTCTTTATTGAAATAGTAGCATAAATTAATATTAGCAATGAACATTGGAGCATATTTTTTGTTTTAGACAAAGAAAAATTCCATTCCATTTTCCACAAGCCCTCTATACACCTCACCAAACACACATGCACTGCACACAAATTCCTCCTTCACCTTGATGACTTATGTTCTGAAGCATGAGAATTTGATATTTTTAATGGAGTTAAAAGTGTTCTGATGAAAACACAGAGAATTCAGAGGGGATTACCTAAATCCTGGAAGCAGAACGGAAAAAAAAAAAAAAAAGGCTTTGAACAGAAACACAAATTCAGACTCCAAATCCAAGTACCTCGCTCCAAAGGAATACAGCCTCACTTTTTTTCCTTTATATGCAAATCAGAATTATGTCAAACCTCTTATTTACACCACTGGTCCCCACTCTCCTAGTTTCAGAGGGATTCCTGGGTGGAAAGTCTGCAGAACTTCTGAGGAGCAAAAGAGTCTGGACCACCTCCTCTCTTTCTGCACATTTCATTTGGAGATGAAGCTGTAATCATGCTGTCTTGCTCATGAAAATATTCCATTGTCTTATGCATTTGACCACCATACTACTGAGTATTTTCCCTACTCATTTGAGCTGTTTTAATTTCAAATAGTTCTCAATATTAGAATACTTTTAATTAAATGTACTCCCTTGGTATTTCATGCTGCTTGATTGACAGAGACATTATGTTATGAAGGTAACTTTTAAAGCATTACTTAAATAAAATATGTTCTGCTTTTGGTTCATCCAGAGCCTTTTTCCTGCTTCTCTTGTAGTTCCATTTTTACCTCATACAGAAGAATCTCCAATTTCCTGCTATGTGGACCTTATTTCAATAACCAGGAAAGACCTTCATATTCTGGGTTTTGATATTTCAAGGCCATAAACATCTCTAGTAGGACTTCAGTTTGCTCTTTACTTTTTTTTCTTCACACTAAAGCAATGTAAGAGTTGTTGCTGGTATATTTTCATTAAAAAGGCCATATGTAATAGAGACTACAGAAATGTTCCAATGGTGATATATGAAAAAACTTACATAAATTTTGAATCACTGGTCTTAAATTGCTACATCTCAGCTTAAAATGGAACTTTGCTAAAGTATTCAGGCTAATTATCTCCCACCATATGAGGACCTATTTTTCTGTAGTTCACACAAAAGGACAATTACTTTAACTGAAATTATCACAGCTGTCAACTACTTTTATAACTGTGAGAAGCTGAAACTTAAGGGAACACTAACACAAGTTCAAGTTCATGAATTTAGTCTTAGTTCCTTGAGTAGGTTCCAGTGGAATGGTTTCAATTACAAGAACTCTCAAAACCAGACTGCATTTTTTTCCATTAGCTTTTTTCCTAAGTAATTCTTAAAGTGGGCATAAACAGTGAAGCAAACCACATAATACTCTCAGGAGAAAAACAAGAGGGAATCACTTAATTTTACAGGTAGAGAAAGCAGAAAACCAAATTACTAGAAATGACTTACACAATGATATGGAGATAAAGACTGTGCTATCTCAGATCATGTCAGTATGACAGGAAAGGCATAGTGCATTCTACTTGATCACTTATGAAGCAAACCAACACACACTGCTAAAAATAACCAGAGTCTTCATGCATATTAAAACTTGCTTATATTCATAGCAATGAAATGCTTCAAACTCCATTAACTATATTATATAGCTTATCACTTTACAGTTAGACTAAGGTTTCATATAGACTAATTTGTTTCATATTTTTATAATACAGTGTGACTGCCTATCTGAAATACTTTAAATGCACTACACATTCACACGTTTATTACACAATATGAAAGGTTTCAAAAAAATATTCCCCAAGGATTGTGTTTGCATTTGCCTGTGTATCTTATGGTCATTTTATACAGCAACAGGACAGAAGTTTTTTGGAGTTTTTTTTAAGATATGAAAGATATGACTATATCTACAAAAACTGGCCAGGGGAAAAAAAAGAAGTAAAAATCACAGGCACTTGTAATAAACACAGCTATTCTAACTTAACTTTTAACCTGAAAACTGACCCAATTCAAAACTGCAGATTTAGATTCCCTTTAATCTTATTTTCCACGTTTTTCTCAGACAGATACTTGCCTTCTCAATCAGTCAGTTCAAAACTAAAGGAGTTTTCATGAATACATACACTGGGATTCTGCATAAGGAACTTTTTCACTTCTAGTTCACTATGGGCTCAGAGAAAACATCCTTCAGCGGTGAAACACCACTTGCCCCATTCTTTCTCCTGCTGCCCAGTTACTTGTTGACAGTACAGTATGCTGCTCCAACTGAAAGTTCAGGCACAAATGTTTGTCTACAATGGCATAAGGTGGATCACAGAGCTGAGGTGAATCAGAAAAAAATCCAAAAACATGCCACCAAAAAAACCCCAAGGCCACCCCAAACAAACAACCATTACCCCTCACTATGTATTTTCGGAAGAGTATACACTTAAGTCCTATCACTTACAAAACACAGTTCATAACATAGACAGATGGGAATGAGCAGCACTGGGAGGAAATCCCTTAAGCTGCCAAAAACTTCAGCTTTGTGAAACTATTCTCAGCATTCACAGAAAGTATTCAAGGCTCCCTTAACTGCAGTTCTCTTAATCCCAGTTCACATTTCAAAATGTACTGCAGTGAGGCAACACTAGGTAAGAAGAGAACAGACATGCAAGTGTGAAAGTTTATGAACATCTTGCAGTATGTTTTAGAAATATAATTGCACCTTTGGTTAAAATACCTTGAGGCATAATATTCTTGACATTGTTTATGCTGCAAATTAATCACTATAAACCTAACATTAGCAAAATTGTATTTCTGTTGATTCTGGAGCCTATCAAGTGATTTTGCTTTACAGCCTAAGTTTTCTTTACAATAACTGCAAAGGGAAAGGGGACAAGAAAAACAACACGCCGGGCTGGATTAGAGCATCAGTGCTCCACACTACTGCTAATTGTTGCTAACCTGTAACTAGAGAGTTTGCTCCCAGAGAGCAAAAAGCCTCATTACCTCCAAGCATCTGCTCCAGACAATCTAAAGAGAATAAGTTTTGCAACGATGACCTTTCTCTCAGATAAGGTCACATTACCTAAATAGAGCTACTAAGTTTACTACACCTCATTAAACAAGCTGTAGGATGCTCAGGTGAAGGAATATCATAGTTTTGGCATGACTTCTTTTCCCCATTTGAAACACTCAAAAGTGTTTTAATTAGTACCCTTGTACTGATTGTTCATCTGACATAGCTGACAGAGCGCATCATCCTAAGCACCCTACAAAGACCACAACACAGATCTCTATCCCACAGAACTCTGCCCAGATACCACAAAAGCAACATACTATCATTAAACAATTTTTACAGATATAAGACCTTTCCTGCCGAAGTATGGTTTGCTGTCTGAGGATTATAAGTCAACTCAGATATTTTCACCACAGTTAAAAAAGATCCCAGTAAAAAACTGAACTATAGGTGGCATAAAGTGTTTGGAAGGATAACTGAAAATAATTAGCAAATAATTTTAAGGGAAAATATATTACAACTGCGACCGTTCAAAATGATGGCTAACTCCTAGTACCAAAACAAGAAGCTGATAGAAAAAGCTGTTTCAAACCATGTTCACTAATGATTGGTAAAGAATTTTAAGCATCTCTAATAAAAGGCTGCTAAATAAATTCCCCAAATATTAGTAGATTCTCATATATTTTGATTATCTTTCCTCTTTTTTTCAGAAAAATTAACCTCTGTAAGAAAATAATGCACTTCTCAAACTTCAGTGTGCCCATATTCTTGATGTTAGCTTTTCATTTCTATTTAAGCATTTGAGCTGCTAGAAGCTCAGGATTTTCAATTTTGTAGCACTAAATAGAGATGATATTGAACTGTACACATACAGAAATACCTAACACTGCATTCCCCAGATGCATTCAGTGATAGACCCCTGTAATTTAAAGGAATGATACTACCAGTTCTCATTTTTGCCATGACAACAACAAACAGATTAATTTCTCTGGTTCCTGCCAGAAATATCAAATGTCACACAAAATAAATAGCTTATTTCAAGGAAAAGAAGAAAAATAATAGAGAGATAATAATTCAAAATATTTGGTAATTACTGATTTAAAGCAATAACTATCTGCATAGGAATATTAATTTTTACCCCTTTGATAATGACTCTGCATAAAAATTTCCACAAGATGGTGCTGTAGTCCTATTTTAAAAACATGAATTGCTCTAACATTTAGAAAACCTCATTTCATTATTAGAATAATGAGCAGTGGTTTGCGAGGCCTATTTTCAAATAAGGAGCAAAACACACTCATGTCATCTAACTTTCCAACCTATTTATTTTTTTTTTTAAGCAACTAAAAACATTGCATTAGTCAAAAAACTCCTCAGCTACTTTTTATATAACATAATGGATCACTGTAAGTTATTCTGTTCGTATGTAAAACAAAGTCAATCTACAATCGTCAAGGCTATAGAAAAAAACCCCATAATTATTGTTAAGACATATAAATCACTTTTTCCAGTATGTCAAACAGCTGCTTTTGCCTTCATCTGCAAACTCTGCCAAAAAAAAAAAAAAAAATCTAGTGGTTTTGTAACATTAAACTCCAAAAATCTTTTAAAGTGAAGTATTAAAGCACAAAGAAACCTTGATATGATAGGTTACCAATTTACGAAGAGTAATAAATAAATAAATAAAACTTATCCAAACTTCACACATCTTTGGTTTGATTAGGTTTATGGAAGTCTTACATCTACTTATGTCTCTAAACAGAAATCTTAGTATGGCTTCAAATAATGAAAATGTTGTGTTTCTTTGTAAACTGGCTGGTCTCCATCTGTGCTGCTGGTCTTAAAATGTGTTGGGTAAGAGCACTAAAACACTCAACACATCTCTTGCAGTCAAAGTCTGTGGACTTACTGGCACATTTTAGTGTTTAGGATCAAACTGACCCCCACTTTGTCAGTGCTAATGGAAGCCATAAAGAGTTGGTGCTCTCCAGCTCAGTATGAAAACTTATATTTAAAAAAAAAAAATAACCAGCAAAAAAGGTACATACTTGAAACTGTGTATATAAGTTTTTATTAAGATTTATTCAACAGTACAGATGGTAAGATGGTATGTAAGAATGCCTCTTGGGTGTAACATGCAAGTTCCAGCTGGAATGTTTCCAACAGGATGTAAACCACAGTCCTCAAGCCCACACTTTGAAAAACATATTACTTAGCACACTGCTAACAAATGTCAACACAAGAATACACTGCTGTAATGACTTCAATTTACAGAAGTGCAGGGAGCAGGGAGAAGTTATTTGCACAGTTCTTAAAAAAAAAAAAAATTGGGGCCGGGGGTAGAGAAATCAATGCACAGATGCATCGGAAAAATATTTATTCAAAGCAATAAAAGCACTGGTAATCATTATAAATTCGATATATTAAAAACTTAATGCTGTACAAACATACATACTACTCCTGGTATCTGTAAGTCTGCAGAGACCAGGTCTGAAGATCTGTGCTTTCAGGTATTCTCAGAGATGGGTTTGATGTTTTCAACAATTTGAAGGTTTCTTCAATTCTGAAAATAAATTTTGTTTACACATGCTTCTTATAATCAGATAAGAAATAACTAAGTTGCTTTTAACTTTTTAATTATCCAAAATACTAACAAGCAGCATAAAACCAAAAGCTTTCTCTCATCCCCTCTTTACTCCTGTAATTGGTTTGTATTTTAAATGCCTACCACATATCAATAAGCCTTATATACACATAAAGAAGGAAGTAACCCCCACAAAAAAATTAAAATCACAGAAAGGGCTAGACCTTTTTACAGGCCAGGCACTTAGAGAATAGAAATTTCTTGCTAAAGAAACATACAACAATGCATTTCTCTTCAAGTATAATAAAAATATTTCTTAACAAAAAAATTTCATTACAGATCTCAAGATTAGTATCAAATACATCTCAATCAGTTATCATAACTCTTAAGCTGAAACTGGTTTTACTTTTCCTTAAATAATAAAAAGCAGTGTTAAGGTAATATAGTTATTTTCCAGGAAGAAAAGTAGCAAGTACCAGGGAATTCTCATCAGAAGATAAATAATACTCCTATTTCTTGTCAGCCAAATTCTAACCACTCTTTAATCTCTAGTTAATAGTATTAAGAATGTTTTCTATTGCTTTTTAGAAACCAAAACAGTGACTCATCCCACAAATACAGAACTGTAAGTGGATTTATTATCCAGTGGAGTCATAAGGAAATGCCACACCTGATGTAGAGACCTTTGAGGTTTGGAACACATATGTACATTCTCTATATGCCCTAGTCCAGTACAACTCCCTCCTGGGAAATAAATTCCTGCTGCACTTTCCTATTACTTACATTTTACTTATCTTTTCCATTCTTTGTCTTATTGTCTCCTACAATTTAAAAGCAACAAAGTTAGTGAACTCTTCAAAGCTGACATTCTTCAGGTGGACTTTCAACTTAAAAATTCAGAGAAAATGTGACTTTAAGCACTGTTTATATATCAAAAGTATTTTTATGAGACAGACCTAGATGTAGTTTTGCTTAGTTCCCTTGTTTTTCACTAGTAGTATATACAACTAAAACCAATGCTTACTTGTTCTCTTGACCTCAGAAAGGAAATCAACTGAGCATTCCACAGTTTTACTTACCTTTGAAATGTCTGTCAGATCATGAGAATTAATGGCCATGGCTTTGGGAGATGGGTTTGTGGATAATAGTGAACTGCATCCAGAGGACTGAAGATGACCCTCTGGCATCTCCTCATTCCTCTCTGTACCTATAGAGAAATACTTGGGTTTGCGTCACCTTTGCCTTTTTGCTCCCTTTTGCAAGGTCAGCTATCAAATAACTTGATTTACAGTATGTAATAACAGAAGAGAATGCATTGTTTAGAGAGGGAAAAGGAAAAGCTACTATAAGAGTCCATAACAGGTTTCTTTTTTATTTTTTTAAACAAAGGCAGTGCAGTAATACTATGTATAATATACACAAAGCAAATTTCAAAAAGATTACTAGGAAGGTTATTTTATCCTGATTAGAGTAAAATCAAAACTTACAAACATCTGATCACAGCGGCAAACATTTAACAGTAATTTCATATAGTTTACATTATTTTTATCATAAACTGCCTGTTCAAAAACATCTTTGTGCTAAGCAACCTGTCTTATAAGTAGCAAAAATATTATAAAAAATTATCACTTTCTTGCTTAGCTTAAAATCTGTATCAAGCTCTTGCTTCCTTCTGGCTTTCCTCCCCTTGGGATAGCTGTAGCAATCATTCGGCAGAAACAGACCTTTTTTTTTTTTTCCCCATTATATTGGTAAGGCTATGATATTCTTTGCAATTTTAGATTACTAAAATTTCTCAGGGAAGAGAACTCAGTATCTTGGGAAAAAAAAGGGTTCCCATGCCCTATTTTTCAGTAAGGTCATCATCAATGCATCATACCTTTGGAACATGCTTAGCTACACTGTTGTGTCTAAAAATCTTAAATAATTTTTAAGCAATTAAAAATTGTTTCTTCTGTACAACTGTGATTGCTGAAGAGCACTACAACCAAAAAGAGTATGAAAGCATTCCTGTATTGTACATCTCAGATAGAAGAGTTAAGATTGGCCCCATAGCTTGTAGGCCTAAAATTTCCTGAATTTTAGAAAAACAGGAATAACAAATTCAGAAGAATTCAAGAAGTCTGAAAATATGAAAATTCGCTTTTAAAGACCATCTGCCTGTTTAATGACTACAAAGTGCTCAAGTGTCAGTAATAGACGACTAACTCATGAAAGGAAGTAGACTGTTGCAAGCTTTCTATGTCCTGTAAAATGAAGGTCCCATTTCTGAGACTGTAAAATAAAACCAAACCTTGACATAACCAAGAAACTGCCTTCCTAATTTCCATGGAAACTGAATTACTGAGATTCCCATTTAAATACAATGCAACAGCCCAACATTAGACAAAAATGCCTAATATGTGAGAATGCAAAACAGCATCTCCTCCTTACCCTGGGGCACAGGAGTAACAGCTGCCACAGGGGAAGCAGGCCAAATCAATGAAGAGAATGATGCAAGCTAAGGGACAAGGAGCTACCGTTGAGGAGGACACATGAATTACTTATGGCCTGGGCAATGTTTTTAATTTCTTTCCCACTTAAGACTGTTTCATTTACTTCTTGTATGTTATCAAACTTAAGTTGGAAATGGAAGCAAAACATTTTGTCTTCCTCTTCTAAGTAAGAAAGATTAGCCAAAATGCCAGTTGGATAGCTGCTAACTGCTTCAAAGGGATGAAATATAAAAAACATTCAGCAGTGATTTGAAAAACAACACAGATTATGAATGAAAAGGCTCTGGTTTGCCTTGAACTCCATTATAAAAGTAGAAAATAGCATCATAAAACCTGTGGCAGCAAAAATAATTCCTTCTGTGCTTATGAATAGTGTATTTTCAAAACACAATAACTACTTTAAAATCCAGATAACATTGTTTTTAACAGCCTTAATTTAATTAAATTTTTATATTTGATATTTTTAGTAGTTATTTGTAACTACTAATGACTATGCTATAGTAAATAAACCTTCTAAAGAACAATTTACAAACAAGAAATGATGCGGAGGTTCTAAATTCTAATCTGCAGTATGTGTTTAAATTCAGAGGTCACACAATTGCACTTACCAAATTAAAACCTGTATTTTAGTCCAGGTCAGCAAGACATGTTTAACATATATGTTAATTAAAAGGAAAATCATTAATACTCACCAGAAGAAACTGGAATGCTACTAGAAGTACATTCTTGACTTATATTGTTGAACTCTGTAGGTAAGTCTCTCTGAAATACAAGTTTACTGCTTTTTTTTGACTGAACCAAAGTACATTTAAGTACTAATTATGTATGCAATTTATACACTGCACAAATGTCTTTACAGAATTAAAAAAATCCAACATTTCCATACATACACTTCCTTTAAAAAGTAGTCTGTTTCATGGGGAGAGGGTTAATGGCAATATTACTGTTGGTACACAGGTCAAAATCCAACCTGAACGATGCATATAAGTAAGGTATGAGTAGAACAAAGAATCAGACTGCCTTTAGCCCGTGCTAACCATTTCATCCTGACATTGGCTGTCATTAGCTTAACAAAGTACATTTACCTTCCACTGCTGGTTGATGTTCAGAAACACAGTCCTCAGTCCTAAAAAATAGCCTATAGATTAACTGAACCTCATTCCACTCAAATGCTTAGAACTCAGAAGCCTATTCTAAGAGAGTTTCCAAGGCTCCTAAATCAGACAGGACTACTTTAAGGAAAGTTCTCAGTTTAAGTCAATCTAATTTAAAAAGGTTGTTCATAAGCAAGTAAACAATAAATGTTTTTTAGTGACCTTTTCTAATTTCAAAGCAAAAAAATGTAACATAAACAACATCTAGACTCTTTCTAACAGTGAGTTATAATTATGATTTGAAATCTCAGCCTTTGAAATGTATCACCTTACACACTGGAGCCTGTATCAGTTAACAAGGGAATATTATACCCAAATAAGTGAATGAGGGAGAAATAACGTGTATTATGTGTGAATATGTTGCAAAAAAACTGTAATAATGGATCTCTCTTAAAATACAAAAGTAGTTATCTGCACTTTCTATATCTGTTCAATTCCTTTTATTGAAATGGATTTGGTACCTTTCAGACTTTCCCAGAGCTAAATGCACAGCTGCTGCTACTTTGGCAACAGCAACAGACAGATCTTACAGAGTCTTTGTTATGTTGGCTAGATGCCAAAAATTCCCTGAAACATGCAAGAGTAAAAAAGAATTCTGAATTGTTTCTGTATATATGAAGCACAACTTGGACACAATTTCATCCAACAAGGAAGCACCAATTCTGTGACCCTAAGGATTATTTGTTGGCAGTTTTCAAATGTCTATTGGGAAACATCTTTGAAGACACTATATATATATATATATATATATACACACAGTATATATAGTAGCTTATTTTGCTTCGAGAAAAGACCAGCAAAAATGCCACACAGAAACTACATTTGCACTTGTTTCCATGGGTAAATTTTTTTCAGTAACATGTAGTATAGAAATATAATTACCTCACTGGAAACTTTTGAGATTATTTTCCAAATACTATTCCAACCATATGAACAACAGCAATAAACATGTTACTGAAGTAATAATAAACCGAATTTACAGGAAAAGAAAAGAACAAGTCTAGTCTGAACACAAGCTTTCCTGTGCTTCTGCAACAATCTCTTGAAAAGAATACAAAAGCAAACAAACAGGAGCAAAACTGCCTATGGCTGTTCACCTGAAGGCCTTTGGACTTCTAGACTGCTAGAAGAAGAAAACATTTTCACTGGTGGTGTTATTTGCACATGTCTGCTGATAATTAAATTCCAATACCCATAAGAAACTGATTTCAGATGGATAATCACTTGAGCCATTACTGACCTGAAACTATTTTAAAAGAGGTGACTGAGAATGTCAATCCTCACTATTTGAGCTACAGCCTTTAGAAATAATCTAGTGATCAGTCTGAACACTTATCCTTTTCAAGACTTTGCATAACCAGCCTATTTTCAAGACACATAATAAAATGTACGTCTTGCATACAAGTATTAGCAACATTTTCAAATTTGCAGGGTCAGCAAGAGGCACAGAGCTCCCAGTTATGAATAAATTCAACGTTTTTACAGCTGCAGAGAAAAACACAACTATTTTCCACATGGGTTTTCAATTTCTGGAAAGCATTTGACGGATACAGATGAGATGCATATGCAAATACACTTTGAAATTAAGCATGTGATCAAAAAAATGGTTCACTGCATCTCAAAATACTTACATGTGTACTTATATGAAATTATATAACATACATACAAGGACCTTTCAACAGTATGAAAAATAACCCAGAGTCTTAATGCAACAAAAGACTTTTTTTGCTATGCCAAATGTAGCCACATCACAACTTTAGCACTTTCACACATTTAAAAATGTAATGAACATCATGGACAAGAAATAGGAAGTGGGGGAAGAGGAGAAAACCAGCAGTTGGGCAAGAAATTTCAAGGAGCCACAAATTAAATATAGGACTAAAGCAAGAATTAACTCTTTTATTAGCACTGTATTTTCTGTTACAGGCCATCTATTTTTCACAAAATCAGTTGTATAGAATGATGATTTCATGTTCAAAAGACTTCAAAAACTTCCTTCTATAACTTCACTAATAAATAAAAACACATTGAAACATTACTAATGAAAAACAGCCTTAGCTATTCCTATAAATATATAATTTCCAATGGAGAGCTTTGTTCATAGAGCATGATAGAAGCACAGAACTTAACAGTTAAGAAAAAACCACCACCAACTCCATGAATAGCACTTGCACTCAGATCATGCCTTTAAAACCAGTGAAAGAGCACACACAGGAGGCAGGAAGAGCAGAAACAGACCAAAACATGCGTCTGGGCAATTTTTGTTATAGAATCAAAATAGAAGTTAACATACCTTTTGGGATTGTAACAACAGTTCTGTTTCAAGAAGCAAAACTCGATTCAATAAGTTATTCCAGTCCTTCTCATCTATGATCACCTTTCCTTGCAGTTTTTCTTCTAAAACTTGTAGTTTATCTTCTATCCAATCTAGCTTATGAAGCTTTTCCTGGCAATCAGCAAGCTGACTCTTTAAAAACTCAGTCTCAGAATTATCTTCTATGACCTGAAAATATGGATAAGAACATGTTCTCTAGTTTTAAAACAGATATAATTCATCATTTGAACAATCAAGTACAATCTTCCTAAAGGTCAATAACTAAATCTTGCTACACAAGAAAATTATTTTTCTTCAAGAATTGTAATAATATGCCTATTCATGAACTCAGCTTTTAAAAGAAAGTGTTGACAAAACTCTCTTGAAAGAACTGTACAGTTTAACTGACTTTTTTCCAACTTTTTCAGTATATTTGTTACATAACTATTAATTATACATAAGGAGCATCTTGTAAAATCCTTCATTCTTTTAGAAAAACCCCGTTAAAAAAAAAAAAAAGTTAAGAAAACATGCAGACAGCATCTTAAAATGAAAGTTCTTACTTGTTCACATCTAACTTCCACAATGTCCTGATCCAGGCACAATTCCTCATTACCCCCCTGTGCTGGAAGGGATGGTGGATGAAGGTCACCACTAACTTCATTTCCTGAGTGCCGTTCTACTAGAGGCTTCTTTTGAGTAAGTTAAAAAATAGACAAACAAAAAACCCAACAAACTGCTGGTGTTATTTATTACAAGAACATTTTAATTCATTACCCAAGTAATGACACATAAGATCTGTCATTTTAGTATTTATTTAAATCTGACAATCTTATCCAACTGGTTACAAAACACAAAAAGCAACAGCACGCAGTTTAATTTAAAAAAATCATAGACTTGAAAGAACTGTAAAACAAATATGCACACATTTTACCATATACGTGTATATATATATATATATATACACACACACACACATATGTACTATGCACTTTGTTTCCCTTCCACAAACAGTAATGAAGGCACTAATCTCCTCTCTTAATGTAAGGGTTGTTAGATTTCTAACTGTGGATTCGGATGTATGTTAATACACACAGTGAGACAGTTCAACCATCAAAACTATGACTAAAACATTCAGGGGAAAAAAAAGTTTAACTAGAATTCTCTTGTTTTTGACAACTGTCAGCAAAATAGCTACAGTTTATGAGCTACAAATTTAGTTTCCTTTGAAGACTTCCCTTAGAGAAAACAAAATAAGAGACAAATTTTGCAATTCTTTCTAGGTGGATTAAGTCCTATGATCCTCATACAAACCAAAATTCTTAATCATTAAGAAAGCACAATTTTGCACAGCATCTTAACACATGCAGATTCCTAGATGTTTTAGTGAAATGGGAACACTCCTCTTCTAGGGATTTCTTAATACACACACACATATACCTCCATTCATTTCTACCATTAAACAACCAGACGAGACAGAGAAGCCATTTCAAATACTTTCTCTGTGAAGTATTCCACACTCACAAAAAAAGCATTTTCCTTCTAAATAGAAATCCCCAACTTTGGGCAATCATAGTCCTAAAAGATCTGCAAAATTTTATTTTGCATCCTTTTAGCAGAAAACATTAGGAAAGCTGCCTCCTCCACATGTCAAGAGTAGCATAATACAGAATCATTTTTACTCAATGCATAATCATTTTACTCTTGTGAAAACTAAAGCCAAGAGGAATGTCACATTAGGAAATCTTTGCCGAACAGATTCAAACAAAAGAGCAAAAAGTGGATTGTAAGTTGTGTTGAAAACACATATTAGGCCAAGCACACTTCACTCTTCAAACATGATGTAGCTTATTTTTCTGTCTTTTTTTGCTACTGTCCCTTCATTTGATATAATTCAAATGAAAAACAACAGCACTAGATCACTGCCACCAAGACTTTGAGATCAACTACTTAGTAAGAGAGAGCGGGAACATCCTCTGTATTTCAGGTATTATTTCAGCCAATCACACTTTGGGGAAATACAAATACCAGCCCACCCCAAAAGTGGTTTGATTAAGCATTAAAATCTAAAGGAAAGCACAAATTCCATCAAGAGCATGATTTGCTACAAATGAGATTAGCCTTTAGACATAAAACATAAAAATTATTTTCATACCTGTTTGGAATTCACAGCACTGCTACTAGGATCAGCAAGGCCTTTACCACAATTTGACTGTATTTCATATTTAAAAGGTCTGAGTTTGTTCCTCGTTTGGGATTTAACCTCCAAAGTGAAGAGAAGAAAATAACATAGGAAAATCTTACAGAATTACACACCCCACTTTCTACCATCATTAATGATCAGTTATATTTCATGGCGCGCACAAACACATTTAAACATCTGTAGTATAATAATATCTCAAAATAAAAATTACCCAAATTTACAAAGAACACAGATCCACATGGAAGGCCACATTTATACACTCATTAATGTCCATGCAGGGTTGCATCAAAGCTGGTTGTAAATAGAAGAGAACTTGCAGCAGAGTTGAAAAGCAAACAGATAGAAAACAATGTAGTTATGTCCCCAAAAGTGGCAAATTAAGTACAGAGAAGTCCTGAAGACTGTTATAAACCCAAAGGAAACAAAATTCTGTAAAATAGGAAGACTGAAAATTCTTTTCATTAAAGCACAGAACAATACACAACACACACACTGATAAAAACAAGGCCTTGACAATGCAAAGCAAGTATCATTGACGAAAATAATCAGATTGGAGAAACAAATGCAAATGTCATGTTTAAATAGTTATGGAACTTCAACATATCAGATGGTCTTGTTTTGCCTTTACATCAATCTGCAAGGTTTATTATGTTCGCTATCTCAAGAAGTGTAAAAGTAAATAAATTACTTACTGTAAAGACACCAAGTACTAGATTTATCTTCATTCTAATATTTTTTTTGTTTATACTACAAAGAATTCACAGCTTCTTGTTTTGAATGATAGCGTTCAAACATCTTACAATGGAAATTCATACTAATTTCCCATTGTTTTTCCATCAGCAATGTTGCATCTTAAATAGACTGGTCTTCAGCTTCTACCTACAGCATCAACCATGTCAATAAAAGTAAGCATTTAATCAATACCTTATTAGAGTTACTCAATTCCTTATGTTTTTTCACCACACAGTTGATAATGTCACAAACGATTTGCATTTTTCTTTCCGCAAAGCCAAACTGAAGAAACTGCTCTTTCGTTAAAATTGGTTTATACTGAAATTGATCTCGAAGGAACTGCAACAAAACAAGTTTACTTCACTTTCAAAATCACCATACAATTTGCTGCAGAACTGGCATTCTTATTCTCACTCATATTATTTTACTAAGAACTTTTCTTTCATTCTGAACTTTAGCAGTTAAACCTTTTCTCATTCAATTATTTCTATATATATATCACATTCTTCTAACTAGTCTTTAAACAAACCTCCTCTTCCAGAAACATTTTGGTTCACGTCACTCTTGTAAACTTTAACTCAGTCTTAAGGTTCATGAAATAAATTATTTATATGAAAAAACTTACAGGCTTTCCAAAGTGAATGTACAATAAGAAGTTGTATTAATCTCAGCAAATGCGTCACAGGGCTAAGCCAGTCTCTCCCAGAACTTTTCTGTAAAGCAGTCTCTGTCCTCAGACAGAAAACTAGTCTGAATAAGCCATTATTTGTTAACACATCATGCCACCTTTTCTAAAAATGCTTATGAATATTTGAAGGATAAAGTTATTTTCAATCAGTTAAGAATTTGATTCCAACTTATAAACTGTTAAATATTTGACTTTTTAGATTACAATGGCATAGTGTATTAAAACAGACATACTTCTTATTGTGTTTTCATTACAATTTTTTAAGTTTTATGTGGGTATTCTTTTGGTGGTTATGATTTCTTATGAAGACCTATGAAGGTCACTTCTATAAATCTTGTTGGGCAACAAATATTTAAGTATTCTTGAAAACCAATAAAAAACAATATTACTGTTTCTGCAACTGTCTCAAAATGGAGAGACAGCTGGCTAACACCATCTATCCTTATTTTCATGAAAATTCAAACACTTGCCACACAGTGATTTACTACTCAACTTACATCCTAAGAGCTACAATTCACATTCGTTGCCAAAAATGTTCACTTTCTAGCAAAATTCATAGCAGATATTTAATTTTTGTGAGGCTACACTCAAAACTGCACTTCTTCTGCAAAGACCACAAAGACAGATACCTTATAAACTGCCTCAATAAAGCGTAAGTCACTCTTTGCTGTCAGTTCCACATCACACTTTACCAAAAGCTCTGCTATGCAAGTTGAAAAAGATGTAAAACAATAGTTGATGATAGGTAAAAATGCAGCTGGATCACCCTTTACTAGCCTATGAAGAAACAAAAGTATTTTACACAGCAGAAGATAACAAAAGCGTTTTGATTACATTAATTCAAACATTTAAGTTGAAAGGCATTAATATAACCAGCTTGTTATATCCAAGTATCTCTTTCATTTTAAGGTTTTATTGTCCGGGCATATCTCATTCAGCAGTTTTTGCTGTTATATGTATAACGCTAAAAAAAAAAGTTTCTGTGATCCTCATATAATTTAAAGATTGACAGGTCTAAAGCCTACCAGCATTTCCAGCTCAACATTCAACACCTTTTTTTTTAATTTTTAAACCTTACACAATGAAACTTCCTGAAGGAAGCTTTGCAAGCACTTACAAAGAAATTACAAAGGTGAGAGATTAACTAAAGAAAACAGAAAAACAGCAGAAGAAAAGAGCAAGACAGTGATACACTTCAAGACTGTTCTAAGGCTCACTCAGAAGAGGAAAATTGCACCCTTTTGCACTCCAATTCACATTTTCGAAACCCCAGCTTCCCACAGACATATGCTCCGCTTACTCATCACTGGGTGCAATGCTAATATTTATACATTTTTTGTTTACACATCTTGCAGTCATCATGTATTAGCACAAATTTTCACACTGCCACTTACACTGTATAATCGACATCTCTTGGATAACTTAACAAGCGAAGTCCTTGTTCTATTTTTCTTAAGCTTCCATTTATGTCTCCCGTTGCCATTATTCCAAATGGTATTCTTCTTTCAGATTATGAAATAAGTGCAAAAAAAGTACATTCCCTTTAAAAAAATTATGTACACAAAAATTACAAAATGCAATGGAATTATCACTGAAATTCAAAGGTTTTTTCTCCCCTTTCTAGACGCTACTATTTCCCAAGCATTACAACACAGCACAGAACTGCAGCTCAATACCAATTAATACCAGCCATCATCTTCATTCTGAAGAAGATTAAGTAGTAATCCTCAACGTGATCAACCAGAGTTTTAAAGACATCTGAAAGCATATTAAGAATTTATCGCTGGCTAAATCCACTAGAACTGAATGAAAACAAGTTTCTTGTCTGCTTCAAAGGAGCAAAAATTCCACAAGCAGTGAAAACCTTTGCATTCTACAGTTTGGAATACTTCTTATTCTTTTCTTCACCTGGCCCCAAGAGCAATGTTTGGCTCTGTAGACATCAGAAACCAGGAGTATCGACTCTTCATAGACAATATTTCTCTATTTAGACAATCCAATAAGTACACTTAAAATTGTTAAGGGGGTGCCTAGATATTTAGGCAAAATAGTTTATTGGGATGATAAGCAAAAAGTTCCTGTTTAATTTCTACATTGTAACACACAAGTTGAGAATCTACTTGTAATTTATTGTGAGCTTTGCTTTGCAGAAGAAAGAGACTCATGTAAGCACTTGGTGCAAACTACAAAAAGCTGTCTTCCTGCAGAACTATCCCACAAGGAAACTGAAGATTGAAGAAGACAAAAAAGAAAGGAAAAAAACCCAACCAAACAAAAAACAAACAAAACCCCACAAAACCAAACAAACAAACAAAAAAACACACACCAAAAAAAACCCTACAAACACAACCAAAAAAGAACCGGCAAACCATGAAACAACAACATCCAAACAAGTTTTTAGATCTATCAAAGGCATAAATAAGTACAGGAAGCTCCCACTCTTAGTATGTTTTACCAAACAGAACTGATTAGTAAACTGTCAAATGAACAAGAGGAGAATGAGGGAGAAAGATAATTAAAAACTGCCGTAAGAGATCTAGAAGTACAGGAAATTCTGCCTGTTTGGCAGATAGTAAAATGAAACACCCGAAGCAGTACCTTCAAACATCAGTACTAATAACTATCCTTGAAAATAAATTTGCATTTAGAGATAGCCTAAGAGTGCTGTACCTTGCAACCACTTGTTTACATGCAACCAATATTAGCTCTTCTCCAACACAAAACCTTAAGAGCACAAACTGGGTCATAGCCCAGCTCTTAAGTCACAACTAAAAACAAATGGCGTGCACCTTCACAATCTGGACAGACCGACAGACCTTGAGAAAGCCTATTAGCAAACTATCGAAGTCAGTGTATTTTTCATGGCTTACAGGGAATTTAAAAAAGCATAAAGTACAAAACTACAGAAAGCTGACACCTCACAAAAAAATTCTTCCTCACATCCTTGAGATCTGCTTGTGACTGGCTTAATCCTCTACACTACTTGCTGCTAAAGCCTCAGTAAAAGCAATGACTTTAGTAAAAAGCCTGAGAACTTAAAATCATTGTTCAATTTCCTGATAGAACCTGGCAGATAATTGCCTGTCACTGTCTCCACTGAATTTCTTTTCTTGATAGAAAACAAGTACCTTGAAGCCTATCAATCCAAGCAGAGAAGAGGCATTTCCAGACAACCCATAAATGAAGAGATGGTCTCAAGAGACAGTTAAAGTTTGCATTAATGGCCTGGGTTTGTTGTGGATGTTTTTCTTCTTGTGCTTCTATGGCCTTTAATCAGCAGTCCTCAAGACTAACAAGGGCAGAACACGTGTGAAGAGCTTAAAGTATTTTCTTCGTATTTTATTATCAGGTTCTTTCAATTTAATCATTGAGTTCTGGGTTATTCATTATGCTAAATATACACAACACTTACTGTTGAATGCTTGGGACAATTTATTTGGATACTGTGACATTCTTCCTGTATTTCCTTAAAAAGTGATCGATCCTATGGTTTTGCCAATTTAACTAGCTCTTAAGACAAGTCTCAAAGAGTGACATAAAACATAAGCTCTACTCTGTAGTGCAAATACTCACAGAAGACACTCTCACAGGGATTTGTCTAATCACACAGGCAGCTTCCCAAAAGTATAAAAAATCGTTTTTACACTGGACCTCTGCGTGTAAAAACTACCGTTAAGTAACTACCGTTACTACAAATCAAAACAAACTACTACTACAAAATAAAACAGGTTAAGAGATCATAAATATAACATCCAAGTTGGTAGAAAGCCACTGAACGCAGTAAAAAGTTGCACGTAGCTTTTGGCTGGAGAAATTCATGACAGAAGTTACAGAACACTGGCTATCCAGAATAAAATCGGTACAACAAAGTTTTAAGCTATGACAACATCGAACTGCAAGTGGCTCAAAGAACAACTCTCACAGCTGTATACCGTACCAAAAGACTCAGTGTGGAAAACAAAAACCCAACCACAAAGCAAACTAACTACCCCGCGCCGCGCCCCGAATCTGCCGCCGCCGCCGGACCGACCGCCGCTTCCGCTTCCGGCTGCCGCCCGTCCCCCGGTGACGCCACTTCCGGCAACACCGGCCGCCGTCAGAGCGGCCCGGCCGGCGCGCGGGGCGGGTGCGGCCTCGGCCTCCCTGCGCGGCCTGTTCCGCTCCGCTCCCCTCCCTGTGCCCCGCCTCTCACGGGGCCGCGCAGCGCCCGCCCGCCCGCCGCGGCTCTCGCACGAAGGCGGGCCGGGCTCGTCGCGGCGGCGGTGGGACCGGAGCTGGCACAGGTACGGGCCCGGAGGACGGACGGGCGGGCGGGCGGCGTCGCCAATGGGGAGCCGCGGCCTAAGGGGGCGTGGGACCGGACCGGACCGGACGGACTCGCAGCCAGCGGGGCTGCCCTGCCTAGCCCTGCCTTGGCACTGCCCGGCCCTACCCGGCCTGGCCTTGCCCTGGCCCTTCCCTGCCCTGGCTGTGCCCTGGCCTTCCCTGCCCTGGCCTTCCGTGCCCTGGCTCTACACTGGCCTTCCCTGCCCTGGCCTTCCGTGCCCTGGCTCTGCCCGGGCCTTCCTTGCCCTGCCCTGCCCGGCCCGGCCCGGCCGAGGCACCGCCGCTCGGGAGGGCAGCGCGGCCGCGGAGCTCATAGCGACGCGGAGCGACTTCGGGCAGCTTCTGGCCCTTGACCCCCGGGGGCGCTCCCGCCCGCTGGGGCGGCTTTGGGCCTGCGGGACGGGCTGAGCCTCCTGGTTGCCCGGAGTCGGGATTGGAGGGCTCTCACGCTACGGGCCTCGGTTACGAATATAAAAAGCATGAACGAAGCTTCGGCTTCGATAGCAGAGAGGGGAGGAACGTGGGGATAGCTGTGGCTGCAGAGCAGCAGCTCTTGGGCTCGGTTACGGTAAAGCAGAGAGCATTTCGATCAAGCGTGCGTGTTGCTTTTTTGTTTAATGAAATAGAAGCCGGTACTAGTGCAGCATTAATCTAGATTGCTTTTAGTATCCTATCAAGCTTGTCAGCACTGCAGTAGAATTTATTATACAGTAGCAAAGTAACATGAAGACAAAATTAGAATTTAAATCAGTCTTTGATAAATACCAGACAGAGCTGGAGAAGATCAGCAATTTATAAACAAGCTTGGTTATTTTTACTGTCGTAGTTATTACAGTCAAGCTACCAATGTTTCAATTACTAGATAAAGTTACGTTATTGGAAGTTTGAAAACATACATTTGAGTGGCCCATTGTATCTGGAGATTGAAAATGTATGTTCAAAACAACTTAAGAATATATTTCCGGAGACCATTACTTAAAAGGCTTTATTATAACAGTGGGTTTGCTTATCTCATGTTATGAGTGAATTTTGAAAGTGTTCATCCTGAATGACTACAAAACTAAAAGTAATTACACGATGGGGAAGATTGTATGTGTTCTAACAATAGCATATAAGCTGCTGAATAGCTGCGTGCCTATTAGAGCTTGTGGATTTCCAGCAGCTAATTCTAGAGTGCTTTAAATTGTGCCTCACTTTGTTTCTTTTCTGAAATTTCTTCAGTTGGACCTTAAAATAGCAAACATATTTTTAATACTTTTTTTTACATTACAAAAAGGCTTTTTATACTATTTCTGCAGTGATGTCCTCTTTTTAAGTACATGAGGACCTTATTCTGAAGGCTTTATGTTATACCACTAGGCAAGAAAGCTTGAAAAGATACTTACCCCGTTTCTAAGCACCCAAAATCCTTATCATTATGCATTATCATTGAAGTCATTAAACTTTATTTCAATCAGTGTGAGTCACAGCTTCATCATGTGTTCCACCCAATACTCAGGACATTTTTGTTTCTCCTGATGTTTTATAGCATTTCATTGACTCTAAATGAGATATCTTTATTAAATTTTAAAGGAAGACTGAAGATTCCAAATGTTCTGAAAATTGAGTCTTAACTTGCATAGGATGTAGATAATATTTAGTGCTCTTTGCAGAACCTTATTGTTAATTTTGTAACTCTTCAAGCATGGAAATTTTTGAAAAATATCTCCTAGGTTTTTTTATGGGTTTTGTTTTCAGTATTTCTTCAGTTACCTTGCGAAGACAGATTACGTAGCATAATTTTGACAAAACTCACTTTTTAATCAATTCAGATCAGTCCTAGAGTTTTATTTTCCAGTATGTACTGAGTCTGTCTTACAGATGTTTACTAATAGCTGTCAACATTTAATTTGGATTTTACGTCCAGCAGGCTCTCAGATGGGTCAGGGACTCTGGAGAGTTGCTAGGAACCAGCAATTGCAACAGCAAGGCTACGGTGGACAAGGCTATCTTACCAGAGAGCATGGTAGGAGGATAGCTGCTAACAATGCTGCCAATACAAGCCATCGCAAACAAGCCCAAGGAGGCATTGACATCTACCACCTGTTGAAGGCAAGAAAATCTAAAGAACAAGAAGGATTCATTAACCTGGAAATGCTGCCACCAGAGCTTAGTTTTACCATTTTGTCATACCTGAACGCAACTGATCTCTGTCTAGCTTCGTGTGTCTGGCAGGATCTTGCTAATGATGAGCTCCTCTGGCAAGGGTAAGCATGAAAAAGAAAGTATCACCTGGACATTATAAAAATAATTAGATTTTAACTCTGTCTCCATAAGTGTTTTTTGGTATTTTAACCTTAGCAAAGGTTTCCTAAGTTAAATGAAATTTGACACAGAGGAAGTGTATATAGTTTAAAATGTGTTATTCTGGATTTCTAATTACTGTTAGATATTATTGGAGATTACTGTATATACAAGTGTGCATGGCACAAGTGTACAGGTTTATTATTACACACCTGTTTGAGAGATCATGGGGGAAAAAACAGGGACTTGTTTTCATTTTTGTATTAGCTCAAAGCACATCTCAAATGTTTGTATTATTACTTCTCTGAACTACAAACCAATATCTAGCTTAAGTAAGCAAACCTATTCAGCCAAACTTCCAAATTAAAAGGCAGGAGAACTTACCTACTATACTTGTCTTAGAGCAACTTAAGTGTACATTTATTGGAAGACGGTTATGGAGAGAGGAAAGAAAAAGTTGATTTTTCTCAAGTGAAATATCACAGTCTATAAACACATTTCTATATAATATACACAAAGCTTGTATGTCCAGGAAATAGATAAAGGAGCATTCTTTCAGATAAAATAGTGTAATACCAAAATGTAATTAACAGTATTTTCTTTTATGTTTTACAACACTAAGAAAGACTCATGAAATCATACTTATCTTTAGAGTAAATGGCTAGCAGAACTTGTAACTTCTTTCACAACATTTTCTTAGCCCTAAACAGACAGTACTATTACTGTAGTAGTTGGGTTGTTGTTCAGATTGTTTCTTTTGCTTTCATTATCCTCTACATCTCTTCCTTCCTTCATCTATTTCCTTGCCCCTGTGTATTTGAAATAAGTAGCTTCCCTTCCTATCATTCTTTCTGAACATAGGAATAGTGTAATGCAATATAATTTCTTAGTCATGATTCTTCTGCTGTTGGGGACAGTTATATTAACAGGAAATAAGAATTCTAGTGAAAGATACCAGTAAGCTTCTAAGTCTATCAGTATGCATTGTATTGCGCTCACTTCTTGGTATCAAACCCACCCTAAACAGAAATAAATTTCCTAGACCAGAGCTTGAAGATACCAGAGCTTCTTAATTGTATGCTGAAAAAAACCCCAGTGTATTTTCCTCAAAGTTCATTATGGGAAATAGTTCAATCATTTTTAGTGAAATGTTCCCAAATAATATGTTCAAAGTATGCACTTTGCTAATGAGAATATGTCCTGATTTAGCAGATTAATCGAAAATTCAGTTTGCATAATCTCTGTAGACATTACAAATCTTCAACATTCCATATATATTGAATGCGTTCAAGCTTTGGCAAGTCCTGTGGCTGCAGTTCCAAACTCAGTTCAAATAAGACCCAGGTTACTAAACTGGAAATAAAGTCTTTGCCGTGTCATTGGTGGCTACCTGCTGGGTCCTAAACATTTTGCCTAATTAGATACAAAGCAGGTGTGTTGAAGCAGAACTGCCAGTTCAGTAGGGAATCTAGAGTGCATAGACATTTGATGGTGTCATCAAAGAGATTGAGATGAGGGACAAAACCCAATGAAACTGAGATACAGAAATCAGAGTGGGATAGAAGGATAAGAAACTGAGCAGTTACAGAATATACAGAGGGATGGGGCTGGCCAAGACATGAGAAAGAAGAGTCGGGTGGAAAATGTAGGGAAGGTGGTGAGTTAATAGCACAAGTTTTTGCAGATGCAGTGTCCCATTCACTGCATAACTGGGGCACAAGAAAAGAAACACTGTTTTAATCTGTGATAGTACTACAGGAGAACAACTTGTCACAGTTCTAGGAGGGCCAGAGGTGTGGATTTTGTTATGTGTGGATTTGGTTATCATGCCACCTACTGATATGTTTAGAGTTTGCACTCAAATACACCAAAATGTCTGTGAGAAGGAAACAGTGATCATATATTTGAAGATTTTGGCATCACACATGCAAAACACTTAATGACTGTTACAGGCAACCTAGTTCTAACCTTTCCTATAGTTTGGTATTTAGCTTTGCCATGTTGATTAAGATTTGCTTCTTTAAAATACCTGAAATTCCGAAAAGAATTTTTATAATAGGCTAATTCTATTTTCATAGGTTGTGCAAATCCACTTGGGGTCACTGTTCTATATACAATAAGAATCCGCCTCTAGGATTTTCTTTTAGAAAATTATATATGCAGCTAGATGAGGGAAGTCTCACCTTTAATGCCAACCCTGATGAGGTAAGTGAACTGTTGCTGATAGTAATAAACAGTTAAAATAATTGTGATTGTTGTTTTATAATTATAGCCATATGAAAACCAAGTTTTAATAGCCATTTGTTTTATTGTAGGGATGGTAAGCTACAGCCCTGTTCTGGTCTTTTTTTGAGTATTGTACCTGTGCAAATCATTTACATGACTTGTCTCTTGAGTGCTCTGTACACCAGTCTGACTTATGGATGCCAGAAATTTGTAACCACATATTGACTTGGGAACAAGGCAGATATCCTAACTGAAGAGACAGTGATGAATTTTAAAAGGATAATACACTTACATAAATTAAAATGCTAAAATGTTTCTGCAGAATATGAGTTTAGTTTCACTTGAGTCTAAGTAGGATGAGGTATAAAGTCCAACTGCTTCTCTAACAATTATGTTTTCTTGTAAGGGATTTTTACATAATTTCCACTATCAAAGAACAAATCTTGAAATATCATGAGAAAGATATACTGCTGAACTATCCTGATTTGATTTCTGTGGATGTTTGTTGTGCATAATCTTTCTTTATGGTATAGAAAAACATACATTTATCTTCAGAAATATACCCCATGTCAAATTGAAAGGTTTCCATTTATTAATTCATGTCACTTTCTGGAAAAGTCAGTTTCTTCTTTCGGTCTGTCCCCTTTCAAAGAAGAAAAGAGTTTGAGATTAGACAAGTTTTGTCTGGGACATATGCAATTAATGCCCAACTGAAAAGTCTTCTGTCTATAAAACCAGATTTCTGCTTAATGTTTCCTAGGAAAAGAGGGTACACAATGCATTACTGAACAAAAGTAGCATTAACTTCCTGCATATACTTATCCATGCACAGGGAAGTGGTAATTGAATAAATCCAAAGTAGGAAAAGGATTAAGATGTAGGAAAGGGTATACTTCTAGAAGCAAATTGCTGATATGATGCAGAAAATGTGAACTTGTGACCACAGGGTGAAATAAATGAAGCAGTTGTATAAATCATTACAATAATGTGATTTTAAGTTCTTGCTTTATCTAACACTCTACTTGATCAGGAGACCACTACTTTTTTATCAGTCAAAAATCAGAGTATTTTGTAATTTCTCTGATAGAACTCTGACTTGAACTCTGATACACAGTGTTGAGACATCTTACCAGCACCTTGCCATTTGAGTCATTACTATTGATTTTCAGCAAAATTTTCTCAAATCAGTAATAAATGCAAAAGTGTTCAAATGAAATGCAATATTTAGATAACTTAAATGTTTTGAATAGTATATCAAGTTTTAAGTGGTAGCAACTTTGTCCATCTAAATTTTTCTTTTTCAGTTTGTTTTAAAGTAATTCTTCACTTAACTATGTTTATAATGCGCTGTTATATTTCAACCTTATTTAAATTAATCTTGATATGTTTAAAGCATTTGGAGCCTTCAGAAAAGATACTTAAGAAAAGATTCATTATTTTTAAAGGAAATTAAAATCTGCAGATTAGAGCTAATTTATAGTATACCTAAATTAGGTATTAACTTTATAGTGCTACTCTTGCTTCTTGTGGGTTCATTATGGTTATATTGTACAGTAGTAGTACAGTCTGCTTCAATGAGAGATGAGAGACTCAGGGTATCTCCTAAGGGCTCTGTTCCTCTCTCCCTGTGGAGCACCATAGCCTGGTAGGAATCATTGAGGGCCTGAGTTTCAGGACAATTCACAAATAACATTGCTTTTATTGTTTACAACTGTGATATTGGCAGAATTATTATTATAAGGACACTGTGACTGGACTATATGATATGACATTCCACTATTACAAGTCGTGTCTCCGAATTTCCTGCCAAACTCTGCTTTACATTTGATAACAGACCTGATCAAATTACTATAAAAATAGGAATACTTACAGCCACAGGAGCAAGATTCTCCAAAGGACATCGCCCATGTCATGAAAATGGGTAACCAGGCTCCACAGCAACAGCTCCAGAGCTAGCGGTGGCTCACGGGGTAGGGAAGAGCATCTACACACTTTGTGGTAGGATTCTCTGGTTAGCCATTGTTGTGTGCATGTGTTGTGATATCTGCTGTAATTTAATGTGTTGATTGTGTGCATGAGCTTGCATAATTCATAGCAGGTACTCACATTCTGCTGAAAGGATGTGCCTAATCACATTACATAATCTGAAAAAAAAAAAACTTCCAGTGCATGTTTGGGTTGGGTTTTTTTTTTTTTTTTTGGGTGGTTGGTTTTGTTTTTTTTCATATTGCACCACCAGTGGAGGCAAGATTTTGGAACCTGGTTTTTGTTGGGTTTTGGGTTGGTTCTTTTGAGAGAGAGTGATTTAGTGTCAGTATTAACACTTGAATATGAATATTATGTTGTTTGATCTGCATACATGGTCTCTGCTTTATTTTACTTTAAAGACTTTATGGTGTATGTGAACTGTTTCTCATGCACTCCTCATTTCATCTCATGTGGTTCTGACTCAGAATTTGTAAGCAACTAGAAGTTATTTCCCACTGTTTTGTTTCTGGTTTATAACTCCCTACAAAATATATTGTTGAGTTTAGTGCGTGGAGCTATGCTATGTAATTAAAATTGAAACTAAATGTACAAAAGAGAATCTTTCGATCAGGAAAGATCATCTATTTTTTGCTTCATCCTTAGTGATAGTGATTCTAACTGATTTATTTAATAGCATTGGTTTTTATGGACCTTTTAGAGTCTGTTCTCTACCAAAACTGTCAGTATTTGCTGAGGTAGGGATTTCCTGTATGTAGCATAATAATAACATACAGTAAGACAGTGTTTGTGCTCTGCCTGGCTTTGCAGTCTTCTGATTGTCTC
Source organism: Anabacerthia variegaticeps (assembly GCA_035583185.1). Classification (NCBI taxonomy): domain Eukaryota; kingdom Metazoa; phylum Chordata; class Aves; order Passeriformes; family Furnariidae; genus Anabacerthia; species Anabacerthia variegaticeps. The sequence goes on along the minus strand of JAWWEW010000131.1, from coordinate 36,859,308 downwards.
CTTCACTACCAACTGCCCTTAGTTTTTGTCAGGCAGGTCAGTTTTTTCTGACCTTGTCCTGATTTTAAGGTATAAAGCTATCTTCCCTGACTTTTTGTTATAGATAGCGTGTAGATAATGGAATGTTTACTGTGCTGTATATTTTTAAGCATTTTTTTTTAAATTTAGCCTGTTTCATAATGATTTACTAAGCCAACCAGTTTTTAGATGCATTGATATATCTGTCTGAATAATATTAGAAGTATGTCTATGTTGTAGAGGGAAGAAGTTCTTTTGTGTGATTTATCAAAAAAGTTGGAAAGGAACGTAGATCTGAAACCTTTTGAAAACTCTACATTAAAGTCAGAGAGGTTTGATCTTGTAAATTATTAGTTATGGATCCTGTGTAACATGGAAAGTATTTCTGTGTTCTACTTGCAATTTCTGCCATTGTAAGTTTGTATCACTGAGGCTATTGTAAAGACATACAGTTAGGCACTGTTTGAAATGTTATATATTGTGTCAATGTTTGTCACCAAATTACTTGATTCATAACTTAGAGTAAAAAATTTTGTTAAATATTCACCAGTACTGTCCATTTTTTTCCTGAAGATGCACTATGAAATGTATTAAGATACTGCATTTCCATAGGAAAATGGGAACAATAATACTATACATGTCTAATTACTATTTACTAATAATGTTACCTATAATCCCCAGTTAGAAATTGAGACCCCCACTATGCTAGATACTCTATATACGGAATAAAATGGTAGTCACTGCCCCCAAATAATTTTTCTAAATAATTAAGTTAGTATTTAAATTTGAATTCCTATGTTATCTCAGCTTTTATTTAAAAATGTTTGAATTTGGTTGGTTGATGCCTAAAGGTGATCAAAAAAAGTGATCAAAATCACTTTTTTTAAAATACAGTACAAACTAGAAAGAAATCAGCACTTTATGTTGATATTATTATAATTCTGCCAAAATGTAATAACATATAACACGCAGAGCTATAAATAATCTAAAAATATTAATGTAAAGAGGTTACTAGTGTTTTCCTTAGTCACATTTTAAAACTAATTAAGCTAAACAAATGCAGCATGTGTAAAACTGTTTATGTGAGATTTGAAATATCAAGTGAAATTTGTCTTTATTGACAAATGTATTTGTCATATATTTTCCTGTGCTACCTTTAAATAAGCATTAGGTAAAAAGCTTCGTTGTTTCCCAACTCTGACTTTGCAAACAATACTATTTGAATATGAAAAATAGGAATTATTTACATGTGTGGAAGAACACTGAGTCCAAAATTTCTGTGCCATCTGCTTTGTTTTGTATGCGTATGTAAACAGGTGTCAAAAGCAACTAAAAAGTTTTAATTGTTGACTGCTGTACTCAAGTGTTCAGAAAGTACTCTTAACAGAGAAGAAAATCAATGTGGAAATGAAACCAGTAATGAAAAAGAAAACTTTTCTGTTTAAATATCCTGTATGGACATAAACAAATGCAAAGGTTCTTGGAAACAGACAGAAAGTAAGCAAGGAGTGTCAGTGCTGTAATAGAATAGCTTGGTAAAACAAATATTGTGTGCCTGGAAAAAAAAGAGCAACTGTAAAAAATAACTTCTTGAAATACAACAAATGGCTTTTGTTGTTACTATTAGTCTATTGTTATGACTATTATTTGCATGTGTAATTTAAATCAACACTTTCATACATTAATATTTTATCCAGAGCTGTCTGAAATCCAGTGATAACTCTTGCCACAGAGGCAAGGTGTCTTTAAGGCATCTTCCTAGTTATCTAATGCTAAGAACATTACAGTGTTCTGAATCAGAATTAAAAGAACATACTGTATGTGCTTATCCTGCAGTGTTTCCCAAATGCCTCTTCAGACCTGACAGATGGTGGCACAGATCTGCTTACCTGACTGCAGTCAAATATTTCCGGAGAGAATCACCAACTGACTGATAAATAATCTTAGCATAGGTTTTAATAGTGTGTAGAACTGCTGATTTCAGCTAGTATATATGCCACAAGTGACCATCTTAGTTACCAAAGTTGACCTGTTTGAAGCATGGGTACTGAAAAAGTTTCAAGGCAGTGTTTACAGCACTACAAAAAGCAGATTCGATGACATGCTGTAAATCTTGTAAATGAATTTCATTTGCTGTCAGACAGAATTGAGGAACTTAAAAGGAAAATCATATTTCTACTGTTGCAAAGTATTTTAGATAGCTTAGAATGAAATAAAAAGTAACTAGAAATTATGGCATGTGGTGAATTACATTTTATTTATACCATATTTATTTGTGAAGGAGTTGAGCAAAATTAATGAGACTGCATTCCCAGAGAAAGATATTACCAAGCATTATGTGTGGTGGGGAAAGAGAGAGAGAGAATTAGAGGCAGGGAATAAAAACGTTTTGCAAAGACTTGGTAGCCTGTCAGGTGAAGATCCTACAATTACTTGCAATTTAATGCTTGAGAAAGAAATTACAGCATTTATTGTCACAGAGAGACCAACCCATTGTCTGTCTTAAAGAAGGTGTTATTTTCATCCTGCCTCATCTATGACATGCCAGGTGTTTTCTGGATGTGTTGCAGAAGTGTTTGTTCATTGCATCAGGAATGCTACTCAGACTTCCTTGCCAGGCTTCAGTTTGTACTACCTTAAGCAAATACCTGTTACTGAAGCAAATGCATAAATCTCATTAAGTCAGGATATATGTAAAGGAGATGTTCTGCAGCTCATCTTCCATAAATTGCCAAAATCCTTGAGGAATTAGTACACACTTGTTATTAATTTTAATCTCCCATTTTTGGTTTCTTATTTAACTCTAATTCAGGAAAGTACTTAACGTTATGTTGTCCATCCATATTATGGACAAACTGAAATACGATCTAATTTGGACTGAAATGTGAACTTACATTGCAATGCGTGTTTCACTGTGGTCCTAAATACAAATTCTTCTTCAAATTGGGGCCTAACATTGCTAGATTTATTTTTATTTCTTTTTATAAACCATTCTTTTAACAAAATAAGTGTATGCTGATTAACTGCTATTTTCTAAAAATGTATAAGCAAAAATCATGCACTAGTAAAAACAGGTAGTTAATATTACAGGTGTTTCTTGGCTTCTCACTTTTATTCTTAAGCATATTCTCTAATAACTTTCTTTTTTTGCTTGATGTAACTGAGACTTTCCTCTACTAATCCACTTCATAAAATGCTCCAGACCTGCACTCAGTCCTTTTATTTCTTTTTCACACAAAACTGGAGTGCACTGGAAGTTTATTTTATACACCGAATGACAGGTTGCCCCTACGTCTTTACAGATGTAATGTAAATTAAAAGGGCAAACTTGCAAAATATTTTGAAGCTTGATATAAGAAAATTTATGAAAAATTATTTCAGAAGTATTTTAAAGGTTGTGGCCTTGGTACATTATTCTCTGCAGAAATGCACTGTCCTGCACGTTTTACTTTTGAATATTATGCTACAGTCAAGATATACTTAAATATTGTAACACTTCATTGTAACAAATGCTCAGAACCACTTCCAGCCCTTGCCAAATAGAACAGGTTGGTTAGTTATTCTCAGGTTTAGATTTTTGTTGTTGAAAAATGTGAATGTTTTTTAAATCCATTAGTTGGGTTTTGATTTCTAAGATCATAAGAAAACAGTTTTATGCTTTGGGATATTTCAATGGCCAGAAAGAATCCAAAATATCACTGGAATATTTTAAAATTAAATTTGGTGTGTTTTTGCAGTAAGTAATGTGTGCTTATAAAAGTGTAAAATTCTGGAAATAATATGAATATAAAATATACACCATTTTGTATTTTTAAACCTTTTATGTTAGGTGTAGTGTTCTTATTTATGTGTATACATATTTATATATGTTGATATTTACCTATGCTTCGAAATCCTTGTGCTTGTGTTTATTTGCATTATTGCACATTTAAACAAATGCATTTAATGCATCTATTTGAATGTGATACATCATATACATTGAGAACATTACTGTTTTAATGAAAGATATTAGAGACTAAACACATTATGGCTAAGATTTTTTTACTTACAAAAGCTATAAAATTAATGGTTATGGACCCCACAGCATTTTAAATACTATTGCAAAGAATGAAAACCAAAATACTCATCTACACTGTAAAAAAATAATTAAAGAACCATCATGCTTGTTACGGGGTTCGTAATTTAAAATTTCCTACTATGACTGTATGTAAAATCTCAACCATAACAATAAATAGTTCTTTTGCATTTGAGCTATAGAGTGTATTGTGCATGTTGAAATGTGATTTAGAGGAGGAGGAATCATGCTGAAAAACAAACCAACTAATTAGTTGGTGTTCCTACATTGTGAAATATTTGTTCCTAGATGCATTATGAAGGTTAAACAAATTTATATGTACATGTATTTTATCTCAGGGAGTCAACTACTTTATGTCCAAAGGCATACTAGACGATTCACCAAAAGAAATAGCTAAGTTTATCTTTTGCACAAGAACACTAAATTGGAAGAAGCTGAGAATCTACCTTGATGAAAGGTAACTTGACTTTCTCTTAAGACATTTTCTTTTAATTTTCAATGTACAGCACCGTTCAACTGTATTTTGCTTGTAGTGATGCAATTTTATAGGTGTAAAAAGACAAGAAAATGCAACTAAATAATGACACTGCTAAATCTGAATAGTTATTCAGTTTAAGTATTTATGTGACTGTAACACTTCATAAGAACCCTTGAAAATACCACCTATAATTAATAAATCTCATATCCTTGGATTTTCCTGCATTTTTGCAGTTCTGAACATAAACTGTTTTGAAGTTATAGTCAGCATTTAAACTGCACAGGATAGTCTTTGTCCTGTTTAACGTTCAGATTTTATAGATACTTTGCTGCTTTTTTTAACTTGAGGGGTTGTTTTTTTCGCCTATCTAGTGTGGGTATTAGAAAAAGCAGTTATCACTGTACCAAGGGATGGTAGATTTTTAACTAATGTTGAATCATCTAACCATTATTTGGTTATCTGATATTTCTCGTTTGGAAGTCACACCTCCTAGGATGCAATGGAGCATCCTCTTGGAGGCATTGTGAGCTGCAGTAGGGAACAGCCTCCCTGCTATGATGTGCTCTTCTACTCTACATTGCTTTCTCATGATGTCAGGTTGGGGTAGGGCAGTATGAGGAAAGAAGAGTACCAGCACTTTCAAGAGAAGGGGAATAGTAATGGCACCTAAATAGGAACAGCAGAAGGACAACAGTGCTTCTAGCAGGAATACTCTCCTACTTCTCATCCTCTTCAGCCTGTAGTACTAAAGGAATAAAAGGAGTCATTCTGTAGTGTTTTCACCACTGACAGTTATGTGTTGTAAAACTTCAGGTTATCATTTTTTCAGTCAATAGAAAAAGTACCAAGCCATTTAATGGATGAGATTGCAAGTTAATGTTAGCAACCCCTACTGCCATTCGTCTTCCTTTCATAAACAGATTGTAATCAGGCTCTAAAAATGAAAACTAGTTTTCTGATGTTGAAATTACCATCTTAATACTAAAAGGTAAAAATTATGTTAAACATAGTAGAATATTCTTTGGTTCACTTCAAATTTGCTTCCAAATTTTCTTCAGATGTCTTTTGCACATCCATAGTCTGGTCTGAATCCTTTAGATGTTTCTGTGTTCAGTGGAAAACACTTGAGAGCATCACACCCTGATGGACTTATGTAAGCAAATTTTGTCTAGCTGAAGCCTGCTTTTAGCAAGACACCCCTCCAGCAGCTTCTGCTTAGACATCGAAGTGTGACACATGAATTTATTCCCTTTTCTAATGGCTTTGTCACAATTCAGAGGAAGCAAAGCCTCTATGTAGACTGAATGAATATACATATAAAGAAACTTTGAATTCTGATTAGTATGTATTTTTATAGTATTTGACTACTGTAGAAGTGAAGAACATGTGTTTTTATTATCTTTGTGCTTAGTGATAATTTTATTTTTCAGCAAAAAACAAAGATCATGCTACTCTAAAGCTTTCAGTTTTATTTTTAAAACCTACATTTTCGTATTTCATAAACAGTTAAAAGAAAGTTCTCTAATAATTTGGGTTTTCATTCTACCAGGCGAGATGTTTTGGATGACCTTGTGACGCTGCACAACTTCAGAAATCAGTTCTTGCCAAATGCACTGAGAGAGTTCTTCAGACACATTCATGCTCCTGAGGAGCGTGGGGAGTACCTTGAAACTCTCATAACAAAGTTCTCTCACAGATTCTGTGCTTGTAATCCTGATTTGATGAGAGAACTTGGCCTTAGCCCTGGTAAGCAAAAATAAGCTTTGATTCTGTGGATCAGTCTTAACATATCTGGATGTTGCTGCTATTTCAGATAGCTTTAAAATCGGCATCTAAACAAGTATTTCTCAAAGTACAAACATGGTTCAGTATGGCGTCATAATTCCACTTGGATTAAAAAAAAAAACCTAAAGAAACCAAACGTATAGATTCTTTTTTTAGCTGGTTAGAGTTTATTTTCATGTTGTCTTTCCATCACTTTTGTCTATCCTTGAGCTTTTTGCTTTAGTTTTTTACTATCTGAATTTCCTCTTGCAGAGTCTTACAAGCTTAACATTTTACCTTTTAGTCTCACAGAAATGAAAGGGAATGTTTTGGGCCACATTAAATTTAACCAGCATTTCTGGTTGGTTGGTTGGAGGTTTTTAGCAGTGGAACTGCTTACATATTTAAAAGATAAGCTTTTGCAAGATGTTGGCTTTGGTTTACAAAAACTTCAAGAATCTGCTTAAAGGAACATGCATAAAGCCCTTGGTGACTTTTGGATTATGTGATAGTGTTAAGAGATTTGTAAATTCTCATTTAGCAGCATGCTGAAATTATTGCTTTGAAAGTTGCTATATTTTATATCACTGGGATACCCTTTTGAGTTGTTATGTATATATGCTTATGTATATGTAAATAAAATTATGAGCCCAGATCATGAAGACTGTAGGGGTGTTGGAGATGGAGCAATACTTTTGACAATCATGGTTTCATTTTTAAACTTTTTTATTTATTCTCTCTTGTCTAGATGCAGTTTATGTACTGTGTTACTCTTTGATTCTGCTTTCGATTGATCTAACAAGCCCTCACGTGAAGAACAAAATGTCAAAGAGGGAATTCATCCGAAATACACGACGAGCTGCACAGAATATTAGTGAAGATTTTGTAGGGCACCTTTATGACAACATCTACCTTATTGGCCATGTGGCTGCCTAAAAGCACAATTTGCTAGCACTTAAAATTTGTAATTTTCAAAAATTACGTCAATTCAAGACATTAATTATTTTGTAGAGATGGGGGTTATCTTAGTGCTGGTCATTCTAACCTCTGTATGCAATCAAGGTTTGTGTGCGTAAGTGTGTGTATGTGTAAACTACATTTTCTTTCTATTTGCTGTGGGAATGGAAGCATTTGGTTTTCATGAATTTTTTTTTAGTTTTGCACAGAACAATGCCATTAGTCTGACACAGCCATTTATGAATGTTAAACTGACATTACAGTCTAAGCTGACAAAGTGGTGAATTTGTGCATTAGATCTGCTTGAAACTTTAATAAGTTCATTCTTTTTAGAATACCATGTAATGTGTATATATTTAACTAAAGAGATTTATAATCATAATTATTTTATTGTAAAATATTTTAACTAAAATTTCTCCTTTTATCTCTTAAAGTAGTGTTGTACTTTCGTTTGCATTTTTTTACAATGCTGACTACCTCAGATGCGTAAGTTAGAGAAGCATTGATCTGAATAATACAATAAAGTTTATTCTAGGAGATGACAGAACACTTGTAAATTATCTAAGCTGGTGTTTTATACTGTATTTACTAACTTGAATTATCATATTGCCAATCTACTGTTCACTCAGTTTTAAAGATTACAGGCTCTTATTTTAGGTGAATCCTGATGTCATACAGGGATAGCCAAGGGAAATCATGCAGTGTACAGAGAGTTTTACATAATTTTACATATATAACCTATTTTGCAGACACTAGTTTTTGGGAAGCAGGGCAACTGCAATCACCTATTCAGCACAGTAAGGCAGGAAAAATCTGAACAGGGAAAGTAGCAGGGGCGACTAACATGTTGCTGCTTTCAAGTGGTTCCCTCAGTCTAGAAGTGTCATTGATGGAAGTGCCTAGGCAAATATATACCAGATGACTCGTTGCTAAAGCTGTTAAAAGCTGACTGTGCAAGATTAGAGCAGTGACTGTGCAGGATTGGAGAGCTGTTTCAGAGTCAGATACTGAATTACTTTCTAAATCAGTCATGTAGCTAGATTTTTAAGCAGTTGTAGATTTATGGAAATACTTCAAAAATTACTTAGGTCAGGTTGTGTCTTGACATTTTCTGAAGTGTGTAGAATATTAGCAGTGCAACTGCTGTGCATGTGCAGGAATTGAATGAGGATTCGCCTGGTTTTTGTTCGGACAACTCACAGAGCATTGCTTTTCTTAAACTGACATAACATGTAGTTGACATAAGAGCTGTTCCTGATTATGTTTGTTTACGTAATATTCAGCTCTCAGTAGCATCTGGATTCATCATAGCAACAAGTACATTTATACTTTTTCCCTACCACACCGTGAGATGTGGTGGGAAGGTATTCTTAGTTGTATTTTACAGCTTAATCTGGTTTTTCTATGTAGAAAGCCTGTGGAGCCAGGAAGTCAATGGAGGTCATACTCTTCACAGGCACGCACTTTGCCTATGCTGCTGCTTTCCGTTTGGCACCTAGGGAGTGTTATATTTAATTGAGATGTGAGAATAGTTGTGGCAGTGACAGTCCACATAAGGATTGCATAAATGACACGAAGAAAAAAATATACTATTGCTGCTATTTCTAATGTTTACTACATTTTGTTTGTAGCTCTGGCCACATAGAAAAATGCATGCAGAAAAGGTTGTACTTTTTATTACTTTACCTTTAATCAAATGTAAATGCCATTTGTATTTATGTAGCATACACAGACAAAGCCAGGAGCCAGCAGTATTGCAGCTATCTTCCAGATAGGTTTACAGTATCACTTGCCTCTCTCAGGATAACAACTCTTCACTTCACTCTGTGATGTTTCATGTATTTCACAAAGTCCAAAGATGATTCTGCAGCGGTCAATTAACCTTGAGCACAAATAAAGAGTATATGGTGTGATAGAAAGCTTAGTTTAAGGCATAGGTATTCACCGCTGTATTAGTAAAAATAAAAAGGCCAATTGGAAAACTTTTAACATCATCTGTAAAACCACCTGTAAAGGACTCGTGTCTCCTGGGCTCCTTTAAGTGGAGACTACAGAATTCATTTTTCTAGAAAACATTCCTCAGAAGTTATACACATAAAAAGAAGAACACAGTGAATTTTGAAACTAGAACTGTTCTTATTAGGAAATGTTTTCTTCCTAAACCATAAATGCAGAGCAAGGCCTAACTCTTCACTGACTTGTATTGAGGTTGACATTAGTGATACTGGTTTTAATTTTGCACTGATAAGAGAGTATGAATTGTTAGCCCGCATTTCTCTTAATTTCCAGTTACCCTGATACAAAACAATACCTCCAGGCAGACAGAACATGGGGGTTTTTTTTCTGGAATACATGAGTGCATCTATTAGCAAGGTTTAGAAAGCATCAAGGCCAGTGTAGCAGCCAAGAAGATGATAAATTAGAAACAGGATGATATGATTAAAGTTTCCATAAGTCCAGCAGAAAAGAAAACAAAACCTTAATGACATACAGATATCAGCATCTTTTCTTCACGGTAGGATTTTGCACAGTCTTAGATGATGAGTGCCCAACTCACATTTTTGTTGTTTTACCAACTCAGAGTTGAACAGAAAATAGCAAACACAACATGTCAAGTGTGAATTCCCTCTGAGGCAACCAAGAAACAAAAAGGGATATACATATTGCTTCTGTCTTTTTCCTTTTCCACTTTGAGTCTTTTTCTGGAGTGGCTAAGAAGTAATTTTTTGCATCTTAATAATCTAGACTTTATGTGAAGTTAGGCAATTTTCTGTCTTCAAAAATAAAAGTCTTAAGTGGGTGTGATAGTACTCTGTTACAAAGTGAGTAAAATTTTCTAAGTCATCCTCCAAAAAATCCTTTACAAAGCTTGAGTTTTGGGCAGTGTCTTTTTCAATGCACATTTTAAAAGAAAATAATGATAGATACTTCATTGATCCAGGTGTCACTAAGTGATGTGATCTGGAAGTTGCTACTTTATCAATCACTTCAGAAGATTCAGTAGAGGATCTAATTACATAAGCATGATCATGTTTATAACTGCAAAGTGATTCCCAAGCTCTTGTGATTCCACCACTGCATGTCCTTTGAACTTTGGCCATGTCGTGTTGCCTTAATGCTACGTGTACACACTGCACACAGCTGAAGGGAGAAATGAGCCTTCAGCCCATTGCCCTGCACATGCTCGCTGTTCTGGTCCTAAAAGACACTGGAATGGTTCTGAATAACCATTTCTGAAATTTTGCTAACTTCAGTATGCACAGATGTGACAGAAGGAAAACTGCTCTGTGCTCATGTAGGGGAAATGAGTATGTCCATGTAAAGTGTCACACAAATACAGCATATTGTTGCATTTGTTAAATTCTCGGACTCTCATTGCATTTATTGAAGGAATATGGCATATATTACGTATTCACATGGCTTAGTTATAGACAGTGTCTGATACTATACATTTTCTTAAACTGTTTCTGTCTAGCATACTTTCCATTCAAGCTCTAAACAAATTTATACAGCTCTGACTTTTTAAAATAAATCAAAATTTCTTCGACATAAAAAAGTCCAAACAAATGTAAGTTAGATACGTTTGTCAATTTTGAAGTGGGCGAGAAAATCACATTCAGGAAAAAAAATTTCAGTTTGTTCTGTTCAGCCTTTCCCTTCCACCTCCCACATTGGAAAAAGAAAAATTATAAACCGTTTCAAAATACAGCTTTAGGAAAACAAACTGACTAGCTGGGCAAATAAATGTTACTGTTTCCTCTTCAGTATTCTGCAGTTTAATAATGTTCTCTAGAGAAACAAATTTACGTACAGGAATTGCTCTTTTTTTGAAGCAGCAATAGTTTTGTTGTCTGTGTAAGGATGTCATTGTTCAATCTGATATTTTTTTTATAGTTCTGTTTTTAGAAAACAAAAATTATTTCACGTACTTAAAATTGAGATATACCTACTTGATCATATTAAAATGTTGAAATAACAAGTATTTAGAAAAGTCAGATTTACTTGCCTTCTACTGGATTGGGACTTCTTTTCAAATATTTCATGGGTGTGTCAAATCTAATAAACATTGAGGCTGATGACTTGTCCTCTGCCATTGTAAGATCTACCACTCAAAGCTCAAAAGCACTATTAAAATGGACAAAGAACAGACGTATTTCCTGTGTCTCCCATAGGCACATTATGGTTTCATTTTGCCTTAGAGAGAAATAATATGCAAACTTCTATAATCTACATCTAAGAGTGATTTTAGTAGAATAAAATTTTTTATGATATTCTGGTATTATTTATCAGATATTAAAAGTTCAGACTTTCCATACAATATGTGAAATTAAGTCATAACCAAAAAGCTAGGATTAGTTTTGGAAATGTGTATGTGAAAAAATTTAAAGAGATCGCATTGCTCCCTCAACTCAGTGTTTTTGCTGACATAATGTTAGTAAATTTGCAGTTCTCCTTTCTTATTCATATGAATAGGCTTAGAGAAAACATGGATTAGAAAATATTTACACAGAGTACTTCCTTTTCATATGTGAAACTTACTTGCAGTAAAAAGAAACTTTCTGTATTTACAGTTTTAAAAAAGCAAAAAACTGCAATTCATTGAAAGAAGGAAGAGGTTCTGATTTTCATCTGTGTGGTTCACTCATAGCACCTAATACAGAAAACAAGCAAAAAGCACTTTTCAAATTCCTAGTGATCCAAAAACGCATTATTTTTTAAGCTGAAAAATACTGCTTTTTAGTACAGTATGTGTACCTAACAGAAATCAAGCATATTTTATGTGAAAGCAACACAGTCAGGATACCAGTTCTTTTCAGAGAGAGTATTCATTTATAAAACTTAGCTTTCTTCTTGGCAGTGTTGGAGTGGAATGTTGGATTTAATTTAAAATGATTAATGAGATTTTGTCAGACTCCCTGCCTTTACCACCACTGCAGTTTGTCAGCACAACAACCTGGGAAACCCGGACGCCACTCTGTCGCCCAAAACTGCTTTTCAGGAAAAAATAAACCTGAGTAACTAGTGCCAGGTACGTGTCAATGGTATTGTCTTTCAGCTGTTGAAATTTTAACTGTAACTTGGGACATTTACACATTCTGAGGAAGTGAACCTCGTTTGTTATTTCAAAAGTCTGTTTTTGACAGTGGATACCAGTGTAAACTGAAGTTTTCAGAGCAAGCATAGCCTTTATTTTTAACCTTTCGGGAAGTCCATGCAGAAGAGAAATTCTTTAAAAGGGAAATACATGTATCAAAACTTGCTTCACTAAGTTTTTCTGGAGAAATACCATCTACGCAACCTGTCTCATTTTTTACTGTATTTCATTAGGAGGATCTTGTCCTCTGAGCACTACACACGCCAGTAGGAATGCTCTGTTGGACTCAAAGCAGACACATCTGTGTGCACATGTATGCCAATAGCCAAAGTCTGACAAGTTCAAAATACTTTTCATACAGGACCATAGCATATGAAAATGAGTAATTCTGTTGACATGTAGGGAAGATAATGAAAATTACTTACAACTTGTCTTTCCTTGTGGGAGTTTATTCTGTTTACTACTGTTTCAGTATTGTGTTCTCCTTACACATGAAATTCACCAAAGCTGAAAAAGACTTAATTTCAGAAGCAGCCTTCCCCTTCCAAGAAAAAGATATGCCTGCCTGCGCTACACAAGACTGTCTGCAGTCACATAATGCTGTATCAACAAACTGACTTTGCATTCTCTCCTGTGGACCCCTTTATACACCAGTTCTATCAATTAAGTCAGCAGGCCAAAAATCCTGTGAGGCTTCACAGTGATGTGGATGGTGAAAAAGATGTAGTACTGCTCTGCTACACCAGGCAGAACATGCTCATTATGGGCCACAATGGCACACGTATTCTTTGCATGACTTTTAGCTTAGCTGTTTCTTAAGTGTTTTCAGAACTGCAGTTTCGTCGTCTTCATATCCAGAATTCCGACTAATTTCATCATTACATGTAACATTGAAATACATTTTTATAACTGAAGAACTTAAGTTTACTTGCCTTCTGCAGCATTAATCATCTGCATGACAAAATATGCAAGGAGATCACAGAACTGCTTTAGCAGTGCTAGAGAAGTGCATCTCTCCACCTGCCTCTTGGTAACAATCAAGGTGCTGCAATTTTTTTTACATTAAATGTGACTTCTTGTTTCTGTACTCCACTTAGGAATTTATATCAATAAATGTATGCTACTGTTCCATGCTGTCTAAACTCTGACAGTACCATTTCTGATTTGTACTAGCAAAAACTAGACTTTTGGTTTTGGTTTGTTGTTTGTTTTTTGTTCCCCCAGGGTAGCAGGAAAATGTAGAATACCATTCATCCATCCCTGCAAAAATACGATAAAAAATGCTTGGCTCTTCTTTCCCTGTATGTAAGCTGTAGATATGTAATAAAATACAGAAGTCACATGATTAGAATTCAGCTTTTGTAAAACTCCTTTTCAACTTTCTAGAAGTAAATATATTAGTATATGATTTTCCTTTCTTGGTATTGTGTTCACAATGTACAGAGTGCTGCATAACATATACTGAAAATAACAGCACATACAGGCCTAATTTGAAGTTTTAAATGGTGCATAGACATTGTTCTGACTTTCTATATAAGATAAAGTCATGAAGACACTGAAATGTATTGAAAAGTCTTTAAAATTAGTAATATTTAGTAGTATTATCAAACATGAATCAAGATTTATGATCTGAGTCTAAAGAGCCAGAGGAAGACAATTTCTTTGATAAGACTTTTAATTAAAACTAAAATTTTGTTGGTTTTAATACAGATCAAGAGAGGTTTTGAGGAGGTGAGACTAGTGGTTTCTGTAAGAGGATACCTAGTCCCAGACAGATTCATACCTCATCCTCCCTCTTTCCTGCAGTAACCTAACAGCCTTCCTGCCCTGCTCAACACATTTGCATCTCTCCATAGCTGTCCACAAGGAGGCTGAGCAGTCTTCCTTTGCAGCCTACTTCTCTTCCCCCCAAATTACTAAATAGACTGCATATAGTCTTGTTATTTTTAAAGTATAAATTGTTCTCTGGAATTTCTTAACAGTGGTTAAATGACAGATACAAGAGAAATTAGCAGTTAAAATGTACTCTGACTAACAATATTTTCTAAGTACAGACAGGTATTTTTAAAAAACGAACAGAAAAGGGAGTCCTTTTTCCAAATCATACAGTTTTATGTCAATAACTTCATTCAAAAATCATCCTCAAATTAAGGTATGCTGATTAATGATCTTTAGTCTGTTTTAGAAGTTGTTCACTACATACTTGATCTAAAAAGAATTTTACATAGAATATGAGATAATACTTGCAGAAGCTTATGCGCATTATCCTTACCACACACCTAACAAGTTACACTCTAGTAAAATTGTTGACCCACCACTCTCAGAAGCAAATCGTTAACTCAGGGAAGTAGAGTCAGGATGTTACTGCGATTTGGAAGAAGCAAAAGGTTAGCAGTATCTTTAATGCCTCACCTTCTGACAGACCCATGGTCTCAACATTGTGTTTAAGCTGAGGAATGTCACTGTGCTATCAATCAAAACACAGCAGTATTCTCAAATCTTTTTGGATAATCTCAATAAAGAAGAGAAGCAAAAGCAGGTTGACTCTTTGGACACTTTATGCTTACAAGTGGTGCAAGTAATAAATAGTTAATATAAGTAGTGCCAAAAAGCATTTAACCTCAGAGAAAAGAGAAATAATAAAATGCAATGCCCATGTGCATAGATCTGTAAAATAAATAGCGGAGTCCCATCTGTACAGGTATAGTAGAATATTGGTTTAAAAGAAAAGGCATTTCTGTTTTACTGAGATATAATCTAATTTTCTCAAGCAGTGGTTAAAGTGACCATTTGGTTTCATCCCCATCAAAGCCAATTCTCAGTGTACAGGTGTACCACATAACATAGCAAAGGAGAATTTGTGTATGAATAGGCTGATGAATAGTAACCTGTCTGCTCTGGCCAGCACTTCTCACTGTCTTTGGTGAGTCAGTAGCATTGTAAGATCTTCCAGAAAGACATTTGTCATTTGCCGTATCACAAAGTTAGAAGGAATGCTCAAAAGCTGAAGAAAGCTAGGTTGGGGGCTGGGGTTGTTTATAATGTCAGGTATGTGTCTTGTCTCCCCCTTTCCTCCTTTTTCACTTTTTTCATTTCCAGAAAAGCTTGTTTATGTCGGTCTTAAGAAACATTTATCTTGGAGGAAAAAAAAAAAAAAAAAAAAAAAAGACTGTGAATCTTCGAGGGTAAAAAGGTGTGTCAGCTTTCATTGTTTTTGCATAACATTAAAATCACATCAAAATTATTAAGTATTTACTGAGTCTTCAACTGCTATTTTAATTATGTATTTCATGTACTATTTTAACGGGAAATTGTAATTTAATACATTTATCATTCATTGTATCAGTCTTACAAATCACAAATCAAGGCAAGTTTTTGTCAAAGGACTCCATAATACTTTGCTGTGGAAAATAATACATCGGGTCCACAACAGTAAAGCTTTAATGAAGCTTTCACTTAACACGGTGAGAAGTATACCTTATAATATGAAAATGAAACTGCCTTTAAGCAAGGAAATGATCCAGTCCTTAAAGGGGAGGAGGAGGTTAGATGTAAGCCCACTCTCTGTTCTGCTGACCATAAGCATCTTTAAAGTTAAGTTTCTGAGAAGCCAATGAAACAACTTTTCCTATTACTTATGTCTCTAAGACCCAGTCAGCCTGGAAAGAGCACCAAAACCCACTCTGTTAATATGGGTAGTATTTGGCTTAGGCTCCTTATAGGATTTAACAAATGACAACCATGGAGTAAAATTACCAAATACCAAGTTTATTCTTGGTAGGAAAATAAAGGCAATAATTTAAAAAAAAAAAAAAAAGTAAAATTATTCTTGACAATGGCTCCATAGAGGCAATGCAGTCACAAGGTCTTTCCTGAGCAAAACCACTGGTCCACAATTTTACAAGCTTATTGGCAGGTTCCACCAGTTAGGAAAAGCTACTCTTGAAACTTTGTGCCAAAGCACAGCTTCTCTCTGGGCATCATTCCCCAGTCTTTCCTCAATGCTCATGATCCAGAAGAAGCCACAGTTTCAGATCGTGGCCACATAAGAACAACACACCGTTTCTTCAGTACCAACCAGTCTTCTTTCTGTGAAACTCCTAATTTACAGCAGTACAGAATATGTCCTTCTCTTTTAAAAGCCCTGACACTTTATTATCTTCTCCTACCTTGATATGTAACTATTCTTTCTGCATTACTGGGATTCCTTTCTCACACATGTTCTTTTGCAAGCAAAAGACTTGAGAAAGAGAGGGCACAAACTCCATGCTATGCAGAGCTCTTAGTATCAAAAGATCATTAAAAAAAAAAAAAAAAACCACCAACAAAAGAAAAAAAAAAACAGAAAACAAAAACCCAAACTAAAACAACACAGCGTATTTGCAACGACCTATCCTTGGACACAAATATGTTTCCAATTAAAAAGTAAAGCTAGAAATGACTGCAACATAAAGAATACTTTGCTGACTAGCAAATCTGGTAAACTCATGTCTTTTCCAGATGTATCTATTGCACTGTATTTTAAAACAGGCAGGTTTCATGTTTTTCAGCCACATATTCTTGAAATTGTCTCTCTGTAAGCATAATATTTTTTTAAATCTTCAGCTTTCTTAGACACTTTTTTCTTTCTCTTTTCCAGTATTTCCTTTGCTGATATTAAAACATACAATGTAACATAACTTCCTAACAATACCTCCTACTTTTTCACCGTGATTTCCTGACTTTGTCAGAATCGTTCTAGATAGGGTTTGTCACACCAAGGCTTAAAGGAAAAAAAAAAATATCTAACTACTCGAAAGCTGACAGAGTTTCTATGTATATATTTATGCCTTGTATATATCCTAGGCTCCTAGTCTGCTTACTTGCCAGCGTGATTGACTGCGTCCCGAAAGTTGTTTATAAAAACCGGCAGACCCTGTATTTGTACAGATCTGCAAACACGCAAGGAAAACCAAGCGCCCGTGATCTCGCTGTTGGCTGTATTCCTGCAGCCTCAGACAGGAGCGCTGTTCCGGCCGTGGTTCTAACTAATGCCGGCGGCGAGCTGCCCTGCCCGCTCCCTGCGCTACCGCGGAGCCGCGGGATTTGCACGGGCGCTGCCCGCGGAGGGCGGCAAAGCGGAGCGGCCCTCGGGGATTGCGAGAGCGACCCGGGAAAATTAATCAGCTTGTCCTTGCCCAGGCTCCGGGGAGGCGGGGGAATGGCGGGAGGGGATTTTTCCTTGTTTTTTTCGTTCCCTGTGTCAGGAGGGTCCCTGTTCTCCCAAGGTGACAGCCGGGTCACTTTACAGGCGCATCAGCTGGAGCAAAAAAATAATAAAAAGCAAGCTGTCCACACATTAAGGAGTCTTACTCCAATGCTTTATGTACGTTAGAAGCCCAAGCCCCGCCGGCGCGGCGCCCAACCCAGCCCAGCCCCACCCACCCCAGCCCCACCCCGCCGGTTTTCACCTGCCGGAGTGCAGGGCCGGGAGAATCTCCTGCCCTAACCGCGCTCTCCCGGGGGTCTTTCCCATGTGGATCCCATTATCATCATTTGCTCCTAGTATAGGGGGGATTAAGGCGATTAGAATGAAAATAATTAAATGATTTTTCAATTCGCCCCTTCGTGCAACTGGAAAGAGAGAGAGAGAGAGGGGAGTCTACCCAGAGAAACTGAGATAGGGTCTGGGATTCGAAGGGGTTTATTTTTAAAGTAAGGGAAGCAAAGGGGGGAACGTTTGCAACTGTCAACTGTTTTCCAAACATTAGTTTAATGCTGGCCAGACCTTTGTCGTAACGTGGCCCTACTGTTTTCAAATGGGTTTTCCAGCTTGTTATTGTTAAGTGTCGGCGTTGAATATGCAAGCAAAATAAAACCAAAACATTCTCAGATGCTCAGGGGTTTTGTTGTTTTGGAGATGGGAAGGTGAAGAAAAGTTTTGGTGGGTAGGGTAGTTTGTTTCTTTGTGTTTTTGTATTGGTTTTGTTACGAGAAAAAATTCCTCTGTTTCATCATTTGGAATAAGTCCATACTCCTGACGAAAGTATTTAAAGATTTAAAAAAAAAAAACAGACTGATTTTAATCTGATGAAGGGATAATAATTTCATCAGCCTCTCTTCTTTCTCAATGAAAGTGCTCTGAACAAGTGGCAAAACTCCTTATAAACAAATGCACACGTTCACACTAAAGCTTTGTGTTCATTTAGATAGCTTTATGAATCCGTACCTCAATATTTACTTTTTTCGTTTGCACAGATAAAATTTAGAGCTTAAATGCGTGCTTGAGAAAAGGTAAAACGGTTAGTTAGTTACAAGCGCCTTTGCTTTCTTCTTTTGCCTTCTCTCTTCTTTTAAAGATAACTTGACCATTACGGAGTGTATTAAAATGCAGAGGCCCACCGGGGGAAATTCGTGTGGCAGATTTTCGAAGACAAAAAGAGAGAGCCTTTCCAAAGACGGTAGAAACTGCGCCGATCGTCGCCCCATCGAGTTTCCTACCTATGCCCCAGTGCATGCGAGCAGTGCCGCGGGGTGGGGAGGCAGAACAGGGGCTGCCGGCAGCGTTCCTTCACCACAGAATCCCCCTCCGCCTTTGCCCGGAGAGGCAAAGTCGCTGGAACCAGTCTATTGACTTTAAATGGGCAGAGGTGGCGACATAACCCACCCCTTCATAATCACAATGAGCTAAATTAAAATTTTAACACCCCTGAAAGGACCGGTGCTGATGGAGGAGGAAGGCGAGACAGAGACATTCAGAAAAATCGAAGTTTACAGTTCTAGTGCCTCTGCTACCTGAGGGCACAGGGCCAGAGCTGGCAATTCCTTTTGCTAATTACTTGGCAACAAGCAGGTCAAAAAGAAAACCTTGTAGGAAGAACTTCAGGATTTGCAGGAGAGAATAACAGTTCTGTGCTGCCTGCATACCCGAAAACCCTAACAAATGCTGTTCTCCCAGCGGCTCTAAGCGTACACGTCTGCCCACAGTGCAGCACTTCGGTTTCGTTTTGAAGGTTCTTCTACAGCTGGAAAATTGCCCTGCGGGGTGCTGTTATTTTTAAAATAGTAGATCTTTTAGAGTGAAAATTAAGTATAGACGTTTCTTTGATTCAACGAGAAGGGGAAATCCCTCTTTTTTTGTCAGAACTTAATTTTCAGCTACTAGAGAAATTTCTGACTTCAAATATTTTTCTTTCCTCTATAAATGTTATTGGCCTGCTTTCATAATTACTAAAAAGTTTATCCGGCAAATCGAAGCCTGAATCCAGGCATTCATTTGTCAGTAACTCCTTTAGTTAATAGTTGTTATTACCGCGTAGTGCCCTTTGCCCGCTGGGTCTCGCCACCAGCCCGGCAATGTAATATCTACCCACCGAAGCGGTCATTAATGCCAAACCTGGGGCTACGAGGCGCTTCTCAGTTACCAATAAAACCTTTACTGCGGCTCGGCCCGAAGTGTCTTTTGAGAGCACGCTTTTAGGCGCTCAGTGCCTGAGCGCTGTTTTGCCTAATGCCTCCCTTCCTGATCGCATTACTGGCCGCTCTCCCGGTACCCTTTATGGGCAATAAAAGCTCCCGCAGACCCCGCTCGGGGCCGCGCCACCGCGCCCCGGGGCCGGGCCGGGCCCTCCTGCGGTCAGGGCGCGGAGCAGGTGACCGACCCGCGGTTTTCCTTTTCCCCCGTTTTAATGCCAGATAAACAAACCCTCGGCTTTACTCCCCTCCGTTTCCTCGGGGAAGTCGTGCATGGAGCTTCTGAGGGGAAGTGTCTTCTCCCGTGGCATGGCCCGCGGTGGCCGCAGCGAAGGGCCCGCGGAGCTCCGCGCCCGCGGGGCTGGGGCCGAGCCACGGCGGAGGAGGGAGGAGGTGAGAGCTCCGGCCGGGACAGGCACTCCGCGTCTCCGCGGAGCCCACGGGGGTCCATCCCCCCGCGTGGGACAGACAGCTGGCTTGGGACAGACAGCTAGCTTGGGACAGGGCGGCGGCGCTCCCCGGGGATGCCGGCAGCCGCCTCCCCACGGCAGGTCCGTGCCGTTCAGAAAACGCCGAGAGAAGGGAAAAAAGAAGAAAATGAAAAAAAAGTGTAGATTAAACCCCCCGCAAATACACACAACCCCCCACCCCAAACCAAACCACAAATCCAAACAAAAACCTCAAACCAAACCAAAAAGTTCAAACTAACAACAGCGACACAACCCCAGACTATAGTGCCTAAAAATTTACCTGTTGCGGCCGGCAAGGATGCTATCGCTCTCCCTTCCGGCGGGATTGGCTCTCCTCGGAGATCGCCCGTCTCCTCCGGCAGCCTCTCCCTGCGTTCCCCAGAATTACACACAATCGCGTGTAATGAAGAGCGACCCCCTCACGCACACGCTCCCCGCCGCCTGGGCTCGGCGCCTCGCAGCGGTGCCCGGGGTGCCCCCCTCCCTCCCCCCGCCATATAAGGCGCTCCGGCAAAGCCCCGGAGGACCCGCCGGTGCCAAGCGCTGTCCCCACCGCTCTGGTCCTTAAACACCGGGAAACCCTCCTTCTTTTGTTGCGTTTTGTGTTGTTGGGTTTTTTTGGTGGTTGTTTTTTCCCCTGAGGGTATATACTGAGGCTGAGCTCGGCGAATCCCTCAGACTTGCTGGGAAGAAGCCTCCCGCCCAAGTGGGGCTCCTTGGAGATCCCCAGAGCCGCGGGAGCCCCAGCCGAGGCGAGGGTGAGGCTCTCGGCCGGAGCGCTGAGCTGCTCGTCGCCCGCACAGCGCAGCCGGAGCGACGGGGTCTCCGAGAGCCGTCTGTCTCCTGGCTGTAGGAGTCAGGCTGGATGGAGTCCTCCCTTACACGGACATTTGATTTAAATCTGCCTCAGGGGAAATGCAAATAAATAATTTAATCGGCGGGGGAGGGGAGGGGGGGAATAAAAAGAACACCCAATCCTAAAGCTGACAGGAGCTACAGACACTAAATACGTGTAGGGATGGGAGAAAGAGTAAAAGTAAATAAATCTCGGTTACCTAATTGAAAGGCAGAAGCGAGCCCTTTGTGTACAGAGGGCTTCACGGAGAGGAAAGCCAGAGCACGGAGAACACGGGGGGAGCTCGGGGGCTCCTCTTGCCCCTGCCGGCGACGGGAGATTTACCTTCGCCCGGCTGTCTCCTCAGGGGAAAAAAAAAAAAACCAAAAAAAAAAAAACAAAAAAAAACCCCACAGTATTAAGAGAAGTCCAGTAACAGGGGCGAAAGGCTGAGTGGCACGGAGGGCTGCCACCGCTGCGGGCAATGGAGCCGGGGATTTACCCGCGGCGGTGGGAGGCTTGGGAGCGGGCTGCTCCTGCGGCACCAGTGGAGAACGGTCAACAAGGCTGGAAAGGTGCAAATAAAACACAATGACAAGAAATAGCATTAACACTACGCCCCCCTCTCCTCCCCCACCCCCGGTCTGGTGCTCGAGGTGTGCAGCGGGACTAGTGAAAGAACAGGTTTTAAGTGGGTTAAAAAAAAAACGGTTTGATGGGGTTAGGGGCTTTTTTTAAACTAAGTGCCTTGGCAACTGTATCCATACAAGTTTCTCTGCATAGAAGCCAAAGGATCAAACGGGGTCTCCAAAATCAGTTTTGTTTAATTATTTGGGGACAAATCTGAAACTTTGTAATTCCGACCTAATATAAGAATGAACTGAAAACGAATCTCAAGAGAAGGCTTTTCAGTGTCTCATACATCCACAAGTTTTTCTCACTGCATTTATAATCATGGCCAGTAATTCCCCAAATGTAGAGGATAATGTGTCTCAGAACTGTGAAGTTATTCACACCACACCTGTTTGAAGAATTTAGCTCTTTGAGAGATACCAAAGAATACTCTGCACACATAATTTCAGACTGCAAATCAATCTTACTCTTTCTGTAATCCCTTGTTCACCCACAGTAATTAGTAACAACTGGGATTAACAACTTCAATTTAAAGTCTCATAGTGTTGTCCACATGAAAATGTACTGATGATCTGCAGTTTGCAGTTTTCAGTGTTGCTATCATATGCGAAACAACTCTCAAACATTTCTTTTCTCAAATGTGACCTTTCAGATTCCCCTCTCCAGGACATCAAGGGAAGGCCTTCCCCACTGGTTCTAAATTTGTTTGCAACAACTCACTGTTCACAAGTCAGCCTCTCCCTGGACACTGATTCCAGCATCATTTTGATAAAAAACATCAGTCTGGTAACTCCAAAGACAGTACAACCAGTTCCATTCCGCTGTTTCAGTTAAGAAAAAAACAGTCTGTCGAGAGATCTGTCCTAAAACTCAATTAATCCGAACATGTGCGTATACCTAAGAAATATCAGTACTTTTTCTGATACCTCTCCTGTACACTGTGGATGCAGTCAGAAGTGTCTTGCAACTGGTGTGCAATATTCTTGATGTGCAGGTGCATATCTGGGTTTACCAGGAATGGAGAGGTTGAAAATGGCCTGTTTAGTGTCATCCGCACTATCTAGTGTCAGGCATACACTGCTAATCAGATGGTGCAATGCAGAAAAGCAAAGGCAGCTCAGACACTCCAGGCCATTGCATCTATGGATGTAGAAAGTCTTAAGAAAAATAACTGTCACCTTCCTCTACTGTCATAATTTCCTACTATTTCAATTTTCCAGCTACCAGATATAGGCTTTTGAAAATGCAGTTTTCATACAGAAATAGAAAGCTGATAAAATAATAATAAAAATAATAATTTAGTTTTGAGAAAAATTTAATCATTCATGAGTTGTGGAACTGAAAATATTTAAGGTGACTGTTTAAAAAATTGGAAAAAAAATCTACTAACTCAATTTCTCAAATTCCAATTTTTTTTAAATAAGAATGTACATTTAATTTACAATTCACTTATAAGATTTAGTTATGGAAATGTTATCAGATTATTCACTGCACAGGCAACTGTAGACTCCAAGAGATCCCATTGGTGACTTCTAGTCCTCCTAAGGGACTACAACAGCAGTTGTTCAGTAGTTAGCAACATTAATCAGGAGTCTACATCCTGCAGTTTAAAGCAGTGAACAGGAAAGGTAAACACATATAAATCCTTACGTCTTAGGGAGAAATCTTGCATTAGTCTATCATATGAAAAAAATAAGGTGAAGAAAGCTGGGTCTGTTGTCAAGATGTAAAATTTCCACACTAGTCCTAACACCAGGTGAGAGAGTGGCTGAAGCACTTATTGGTGTGCGTAAGAATTAGCTCTTTAGGCAACTGAAAAGGGCAAGGTCAGTAGAATGCTCACAGGAGAAATTTCATGCCTCAGGAAAAAGTCAAGAGAGAAGTGACTACTTGTAGGCAATTGTAGTGTCAGTCTGGCTACTCAAAATACTTAGATTTCTCTCCCACTTTTCTAAGAGGCCAGTCAGATTGGCCTCAAGTGTTCCCAGGTGGTCTCTTACTACTTTGTGTGGGGCAATGGCGAATCCAGGCACAGGACACTGTGAGAGGTTTCCCAAAGTCTCATGCAAGGTCAGGAGTCATTTTTGCTGCCCATTTCTCAAAGAAACCTGCAGCAGTAATGCGATCTGATTCCTCACCTTCCAGGATGCTACCATTGTGATCTCTTCTTACATTTGTTCTACTGAAACGTATAGAGAGGGACACAAATTTGAGAATAAGCATGAAAGCCTTTTTAATGGCTGGGCACTCATTTTTCTCATCATCTTGAAGTCAGAAAACCTCTTGATTTGATACAGCACTTATCACATAGATACTCAAGGGCTGATCACTAAGACAGTTCCATAAGAATTAGCAAAATAAAAAGACACAGCCCTGCCCTCCATGTTTCCACTGGCCAGTGGGTGTTTTTTTTTGATCATCTTACTGCATCCCTACTCCAGACTCTTGCTTTCTGCTCCAAGGGGCAGGCACTGAAATTTCTTAGCCTGCAAAACTGAGACCCAAGCTCATTACCTGACATAATTGATCTTGCTGAGAAACCCAGAAGTTTCATGTTGCTATTTCATGTTGCAGCATGCAAACTGAAAAAAACAGAGCATTATGAAAAGGTGCTATGTGAGTGTTGTGGAGTTGTGTGAAGGCTCGGACATCACCAATGGCAGCTGGAGGAGCCATTGCTGCCCTACTCTTGGCAAGAAAAGGCAGAGTGCCAGATGGCAGCCAACCAGAAGAGCCGAGGTCTAAACAAAAACCTTAAAGAAAACAAAAACAAAAAGAAGTGGGGGGGGTG
>JAWWEW010000131.1:36614781-36832967 GCA_035583185.1 Anabacerthia variegaticeps | reverse complement strand
TTACAAAAAAAAAAATAAATTTTTTTAAAAAAAAAAAATTAAAAAAAAAAAAAAAAAAAAAAAAAAAAAAAAAAAAAAAACACACAAAAAACAAAAAAAAAAAAAAAAAAAAAACCCACCCCCCAAAAAAAACCCCAAAAACCCAACAAAAAAAAAAAAAAGGAAAAGAAAGACACCCTCTCCAGCCCCCCCCTTTGCTTCTAAATCAATGCAATATCCTGTTATCTTTTGTAGTGAATTCATATACAAAAATAAAGAAACAAATGTTACCCTTCTGTGAAGGAAGATAATAAAATGGGGGATGGGGCAGAGAGGGACAACCAGAGGAGATAAGAAATAAGTTGTTTTAAACTATACTCAAGAAAAGCATAGGCTGGCATAACATTTAAGCTGTTCAATTTTTTTTTATATTGTCTGTTACTGTTGCCTTACTGAGCAAACAATATAAACATGAGATGAAAGACAAGTAAAAGCCATTCAATGTCTGGTTGCCACAAACTTGCTTCTAAACCATGCCACTGATCTAGTGGAGGCAAGCTTTCCACACTGATTTTCATCTATTTTTTCCTACTACACAGCTAAAAAGAACTGAATACGTTTTTTAGAGACCCAATAACAAATGCATTTTATCCCAAAGAAAGAATATGATTAACCAAGATTAGTGTTGATTTAAAACATCTATGCAGAATGCCTTATTAATTCTATTATTATGGTTAACTAGTCATAATTAGGTATGTATAAGGAAGGCAAAAGTGTCAAGTTATAACATTAAATGATGAGAAAACAGCAACGCCACTTCAGACACCAACACTTTTTAGTTTAATGTCAAGGAATTAAAACCAGTTACCTACCTGTTTCTAAAATTTCTGGTTTCTGATTTCATTGATTTACCAACTCAAGTTTCATCTTCTGTCATACCCTAAACACACTTACATAATTGGGAAATAAAAAAAAAATTACAAATCTTACTAAAACTTACAAAACATTTGAAGGAATATAATACAAAATAAGAAAAAGTAGAAATAGTATTCGTAAATAAATCTTCCTCCTTTCCCTACTACAGGATCACAGCAAAATGTGCAAAGTGAAAACCGATACACAAAAAAATATTTAGGCACTACCTACAGAACTCACAAGAATAAGCATAGTAATCTACTGTGCCTAGATGAAGAAATTTTTAAAGGTTAAGACTGCAGAACCAAATTGTGAGAGGTATATGCCCACGGCTGGACTTTCAGGATGTTATTTAGCCCCCTAATGAAGTCTGGCCAACAATTCCCACTAATATTAATGGAAAGTGTCCCCCACTTCTGAAGACTGCCTAAATAAGGTGCTTGGTTAGGCAGAAGGCACATTAAAGGCAGAGAGTAACCCTCTGTCTCTTCACATTTGCATACACACTTTTAGTGTACTTGGTCTGGTACCGTGACTATTTGATGTTACTTTTTCTGTGGGTAGCACAGTAACAGTTTTTCCTCTTCTGTAGTATTCAGTGGCACACAGAGAACTCTCTCTATTTCCAAGCCTTTTATTATTTTTGTTTTATTTTAATATATAGATCAACCTAAGTTGATACATTAGAAAGCTAAACCAAAACATGATAGTTTATTTTACTTTTTTTGATTTTGATTGTAGTTAGTTAATTTTCAGTAATCGTCATCAGCCTTAGAAAACAGACATTTTGAATTTCTGCAAAAGTTTTATTTACTCACTTATAAGAGTATTCCATTTTACTGTCTATTCCATGGTTGCTTAATATTTAAGGTCAGAACAGTCAAAATAGGTTTAAATCTCTTTTCTGAATGGAGTCATGTTCATCCTATGATTTATAAAAACAGATTAGATCTTAAAAATCAATCATTATAAATGAAAGAATTCCAGGCAACATCCCACCTGGAATTAATATCTAATTAAGTTCAACAATCTCAAAAGGAAAAAAAAAAAAAAAACCAACAAAAAACCTTTAGTAACCTATGCACATGTATCTGGCATTTCCAACTTTTCTTATATAGAAACTTTTATATAGTAGCTGTCACTCAAGACCTATATTTTTGTTTCAGTCCCAGCTTTCAAATTCAGGTTGCAATGTATGTCCATTTAAAATAATAATTTACCACTCTTAAACTTCTGATCCATCTTAAAAAGCTTATACTAGAATAAATTTTCATGTAGATGTTTAACCCATAAGTTCTCAAAAATACCAGAAAAAAAGTTATCCTGAGAGTCATTTACAGTATAAATAAATAAATAAATAGATTTTAAAATTGACATTTCCTTTTTCTTGGTTTTTATATGATCTTGATCTTTTTCTTAAACTGTTAGAATGTTATTTCCTATCCCCTCTTTAAACCACATTTCTTTAGTGGGATGTTGCAGAGCTTCTACACAACAGCCATATTCCTGACATACTAATAGTTTTCTCAATTTGAAATTTGTCCTTGTTACATTCATACTCCTTGGGGCAAGGCCCAGAGATGAATCCTCACTTCAGTGAAATATCTTTTGCAATTGATCGTGATGGAATTAGAATTTTGTAAAGAAAGTGTATTTGCAAGAGATTTAAAGTTGCTCTAGAGTGCAATAAAAATAGAAACAACTCAGTAACTATAGTCAGACAAGTATTTTTTTATCCTCAGAAAAATAAAATAAAATAACTTTATAAGTAAATGTAATAAGCTCTATCCAATAATGGGTGACTTTTTTGACAATCTTCAATAAAAAGACCATTGGGCCAGAGTTACCTCTTCCCCTGAGGGATTTCTTTTTCTTATTTATTTTTGACTTTGAAAAAGGGTAAGAATTATTCCTTTAAACAACTGACTGCAGATTAAAATTAACACTGTACATTTCAATTAATATCAATTCATCAGGGAGCCAAAAGAATTGGTATCTTTTTAATTAAAATATTTTTATCAGATAACCTAAGCCTCTAAAGCCATATATTTGATTTTAATTAAAAAAAATTCTGGTTGTGATCATTGTGTAGAATTAATATACCAAATAAAATATGGGAAGAAAGGAGGTAAAGGGAGGTTATATAGTGTTACCTGATAAAAGGAGACAGTAATATTTAAAATGAGGTAAGTGTTACACCGATTTATGACGTATTTTATCTTCTAGAGAAACCCTAGTTTATCGTAGTGTCGTTCAGTTTGAAACGTCAGCTGTATATCTTTCTGCTTTTGAATGTAACTCTAGGTTGAAAGGAAAAGGTTTGCAGTGACGTGATGTATAAGCAGATCAAAAGCTTGGCATTTTTTCTGGGATAATTCACTTTGATATTGAAATATTTTTGTTGCCATAAATGCATAAATATTATAAATATCTTATAAATACCTTGAAATAATATTAATTAATAACACTTAACATGCCTCTCATCTTCATGGTGCTGTACAAACATTTATTAATCAGAAATGATGAAAATGTTCCCTTTGTTTTAGTCTCCACTCAAATTATCTGTAAACATCCTCATCCCTAAACCACTAGAACCAAGATTTGTATTTTTTTCTTTGTTTCAAAAACAAACCAAAATATCTTCATTGATAGTCTGCTTTCCTTTGTATCCATAACATACCTGTATCAGGACTCTTGCCAGTACAAAAAAACCCAAAACAAACAAACAAGCCAAACAAAATAGTGTTTTAGTTTGTAAGATAACAGGGCAGAGCAAATCAGCCTCTAAATCACACACAGTGTAATCACTCCAAAACAAACTAGCAGCCCAATGCCAGACCAACTCATTTGTTTGCAGCTAGAGCACACAGCAGGGCAAGCAGAGGTGGCACTTGCCTTCACCTGTGTGCTGTGTACAAGCTGAAAATGCTTTGACTTTTATGAGTGGTATTGCATGTTTTATTTATTACCTTTTTTAAACTAAAATCATAACCCAACCAGGTTTCAAGAGTTGCTATGTCCGAAGGAGTAAAGATGCCATGAACTTACAGATGGGCAGGATTTAATTTCTTTCAAGGTGGCAGCTCCTCCCTCCCACTGACTTCCAAATACCAAAGCAGCAGTGAAATGTCACTTCTTGGTAAATGCTCTCTAAATATGTTATTGGTTCTCAGCTCCTAGAATTATACCAGTGGACCATTTGCCATTCAAAATCACAAAAATCATGGATTTCTGGTCCTAATGCTTGAGGGTATTTAGCCATTCCACTTCTGTGTGTTCATCCATAAATCCAATCGAGAATATGTATATATATATATATAGGCTTAGTAGTATACACACATTTTAAAGAAATTAACTGAAAGAAAAAAGTTATGATCTTCCCTTGCCCTCTGAGTGGAATATTTCACTCTGTGTAGGCTAAGCCAGTCCCCCTGAGCACTATTGTTTATTTCCATTTACAGCAATTTGTAGGATAATGTATAATGTAGTCTAAGGATTATAGCAAACTGACACAATTGTCAGCACAATTTATTAAAGGAGTGCCAGCCTGAACTCCCACGACCTTCCACTTTTCAACTTTAGAATGCAACGTTTGGTCTAGGTTCCAGTATATTTAGTCATTATACTGTTCAATTTTTAGATCTCATAGCTTGTTCCCAGAGTAAAGGGGATAATAGCTATTGTAATCTATAAACCGTTAACATATTTGCCTCATGAGACTTCACTGCCTGGGCTATACACTTTGGTGTTAACATCTCAAATGTAACTACAAGACAGGAAATCATGACTAAGTCAGAAGGATTTGTTTTATTTTTACTCTTACCAACAGGGGGGGAAACAAAAAGCGACAAATTCTTCCAATTAAAGAAAAGAAGAAACTTGCATAAATCTTCCAGGGACCTCAGCTCACAATTTAAGTTCATTATGGTGGATAAGGAATTAATAACTGTTGAGCACTCATACGCATTCTGGGGATTTAAATGAGTATAATTTAGACATGTACAACAGCAGGATTTTATTTATTACATATGCAATCACTTAGCTTCTCATTACATGAACCTGTTGGATCCATTGGGCTCATTCCAAATCAGACAAATGGAAAAGGAGAGTCTCCTGTTGGCTTAGGGTGCTTTGGGTTTGGCCTATTGAAGAAAACATGTCTTGAAGACACTTTTAGACTTTGTCTTGGACAGACATGTTGGGAATTTTGAGCAAATTTATAAATTTTTTCTCTTACTCTTCTACTGGCTTTCAGACTATCATCTGAATCATTTATGCACTCACCTAGACAGTTGCACATACATGGATACACACAAAAATTTAGAGCACGAAGACTCATGTAGAAAATTAAGGGTATGCTTTTCTGATTCACTTTCATGATTCTGAAAGGGAAAAAAAAATTTGCTTTCTTTCAAGTCTTCCCAGGACTAGAAAGATTCTTCAAAGACACAAATCAGAGGAATGACCAAGTTCCTGACTGAACTGGCAATGAAATAGAAGCATGTAGGTATCCCTTCAGTCTTCCCTCAGCAGTTCCATGTTAGAGAAGCATCTGTTTGTCTGCTGTTCACTAAGTTTCTATTAAGCTAGAAAATACAGAGAAATTTGCAATATTTGATGTTGCACTAGGAACAAGTTATGGTTTATTAAAAATATTAAGAAAACAAAGCAACAATAAAATATGCGTTTGTACAGGAGCCCAGTTACTGTATCTTTCCCTTTTTTCCCTTTTTTTTTTTTTTTCAGAAGGAAATGTGCTTTTCTGAAACGTGCTGCCCTGATGAACAAAGAGAACAAATACATTCTCAGGATCTCACTTTTTCCTTGTTCACTGTCTTAGCAAGCTGACTCCAGAGTTTTGGCAGATGAGGTATATCTGCAAAGCAAGTTTGCAGACAAATCCCTCTTTTGCCAACAGGAGTTGGGAGGAAGACAAACATGCAGGCCAAATTGATTCTTCGTAATTGGTCAGAGTATACAATTTATAAGGCACTCCAGCATGCACACACCATCAAAAGACAACATGAATCACCAGAGACAGAGATAATTTACCCTTGTACAGTTCCGAAGGGAGAGTTTTGATTTCTCTTTTACATTTTGCCATAGCATACTCTTTCTCTCATGTTTGTTTTTTTTACTATTCATTTACTCATAGCACCCCTAAAACAAACAAAGCACAAGCCTCAGACATTTAGTACTATGGTAGTTGTCATGAACCCCAACACTTTACCACCTGTTCTTTACAAAAGGTGAACCCGAAGCAGAGAGTCTACCATTTACCACAGTCAAATGAGCAAGTAGGAGACCTAAAAATAAAACTTCTCAAGACTCCTATAATCAGCTTCCAGATCTGTACTTTTCCAGTCACATACTGTGCCCTTATAATCTGAGGGCAGAAAAAAAGCCTTCTTCATTTAAATCCGTTGCGATTCCAAGAAAGAGAATCTTTGACTTGTTTGCAATGCTTCCCTTGACGTACTGCCTCCAGGGCAATGTTCAAAATGACCTTACATAACAGTTTACATTCATAATCCATCACTGCAGAGGGAAATCAAAACAACAGACTCTTTCCCGCTTCATTATGAAGAGCTGCTCTTGTTCTATGTTCTCTCTTTGGGAAAGAACCAGTAATGAAGTCAATTTAGAACTATGAAAACACAGAACATCCCCTCCCCACACCCCACCCTCCAAAATCCCCACCAAAAAAACCAAAAAAACCTTGACAATGTGCATTTGCAAATTAATTGCACTTTGGCAATATGCGTTTGCAAAAACCAGAAATCAAGTGGCTTAAAAATTATAAAATAACTGGTCTTTAAATCCCAAAGGTCTTTTAATACTTGGTTGTCAGGTGGCAAACCTTGCTGAAATATTTCAAGTATCATATTTAGAATATATATATATTAATATATGCACACATTGTGCCTTCTTTTTTTTGTCAAAGTTATATTTTTTTCAGCAAATACTGCACTTAATACAGATTTCTTTTCCTTTCAACTTCTTCCTTTACCGATCAATATAATACTCCAGGGTCTTGCAAAATAATGTTATTACTTACCAGAACAGGAGAAATCTCATCATCTCTTAGCTTGAGACTGATAGTGAAAGCCTCTCTCATCCTGCTTGTCAGTCCAATAAAAAAACCCAATTCTTACTCACCTCACAAAATCAATGATTAAACAAACATGACACAGCAGGTTTAGAGATAAGAAGTCAATGAATTGATAAAAAACTATTCTTACTATCACCAGATCTAAAATAGTTTTGCTAAACAGCTCCCCTTCTTTGTTAAAAGAAACAAGGGTGGAAGCTTTAGAATAACCTTCAGTACTTCTTGATAAATAGCAAAAAAGTTCAGTGGAACTTCTCTATGATTAAAAAACAAACCTTTAATGTAGTTTTTGTTTACTGTGTCATAAGTGCAGTGTTGGAAGTTGTTGCCAAAGAATCATTGGAACAGGCATCACTAAAGCAGTGTCAGCCAGCCAGCTCTTTGAAAATGATTCAGTTCCTCTAGTCTTATGACTAAAATAATATCCAGTGGCTCCAGCTCGAAGCCTGGTTAATACATCTGTCCAGAACACATAATTACTCGGTCATAACATTCCCCCGGCCACCAGCCAACAAACCAATCAGCATTTCTTCCTAACTCACTAGAATTTTTGCTGTGTCAAACTGTTTGATCTCTAGGTAGTAAAAATGCAAAAAATGGAAGGACACTGCACTGGAAGGTTTTAATTTAACATAGTTTCTCATGGAAATTAAGTCTGAAGAGAAACATGTTTTTGTTGACATTGTTGAAGTTGAGATTTTCATTCTGCTTTGGGAATGATATTGACATATTTATCTCGCAGCTTTTTTCTTATCTCTTCACCAGCGAAGATTCTGCAATGTAATCTCACTTTCATTAATTACTTTCATGAAAAAAACCTCATGTTTATGAGAAAGTAAAATGATACCAGCAAATTTAACAGGCCACTATGTGTGTAAATACCAAGGAATATGCTGTGTATACTACACATGGAAATGAAACTGAAAGAGTTGAAACAGACTGGATTTACACAGATACTACTATCCACAGTTCTCTAAGCTTTATTTGTAAGCCCATACGTTTAATTTTCTGAAGCTGAATTTTGAAAGCTCTGATCCAAATCCTGAGGCACTCTGTGACCATAAAAGCTTTATATTGACTTCACCAGGACACAGAATCAAGACAACAGTAGTCTTATACTTCTTGCCATATTATGTGCCAAAGCCACACTCAGGAAAGCATTTCCTGCACATTTCAGAGTAATTCAACCTTTTCTCTATGAAAATA
Source organism: Anabacerthia variegaticeps (assembly GCA_035583185.1). Classification (NCBI taxonomy): domain Eukaryota; kingdom Metazoa; phylum Chordata; class Aves; order Passeriformes; family Furnariidae; genus Anabacerthia; species Anabacerthia variegaticeps. The sequence continues at coordinate 36,824,755 of JAWWEW010000131.1, read as the reverse complement.
TGTTATTTCTAAAGTGACAAAATAAATTGCTAATTTTTCTGTAGTGAAGAACTTAAGCATCACCCTCGAAAGTGCAACACCAAAGAAACCACATAATTTCTAAGTTTGTAGTATATTTATTGTCACAAGTGCTGTAGTTTTACACAGTATCCTTTTTCACAATGTCTCTAGACACCTTTTCTCATGGCCAATATTTAGAATTAAAGACATTACAAAAATACAAATAAAGAACAGTGCACCTCCCCCGTCCATACAGACTATTAGTCTTTCAATCTGGTGAATAGGAAACAAAGGATTTCCCTAATTTCCTTTACAAGATTTCACAAGAGCCACACCAGATATAGTTACAAATCTCTCAGATTCAGTACCTAGTCTGTACAAACGTGGAATTTAAAGACCCAAACAGCATATTCTGAATTTTTTGCCTAGTACTATACAGGCATAGTTAAATATTTCAAAGGTCTATACATTTGTTCTATGAGTGTTAAGAGTGCTATCATACATTTCAGCATTAAAAAGGATTTTATGCATTTAGATGCAGATAATCTCTGACAGAACTGTGAAATGGTTAATTATAACCAAGGATTGCCAAGGAATGATGGGATTCTGATCACGTGTATCAACTTCTGCTTGAAATCACCATGACTTTCCTGAATCTAAACATTCAAACTATTATGGGTAAAAGCTAAGATACCCCTTCACTACACTTTGAGCAAAATGGGTAAACACTGTGTCATTTGTATGCTCCAGAGGATACTCAAAAAATATAAAGGCTGGTGGCTTAAGTTTGGAAATGCCAGAATAATATTGTCTAATTCATGCGATCTACACACATCAGTTGCTTCTTTGTGCAAGTGCACTTTTAACCAGCTTTAAATCTATGATCCTGCATCAAATATTCAACAGGACTCCTGTATTATTTGATGAAATCATAATTCTGCTTTTTTATTTTTTTTGCATTGATTGTGTACTTAATCATTGTACAGAGGCATGTTATTTAGAGCTGCTTTGAATGCAAAGCTATGAACTTCATGTTTGTATACTCACTTTCACCTTCCTCCCTCATACCCAGCTTAAAGGAATACTTTGCAGATTTATTTTCATGCCACCTTACTTATTAAGACCCACAAAATTACTTGTACTTTTACCCTCATAGAGAAACAAAGCATTCTTATTAGAAGCATTCATAAATTTGTGAGATGATCTTAACATACATAGTACTGAGAAAAGTTTTACTATCTCCATAGATTCTATAACTCAGGACTGAACATTAGCAGCAGTACTATTGAGGACTCAGTATCCCTGAAAAGCTGGCCACAGACCGTTCATATCAATTAACAGAAGAAATTATAAGGTAAATACTGAGAGTGCTACCATTTGAATGCTTTGCTGTTTCTCTCGTCTATGGAAGTGAAAACACACAAAAAGGGGATCTCAAGGCAGCATTCACTATAAGCCTATTTTTTTTTCTTTTTGTTCCCCAATTGTTTCATCTCTTTCCAGTATCTGTGAAAAGTAAGATGCACATTTCCTACAGAATTCCTACCTTAGCTACAACAGCCTCATCCACTTTGGAGCAGGGCCACAGTATGGTACTGCCATGCACAGAATGAGCTCTCTGCTTTCATTCTCCTCTCCTGGTTTCTTTTCTTCATTCACTGAATGAAAAAAAGAAGCAGCCTATGCCCTCTATCCCCTCTTCCTTTTAAAAAAAATTAAGACATATTTTATCTTTTGAGAAGCAAAGCCAAGTGCCTGACCTCTAGACTTGGTCAAACTATCCCTGGGGACCCTGTGATTAATCAGAAGATTCCTACATGCTTTAGGGCAAAGACACCTGAACACAAACTTTCTTATTTGGAAATGTCTACAGGTTTACAGTGTCTGCGATTTTTTCATTACTCTCACTGAATGATCAGAAGTAGACATACACATATTGAATCTGAAGGTCGTACCAGCTGCTGGATTTATAACAGAAACAAAAGTAGGTTAAAAAATATTCTACATTGAAACACATGAATTGAATTCTTTTCCAGTTCAAACCTGATACCTGAATGTTTTCATTAAGTCACTGTCCATGTTCATCTTCAATTGTTTTGCATAAATAATTGTTTATACAGTTATGGCTAGCCAGAATTTCTTAGCATGATGTGGGCATGTTCACTAGATAGTCAAACGAGATGTGTTAGTATAGCGACATCAGTAGAAAAGTCGAAACTGCAACTCTTTACGTCCACAGAGCAAGAACTATTTCAAAAGCACACTCAGCCTACAGCAACAGCTGCATAGAATTAAGCCTCTCTTTCAGCAGGATCATGAGAACAGGTAGCCGTAGCATAAGCAACAACAGTATTTCCCAGCCAATTCACGCACAAACTGAAACTATGCACTCATTAGCACTTTTAAATGGACATAAAAGCCATGAAGCCAATCCATATAAAGACCACAGTGAAATCTGAAGAGGAACATTTAAACACTGGGTAGTTGAGCAGAGTCATCTGTTCATTTGGTTTATTTTTGAAACCAAATTGCAGCCTGAAATTGACCAAACAGTATTCAAATGAAGTTTTTTCCCAGTCTAGTTGTGCACAGTGACATACCTGGAGAGAGGCTGCTGTGCACACTTGATTCAGAATACCCAGCAGCATTTTTTGTTCTGGATGATTTCCCTGGTCCTTCTTTTGAATCAAGCATTGTTGAAGTTAAATACTTCCCTCACAATCCAGGAGGGCTTTTTTTATTCTGATTCCTTTCTTAAATAAACCCCAAGTGCCCCAATTTAAATTCTTGTGGTCTGTACAAAGAGGATAGTATATGAAGAGACAGTACAGATCTCACGTTAAAAGCTAATACAAAGAATAATTCCTCACTCTCTACCCCTTGTTTCCGACTTTCTACGGAGTTGGTATTATTCTTCCTTCTACACTCTTCCTCTCCCAAAGACCCATATTTCAAATCCAAAGGACATGTTCCAACAATCATTTCTTCATGTGTTCACAAGACTGTTCCAGTCCTTGATCTTCTTATTTGCTTATTACTGGCACTAGGGAAACACGTAAGAGACAGTTATAAAATGTTATTAAAATATGTACTAATTGAAAAGAACCCGACCAAACAACATTCTGAAAAGTAGCATCATGTACCACTTCAGCATGTCGCTTAAAGAAGTGGAAAGGCTAACAAGTTGTCCTAATTTATTCCAAAAGTAGGGTTAGCACAGAAGTGAAAGAAAGCATTAAGACTTATGTGGAAGGGTCTATATGCTTAAGATTTTATGTACTGCATTAACAGTCCCTCCATTAATTCTCATATGTGCCCCCTAAATATGCCTTGACCACATTTACAGAGATGATAGCTAGATACTATTTTCTCCCTGAAATTGGTATTGTTCCTCTCAATAGCACAAATTTCTGATAAATCCCACCTTGCCAAAACACTAACTAACCGTACGCCCTGAAGTGTCCATTATCCTCTCTACCAGCAATGGGAAGAGGCATCTGGAACACACATTCACTTCTGGAGATAACCTTCTATCAGTTGTGAGGCTCACAGTTAAGGTAGCATTGTCTCGACTAAGGTTACTTCAAATGAAGGACTTAATTTCCATCTTTACAGGGTGGAGGGGTCCATCCAGATTGACATCTCACACGACTCTTTTTTAAGACACGACAACCACAGCAATCTCTGATGTGTGGCACTCTCTTTCCTCTGCTGCCACTCTTTCCAAAGGCAATATTTATCCTTCTACTCAGAAATGAAAATGAAAGCTAGTGTGTGACCAAATGTACAGTATTATGCAAACCACTTCATGTCATAACAAAAACAGCCTACAGACAGCATGCCAGTGATGATATCATTCACAGACAACAGTTAATTTGGAAACTGGAAGGGAGAAGCCAATATCTCTAGTGTGATGTGATTTTGTACTGAAAGGCCCTCACGTAAATGCACATATGCACAGGAATGGAATTAAAAACACTTAGTTTTAGGATTGAACACTAGAAAATGTAAAGTTGGGAACAACTTTGCATTGGTCAGTAGATGGGAGAGCTGACTTTAGCCTTTAATTTGCTATTGAATATCTATTAACATTTCCCTGTATTTGCAGGCTTAAACAGCAAGCTGGATACTAACAGAGTGTTTTTGTCCTACCAGAATATGTATTTTTCCCAAACCATTTATCATGGTTTGCACTGGTAAAAAAAGAAAAAAATCTTAAATTACTATTAAATACACCATTGACTGAATCCAGGCTACAACGTAATGAGCAACTATGCATTCTGGATGAACTTTAAAGAGCTTCTTGCAATTATATATTCATTGCTTCACCAAGACAATCCACTGTACTTCAGGGAGTATACTTATATTGCAGTCTATGTATATAGATGCTGTATATATTACCACTTCCTTAAAATAACAAGCAGAGTCATGAAAAAATATAAAGAAAAAAGATGAAAGACTTAACGGATTAGTTTGGAAATTAAACATAAATTAAGGTGGAAGAAATTCTCCTTATTTACTTAGGGCCTGAACCAAAGCTCTTTAAAGCCAGTGGAAAGAACATCAACTGCATGAGGATTTAAAATGTGACACTACAGTTGGATGCTTTGAAAAAATGTCTGGGAAAGCAGCACCAAAAAAAAGGCCTACTTAAAAGTCGGGAGGGAATCCTGGATTACTGTATACCATTTTTACCTGTGGGAAAGTCTTGATCTCAGCTTATAAGGATGTGCATTGCTTTATTTCTTCTGTGCAAAAATGAAGCTTGCTAAAACTTCATGGCACTGAATCAAGCGTAAGAAAGGACTAGAGCAGGAAATAAAATACCTTGAGTGATGTTCTCATGAGCACTGTAATTATGAGAGGCCATCTGAAAGCAGCTATGTCTGTGACCTCTTCTAAGGTAGAGGCACTGTCTCAGCCCTTTCTGTAGCTCAGAGCAGCAATCTATGTAACACAGACTTGGGAGCACCACTGGTACACTGTGTGTGTGTTTTGAGGCCCACACTGTCAAAACCTGAAAGAAACTAGCAAGCGAAGAAAAATCACTGCTTCTCAGGATATCCAGCATTCTGTCCAGTACTGTCTAACATTTCCACTGATAACAAACACTGTATCCAAAGTATAGGATGAGGCCTTTGAGATGTAAGTTTTTTCCTCCCAATGAAATTTGGTTTTCTGTCTCTTTTGCTTTTCTGTCTTTTTGCTCTTATGATTGTTCTTTGGCAGTTTTGAATTAAAGGGTTCTCTCTACTAATGAGTGTATCCATTATTCTGACTGGTTATTAAGTGAGCATTAAATTTAGCACATCACAAAACTGAAGTTCAGATATTACTCATTGAGCACAGATCCTATATAGCACCTACACAGAACACTCCTATAGGTATTTGAATATATTGGAAAGCATAGATCTTTTCATTTGAGATTCAGAAGAGAGAAAATCTGAGTTGAAAGTATGTAACACACTTGAATGTAAGTCTTCAATAATGTGCAAAATTATAACATGGGGACAGGTTTTCATATATATTTTCCTATTCTACAGAGTGTGAAAGTCAGGGATGGATAGTCATTATAAAAATGCCCTCAAAGCTTTCTTCTCATTCACTATTATATTATTTTCACCATGACTATTGCAGTCCATAACAATCAAACTAATAGAAGTTTAAGTTTTTTGAGGGTTGGTCTAGTACATAACTTTGGTCCTATATTTCCATCAACAAAAAGTATGATAAAATAGTAGTAGATTGAAAAAGTCTGGTTCTCTGTAATTGACAGAGAATCACAGAATTAAAACATTAATAAAATTTACTTTATTTTATAAAATTATGATACTGAACTTCTCCTGTTTTGTTTTGATTGTAAGTCATCCAAGGAAAGAATAAAGAAGGAATTTAGGGTTTGCTTGTAAAATCAGTGGAAACAGAAACCTGAGCCAACTGAAGTCTTACAGTAAAGAAATTTACTCACCACCACATTGCTACTGTTTAATTGTTTATTACTTTGAAAATGTAGTCCCAATAGTAACATTAGAATCTGGTTCTAGGCCAATCCAGGCACATAAGGTAGAGCTGGAAAAGATCCAGTTAGCTTACAGCATTACATTTTGCAGTGTCAAGTCATCAAAAGTTTAGGATCAAAGACACCATAATATCTTATTTAAATTAAATGCTGAAAACATAAAGAGGTTTTGATAATTTTTTTGTTTGTTTTCTTTTGTTGTTTTTTTTTTGGTTTTTTTTGGTTTTTTTTTTCTTTGTTTGTTTAGGCTCATCATAGTGGAAATAGTTTGCAATGTATGGATAAAACTAGGCACATTCAGTGACATTCTGGGAAACCAAACTCTTACCTTCAAGAAACTGGGTCCACTCTGGTGAGACAGTTGAGAAGTTCCTCTGCTGAATGACAAAATTTAAAGAAAAACTTCCAAAAGAGATAAGTCAGCAATGCAAAACAGGTGTGGGGAAACTTCTGCTTTCACATAAAGAGCAATTTTCACGGGAAATGTAGGCTGTTTGACTGCCAATTCTATTTATGGCATTTTCAGGTTTCTCCTCTCTCCATCCAGACTAGAAATACCCAGATTAGTATTTGAATGCCCAAATCAACTCCATGCCTTTTTGGAATGTCGTAAAGCTGTCTCCTAGGAAACTGTGACATTTCTTTCAGATCTTGATCTAGTTACTGTAATTCTAGTTACAAACAGAGATGACGTTTCTTGCCTTTGGTAAGAATTTCTTCCCCAAAATGCTGATATTACCATCTCCACCATTTTCACTACAGTGTGTCAGAGCATGGTGGCTTGTACTCTGTATGCAGAAAGAGTTTTTCACATAATATCATGTTCTGCAGTGTATTTCATTCAATGTATATTCTGATACACATTCCTCAGTACTTTTCATAGAGCTATAGCTTCAGATATTCTCAAGAAGTTGTTCTCTTCAGCTCCTCACTCTTTCCCTCCACACTGGAAAACAATCCCAGTGCAATGCCAAAATAAACGCACAATCACTCCACAGCATTATCGCTGTTTTTCCTGACCTATTATCGCACAGCCGAGATGTTGACTGGTGCGCTCCTGAGAGGGGGCAATGCCATTCCCCAAAGGTGACTGTGAGTCTGCAAGAAATGTGGGCCATAACAACCCAAACTCCCAGAGCAACGTGCACTAAGCAGAATGATTGATACTGCGGATAGTCGTGGTCTGCCCTGCAGCAATGATCACCACTTGTATCTCACCCAGTGCTGTGTAATCCTGTAGCAAGCAGTGTCTCCTGCCTAGTCTCTGAGTTTCTAACAAGTTATTATGTAACTTTATCAAAAGCAGTGAGTATATTTCTATTTTATGTCTTTAATTTGCTAGTGTAGCCCTTTTCACTATTTTGTTAGCCTGTCTCCTAGCTTGCAGTCTGTGAAGAGAGAGCAAGCATACTCTTTTGTAGAAGGCTAGCACATTTTTATAATAATTCCTATATTACAAGACAATATTATTCGGTTTTAGGCTATGTTATATTTTATGAAAGAACTTTTGCCTTTTCTTAGCGGCATTACTAGAAACATGACAGTAAATGAAATGGAATGTAAACACCTGTAATTATTTTAAATATATTGTTTTTAACCATACTGTTCTGAATTGTCATTGCTTTTAAACTGATGTATGAATAACATGGCTTAGCTGCTAAAGCCACAGAAGAAACTGCTATACCTCAGAACGAATTATCATAGCTTTTTTTTTCTTTTTTTTTTTTTCTTTTTTCCCCTGACAGAGCATGTTTATTCTGTATTGTCAATAAAATATTGTATTTCACAATACTGGGCTTTAAAGAACACATTAACGAAGACTCAGTCTCTGTCTTTCAGCCAAAAAGCCCTCCAAACCATTTAGCACGTGGCATTTTTCCTTGATTATTCTGAATACAATATTTAAGAAGAATATTATTCAAAAGATATCAAGTAGGAACAAAGGTCTTCAAGTCCCAGAAGGTTATTATATCATTAAGAGAAATTTAGCATGTCAAACTGTTTTGTCAAAATCAATTCCTGGAAACATGTACTTAACATTATAAGAAGTGGATATTTAGGACTGTACAAAGAAGCCACTCTGAAGAGAACACAGGAAAGGACTGGGAGAAGGATTCTTCACAGCAACTGCTTGCTTTACACAAAACCAAACTGAAGATTCAGGAAAGAGGGCAAAAAAATCACAGTATATGGCCTGTCAAACATTGCAATACCTGCTGAGTGCAGGGTGTTGTCACATTAAAGAAAAAGTAATTTAATTTTTATTTGGCTGGATAAAGTAACCACCTTTGCACAGATGCACCCTCATTTTTATCTGTGCTTCAAACACACAAGTTAAAAATCACAGTCATACTGTTTTTGCATAGACTTTGGTAAAGCTGCTCCAGAGGATTATACAGACTGATTAATGCATATCTCCTATGGCTGCCTTTGGCTGTCCCAAATGTCTTCTGTCCTGCTGCAGATGAAGATGTTTAAATCTGTGCCAGGGGGGCCAAGGAGTCATCTACTGCTGATGTGGAGTCCTGACATTCTTGTTTTCTTTCCTATCTTGTATTTGTGTAAAAGTGGAAGCCTGATTTGACCTGCAGTTATAAGGTTTTATAACATTCTTTCAGCATACCATCAAATAATTCAGAATTAAAAAAAAAAAATAAAAAAAAAATCAGCTGCTCTTACAATAATCTCATTTCCTGGTTGACAGGTAATGAAAAAAAAATAAAATTGGATTTCATATTACTGCTGTGTCATGCAGAATGCTCCATATCAGAATACAATCCTGTAAAGATCAAAGACCAAAAGTAGCAACTTTATTTGGATTTAATTTGGAAAGCCACCAAACTTTATACACCACAACAAAGCAAAATGTTGAAACAGAGTGCGTGAAAAGAGAGTGCATATCTACAAGAATGTGATGTTGCAGGTGAGGTGACATGCTCAAAGGTCAGTTCATGCTCCTGCATTTCACTGTGTTGAGCCTTTGAGTTTGTGATTCATATGGTAATAGCCACAAAAGAAACTTCAAATTTATTGCTGAATGTTATTTTATTTATATGCAGATCCCCATGTTACTCTGTCGTTCCTATTTAGAAGATCCATCTGTGTGGTGTGAATCAAAGATGCTGAATGGAGGCTGACATGATACAACTGAGTCCTGAGATATGAAAAATAGATTCTAATATTTAGTCCTGCAAGATCTTGTTCAATCCAGTTTCATCCACAAAGCAACCAGTGTCATGAGTTTAGGAAGTAAGTGAACTTACACATGAGCTCAGGTCAATTGTGGTCTAAGGGGAAATGGAATTTTCTGACACCATATCTCTTGTGTAGAAGTTACGTTTATCATTCACATTCCCCTTGGGATGCACCGTGTCTTTGAAAACAGAGGAAAGTACATTTATTAATGCCACTGTAAATAACCTCACCCATTTCCTTTACTGTTTTTCAGTGATTGAATCGTATTTTGAAACTAAATTTAAGCATTCTCTACAAGGGAAGAGCAGAGTACAGCAGAATCAGTAGAAAGGGCCAGGTTGAAGGAAAACGATTTGAAGTTATCTTTCTAGCTTAGCTCAGAAAATCAGAAACATAGTTTATGTCTGGATTTCCTTAACAGTATTAAACAAAGATAAAAAATTCCAAACAAAACCACAGAATATTAAAGACAGACTTTCTAAGATGCTTCCAAAGACGCATTCACTAACCTTGTACACACACTTCTTGCCCCAAAAGTTTTCATGGCAGTGCAGACTTCACACATAACAGGAGCTAATTTTTCATTTTAATCAGCTAACACACAAGATAGAGCTCCAAAATAACGAGTTGGTGTCTTTTTTGTCTTTTTTTTTTTTTTTTTTTTCCCCTAACAAGAGAAGACACATCATTGAACCAGGAATAAACTATTGAATATTGTAAATAATGCTATTCTACTTCTAGTTAATTAAAAAAATACATACACATTGTACCTTGTCTGGGTATTTCTCACAGAAGGAAAGAAGTCCAGAGTAAAAGTTTGGCCAGGAAATTCAGTTAGGCTTTTCCAGCCTCAATAAAGTCAGAGTCGAAACACGATCTTAATGCCAAAGTGGTGTTCTAGAATAAATAGGATGCACAGGACAACAGAGAAACATGATTTCAAGAGTGATAAAAAAAAATTAAATCCTGAATATGTTATTTTATGAGAGAACTCCTCATGTTATTTATAGGTTTGATTCATAAATTGACTTTAATTTCAGAATTTACTATGTGAGTTAGAAACATAGGTGAAGAGTTGTGAAGAAAGGAAACATCTTTGAATTGTTTGAGGGAACAGACATAAAATTTGTTCCTTCTACTCGCTTGCGTGGAGGTCTCAGATATTTTTCAGTAAATATACAGTTTGGCCAATTGGTCAAATAATTCTTTTTTTCCCTCTATCAAGAAACTTATCTCTAGTTAAGGTACTCTCTCCTCTTTTTTTGGTTCTCCTTTGAAATCCTTTTTTAGTCCCCAGAGATTAGGACTGGTTTCAGTCCAACCATGTGAGAATCCTTTCATGTTACTTGTATTTGTATGTGGTAATTATATAAAGATTTCCTTAACCCTTACCCACTGATCCCTAAGAAGAATTAAGAGCAACTTTTTCCATGAAAGAGTCCAGTCAGCTGTACTTGCAGACCACTTTCTAATGTTTTTTAACCTCGTGTCATTTGGACTTCCCTCTCCAAACAGATACATTTCAGTAAGTGGCTCATTAGCATCACATAGGAGAAGAATCCTTACTTTTTTTTCCTTTTAAAACTACCACATCCTTAGCTATCTATCTCTGGTGTTTGTACTGATATTACAACCACTTCAGTAAATTGAAGCTTTTCCACAGATCTCTACTCCAAATCAGCGCCAGCCTCAATTCTTTGACTGAGGCAAATGCCAGACATTGTTTATACAGTGGTAATCAACATGGTAAATTTAGAATATACCAGAATAAATGATGATAAAATTGCTGCCTCAGAATAAAGATAACATATGGGTAGAGTCAGTGGTTATCTCTTAAAAAAGGGGGAAATTGATGAAGAGACATTTTTTTTTTTTTCTTTCCAGGCTATCAGAATAAATTTCTTTTCCCCTCTGGGATTTTTAGAAAAAGAAGATGGGACATGTGGATCTCATGAACTCTGATGCTAAATACAGCTACAACTTTTGAAAGGCTGTCTTCCCTCTATTTCAAGTTGAACTCCTTGTTCTTCCCTTAGCATTAACGGTTGTTTTCTTTCCTTTTTTTTTTTTTTTTTTCCTCTGTCATCTCTCCAGAAGTCAGGAAATGAACTGTGTGTCATCAGAGAGCAAAGCAGTACAGAACCCAGGGGGCCTAATAGCTACGGTGCTTTTTTTCCCCCCACCTCAGCGGCATAACTTGCTGTTCCCAGAGGGGATTTCAGAATCATCAATTACTGGAAAATCAGTGGTGGTGTTGGTTTGGGGGGGTGAGGGGGTGGGGGGTGAGGGGCGGAAGGAGAGAGTTTGGTGGGGTTTTTTTCTTTGTTTGTTTGTTTGTTTTAACCTCAGAATATCTACTAAAAAAAAACCCCTAAACCCCAACACATCTTTTCACTCATCGTGGGATGGCACTTCACTTTCCTTCTCAAACTTAGTGCCTGAGATTTTTTTTTTTAGCAAAGTTAATTTACCTGCAGTTTTCAGAACATATCCATTCCAAATGCAAACTATATTCAGAGCAGACTGACATTTCTCCTTCTCTGCCAGACACTTGTACTCAGCCTCAAATTTGTGGGAGGAAAATTGCATGTTGGTGCTCAGTATGTAACTTCAGCAAATCTTCTGGGGAATGAGGATGATTAGGATCTAACTAAATCCTAATCTACCTACAAAGCATGACAATCCTCTGTAATAGATGTCACCTGTCTGCATTGGGACACTATTTGTAAGCAAAATACTGCAGCTAGAATACACACACACACAAGTATACAGTCACTCCTTTGTTAAACCAACAGGCAGAATTGCATTTCTTCAATTTAATTTTCCACTTCTGCCTTTCAACTCCACCAACTTTAAGTATGTGTTTAAGTCCAAGAGACTTTATATAGGATTTAAACACATTTTGCCTCACTAAGGAGGAAACTCACCTGCCTACACATTTAAATTATACACTTTGCCAAATGGGAGACTTTATGTCCTACTACATCAGTACTGAGAGAAGGTGTGAAGGTGGAAGCCTGAAGCCTGATGACACTTATTTGTGCACTCCCCAGGTGACAGCAAGGAGGATGAGCAGGCAGTACATCTTCATCTTCCTCTTGATTTGAGCAGTGGATATCCTAAGAAGTGCAGGTGCCTCCAGGCCAAGGAGGTGCTCACCTACCCAGCCCTCTCAAATCTGCTGAACCCAAATGATCTGCAGTAAGATCGTGTTGCCCAGAGCTACCTAGGAGATAGACTGCACACTGTCAGTTGGTAGCACAGGCACCTCAGAAGTTGCTACAGTATTGATTTTTATCTCCAGAATGGTAGTGGATAAGAAAAATTCCATCATCATGCCTATTTTTGTTAAGAAAAATAGTCTTCTCCATTTTCCAGAATATCCTAACTCAATAAGGAAATATTTATAGCACACAACATGGTACCAGTTACAGTACCAGGGGGTTTCTGGTGAGGACCTGAACAGGACCCACTCATATTTCTATGCAGAGAGACACAACTTCTGAACTCACCTGAGTTCATCCCACAGGGCTGCTGTGATGAGCATGTATACCCATTGCAACCCGGAGACTCAGAAAAACTCATAGTCAATCACTGAGCCTGTTGGAGAACAACTAAAAGCACTTACATTTCTATTTTTCAACCATTTCGATCTTTTCCCACATGCCTCATTCTCTTTTTTGCTCACTCACTGCAGCCGCACAAAATGTCATAATATTTCAGAAAGATATTTACAATCTCAGGCATCCAAGTGACCAGCACTTCCCTGTGACCTTCTCACCCTACCAGTTAGCTGTCAAGTTTTTCTATATTATGTCCTTAGAGAATTTTTTCTTAGACTTCTGTAGCTTAAACAGAGCCATTCCAATGTCAGCGCTTGTAAAGTTTACATTTGTCTGGAGTGTGACTGCTCTGTAGAAGCAGAATACCAGCTACCTGGCACAAACATCTAACCCTGTAAACTACAGTTTAATCTGGCAGCACAGAGCAATCGGGAAATTTAATGTATTACTGAGGTGTAAAGAAAACTTCAAATTTCCACTGACTCCTGTCTTTAATCAGACCAATTTTGCAGTTGGCTACTAGCATTCCTAAAACTAAGGTATTTGTGCTTTTCCTACTGAAATGCAACAGATGGGTTTAAATATATAATCTGGTAAGGGCTTTTTGTTGTGTCATTTGAGAAGAAAACCCCTTGAATTTGGAAGCCATGTTTCCCATTAAAAAAAAACCAAAAACCCCACAACCCCCTTCCCCAACACCCAAACCAACAAAGAAACAAAAAAATAAACAAAAAAACCAAAACCAATCCCCCAAAAAAACAAAACAACCCCCACAAAACCAATCACCAAGATAAAACATAAAGTTTAAATTTGCTCAGCAAAATAACCCTCAACATGCAATTTGAAATACAATATAAACAAACCACTTAAATTGTGTTTCAAAGATAGTTATTGCATAAACATAGGCAGGGCATTCAACAGAAAAAAATGTCTCTAGAGAGAATAAAAGAAGTAAAAACCAAAAATCTAATGTTAAATTGGTTTTCTTACTAAAGCCTATAAGAACGATGAACTTTGAAACACTTGAAGAAATAATGCAAGAGAATGCTGAAAATTTTCCCTGTGAACTGGGAATTTGGACAATCTTTTCCTGATTCAAATGCTTGTGTATATACAGACATACCTAGGTAGACAGATCAGTTGCGTTTAAGAAAATTGGAATTGTAACCCACTGATGGTTCTTACTGGCCCTACTTTCCCCCAGGAGTCGCTGGAGATTCTACTGTTCCTAGGAACATCATTTTAGCTCCCGTCCTGGAGCTGTCAAGCAAGCATGGTTGCGGGATTGGCAGATAGCCCTTATATACTCACTGAGTGTGCTGTCTCTTCCCTCAGTTGTGTTTATATTTTAGGGTACAATCATTGCAATTGCTCATTCGGCAATTAGAAGTTTCAGTGCAAATAAACCACACTCGGTTTGAAGAATGACCACTCACATTGGTTTCCTGTTCTATTTTACTGCTTAAAATGTGGCAGCAACTCAAAGTCTGAACCCAGTACTGGGCCTCATGGTTTTAACCAAGGTAGATCCTCTTGTGAGAGGACAGGCTGAACCTCCAAGACATTTCAGTCTTTCAGAGAGATTTGAAGAGACAAAAGCCAGGTAAGTCCTTTGCTCTTCCTAAATACCCTCCATAAACAAGTACAAGACAGGGAATAGAAGTGCTACTGTGGAGCATGTTATTTTATAGGTGGACAACTGAGGCAGAAGAGCATTTTAAAAGTACCTCTTGAAGTGTTTTAAAAGTATTGAAAATACGAGCCCAAGTGAACTGGCCAAGGTTACAAAGGCAGGCTTTGCCTGAATATGAAAATTGATGAGTGTCTCTGAGTTCCGTGACAGGCTTATAGCAGTCCTTTTCCCAGCCAATTTGTACATTAAAAATATTCAGAAAATCCTCCATTTGTAGGAAGTCAAAGTTTCAAATGGGCAATTCTTGTAACTAAAAAGATATAAGAAATCCAGGGGAATGAATCATTCACCAGAAAAGAGAGAGTTAACTGCGTATTCACACAGTAAAGACAGGGTATATATCAAAACCTTCACAGTTTTTTCCATTCTGTAGTTTGCTCCATACTTTTAAAATGTATTTAAACCAACTGACCATGTATGCAAAGGAAAACTTTACAAGCAGATAAGTCTTCTAGAGCTGAGTGTCTGCCAAGACAAAAGTGTGTGGTTTATTTTAAAAGGAGGAGTGGTTATCACTCAGAACATACTATTTCTGTTTAAGCAGTGAAGGCAAAAATTAATCCTTACAATTTTTGCTTGTCCTTAAAATAGAACTCTTGAGAAATAAAAATCATATTTTTTTCAGCCTATGCTGAAATTTAAAAAAAAAATAAAAGCAAATTTTATAGAGGAAAATTTTTAATACAAAAGGAAAAACTGTCTCATGGAGAAATAAAACTCCAATACAAGGAGCTCTTACATACAGGTGTTATGTATTATAATCTACATTACAGTACTGTACTATCCACATGAGACCACGTACAATGAAAAGCTTCTGGACATTATTCAGTCTTGTGGGTTTCATTCTAACTTAATTTACAGCAAGTCTTACCTCCATAGACATGAGTACCTCCACTGGCTTCAGTGAACCCTCAGACTTTATAGTGGCATGAGTATGAGGTATTGAGACTCTAACTCATTTCTATTTTAACTCTCAGAATACAAGGGTGAAAGCTCCAAACATTTTTTGTATTTACTATTCTCAAGAAAAACTAAAGAAAACTAAAGAATTCATATTTCTTGCAGTTTATCTCAACATGCCTTGTCAAGACCAACATGAACTTCTCACTCTTTTTGTAAGAGTAAAAGTAGTTTTTTCCTGCAGAAGTAAAAATTGATCAATTCAACAGAAATCAGAGAAATTTAGAAGATAAAAACTCAGACGAGACAGAATCACATCAAATCCCTATCGTCTGTTTCATGCAACAACAACAAGAAGAAAAACATATTTGTATAAGCTTCTCTTGTTCAAAGTAACGTTCCTTACTAAGTTATTGTATGGTTCTTAATACTGCATGGATTCTTAATGTCTGTCAGCTGGGAGAATATTATATTTATTCAAAGAATTTGTGTTTAATTCATATAATGAGGAAATTTAAATTCACACCTTTCTTTCTGATGCGTCTAAAAAGTTTAAAAATTGCACCACTCTGTCTCGTCAGCCAGCAAACCCATTTGCTCCAGACAACTGAGAACTTTTTGGGAACCCTAGCTAGTGCACAGGGAAGAGGGGAGGGGAGTGGTAGCCACTAGGTGGCAATAGAAACCCCTCAAATAAACTACTACTCACCTATTCTATGCTGTTCGAGAGCTATCAATTTCAACTAAGAAAGTGTTGAATTAAAAAGAAGTAAACAAAATTTCATACTGGTCATTAAACCCCCTAAAATTTCAGTACAATTTTCTGTAAGATTAATAGGAAACAAATGATTTATGACTGTACTACATTAATTTCTCTTACTTATCTTCATATTTTCTCCCAAGATCATTATTAAACATGTCATGCAGTAGGAAAATATTTTCAATTATTATTTCAAAAAAGTATTGTGATAATTTCCCATAGTGAACTCCTCCTTGCCATTATCATGATGGTTCAACTATTGAACATTGAAATTTATACCCCGAAGTGCCAGGGATGCAGGGCAGGTCCAAGAGCTGCTTTCAGTTTGGTAATGGCAATAATTGTGCTTGATTTAGCCTATCTTTTTTTTTTTTTTTTCCCTTTCATTTCAAGGAGGAGGTGGGAGTCTTCGTATGTAGTGCCACAAGATAGAGAAAGAAATTCAGAGGAGGTTGGTCTGATTTCTCTCTCTCCACACCAAGTTCTTCCCCGGCCCTCACTCATTGCCCTCTGCTCTGTCTCCCACCACTTGCAGCAACACGATCGTGGGGTTATATTATCACGTTAACATCCACAGATGCCAGCATTTCTCCAGGGGATTACCATAAAGGAAAGGGAAAGAGCAATAAAACTAAAATTTAACTTGAATAAAATTCTAAAGGAAAAGAGGCAGAGAAGTACCTGTTCTTTAGATACTCCACTGCCTTAGGGTTTTCTTAAATGAATCTTAACAGAGGCAAGAAATTATCACCACAAAAATAAATGCACTGTGGAAAAACTCAGATAACCTGCCTGGAGACATTCTGATATCTTCTTAAAGAACAAGTTCATCACAATACAAATCCAAACAGCCCAGTTTGGGAAAACGGTGAGACAAGATCACCAATTGTGCCAAAATTTCACATATTGTTTTAATCTCCAGAATGGGGCAAAGGAGAATAAATTATCAACTTTTGAAAAAACTGTCTCCAAATCTGGTTTTGAAAGCTCAGCCTATTTTCTGTTTACAATGCCATTTACTTGACATAGAAATGCATCTTTAACATTTTCGCCTACAGCTGTTAAATACATAGAGGCAATATTAAACTCTTAATAAAATAGAAATATATTCCCAGGCATGTACATGAACATTGCCTGACATCTGCAGACTTTCCCTTAAAAACATGGCTAAAAATGCATTTGAAGAAAATCTGGTTTAAAATTTGAAACCCTTATCTTCCTTTCTGCAAGTGGTACTGAATCATACACTTTTTATTCTTTACCAGAACAAATAATTCTAGGGAGAATCTAGAAGGTGACATAATTGCATAAATTGTATTTTACTTAAAGAACAAAAAAAGGTTAAAGGATGCAATAAACATATGTATACCATTTTATTCCCTAATATATTTTAAAAAGAAAATCTGAAATCTTCAGGGTGTAACTAATTAATTTTCTTTTTATTCCTCTACAGTTAACCTTAGTAAACACAATGTAAGAAGATCTTTAACATATCCTTCCTGCCACTGCTTTTTTTTTAGTCCTTCTGGTTGCTCAGGTCCTGTGGTTATGGAAATATACAGCACCTAGGGATGTTGGTTCTAAACAAGGCAAAAAAATTATTCATCCAAGTTACCGTACAAGTGATGAATACAACAATAAATTGAAGTTTAGAAGTTTTGCTTTACTGCCAGGTTTTCGAGAGAAGGAGTTGTAAAACCCTATAGATATAAACATACAGATGAAACCAATATTTTCTCAGATTTGCATCAATCAGTTTAAAACCACACATATCTGACAAGTGGATGACAAGCCACACAAGGAGTTCTTATAGACAAGAGCTCATTGAAGTATTGAAACAGGCTTGTAAATTCACTTAAAGCGTCACGTATAAACAGTGTTTGTTAAGCCCATGCACCTCTCCTCTGTCTGGGAATACACAGTAACAGACCCTAAGGAAAAGGAGCTTTTATTTGTTAAAATGAGCCAACATGTTGTTAAAAATCTCTTACAAGTACTCCAAATCCACATAGTCAGAAGAAAGAAAAAATAGGAGCAAGATAATTCTGACCTTTCATATTATCCTCTCTTTTCCAAATGCTTCTTTGTAGAGCCTATTGTCCCATTTGCTTCATTCACTGTGTTCTCTACCAGAGTTCTTAGGAAAATAGGGGTAAAGGGAAATAAATTCAAGTAGTTTTTCATTATTTTATATTTAACCCAGTAGAAATTCATTCTTCCTCAGACCTGGCAGAAAAAGCCAATGGCAGGAAACAGAGCAAGAAATAGAGAAGGAGAAGGAGCAGCTGCTCTCCAACTACCATATAAAGATGCTTCAATCTGTAGATAGGGATGGTGACTGGGTACCTGGGGAGTCCCTGGTAAGTGAGGAGCTTTTGTCACAAGAAAAGTCTGAAGTGTTTGCAGATCCAGCACATCTTCAGCATGTGATGCTTTTAGTTTTTAGCTGTGTTGTGATATTTGTTGCTAGCCCAAAGGGTGAGGAGCTTACTAGTTTTTGGGAGACTTCTGTATATTTCTTCTCAATGATGAAGAAAAGCCAACAAAACTTTTTGCTAAAGAAAAATAGCCCACAGTAGGTAGGAGAGAGAGGGATGCTGAAATCTGAGCTCTGACCAGCTCAATAGAGAATGATCCCCTCCCACAGGTTTTGATGCCTCAAGCTGAATCAGTTTCAGCGGTAACCACCTCAACCACCCACTTGTCTGCCTTGAAGGGAACCTTCCTCATAAGAGTCTGCCTTATCCACTGCTGCAACTCACAGCCCATCATG
Source organism: Anabacerthia variegaticeps (assembly GCA_035583185.1). Lineage (NCBI taxonomy): Eukaryota > Metazoa > Chordata > Aves > Passeriformes > Furnariidae > Anabacerthia > Anabacerthia variegaticeps. The sequence continues at coordinate 36,805,852 of JAWWEW010000131.1, read as the reverse complement.
CTAATTGAAACTAAAATCAAGCTGATAACCAGCCCCATCACACACCTCTGGAGTTTGGCCGACATCACTCTCAATTTCACAGGACACCCTAACGTTCCCTTCTGTTCCTGATGGAATAACTAAAAGTTGGAGATCTCTCTTTTCTTAAAAGATTTTAAAAGGATTGGTTTCTTTCCATTAGAGTCTGATAGCTGTCACAAAGGGGAGTTGTGTTCTCGAAGGAAGTGGGTAAAGGTGGTTTTCACCCAAGTCCTGCAGAGCGTTTTGCCTGCACCAAAGGTTATTTAGCTGTGTCCCTCTAACCACACAGGCTTTTGCATCTCTTGAAGTTATTTTTGGAATAATATCCTGCCTGTTCTTAAAAGAGTTTATTATTTTCCTCTTTGTGCTCAGTATAAAACAAAATACACTTAATATTTTATTCTGTTTATTTAAGAGTTTATTAATTTGTCACATTAAAAGTGTTATCTCACCCAGAAAGCATTCAGAACATTTCTCCAGATACCTATCCAGTTCTTTATTTTGTTTTTCAGAGCTGGCTCAAATAAAGAACATTTTTTCTTGAATAAAATGACCTTTAGTTCCCGCTCTTCTACTCAAATACATTTATCTTATGCTTTGACTTATGTAAAAAGTAAAGGAACGACAGCTCCAAAAAAAAAAAAAAAAATCCAAAACTGATTAAAAATTAAGATTATTTTCAGCTAAAGAGCTTGAGTGCACGCTTTACATTATCATTCCTAACTAATACAGTTCTTTAAATAGATGAAATTAAAGGGCACAATTGCAATAGAAGAACAACTAAAATATGTTGGTGGCTTTCTGTTTATGTTGGAGTAAGCAGTACTTGGATATTTATAAAAGTTGAGGTATGGCAAAAAGGTTGTTCCCATGTGGAGGAAAAGAGACATTTAGAAATGGTTCATGAGCAGTTTTAGCCAACTTCTTTAGCTCTTTATTGTGCGAGACTGAAAACTCCACATACACAGCATTCTTGTAATTTACTTTCTACAGCATCCATTGGGAATGTTTCTTCATGGTGTTAGATAGTCTTTCCTGAAACACATTTTTAGAAAAAATTTTGAGGGGGAGAAAACATTAAAATACACCCTCCTCTAATACACTCTCCAATAATTTCTTTGACCAGCTTTTTATAGTTTTTCTGAATAGTTTTGGCCTCATTTCCCTTCACATACCAGTCTTGCATTTTGCATCCTCACAGTCTTTGGTGCAGTCATGCTTGATTTACATCATTTAAGACCAAAGGTGGATACCTGGGTAAAATCCAGGCCATGTGGAATCCAGCGGCAAAGCTCCCATTGACTCTGCCGGGGCTAAAATTTCATCCTTTTCTGTTTAAACAAAGGCTGTCCCTTGCTTCAGCTACCCCTCATACCCATGGAGAAGCTCTAACACTGAATCATCAATTTCACAACTGTTTCACAAACTAAAATAGGCTGAAATATTTAAAAAGTGTAGGGAAGGAAGATAAATTATTTAAAGATATACTAAGTAAGTATGGGCTGAACTCTAGAAAGGTAACATTTATAGGCTGGCTATATGGAAAAACATCCTGACTATACATTAATCAGTTTTCAGTAGGAATATTAAACAAGGCCAGCATTTTCAGATTCAGATGACTGAAGTTCAAATCTAAACCCACAGTTAGGAATTCAGTTTTAAGACTACCTGGCTTAAAAAATGTGGTTCTAATCTGAATTTATCTCTCATGTTTTCTTGTGAGCTTCACAAACTAAAGAAAACTACTAATATGACTGAACTCCTTACCCTACTATTTCAAAATAAATGCTGCAGGGGAACTCCTGGCATTTAACAACAGACCCTTCTATGACAACTGCATAACCACAACCAATTCTCCAAAGAAAAATATACACACGTCAGAACTGAGGAACATAGACCACTGCTGGGAAAATACTGCAGGAAAGATAGAATAAAGGAGAACTATATTGTCATTAAAATTTTACTTTTATTCTTTGCTATATAAAGAAACACAAACTTGAAAGCATTGTGGGGCTTCTCTGGAATTATGTGTCCTGATTCTTGAGAATAAATATTATTTTAAGTCTTCTTTTAAAAATATATCTTAAACATATTGCCATACTATGCTATATTAAAGAGATTTCCCATTTTAATAATAAAAATAACTCATATTAGTTTGAAAGTAGCAAGATGTCAACATCAGATGGGAAACAGTTTAAAAGACAAGTGCTAAAAATAACCTTTAAAATACATTGTACAGTGATGTTTCAAAGATGAGTGAAAGTTACACTTGGCAAGAGTGTTGGAGCCTTTCATACACTGGATATGTTTAGCTTTGGTATTTTCTTAACAAATGGTTAGTATTGGGCCCTATGTCCCAGGAGGAAAGGCATCACCCTACAGTGACATGTTTCTATACAAACATACTCAAACCAAGGTCATCACTCACCTTCCTAAGCCCTCAGTAACACAGGCCAACAACTTAATTTAGAGAGAGAAGCTGTATGAAGTGTGTGACTAGCAGATCCCAGGGTCCAATCAAGGTCTGCCACTGAATTAAGGGAACAGATGGAGCGGCTCAAGCTAGAAGAGAATTTTTTTCCTACTTCACCCATATATTTTCACATGCATCCCTAACTAATGCTTAACCCTTTCGCATCTAGGGAGGCATACAGTCTGAAAGACATGAACACCAATTCACCTTGCTGTACCACTTCTACATAAGACCTGATACTGTCTCTAAGTTGGTGCCCACGTATTACAATGAATTCAAGAAACTTCACCATGGTTTGAGGTTCCGACTTTCCCATTATGATTTTTAGAATATCTTCCTATAAACAAACCTGCAGGATCAGATTCTCTTAATCAGATCTTTAAATGAGCAACAAGATCCAAACCAGACACAGTTTAACCATGATTTTGATTCCTCCCTTTTTCTCATTTGCATCTGACAGGTACATATTTGAGTTCCCAAGATTTGTGATACTGCAAGTTGGCAGCCATTTGTCACTACTTGAAAGTGAAACTATCGATCTGAATTCATTTAAGGTTAACAATTTTTCAAAATAATAGCTACTGACAAAACAAGATTGGAAATATATAAACTACTAAAAACATATTTCTTATGTCCAAATGTAAGTATCGTGAGTGTCGCTTCCCACAAGAAAGAAATTACATTGCTCGGGAATTAAAAATACACAAAATTGGAGTGGTTTATCTTTCTTGAATTCAGTTTTCCTTTTCTGTTTAATATTAGATAAAAATAAAAATCAAAGCTACAATTTGCCAGTTCAATAAGGATCAATTATGTCTCTGGGTCTGTGAGTCTCATACCCTGACACTGAAAGGTGACAGACACACAGCAATCTCAGCAGTTCCATTAGTTATAATAAGAATAAACTCAGATTTACACTTTGAGTTTTTTGCTCGATCTTGGCATTTAGCATGTCACAACTTCTCTGAAGAGGATCATATTCTTTGCTCAACAAATATGAGTGATATATAAAATTTCTTTTTGTCTTCTGTCAAGAGACTGCAATCATTTACAGCACGAAATAGAATTCTGAAAAACACAATTCTTTAAATAAACAAGTAAATATATTGGCCAGTTGTTGCCTTCTTGCATATGTGCCTCTCCATGGGAAAGTCTGGTGGTATAGACTTACAGTGTCTGATTGCACAGAAAAGGAGGGGTTGCCATCTCTTTCTTTTATTCCTGTAACATCTGCTACTGGTCATTGTTACAGACCGGGGCTTTGATCTAATCCAGAATGGCTATTCCTATGTCCTATAACTGCTTTCATAAATTAAAGCCATAGCCTTTCCCCTTCCCATTACTGTTGGTCACACCATTTAACATTTATATATAGCATAAGATATAATTATCTGAGAAATATAACTTGCTGGTGTAGATTGTTGGAAATTAATTCTGCAATTGGTAACCAGCTTGATATACTTTACAAAGGGACAAAATTCTATAGTTCTATCAAATTATTAATTGTCTCAAATTTCTTTTTAGAATTACTTAGTTGTGAACATTTGTTGAGAAATAAGAACCGTGTCTATCCGCTGCAAGTTATGAGAGATCAGTAATTTGCATTAGTAGTGATCAGGCAATTCCCTCTCAAATTGCTCAGTATTGCACTGTAGTAAGGAGTTTTTACCTCTCAGGAACTGCACTTCTTTGAAATGTGTTATGCACATGTAGTCCATTCTTGGACTGTACGTGCTCCTTGTGCCTGAACTAGCCATGAACAGGCACACAATAAAAATGGACTCCATGTGGACAATTACTCAGTGAAGAGAAGAAAGTTATTTAGGTTGTAAAGTCAAGGAGCAAAAAATTAGGAAATGCCAAATTTACTGTTGTCTGTGCAATGGTGACATCAGTGGAGAAATGCATTATTTACTGTCACAGTGCAAGAAGTCGAATTCCCTTTCCCAAGTAAAAGAATAACCTCTATCTTCTAAATGTCTTCTTGCCAAGTGCTGAAAATACATGTGACTCAGACAGTGCCAGGAGTAGCATTCTGAAATTACTATTGCAAACTCAAAGGAAATAGCTTGTATCCTGTGGGGGGAAGGGGATAAAACCCCTGGAGTAACTTTCACTCCCTCTCTCTATAATTTATGATTCCTTGATTTGCATTCTGTTGTTTTTCAAATACATTGGATTCATTTTTTATGAATTTTTACTTCCTTGCATGCTGCTCACTAACTAGATCATCTGGTGCATTCTCATCCACTGAAAAATAGGTTCTTTGGGAGGACAAGGGACGAGCCTCCCTCTATTCAAAATAATACTCCTCAGTTCCAGTGAGTGAAGCCCTTTTCTAGCTAGGATGCAGTTTTTCCGTGATGGTGCAGTGTCTCTTGTTCCATGGTACTAGGATTTTCCCCTCTCAGTCTTTAATCCTTTTCTTGTCAAAAATCTACCCAGTTCTTACTGCATTTATTTCCTTATCTCCCTTTCCTTAGTTGTTTCCCTCTACTGTTTGCTAGCTAAAATTTTGTTTAGTCATCTTTTCTTCTTCTGTTTTTCCCATGCCTGGCTGTATCTTCTTGGAAGTCTAGCATTCTTTATGACAGCACCTACATAAAGAAGTTAAGTTGTATTGCTCATTTACTCCCTATTTACTGTGCAAAAAGCACAGTGTGAAAACTGAAGTCAGTGTTAATATCTGCCTTGCCTCACTGAGTTCCAGTTTTCTGGTGAATTCTCTCATATTCAAATATCTTCATCACAAAATAGCACAGTCACATATATATATATATATATATAAAGGAGATAAATACCAATCAGACTTCTTTTAGAGTAAAATATTCTGAATTAGGTCATAGGAGTATCAAAAGCAAACATTCTTTGTCTTGAATATTTAAAGAGAGAATAAACACTTAAGGAAAAACTGTGATTTATTATAAAATCATACAAAATTCGAATTTTTGATTTCAGTAATTTATTTCTTGGTTTTAGAAAAGTATCCTAACAAGTATCTGGGTACTGGAACTGGTTCCTCAGGGAAGTGGTCACAGCACCAAGCCTGCCAGAGTTAAAGAAGTGTTTGGATAATACTCTCAGGTACATAGTGTGTCTCTTGGCAGTGGTTCTGTGCAGGGCTAAGTGTTGGACCCGATGATCTTTGTGGGGCCCTTTCAACTCAGCATGATTCTGTGAAATAGGTAGGCAAAATTGTCATTCTGTGTGGACACAACAGTCCCAATCCTCTGCATGTATACTGTTTGTGTACCTGGTGGCAGCTATTGGCACGTCAATTCACATGCACAGGCCTGTGATTTATTCTCACAGTTAAGGTAGCTGTGTGAAAATGACAGACATGCAGTGGCACCTGTACTTGAACTAAGGACACGTGAGAAAAGCTGAAGCTCAAGATTGGCTGCTAGAACATTCTGTCTACATCACTCTTATTTTAGACAGCACTACATTGCGTTCAAGTTCTTCTGAATGGAGTACAATTTGAATTGAAGCAGCTGACGTTTGGCTAAGATGCACTCCTCTGAAAGGTTAGCTGGTTTTGGCTTAAAGACAGTAAGAGAGGGAACAAGTGCAGAAGGGATTAATTCAGTTTAGAAGCTGGACCTCATTTTTACTTTGAATTTGTCTCACCTTGACCTCCACTTTCTTGAACTCATTTTGCATTTCTCTAATATGTGAAGGTTTAAAAACACTGTTTTCTCTCTGGATCTAGTGTCATACAATCACGTTGCTTGCCAAGCTTTTTGGTTTTGTTTTAAATAATACAGATTGAATATTCTAAGTTTTTTTCATTATGAGACATATTCTGAGTAATATATTTATACACCTATTTTAATTTTTCAGTATCTTTTTAAAAAGTGAAAAATAGAACTCATTGCCATCTTCCATTATCAAGATTCTCTCCACACATACAAAAACTGAATAGTTCGTTTCACCACAAAGTTATGCTGGGAATGGTGTTCAACTGAGTACTCATTTTGACTCCCAAACCTGCTTTCCAATACATAGTATCCTATTCTGGAAATAAGCCTGCTTTCTAGACCTTTAAATTGTGCACAAACCAGGGCATTTGTACTGTGCAAGAAAAATAGTCTGTAGAGAAATGCTTATCAACTGTGTAAAGATACCTCCATCAAGGATCTAGAGAAGAGAGTTTTTCCCCCCTGTAGTTTAGGGCCTTTACTTAATTATTTAACAACTATTTGGCTATCAACTTTTAATTGGGTAATAAAAGGCCTTTGTTGTCACCTTGTGAGACTGTCAGTGGATGAAAAAGGACAACAGTGAGGTTAAAAAAAAAAGAAAGGGGAAAGCAGATCTAGATGATCTTATCATACTATGACTATTGCTTTTCATGGAAAACTTACCAGAAGACACAGCTAAGATCAACAGATACTTGATTTTTTTAACTTGTCATATTTCCTGGGCAGTCTTGGGTATGGTGAAACAACTGAGGAAGGATCCAATTCTGGGACGATGTGTGTTCTCAGCTAGTATTGGAATCTAGCTAACGAAGGGAGCAGTGTTTTTCCTAGTTGCGGCTTTAAAGTACATTTATCGTGCAGCTTATACTCTGGCAGAAAACCCATTCCTAATCTGTTTTAAAACAAATAGATTGTGTACAGCTGTCTCTATATCCAAGGCAAAATGATGATTTAATGTTGATTAAGAGAGAAGGCCTTTGAAGTGAGCGAGGCAGGAGCCCGTAGTATGTCTCTAGTGATCATTATCAGTCTTTCCCTGAAGGGTGACTTGGTGCCAAAAGCGCTTTCCCCAAACCGGCTGAGGTGGATTCAGGAGCAAATGCTTTGTAAATTTAGAAAGACCTTCTCATTCACAGGCCTCTGATGTCTTATTCCTTTAGCTGTATTAATGTCTGAGAATAAGCAGATGCAGTCTTTTTCACCAGTTAACTACAAAAAGGGGCAAGGTCCACTGCTCCACAGCACTGTGGGCATCACAAGAAGAGCAGCCGAGCATGTATCCTGCAGTAAAATCAAAGAAAAGTTGCTGGGTTTGTTTGTTTTCTTTTTTTCTTCCCCCCCCCCGCCCCTACAAACAGCTGCTTTAGCAAAAGAAAAAGCATTTGGATTTAGCTTTTTATAACTAAACACTTTTGCAAATAATTATATAAAAGTATAGAAAAAGAGCTCAAGTTTTCTCTCTCTCACTTGTTTGTCTCACATTACAGGCCAACCAGTCACAATACATGTGTGTGTATGTGGACCTCCACATAAACATTGTATATTATATATACGTACACAGACAGGCTTACATTGCCATCTAAAATGAAATGAGTGCTAGGTCAATCGTATTTGCATCTGTCTATCCATCTGTCTACAATTTGGCTAAAAAAATCACAGCACTAGTGACAATTAAGAGCAATCCTGTGTTGTTTCATGCTAACGGTTGTAAAGAATGTAATTCTCGTATAGCTGAAGGGATGATGGCAACAGAAAGGAAGCATGAGAGAAAACTTGATTGACAATTACAATTTACATTCATTTAGGAAAATGCTGATTTTGCCTCACCAAAAAAGAGAGGGGAAAAAAAAAATCAATAATATTCCTGAAAATATTCTTTTCATTTCAAGTCACAGAAGTCAAGTTTTGCAAAACCAAAAAAATCACCATTGCCTGTTTGTTTCTTAGCATTCCATAAATAGTCATCATATATGCTCTACATGAACTGTGCTTACCATCAAAGACTTCATAGCTACTATTTATAGCAACCTATTACTAACATACTTTCTCAAATACCACAGTACTAGGTAAAAGCAAAAATATAATTTCAAGCATATAGTGCTCTGCTTAAGTATAACCAAGACATTTTTTTTCCACTGCTGAGAAAAGACATTTTGCTATTGACTTCAGGGGAAGGGTGGGGAAGGAAACCAATCCTTTGATGAAGAAGGGTTTTGTATAATTGTCTGTAATTTAAAAATTATGTAAATGTTGTACTGTGAGAGCTGCCAGATTGACAATTCTGGGAATTTAAATAAAGAGCAGTAGTGTGGGTTTCTCAACATTGCTCCATTATTGTGTCGCAAATCATGCCAGGAGGGAGATATGTCTTAAATATACATAACCAAGTGCAGAAGAGCACTTCTAGGCCCATATTGTAAAATCTTAATTCTTCCTCAACCTCCTCCCTCCCAAATAACTAAAACCAGACAAGTTTTTGGCTTAAAATATTTTGTTTAGGGGCATTTGTGTGAAAAGTTGAAATAATAAAGTATTTTTCCAGAGGAAAAAAATGTTTTATATGAAATTTTCAGCTAGTCATATCAAATTTAAAACTTTTCTTCCTATAAAAATAAAATTAAATTTTGCTTTACCTTTTTACTTTTAATGTGATTAATTTTTCAGCTTTCATTCATAATCTGTAAAAAATCCCAACCAACACATGGGAAAACTTGCACAGTAATGTAATTTTCACATTCTCTTTCAAAACATCTATTTTTCTAATGTCTGGCTATTTCATGGCTAGAGCAAGTGAGGCATGGATGGTACCATACAGCATCAAAATCTATTTTGTGGCAATCTCCTGTGAAACCTGTAATTGTGAATTTGACAGCTAGAGATTTCAAGGGGAACAGCACTGCAATGAAAGGTCATATCATACTTCAAGCCTACTTAATCCTTGACCTTGCTAAAACTGATGAAGGTAGCGATTTATCCCAATTATAGAGTTTGGGTTTGTGCAATGTACAATATAAAATGTATTTAATTAAGTTTGTCTGATAAATTATGCCTAGATTTAGTTGCTGTCTGATTAGCCAGTGTCTCTAGCAAGGTGCCATTATTAGATTTAGTAAAGAGAATTATCTGGTTTAAATACATATCCTTCTGGCTATGGAATGATAGTCTGTAAACATGTCATTCAAAAGCGGTGTGGGGTTCTTTTTTCCCCCTGAATCTTTTTTCACTGAAATATCAGGACTTTTTTAACAATTCAGTTAGAATGTTGGGTTTGATGTTTTCCATCACTTGCATGTTTCTGTTTTGTTCCAGAGGGCAATAAAAATGAATGACCTACAGGTTTGGCCTTTGTTTCTTTTCAAAAAAAATGCTGACTCTGCAAAATATCCACAATTTTGGGAAAAATCATTTAAAAATATGTAAGAACACCATAACAACTTAGTTTTTGTATTTTATAGCTTTGTAATAATTAAAGAAATTTTGAAATGTTGCAAAGTTACTGTTTCAGCATCAAACATATTGAAGTATCTTGTATAGGTTTAAGGTATAATTGGCAACACTTAACAGAAAGACCTCAAACAAAAATGTTTCAAGGCATAAAAATGGGAAATCTGCAAACCCTGTGCTGTTCTGCCAAAAGACCTGATCCTGCAAAAACTGCATTTGCCGTTTGCTGTCTGAATCAGTTCTCTAGCAGTTCTGGGCCTACTTATCATGGTAGTGTACACAATTATCAGATGTTTAGTGGATTTAATTCTTAGTGTCCAGACACATTTCTAAACCCATGTTCAGACTCCCTTTGTAAACTCATGCATAATTAATTGATTTTAGTCTATTATTTTGTTTTCATGTCTGTGACAGAGAAGCTTCTCATTCTCAAATTTCACATTCCTTGGCTTACTTAAAAACTTCTTTTGTCCAGTGTCATAATTGTTTAGAAGTTCAAGTCCCTAAGTAAGTTTTGGGCTAAAAATTAGTCCCATATTAAGCCTACATGGTATGCAAATTAAAATTATTTATTTACAGCGTAGATCCTCACAACAGCAAGAACAGCATAATCACACAGAGTGAAAAACCATTCACCTTATTTAAATACAGCTGAAAAAAGAAAATTTGTTCTTGCTGGAACTAAGAATTGACAATTTTGGCCTCTAAGAAAAATAGCTGAACAGATCATTTTAAATGGCATAAACAGAAACTCTGTGCCTTAAGCCTTCTGCCACTGCAGTGTCCACTCTGATGTTAAACTGAGTTGATCTAATTTTTGCAATCCAAATAATATGTCAGTGTTTTTCCATCCACAGCCAGAAGAGAAGCTTATGTTCTTCTAGATAGTGTGGTTTCAAGACCCAAAGAATATTCAACATTTGAAGAAATAAGGCTAATTAGATCAATTTATGGGAAAACTGTATGATCCATTCTTTAATAAACCATTGTCCAATATAATATGGCTGAGAACAGGATGTCTCATAACCAGACAATTAACTAATTCTGAATTAATTAAGAATTGGCATAGTGTGGAAAACTCTGTGACTTTCCCCAGAGACTTCAGTTTCTTTCAGGGAAGAATGACACTGGGGATAAGAGGAATAATTATGAATCCCAAATGGAGAGAATGAATGTAGGACCACCATCCACAAAGAGCCCAAAAAGCTGACATGACTGTCCTATGCTTGCAGAACTATGTAATGCATCCAGGAATTAAATGCCAGAGGATTGTGTGAAGCTTCTGAGAAAGACAAAGTGCAGAATTTCATGTAAAATGGTCTTTCTTGTCCCATTCTCAGGTTAAGTGGTTTTTTAATCTCCATTTTCTCTTTTTTTTTTTTTTTTTCCCCCTCAATTTTGTTATTTATAGTGTCCTGAGGACGGATACACCTCATTTACAGAATTTTAATGATGACTTTGCTGCTAAGTAGAAAACTACCTAAAATATCTTGAGATATTATGCTATTAAGGTCTTTTACTATATCTGTGGTATTCTGAATACTAATAATAAATGTGGAAAAATAGGCTGAAGTACATTGGTTACGAATCAGTTAAAGAAAATGAGCCAAAATAACATCTGCACCAGCAAATCTGCACTGCTTAGCATACGGTTTTAATTTAAAAATATTTACTCCTAAATTTTGAGAGCTGTGAGAGCTTTTAGATGTGTGCTTCTCATTAAAAAGATGCTGGCAGATAGCGTAGGCCAAATATTGGCTCTGGAGAAAGGAAGATTCAGAAAAGACCTAATATTAGGCCACATTGAGCTGTTGAATTTTTTAGGCAGAAGTCTTCACTGAGTCCTAACAGAATTGACTTTGACAAATTTATATCAATAATTGAAACTTGTCACTCAAGTTTTAGTCAGATGAATGTTTAACAATGGTATTAGACAGTACCTTGATATCATACGGTAATTAGCTAGCAACAGATCAGTTCAGCTTTTTTTGATAAGGTTTTAACAAAAATCTATTGTTAAATATTAAAAAAACCTGTCCTTTAAATACAGCATTAGGTCTTTGAGTTTTTAGTTGTTAGTGCTGACAAATTAGACTGACTCTTAACTTGATTGAATGTGCCCTCTAGAGAGCAAGTTCTTTCTAGAGCTCCCAAATACAAGAAGCAACATAATTTGCTCTGAAGAGAAGGGTAACGGGGAAGTAATACTGTGTGTCCACACCAAGAGTATAAAATACTTAACGTTTGTGTGCTGGGTTGTAGCCTGACTGAATCACTATCCTGTTACTTTAAAATGTCTTTTCAATTAAAATAAAATACAAGAGAAGTAAAACCAAATTGACAACACTATAAAAAGAGTTTTATGTGATTGGCTAAATTTAAATATTTCTGCAATTAAACATTCCTAACTTTTTGATGATTTTCCTTCCTTTTTGTTGTATTTAGTTTTACTACAAACTGCATAAAAATATTTTTAATTGTCCAGTGATAAAACTTGTCCTGCAACAGAAAAGACTACATCTGCTTCAACGGCAGACATATAAAACCTGTGTGACAAACTCGATCATTAAACAATCTGATTTTCTTGTTGGGAAGGTTTAATGCTGTTGGGTGTAGTATTAAAATGTAGAATTTGATAGCGTGTCTTAAAATTTTAATGATGTGTTCATGAATATAAAACATGCTTCCATCAGTGACTTTATGACTTCTCCTCTGCATAATTAGTGGTATCTGTTTTATGAGCTTACTGTTGTTGCCTTGATCCCATGAAAATGTGAAACCACCATAATAATTTACACCATTCCAAAGCTTTAAAGATATGAGCAGAGATTTCTTCCTCTTTTCTCTGTTCATATTATTTTGCATTTAATATCAAAGCAGAATTTTAAGTTGCCTTCGTGAAAGCTGGGCAAGGAAAAAATTCAAGGACAACAATTAAATTTAAGCATTTGTCATAACAGTGTATTTGTTGCCTCAGATTAAATGTGTTGTTATCTTCCGTTACAGAATAAGACAAGCTTCCTACCACAAAGCTGGTCAAGTGATTTCATTCACTGAAGAATGTGCAAAATAAAATGTAATTAACTTCCAGTGAAAAAATATATTATTCAGATGATAATGATTCTATGATCATAATCACCTAACTTCTGAACTAGCATTTACTGCACAGTCTCTCGCCGTTCTTCTTCCTCCAGACTTCAGCAAGCACTGGACCCATACAACCAAAATGTCATTTGATTCATGAGAAGGCATACGGCATTATGTTTTGAGACTCAGACCAAATATTAGGCAAGGACAGCATTTTCTTCTTTGATTTCAATCTGTAAATCAAGGCTGGTGCTGGTTAAAACAATGGTGGGTTGTTGTGGCATTTAACAGGGTTGACTAATTAATCTTCCTCCACTTCCTTTAGAATTTGAACAATTTTTTTTAAAAAAGAAATAAATTAAAAATTGACCACTCTGTAACAAGGAACAAAGAGTTTCAACTTTCAGTCCAAAAGGTTGAGCTTCTAGGGAGTTATGCAAATGCCACTCACAAAACAAAGAAGCAAACAAAGGTAAAATGAGTTCTAAAAATAGACAAAGCTACTGTGTTATAGTGTTTTGTTAACACTAGTAACTATAGCATTTGAAACTAGCTGAGTCTCTCACCAATTAAACAGCATCATTTTGCTATTTGTCTGGGGAGAAGACATATAGATAAAATAATGTTCCCAGAGGAAATTAACTTATCAGTGAAAATTGTGTAAAGCATGAAAAAACTCTTTTTATTCTCTGTCAATTGAATTTCCTTTTAAAGAACATTGTTTCAGTTGCTTTTATCAGGGAAGGTTATCATGTTGGTCTGAGGGTTATAAACGGAGACACATCATTGTCATAGGTGCTCTCATAGGAGTAGCATTTCCTGATACTCTTTCTATTATTCTCTGCAGTCATCCCTTTGATTGAAATATCATGTATCTGGTGACTGAAAAGAAAATTCACCCCACCAGAAAAGCTGAACATGAGAAGAGTTTGAGCGCAAGGGATTAACATGCACAAAAAACAATGTAGCTTGACAAGCAAGAGGAACCAAAACAATCCATCCTTTCAAAATCAGGTTCATTAGGAATTGTTCATTAAAAGAAAAAAAAAAAAAAAAAACAAAACACAAACCACAATGTTCCAAACTTCTTTATGATTTGGGATGAAAATAAATATCAGTGCATCAGAATACGTCAGGGAACCAAAGTGTCACTGCTAACTCAGTTATTATGCAAACACAGGATTTCAGGTCCTGCTTGTCTCAGCTCTTCCCATTTGACAAACATTAAGCAGTCCCAGCTGAAGGATCCTTGCTTCTCACTGCCTGTCAAAGTTTTTGCTGCAGAAGGGCTTATCTCACCCTGCCTTTCTCCTTGCAACATGGCTGAGAAGGTCAAACTCTGATTTAAGTCAGTCTCTTTGCTATGGGAATAACTAGTTAAAGAGTTAAATTAATCTCAGTATTTGGCTTTCTATACCAGCTCCAGTTTTGCACTCCCTATTTGAATTTTACTGGACTTTCTTCTAAAGAACATTTTCTCATTGCTTACTTCAGTGGGAGGTTATCTCTTTCCTTTGAAGGTTATATTGTGATTGGCAGAGGGTCAGGAAACATCAGTCACATTGGCCTATTACGGAAATACTTTGAAAAATAAATGTGAAAGACAAATATTAAGTAAAGAGACTCCTTAATCAGCAACAGTTCCATAAGACTTCAGAACCAGAGAGGTATCCACAAAAGTTTTGTTTACACAGTTTATTAATACATACATTTGGGAGCAATGGGAGATTCTCTGTTGACTTTGATAGTCAAGCTTAAGATAAATGTGAGGTTCGTGCTCTGTTGGCAGCAAGTTCACAAAGCAACAGACTGAAAAACAAACACTCTATTTGGCCACTGTCAAGATTTCATGTAGATTAGAAGCCTTTTGTTATTATATGGTGCTGTAAGATTCTCCTAAGCTTTGTCTTGCATCCACTAAGCTTGCTAAAATAGTACCCTATCACTTTATGACAGCATCAACAAGATTAACACAGTACTGCTTGAAATATATTCTCATGATACAGAAGGGCTAGGCTTTCTGATGTTCTAAGATATTCTGAAACATTACTAGTTTTAGTTTTCTAGTTTTATAGTCCATTTTCATCTATATATACTAAAAATGAGACAGAAATTTAAGAATGCATTCAGTATGCATCATGTGATACATAATCCAAAGTACATACAATTTTGTTTTGAAGTGTCTGAGGAGTAGACATTCCACATTCTGATATATAACTCCAAATACACTTATAATTGGATAATAATATTAGAAGTATGATGAATAATATCAAAGCTGGCTAGGAGCCTCTTGTTTCTGGATAAGTCCATTTCATTCTCACCAGTAGCAAAGAGAGCAATCAGCAGAAGGGCATATATCCTTCAAATTTAAAGCTTGAGCTGTCTTTATTTGATTCAGTTGACCTTAATAGTCATGTTTGCAGGGAGTCCAATTAGCAGCTGGTTGTAACATACTGTACCATATGTGTTGGATTTCTAAAGCACAAGTAGGAACTTAAAGATGGAGGGTCAAGCTTAACTGTCATTTTTATAAAAATTAATTTCCTCTAGGCATTTTAAAAGAAAAAATAGTAGCAAACACATTAGAATAGTCCAGCTTTTATGGGAAATGGCCATTTAAACAACAGCCCATGTGTTCCACTTTCAGTAGGTCAAAATGCTATATAGTACTTTGTAGATTTCAGTATTCTGCACTGTATTAGCACTGTCCCCTGCTGCTATGGGACATAGTCAGTCCAAGCACCAACACCAGGACATCTTCCTTTGTGTTGAATGTATTGAAATGTGCATAAACCTGGGACAGGAAGTTAAACCTCTATAAAGCATAGGTTTGTTCTCAAGTTACAATTAATTCAACAGCAAAATGTGAAAAAGAAATTGTTATTATTTCTGATTTCATCTTCCTACTGGTTCAAATCTAGCTCAAATTTAACACCTGCCCAACTGGGCCAATGCAACTGTTTATATTGTTTGCTCTATGAGAGATCAGTACACTAAAACAATATGAAAGACCTCAAAAAAAAAAAAATTAAGAAAGCAGAGTAACTTTCCCTTTCATATATTGTCTTTTTCTTTTTTTTTTTTTCTTTTGTATTTACTAACTGAACAATAATTTTGAAAAATTATGCCTTTTGGAATTATTTCATTTTCTTGTAACTAAATTTCCATTTCACACTCTTAGTCAGCAATATGACCAATTTTTTTCATTCCACTCCATTTTTTTGGGAATTCTAACGACAGGAATAACATACTGGTGACATTTCAGCACTATTTATGTTCAAAGTCACCAAGATTAGTTTGCTTTAGATGTATTTTTAAGCACAGACAACTGAGGGATACTTCCTGACTGCAGCTTCCATTCAAACAGCTGAGATCTCACCCCAGGCAGGTTATAGAGGGAAATTGCTTCAGTTAGTTTTCTACTCATCTCCACCCTCTGGCACCTCTGAGTGCCCAGAAACAGGTTTAGGTTTAATCCTAAATTTACTAGAGAATCATCCTATTCCACGGGATAGACTTTCAGCTTTTTCAGAAAGGACGAAAGAAATACATTCATGCCAATCAAGATTTTACAAGTTCCAAAAATTGAAGTTTAGCACCAGGATAAAGATAACCTGTTTATGGTTAAAACCACTAATGTGGTAATTTTGATTCCAGTCCCCTTATCCTTTTTCTCTACTGTCTCAGCAGTTCATTAAGGTTCATAAATGCACAACACCTAGCAGTGTGGGACTGCTGGAGTGGATGTAGCTCCATGTCTTCACAGCTCTTAACTTGGGTGAGGTCTGCCCTGTACAACTGCATGGTGAATAAGGGCAAGAAATTAAACTTCTAATCCGAAATCTACTACATTGGTTGTATCTTTAAATAGCTGCACTGGCTAACTGAACTTCTCAGCACATACTCAGGTCTTTAAGAAAGCAGCAGAATTTTGATACTCAAAGGCACTGGCATCATGTGAATGTTAATGCAAGACGAGGCTGCAGATCCTTGCAGGAGTCATGACACAGCACTGGGGATAAAAGTCTAAAAAGCAGCCCTGGAAAGCCTGAATAAAGCCTGGCCTACCAGCCGAAGATTTGCCCTGTGTCTGAAGGCAGGAGAAATGAGAAGGTGGCAAATGAATAAAAGTTTCAGCTGAAGTATGTGATCAGTCACCTTAAAAAAATGCAATTGACTTCTTGAGAAACTTCTACTGGGCAAAAAAATGTAACACAATTTAGAAATCCAGTCCTGTACAAAATTAGAGGAATGAGGAGGAGATGTATTTCTGCCTTCTAAAATTTCTTCCTGAATGATAGGTGGATTCTGGATTGTGTTCAGGACTGATGTAACTGGAAAAAAAAACAGCTGGATTTTGGTTGTACTGAAACAGTCTGTGAAAAACATAGTAGACATATAGGTTCCTCCTCTGGGTGATGCTTTATGAATAGATAGGGATAATGGGACCTTGTCACAGATTCCTAAAAACAACACAGAGACTAGATTCACTGTAATTTTTTTTTCCTTCTGATATTGTTTTTTGGGTTTTTTTTTAATCATCACCACTAGGTTCCATGAAGTAACAAACATGCATAGAAAACATTGAAGACAACTTGATTCAAGATTAATCAAGAAAGGTTTAGAGTAATTTATGACATTGTTGCACAAAGCAACTATATATAGATGCAACCATATCCCAGTCAGATTCTATCTGTTAATAAGGGGTTGAATACCATGCAGTCATTTTAATTCTGGTGAAGCTCAGATATAAAAAACTACTGAGGCATGGGGCAAGACTCTCTTGCTTGTATTCCTTCTTTTTTAATAATTGCTAATAAAGAAGGCATTAAACCCAACATTTACCATCCTGTTATCAGAATCTGTGAGTCCTTTGTAAACTTAGAAATCTTAGTTTCTCTGTAAAAAAATTTTACTGTAATATTGTTTGGAAGATAAGGGCAGGGTTGGGACCAGCATTTTCTGGATCTTCATTTCTTCCATGTGTAAACTTGGCTCCAGAGTTCCAAATTGTGGTAAGGATTTTACCTTCCGGTACGCATATATACGGAGTATTTCATTTTCCTCTCTCCCACATAGCTTCAAGTGATTTCAATTTGCTCATCTTTATTTTCTACTCCTTTTAAGCAAACATCAATTCAGCAACTACTCACAGAATAAATGGCTTCAAACAAAGAGCAGCAAAGTCGTTTTGCAGCTGAAGTTGGAGAAAGAGGAAGATCAGATAACACTGGCAACATAGTAGCATTATATTCAAGTAATTTTTGGTTTAAAATGCAATTAAATCGTAGTTGCATCACAAACTGTATGGTGCTTGCAAAGTGACTAATCCTAGCTTTGAAGACCTAAATTCCAAGACATCAATAAAAAAGAGATTTTTGAATTTTAAACACTGTTTAAAATCCCAAGAGAAATCATCAGTGCCAGATATATGTTAAAAAATGTGATTTATAACACGAGAAAATTGACATTTTCTATTAATACCTTAATTTTAAGGTGTATGGATGTACACATTCTGATTAATCTGACTTAAAGGCCATGAAGATCTTTCAATGTCAGGACATTCAGACCTTCCTGAGAAGCAAGTAGCTGACATTTGTCAGAGGCATCCTTTAAAAACCTTCACAACAACCTGAGCTCACCTCATTGTTATAAGAAACCAGATGAGTTTCCTCACTTGTAGTCAAGGAGAAAATATAGTCACTGGCTGAACTCTTACAATTTCCAGATGTCTATTGACACACTACCCAATCTTTTTCTTGTCATTTAACTTCTCTGTCTGAAAAACTAGAAAAAACAATTTAACATACAGGAAAATCCAATATTGTATTTAGTTGCTTGTTCAACTAGAGTAATGTATATACATTATATAATAATATATACACGTATATAATAATATATATACACTATACTTGCATATATACATACACACACTCATATATATACATCACTTTCGGGGGAGTGGTTGTTTAAGTAAAGCAGGCTGTACTTCTCTGCTTTATTCCTTTTTTTTTTTTTTCCACATCATTAAAATAAGCAATTTAAATCATTGTCACTAACAGTTTTAAACAAAGTATTGTGAATAAGATTATGAGGAATGATTCCAGCACTTAGTGATGAACATTAAACATTGAAATCTTCTATGTTTCACAATATGGCTAGGAAATATGTGGAGAAAAAAATTCAACTGTTTCTCAGGTTTCTAAGTGTCTGATGCTCAGAAAAGAAATGGCCATGGGACTTGATTTCCTGTGTTCTTCACAAAACTTCTCGATTTTTTCATTCTTTTGAATGTGTTAAAGTGGACTAGCCTGTAGTGATTTACAGAAACAAATAGTAATCTGATTTAAAGAAACAACCGTGCTTAACTCAACTGTCTTAACATTATGGGACAAATTCTCCATCAGTTATACACATGCAACTTTTATCAGTTTCTGAGGAAGCATACGGTTCTAAGCACAAGTCTCATATTTTAATTGCTGCCAAACACACGAGCGCGCTCACATACGCACACAGTCTTGTCCCTTCCCTTAGTTCAAAGCTAGAAATGAGATGATTTTGAGATTTCAAACATTTTCCTGCTCGAATTCAAGGCAAAAAGCTGAAATCTCATAAATTTTCATCAATGCACACTCCAAACAAAAGCTTGGCTTGAGTTAATAAAAATATTTTGGTAGGATTTTTATTATTTTTATATATTGCTATTTGTCCTAAAATGGGACCAAGAAAAAAACCAACAAAAAAACCAAGCAAACAAAAATACCCACAATCAAACATAGTGCCCACTTTGAATTTTCACTGGATTTTTTCTGTTTGTTTAAAAAGACATAAACTGGACCAGATAATTTCTGTGGGCTTTATTTGGATACCTTAACACTTCCTTCTAAAGAAGCTTAGTAGAAAAAAACCCTGATCAACTGTTACTCCTATGTTACATCAGTCTTAAAACCCAGAACTGTCAGTTTCTGTGTGGCAAGGATTAAAGCCAGTTTCTCTCTCAGTGCTGGGAATAGAGAAGTGTTTAGTGAGCAGAGAGGTGGTGCAATGTATTGTGATGTTGTGACTGGAGCAGGTGAAGGCTGTAGTTTCCATTCTCTTCCTTATTCTGCTGTCAACTGGATGTACAATCCTCAGCAGATTTTAACTCCTAAAGGTCAGCTCTGGATGTTACAAGTGTTTTGCTGAAAACTGGACTCCCATTGTGTGCATAA
This sequence comes from Anabacerthia variegaticeps, assembly GCA_035583185.1. NCBI lineage: Eukaryota > Metazoa > Chordata > Aves > Passeriformes > Furnariidae > Anabacerthia > Anabacerthia variegaticeps. The sequence continues at coordinate 36,785,912 of JAWWEW010000131.1, read as the reverse complement.
GCTGCACTAGAAAAACTATTCCTTTGCCAGTGTAATTTATTACAGTCCTTCACAGTTCAAGAGTGGGGTTCCCAGGGATTATACCTCTTTCTATCCTCTGGAAAAATTATCCAGGCTGACATTTGTACTGAAGACAGAAGTTTCCTCTCTTTTCAAGCATGACAGAAATGAGAACTTGGAAAAGCATTTGTGTATTGTGGCATCTGTGCTGCTGCATAATTAATATCATGTTTCTTAGCAGCAGCAGAATAGAAGTGGCTGATTTTCCAAAGTGACGATCGTCGTCACTTGCCATCGACTGTGATGTGAGAAGTGGCTGAGCAGTGCTTTAGGAAACCAGGCAGCTCAAACGTGCTACTGTAAGAGACAGCAGTATATAGCAGCTTACTTGCCTTTGCTTTGCACGGAGTTCTCTGAAAAAATCCTGGCAGACCAAAGATGGAGACTGTGGAGACAGCTTCCCAATTTTTCGTCATGTTACTAGGAACTTCAGATCAGTTATGCTTATTTTATGATGTTTTGCTGGTTCTTATTCTTTTGAGGAAATATAGGCTTGAGCAACAGAATCTGTGCTCTTCCACACATCTTAAAATAAAACATTTAGAGAAGTTTCCAGTAAAGGAATGAGCGTTGTCAACTAGTTAGCACAAATCATTGGAAAAATCCCTCAGCTCTGTACAGGCAGAATAATTACACACAAATGCATTTGGAAATACTGTGGAAAATGTAGTCTAGTGACCTGGCATGGATACAGCACAATTTAGCAAGTATGTTAGAACAAATTACTCCTTTTAACCATAAGCCATTCTGTTTCACGCTTTTAATGAAGGCCTGTGCCACACACTAGAATACTTCTCACCTCATTACTACTCATAAAAAGCAATGATCCATTCAAAGGCTCCTCATATCTCCCATATGAGACGTAAAAGAGACCACTCTTTCTCAATCTGGCACAAAAGAGAAGAACGGCTTCTTACTTCAGCCTTTGATGTTGATCATTAGGATGTTTACTAGATAAAAGAACTGAAAAATTTATCTGTGTAACTTCACTGCTGTCGTGTGTTAGCTTTCTGCCTCCTGGCCCCCGGCTCCCTATTTATAAATGTAAATCTCTTGTTGCTGTTTAGGGGAGGCAAAGGGTTTCAAGATTTCTCCTGAGCAATTATTTTGCTCTCTCTGTGTATACATGCCTATATTTATATATAAAAAGTATACAACGAAAGGAAAGAAAAGGGTAGAGAAATATCCAGTGAACTTGAAGAATATACTGAGGCAGTAAAACAGAAACTATAAACTGAATAAATGCAACGTGCTGTCTGATAAGCAAGTTTTACAAATATGTGTGAATTTAAGCTTGTTATTACACAAACGCATGCACATATATCACACATGTACTGCATATAGCAGTTGTGTCTACTTAAAAAAAAACTGCTGCCACAAAGATACAAAATTTTTAAAAAATGCAAACTTTAAAACACACAATGCTGCAAAAAGCATTTTCTTATTTGTTGGTAAGTCCATACGTACTGCTTTGGTTTTGCTTCTTCTTGAGAAAACCCAAAAAAGACTTCATTCTAGCAGCAATTTTACTATTTCAGTATATCTCTCAGACTGCTTTCTGACAGAATCTGCATTACCTACTGCAGCACTGTGACTGCAGTGACTAGCTCACAGGCATTGCAGTCAGTAACACAAGGTCTAAGGTCTTCCCTGACAACCTGCTGGGTTTTAATCCATTTCCCTAAACGGATGAGCAACGGCTAGAGGAGAGATGGCATATACTGGCATGATACTCAGATGTGCTATTCTTCTCTCAGACCCAACACCAAATAAATTGTCACCACAACTGTTTGTTTAGTTACTTTCTAATTTTGTCCAAGGGAGCTGGGTTGCTTCGAGGGTTTTTAATTAATAAGGGTCTTTGTATTGGAATTATATCCATTGAACCAAATCCGAACTGCAAACGTCAAAATTTCATTAACAAATATGGAACACTGAAATACCTAAGGGCTCGGTAAGATGGGACATGTCCTACCCATACAGTGTAGCCATAGACAGGTATGTTGTACATCAGTAAGATGCACACAGAAGCAAAAAGGTTCTTGTCCACCAGCCAGTGAGGATCTAGAAACACAGAAGACTATGACCTGCCATTCTTGTTAAAGCCAGCAGTTTGTTTAACCTAGTATCCTCTTCCAGCCAAAAGTGTACGATGCTTCAAAGTAACACACAAACTACCCCACAACCACCAAAAGTGACACTCTAATAACCTGCCTGTAGGAAAGGTTTCCCTCCTAATCTCGAGTAGTTAGTTATGCCAGGAAGCTTGGGTATTTTAAATCCCTTATATCTATCTTATCCTAGGCAAGTATGAATGTTTTATTATCTATATAAACCTCTAATCATATTTAAGTTCTTGAAAGCCTACCTTCAAAGTGTTATAGCAGCATTAACTGACCATCCCTTAAAAGGGGAGGTGGGTAAGCATGCTGTTGCCATCTCTTCATTTTCTTAAATATACAAAAAGTAAAACATGGAGTGCCTCAGCTCAGTGCTCAAGCCAAACAATGACTGAATGTAAAAGCTGGAGTTAAAATACTGGACTTCATGATTCATGGCACTCCATGAATGCAATAGGCTACAAATTTCACATGCATATTGCTCACATTTAACTAGGAAATGTGAAGGCAGTATCTTCTTGATTATACAACAACTTTATAGCGATTTATTAAAAATATAATTTGGTAGTGGTCAGACTATGACATTTTGGCATCTTTCTTTAGAGGTGGCCCAGACAAACTGCATTAAGTCTGTGATGGTTCTTCATAATTTTGGGTCAGACAGCATTAAAAAAAAAAGGCAATAAATCACTACAAGGTGTGTTGAATAGGTACTTCCTTTTGTTGCGTATCTGTCCAGTGACTGGCTTCTGAGAGCTCAGAATCTCTGTGAACTACAATAATAAGTATGGAAAAGAAAAATAACTAACCTAAACTTTTTAAGAGGTTTGCTCAACTCTTATTTCTTCAATGCTTTCTTCAACTCCATTATTCCATCCTCTATTGCAACAACACCAAGAAACACTTAAGCTATACTGCTTCTAGGTTAAATTGCAGAATCTGTCAGAAACATGAACATGAGTATTTTGAACATTGTTTAGCTGCATTAAAGAAGTGACAAAATTCTAGGAAGATCAGAAATTAAAAAATAAAAGTACTTTTACAAGTGTGTTACCTCAGGAATGACAGCTGCAGTGCTCTGTTTTATTTGGAAGCTTAAATCAATACATACATACCTGGTTAGAGATTTATCTGTCTCGAAAATTGAATCCTACCTGTGAGTAGTAAGTGACCGGAAGAAGACTATAGAGATGGTGACAGTATTCTTCAAACTTCTCAATATCTCCCTGCATGCATAAATTTGATTGTTGTTTATAATTACCATTCAGATATAATTCACAACTTCTGTTAACCAGTTGATTGTAAAATCTGTCCAAAACAATTTGATATGCTATAAATACTTCTCAATACACTCATGACATTTGCATCTGCCCTTGAAAAGCTACATTTATTTCATAATACACTGGTAAGAAAGACAAAGGCACAAACAGCATAACCTTGAACCATTTCAATTACAATTGTCATTCACTGATGAAACTTTAAAAATCCCCCAGAGTCAGTACAGATAATTACCAATGCTCCTCTCTGGTTTTGCTATCAGACTGTAATAAATTGTTAGATTAGGGTAGGCTGATGCAAAATGTTTAGGAAGAAAATTTAAAGTTGCTTTTGAACTGTATCATAGCTCAGTTGTATATGTTCCTGAGAACAAGAACTTTTCATACTTGTTTCAATAACAGAACATTCAGGTCTCAGCCTATCTTTTTTACAGCTGACATGTATATTATTTTGTAACAAAGAAACCTGACAGCTGTATTGAACTGTTTATTACTTTGACAACTTGATTTTGACTTTTTCTGCATGATTTGCCAAGATTAGCTTTTATTTACAGCGTTTTATGTTCTAAGATGAGGTGAAAGTAAGAACAGCAAATATATCTTTTTCCCTGACATCTCCAATAATTTTACCTGGTTGAATGTTTGGATACATAGAAAAATGCAGTAAAAGTGCATGATTAGTACACTCCCCTGTGGATTATGAACAGAAAGCATGTGTTGGGCTTACACACAGACGGTGATTTACTCACAGTCACATATGAAGGTATTTGCTCTGTCTCTCCAGTGTCTTTGGTGCTCTTTTCTCATTAAAGAAGGCAGATACCAACAGACAATGAAATGGGTCTGTTTTGAAAAATACAGATCTGGCTTTTGAAACAAGCATACTGACCGAAGGACTGGAAGACAATTTTCAAAAATGATCTTGCAAGAGTAAAATATGCCGTTGATTTGTGACCCTTGCTATACAAAATGTCACAGTGATGGATTTTCTAGTATCAGGTAAAAGTATTAGCAGAAATAATTCTGTAATCTGTTTTCAGATAGAGGGTTTGGGTTCCCAGCTTGCCACAAAATTATATTGGCTATAGAATTATCAACATTAAGCAGATTCTAACAAAAGCTTAATAGAAACTCCAGACTCCATGAAAATACACAGAGTAAATTTGGGATTTAAAATCAAAATGGCTACAAGATAACTATTCAGTTCATCCCATTCTGTAACAGTGTAAATATAAGGCTCCTGTGATGAATTTTGTTATTTTAAAACATATGTGCCAAAATGATCTTTTGCATCAGATCCCTGTTCATTGTAAAGCTGCTCACTCTCACTTAGCACACACCAAATGGAATAACATAGTAATTTGAACAAATGCAGGTCTTCCTGACATGCTCCTTTTAATGAGTTTCATTAAATTCATAGATTTACTTTGGTCTTACGAGCTTTCCAGCTTGGCAGACGGCTGAGAGGTTTCTGTGAATAGCCTGTGGGATGCAGGAGGGGATGTGAGTGCCTCAGTAGATGGCACCCTTCTCTCTGCTTCAGAGGAGAAGGAGCCCATGTTGCTGTTGCTTATCAGCTCCAGGTGTGGAAAAACAGTCGGCACACCACATAAGCAAGGCTATTGTGACTTTTCAGCAAAGGTTGCTGCTGTGGCTGGTGCTGAAGGCATGCCCCACGTGTTATGTGCAAGCACTGTGAGAAATCTCAGGGTCCACGAAGAGTTTATGGAGATCAGTGTGATTCCTCACAGTGCAGGGAGTTAATCACAAAGATCAGCTCTTGCTAGAGGCCCTTTTGGGGCAGAAAATGATCTAATTATGGCCATAAAGCATGCAGCACATAGCTTATACTGTAACCAAGATTTAGTCCTTATTCAGTTATACTGCTCTACTCTTCAAAGAGTACTCAGTACTGCAGATTGAAGAAGACTGTAATACAGTAGCTTGTTTGCTTAACCTCACAGAATTATTAAGATAGAGTTTACTAATGTTCAAAGGAAGTCTTCTCACTGGAATCACTAGCTTACTGAAGACTTGAATTTAGAATCTCTTTACCAAAGGCATATTTAGAAGTAAAATAGATGTGCAATTTGTTATCATTTGTTTCTGGTGGTTTTATTGCGCTCTATATGTACCAGTCACAGTTTTTTATCTGAGACACTATATGGCTAAAGCCTTCCTGACAAAGATATATAAAATAGTTTGTGATCATCTGGTTTTAGTAATAAGTGCCACAACAGGTTATATATAAGGTAAACATATTTTCAAAATAAAAAGGAACACTTTTGTGGCAGTATTTTCTACAGTCATGAAATGTCTTAACTGCTCTATATTGTGGCTTCTTTCTTTGATCTGACTGCCTGGGTCAGAAAAGCTTCACCTGGAGCAGATCAAAGAAAGCCTGAGCAATGCCTCTTCCTCCTGAATCTCTTCCTCCTTCATTTCCCTCTGTTCTGTGGTACTGGAAATCCCAAAAAAAAAAAAAAAAAAAAAAAAAAAAAAAAAGTATCCCTCTCCCACAGGCCACGTCTCCTCCAATCTCAAGTGTGGAATTTTATCTCTTCATCAGGCAGGATCATCAGACCACTAAACTCACTCATGTTACAGAGCTGTCACTCAACAGATTATGATGGGCTTTGGACAGTGAGTGCCAAGAAACACGTGCGCTCCCTGCACTCACGGTTCTACATCATTAGCAAAGCAAAACAATTGAATTACATGGGATCACTCACATGCATAAAATTACCCACATGAAGTGATCAGTTAAAACACAAATATAGCAGATACATAATGTCTCTTGGGATGGGGAGTGTGCCACCATTAAAAATGCAACTCTTAAGGATAAATAAATTATGTGAATGAAAATGGGAAAAGAGAAAATTTAAGCAAGTGAAAGAGCTCAAATACCCAAAAAAACCCACAACACTCTGTCTATGAAATAGACCAGTATAGCTGGATATTTTAGGAAAAAGAAATAATTTAATATTTTGAATTTTCCCAATTATATAAACATCCTAGCAGAAATCAAATCAAATATATTTTGGAAAGGACAGAGGAATACAAACATTTTCCAGCAAAAGAAATTGTATTTTAGTGATTATTAAAACTAACATGGCTAGAAGACAATACATTGTGCTAAAAATACCACCTTTAGGGAATATTTTAAATAATATGTTAAACTATAACACAAACAGCCATGCTGACATAGTTTTATGTCTACCATTTTAACAGCTAGTAAAATAGAAGTCTATTTAAATGAAAAAAAAAAAAAAAAAGGAAAAAAAACCAACCAAAACAACCAAACAAAAAAAATCCCCCAAACAAGCCCCAAAATAATAACCCCAACAATAATACTGACAGGCTGCTTCAGATATGTGAAAACCATAGAAAATTTTCCAATATAACTTTAACATAGCTTTGTTCCAGTCAGTTATCTGATGGTTTTACTGCTGGTGAGAGATGCCAGCATCTTGACTGCTGGTGATAGATTCCCAGCTTCAAGGGACCATCAGTGTGATATGGCAACACTGGACAGATGTCACTGCTGGGCCAGCAGTGAAGCAGTTAACCATGAGAGGAATCGCCTGCAGGAACAGGAACTGTTAAAAGGTTTGCCACAAGTTTAGAGAGGAGAATGCAAAGAAATGGACGTTGCTTTAGCTCAGCTAGTGGTGAAGGCAGGCTTGCTTTACACTGGCGATTAATTTCACTTCTGTGCATCATTCACAAAGCATTCTTCAATAGTAATTTAAAGAGAATTTCTAATAAATGTTTCATATGTATAAATCATGTAAAACACTGATTTAATGTTACTTTTGTCTTTCTTCTACATTAAATTTCAAACTTCAGGATAAATACATATTTTAGGAGTTCCCCATTGTTATGCCTATGTGAAGTCACTGGACCAAACGTTATTCCTTTTGTAATAGTATGAATACTGGGGAGATACATTGTAGTCAAATCCACAATTTGGTACGTCCTATCTCGAGAGCCATTTGCTCTAAACTGATATTGTGAGATTAAGCTTCATTAAGCTTGTAGCTTTGAAACAACTTTCAGGAAGACACAAATTGCAAGTATAGGAATGAAATTGCATTCCTGGTGATATAAAAGTTATTCACAGATGTTTCTTTTTTAAAAATAAAGTGGACATCTCTGATCTGGGAGGCTCAGACTTGTTTGGAAGTCAGCACACTAGACAGGCAATACTTGGGCTGCTACTGTTAATTTTTGCTAAATTGACAGTTCAACTCCCCTCCACCTCACCCCTTTACCTGAACAGCTTTATTTTGGTTCCAACTTGCGTTTTTCTGCAAGGGATGGAGAAGGCAGAGTGTTTCCACTCCTGATATGAAATATATTGAAAAGCAAACTCTGTATTGAAGTATACCTAATAGATGAGATAGGTGAAATACTTGAAAATACTGGGAACAGTTTCTACATAAGGGAACTCAAGATTGCTTCTGCTCCATAAATCCCTGTGACTTGCTGGTTTGTAGTAACTTCTTTCTCTATAGTTGCTCCATTTCTCTAGGAGTCATCCCAAAGAACATAAGCTGTGGTGTTTCTCAGAATAAATTTAATATACAATATTTTGACATCTATGGAAAATGTACTGCTGACATGAAATTTTACTTCCATGTAAGAAATAATATGTAAACCAAGATACGGTTGGATTCTTTTGACCCTGAGTAAAAACCTACTAAGAGAGTAAAAGCATGTTCTATAATGATCATACAAAATTTTTTCCACTGCAATAATTTTTTTACAAATCTCTTTTTTGCTTACTCCTGATCCTGAATAGAAAGTTTACTGCTCCACTAGATTTCTTCTGTTCTGATGATATCATTAAAAGACCTCAAGAAGATTTTACTTACCATCAGTATTAGTGTCCTTTACCTGAATATGATAGAGAGAAAGGAGATGTCTAAACACTCTCATATTGTATATGCAAAACCTAATAGTAGGGAATATTCCTTGCATCCATTTATTTAATTCAAATTTATATACACATGGTTGGAAATTGTGAAATAACTCATGATTTTTTTTGTTACCTCAGGTCTTTGAAATTCCAAAATTCCTGTTACAGAACCACTGTTATTATTGCACCAAGCAGCCCGAACATAAAACTGTTGAGCATTACAGAGAATAGGGATGTGACCCAGAACACCTTCCTGCCAGGGAAGGCTGACTCATCCTGCTCCATACCTGGGCTGCTTCTTGCTCTGTTTGATTTCATCAGTTCTGCAATTCTAGATCTCTGGTGGTCCAAGCTCACCTGGAAATTATCAGGCTGCTCTCCAGGCAAATGAGATGGGGACTTGAACCTTCTCAGGCTTGGGATGAATGGCAATCCAGTTCTGCCTCTCAGCAAGTACTCTAACCACTCAGCTGAAACTAAAAAGCAGCTTGAGTACCTTATTTTTGCTTAGGGTAGTTCTGTTTTATAATCTTAAATGATTGACAAGGCATATACTTTCCAGAAGCTGAATTGCAAGCCAATTCTTGGGCATTTCCCATTGCCTTACTCCAGCACTGGTTTAGCTGCACACTTTGAACCATTATGACTATAAAGAGATCCTTTCATGAATTTCAAATAAGAAACCTGCTTCTCACACTTTTTGAACAACTAGTGTTTTATATACAGCATGGTGACACTGACACTGCTCCCTCAGAAGTGTAATCATGAGCTCTTTCCCTGATGTATACCAGCTGAAGTTCCAGGGGACATCTGTGTCACTTTCAGGAATGAGTCCTTAAATGAGAGGACCTGAGAATACACTCATGAAATCTGCATTGGTTTTTTGAGAAGAAAATCTAAAAGATGATTTTTGCAGTTTCTCTGGACTGGCGACCAGTGTGTCACCAGGCAATTAAAGTCTTATTTTCACATGTTAAAGTAATCGGTATAGTTCAATAGTACTGCAGCAACTCAAACACTTGGATCCCAGTAGGTAGAGCCTGAAAAGCTTTAGCTTGGGCTGTTCTACTTTGGACTTTATGTTTTGTCAGCTGACTGATGGAAAGAGGCAAGCAGGAGTTTGCATCATTTCCAGCCTTAACTACTCATGAATGCAGAGACTATCTTCGATTCCCTGTGTGGGTCTACTGCAGCCATTGTGTATTATACAATAAACTGTTTACATAGCAGCCTTTTGTTACAGGTTTTAAATCTTCTCAGGCTGCCAGTGTGAGGCAGAGGCTGCCAGCTGGCAGACATAGAGGTGCTTGTGCTCCAACTGTTGGAGGTAATTAACAGCCCAAACTGTCAGAAGGTGACAGCCGGCAGAAAGTTCCTGCCCTGGGGTCACAGCTGTATTCCGGCAACTTGCTTCTTGATTTACCAGTAAAACTAATAACATAAATAATATTGATATTAAATTATCAAACAAGGGGGAACTAAACCCAAGTTATATTTTCTCCTCTCAAATTAACTGACAAAGAAAATTAGCTTTAATACCTTGAAGCAAATAAGTAAGATGAGCCACTTTGGGGGGGAAAATCCCAAAAGAATAGTCTACTATTAATTTGGTGGACATAAATACTAGGATGGGTGCAGACACTTTTACTGTTGGGTTCCATTTTCCTGATTTTGTAGAAAATTACACTGATATTTTTTATTAATATTCTGGGCAATGATGATCAACAGCAAACAATAAATGCATTCTTTGTCTTTATGATATCCTACAGCTATCTTCATCTACTGTAAGGTGTTGCAAATTGGCTTGTGGGAAGCTATAATGATTGATGTTAACTGAACATTTGGCTAAGATGTTAATTTGGAAAGAAATCTCAGTCACAAAAGATATAAATTCTTCCACTGTATATTGACTCTTATAGTGGTTTGTTTTGGGATCCCATGAAGCTTTGAGATATTTTCCTGTATCCTTGTGTGATAACCAGCAAGGCAACACATTTTCCTACAGTCCCTTCACACATGCATTTGACAACTAAGTTCTAGTTGTGCTGTCCCTTTTTACCCAAATTTTGACATGTGAATAGTGATGAATTAGGCTTTTCCTGTTTATGAATTACTTTGATATGCAAGAAAAATAAGTAATACTGATAAAATTTCCAAAATCATAAGTATTCTAAGTATAACACTAAACCAGAAACAATTAGACACTTCAGAAGCAACCAGAAATAGCAGATAGTGCACTTTAGAACAGACAAAAAAGAGAAGCTAAAGCACTGATTTAGTTTGCTGTTAGAGGTTTGTGTCTAAACTGTGAGTTTCTTGTGCTTGGAGCTTTGCCTCCTTCACTGTACAGACTGGAAGGCAAAGCAGTTCTTTCTTTGCTGGTGCAGATTTCCTGGTGCACACTCAGATCGTGCTCCAGCCTGAGGTCAGGCCATTTCCAGTGCTCACATCTCAGCCCAGGGATGGGGATGGGCATGCAGACTCCAGCATTTAAGGTACCTACAGAAAGCTCATGAACGTGTGCTGCAATCTACCAAAGACATCGGCTCCATGGACAGTTATCCATCCTGAAAACACAAGTTTTCTGAGGGACACTCTACACTTAACTTTCAGGAGGATGGGAAATAGGGAGGGATTTTGAAACTTTTCAGTGCACTGACCTTTTTCATAAAGTACAAGTTGATATGTATGAGCTCTGAATTCCTAAGGCCTTTGAAAGATTGCTCTTGGGAGTTTTTCTAACATTTATAACTATGTCATGTTTCAATACAATTTTTTTAAGACCTGATTTCACACCCTTTTAACTTAATGGGAGATTTCCCACTGATGGCAATGGGCACAAGACCAAACCTTCAGTGAATATTAACCAGCCAAAATAAAAATTCTCTCTGGACAATGTTAGCTTACAACTGAGTTCTCAGTCCATGTGTTCATCCATTTGACAAAACTTTGAGAAAAAAATCTGTAGGGAAATTTTACTTTTTAACTTTGTTACCCAGTCTGTGCAATACACTCCAAGGAGAAGAATAATTATAAAAAAATTGGAAGAAAAGTAAGGATTTTAAAATTAAGAAAATACAGAGAACAATACTTAAAAAACCTGAACTGAAAGTAAGTTCCCTTCAGCTGAAGGTCTGTGAGTGTAGCTCTCAGTCCACACAGGAGCCTTTACAGAGCAACATAGGGAAACCCACTAATAGTAACCGGAGAGATGCTTGCAGTCCAAAAAGCCAATAAATAAATGCAAGAGACCTTTTTTTATTCCTTAAAATTAAGAAGGGCAAAAGACCTAAAACAAACAACAAAAAAATATTATTTACAAAAACTATTTCAAATAGATGACTAATACCTAATCTCTGAAGTTTTTCACCATATTCCATCCATCCATAGAATCCCCTTATTTTAGTTCAAACTTTACTTTCTAGCTTGTCTGAGCCCAATATTTTTTTATTCCCAAAATATTCTGTGTGACATATTCTTTAGTGGAAACATTCTTCCTTTCCTATTCCCTGAAAATAATATTAGCAATTCATATTGCTGACAGTTTTCATATTTATATTCTTCCCCTTCGTCAATCCTTTTCCCTCCATTCTTGTGCAAGAGCAATGTCACACAACTCTACAAGCAACAGATGTCACATGATGTTAATTAAGCTCATAGAATCTTATTCCTTGACACTACTGGATCCTAAATTTGCTGCTGTTACATGCTGCAGTCATGACTGCTTTCTAACACTGCCCTGGGGCTCAGACAATTGACTTCAGAACTGGCCTTCACAAATGAGTGTTGCCCAGAGCTTCTGAGCAGGTGGCTATTCTCCCCAAAAATAAATTTTATGAGCAATGAATTAGCCTGGTCATCAACAGGGAAGAAAAGTCAACAGTACTCTTAGCAGTGCTAGATAATGCCAAGATAGGCAAAATGTTTAATATTCTTTTGACTCATGGTTCACAGAGAGTAGCGATCTGAGATTACAAGCTGTGTGATTAGCATTGATAACAACAGCATTAAACTTCAGCAGTGAGATATAGAGGCCTTCACAAAGATATTTGGGTGGTGAAGTAAACTTAGAATCATTAGAAATTATTAGAACCATTAGAAATTAGAGAACCTGGAGAGGTCAAGGTCCTGGAGCAATAAAAAATACAAATATGTTGCTTATTGATAAAAGTGGGCAAAAGGAGAGCCAAGGAACCATGTAAGAGCTGGTCTGACTTTAGGCAATTGAAAAACTAATAAAACATCTACATCTAAGCACTTAAAAGATTACCCAGTGAAAAGTAACAGCGAAAAATTATGCACCATATCTTCCCTTCACTAATACAGTCAATTCTGCTTTGCATAAATATTAACATCTTTGGAAAAAAAAAAAACAAAAAGGAAAATAACTTTCTTCCTTACATCACTGCAACAAGGATGAAGAGGAGACTGTAAAACAGTATGTTGAAAGGCTGTATCAACTAGGGTTCTACTCAAATCTGTCTGGAGTCTGGTACCGTGCAGTCAATTCATTAATGCTCTGAGTAGTAAAACAGGCAGTAAGTTTATTAAATTCTTATATGATAGCAAGCTGGGAGAGTGCAAGTATTTTGGAGGACAAGGTTAGAATTCAAAATAAGCAAGACAAATGGGAGAGAGAAGCTATAATAAATAGAAAGCAATTCAATCAAGACAAATAGAATATTTCAGTAGAAACAATCAGCTTCACAAATACTCTATTAGAAATGTCTTGCCTAGATAGCAGTCCCGCAGAAAAGAATCTGGATGTTATAGTGTATCACATGAGTCATAAAGGTCTTAACATTTCAATAAAGCAAATACCACAATGGGAAGTATAAGCACAAGGGTTTTATGTACGACACCCAGTTTTGCATTTGCTCTGTCAAGACTGGACAAGGCTCAACACAAAGCAAAAAAATTATCAGACATCAAGTAAATGTGCATTTCAAGGAACAACAGCTAAAAAGGGTTTACGTTAGAAAATAATGAAAAAAAAAAGACCAAGGAGAAATGTGACATAGCTATGTAAAGACTACTACAAAGAATAAATTACTCCCCATCTCTACTATAGGAAGGAAAATAAGTAATTGGATTAATTTGCAGCAAGAGTATTTAGGTTGGAACTTTCGTCCTGTTATCTCTCTGTAAGGGTGCTGGAGAGAGAGTAGAAATGATTACACAAGGAGGTTGTGGGATGTCTATTTCTGGAGTTTTTAGAGAATAGACTAGATCAATTTCTGTCAGGAATGTTTTAATTCTAGTTTTGGAGGCCAGAATACATGACCTCTGAGCATCTCTCCTGGCCTCACTTTTTAGTCTGTTACCTGAAGAGTTCAATACATATAGAAAATACAGTAAATATGGGAGATGCGCAATTTATTGCACAGATTTCAAATCGAAATAAGCAGTCATATGAAAATATGCCACATGTCAATTGTTATTAAACTGATATATGGAAATGCAAATATTTCACATTGATATCTTGTTGTCAGATTGTCATTTGTCATTCAGTGTGGTCAGTTAAGAAACCAAGATGCTACTAGTCAAGTGAATCTATCTGCAAACAATATTTATGAAGAAGCCTGAAATCTGAATTCCCTGTTGTCTTTATTTCTTTACAAAGTTGTATAAATGAGGAAATAGCACTGAAGACCTATTGGTAATAGTTATTTCCTAATTGCAGTGGGAAGCATCCTGCATGTTTAAATAAATATTGTTAACTCTGACCTCTTGGTTTGTCAGGACTGATAAGACAATTGTTTGACCTATATGAAGCACGTACAGTATGCATGGACTGAAAGCAGCAGGAAAACAGGAAACAATAAATCAGAAATTAGAGCACTGATTGTTGTAGCTAATTACATCAGACTTCTGCTTAATTTCTCACTCTGTCATTATAACCTGATTTTCTTGCCAACAGACTTTGCAAATTGCTGGTGTCACGTACATACAGCATATAATAATCTTTAGTTACTGTGATTGACAAATGAATGAGAAGGAGAACATAGTTTATTATGGAAGAATGAACTGTGACACACACCAGATACCTGCTCAGATGCTTTTTTAATTCACTTACCTAGACATGCTGCATGATACATCTTGCCAGGACCACAGGTTTGGCATCACAACACCATAATTGAATTTGTGTCATGGTTTGATAATGCTGGACAAAGAAGGAAAAATATACCTATAAAGGAAAGGGAGAAACATGGCATAGATTGATTTCCACAACAACAGAGATAAAGTGGTAACAAGAAAATTTAAATCAATTCTGACAATAACATGCTTAGAATTAGGCATATTAATCAACATGTTTATTCTTGATTTTTTTTTTCCTCATACTGCACATCAGATAACTTGGTGTCCTTATTATTGTCTCTTTTTACATTACTCCACTTTCAAACCATAATATCTTTCTTTGTCTGGTTTCATCACTGCCATCAGTATCTTCAGCTGACGTAAATCAGCACAGATATTTTACTATGGCTAGAAGTATTTGATAGAACATAAACAATTAATTTGTAGGTGTCTAAATGGCAATTTGGCCCTTCTGATGCAAGTAAAAGTCATTAGCAGTCTTTTTAGTACACTGTCTTTCTGTATGTGTGCTTTTCTTTAGACCAGCAGGTTGCTGACATTGTTTTGAAGGATCAGGTCATCATAGGTCATAATCATCTATAAGGAGAGATGCAGTTTTCATTTTCCTGTGTCTGTTAGACTCCTGTCAGCATGAACTCAAGGCTAGTAGAGTCAAACAGACACACTAGAGAAGTACCAGAAGGATGAATAGTACATCATCATTGCCTTTAACAGTCTGCCCCTTGTGTATTATGTATTCTGAAACTGCCTATATGACTTAATAAAGCAACATCTGGGGAAAAAAAAAAACCAAAAACTGCAGGCTAATGTATTGTTTTATTCATGCGGTATATGCATATGTCATATTCCTTAATATTATTTTGAGTATTACAAATTATTTTCTCCACAATTGTCACCATGTCTCCTTCATCCTATTCCTTTGGGACTTTTATTTTTGACTTTGTAAGGGTCAAGGCCTAGAAATGAACCAAAAAAGTAACATACTGATATTTTTAGCTGTGCATTTACAGAGCTCTGCCATTTTCTTCCCAGAGGGTCATGGCATCTCCTCAACTGACTGTGAAGGCAGTTAATATCGGGCTGCAGTGGTTGTCAGGTTGTAGGACTTTCTAAGCTTTCTCTTCTTTCCTGCCTGTGAATCATAAAATTGCCCTTCCTCAAAAATTTCCTATATTACAGCAGTGGCACCAGAGTTCTTTAGTGCTTCCGTTAAGAGTCAGTTTCCTGACAACTATGTGTACAATAATCATTATGTACATCTTTCTATATGTAATACAGATTTAAATATTCAGTTGGTGTTTGAGTTTTGTTACACTGTAATATTTTACAATCCTCAAATCTTTATTCTTCCAAAGAACAACACATCTCTATCCATTTCTGCCTGTCCTCCAACTTAAGAGTGGAGTTGCCTCTTTTTCGTGAACTATTTTGACCCTTTGCCTCTCTTCTACTTTTTGTATTGATAAGTGATAAGATTATTGAAAACCGGAAGCGAAAGACAAATCTTATGTCTGAATTACTGACAGAGAAACATGTATTCAAATCTCAGAGTAAGTATAATATTTAATAAGCATTAAAACTTACTGGAAAGACTTTTGCTATACCTGGAATGATAAGGCAACAGACTCCCTACAGCAACAAGACTGTTGCCTTATTACTACAGATAAAGCAATAACACTACACCACAACACAGATTGCTGTTAGCTGTTATGGGCCACATTAAAAAGTTTCGTTTTGTTGGAGGAGCCAACTGAGAACATTGGGGTACTCACTGGTCTTTCAGCAATGTAAGCACCAAGCCAAGCAGCTGCTCCATCGAGCAGCAGAATAACCTTAAGAGATACGAACAGTGTAGAAGAGGTCCTGTAAAAATTCCAGTTAGTTTCTGATTTCCCTCACATTATCTTGTTGAATTCGTGACCTTGTTTTGGAGGCAGCCAGTTCATCCATCTCCATATAGAAGACAAGCACAGTCTTGTTTGTAGCATTGTTATCAAAGACTAATGCATGGATAAAGCAAACAAACAAACCCTAATCCAAAGCTATTTTAACTGCAGCATTAGAGCTAGGAAACCTGCTGATTAACTCTCGTCATGCATGACAGCTAATGGAACTAAGATATATTTAAAGCATAGTCTTCAAACTACATGGTACAGACAAGCTTTTCTTTTGTAAATGAGTGGGTCCATATCCCCTGTCCATTTGTTCTATTCTGTCCTAGTTGAAGAAGCTTTAAGTACATCAAAATCCTGCTCCATATTCTGACATTGAAGGAAGATACAGAGTGATCAAACTTTGAGAAAATAGAGAACTGTCTTATAATGAAGTGCCTGCCTAAGGGATAAACAGGGGAAAAGCTTTTAAACTGATTACACAGAACTACAAACATCACACTTATATAATTATCTTTCTCTAGAATAAAATTATCCTGCAAAATACAGCAGGAATCCAGTTTACTATTTTTCCTCATAGCCAGGAAGTATAATTTTCTCTTGAAACTTGATCTAGTAACATCTCAGTTGCTTTGCGAAACTAAAAAAATAATGAAAACTGAGAAATCTGTATCTTTGCTGTATTTTTCTGTTTGCTGTGTGTTAACTCCCACCTGTTTGCCTCTTACTATGGATTTTGACCTTTAACACACAAAAATCTGCAATCAGCCCCTCTGCATCAGACTCTCTGCAGAAGTCCTATAACAAGACCACCCCTTCACAGGTAAGGAAAGCCATTAAACCCTGTGAATTTTCTCAGTGGATAAGCCTAAATTAATTTGACCCAGGTGTTTGTCTATTACTGTGCATGGGAACACTTGCAGTGTCCCCTAGTTGTTTCTCCTGTGGTGGTCCAGTCTTAGTACTCTCTGGACTCTAATCTAAACCATGCAAGAGTACCAGCTGGCGTAGAACTTTGTAGACAGATTCTTGTTATGCTGTTTGTGTCACTTTGATGTATTCTCTTGCTTTACATATGAATACTTGTAGAAGCAGGAGGACAGCATGTACAGCCATGTGCTGGAATTAAGTTACAAATGTCAATCTTTTATTCAATTTTACAAAAACAAGTCCTTGATTTTATGATACACATGCAAAGGGAAGTGTCATTATGAAAAATGTAAAAATTTAGAGGCAAATCTGCCCTCATTTGCACCTATGCAACCCTTGCTGAAGTGAGGTTGTTTGAGCAGAAGAGAAGTCTGAATCTGTCCTGTTAGTCTTTATTTGCACATAGCACATTTATGTTAATTTATATTTTATTTTAAAACCAAACAATTGAATGACAATTAATGGCTAAGTGATTGGATGTTAAGTCATTTTGTGTATGGATGTGAGAAACTTGAGTTATTGTACCAAAAGCTGCTCATAATGTAAGCTGAAATATTTATAAAAAAACTCCCATTATTTCACCACAATTTACTAGACTCAAATAATGAGAAGAGTAACTCTGGCACTTAATTAGTGGGTAAAAATGTGAGTTACCCTACATTCCCAAAACTTGGGAAACTGAAAAACATTTCTAAACTTAATCATGGCTAAAACATAATACATGACTAAAAGGTGCTCTAAAATACCTAGCCCACTGGAAATGCAATAATATATTGGCAAGATTGAGAGATTTAACAATGTGAGTAGCAAAATTTTTCAAAAGGACAAGATGAATCTACAAGGTCTCATTATCCTCTCTCAGCAATACAGATTGGCAGCTAATAGAATTAAGTTGATTTTAACCATGTATAACTGAATTGGGCCCTGGATAATCAGAAAGTTGGCATATCACAGACCAATTTTGTTCATTATGAATAATCCTGTAAAAATCCAGGGGTACATCTGGAAACGCATGTTGTAAGTCAGATGAGAATCAGGCCATGCCTGAAAATTGTAATTCGACTTAAACAGAAAAAAAACCCAACATTTTGCACCATCTAAAGCTAATCTTGCCTCATCTGTCAGAGGCATAGCAAAAAGACTGCTTATATCCATTGGCAAAGTAGTATATAATTCTGTAGTTGTACTTGTCTTAGGACTGCTTGGGAAGATGTAATGCACCTTCACAATACAATCAAGACTCACATTTTGAGCTAAGTTTGACACCATATTGACATGAATATAAATGGTACAGATCAGAATTACTCAAAACCACCAATAAAACTCTCTCAGTTCTCACAAGCTCAAGCTGAGACTGTCAGAACAGTAAAACTTAAGCAGTAATTTTAAACACAGAGTTAGTAATCAAGCAGTGAGTAACATTTCGGTGAGACCAATTAATGATGAAAGCTGCAATTGCCTCTAGACTGCTGTATCTTTAGTCATCAAATTCAAATGTATAAAATTATTTACAAGAAAGGGAGTTGTCAAATACAAATGGATTTCAGGTACTGTACAGATCAGCCTCTGACTTCACAGATTTGTTTAGCACCATTTTTGAACACTTCTGAGGAGCCATTTTTTTCAGGAAGGATTTAAGGAAATTAATGATTTTTTAATATATATTCTTGAGTTTCTTACAATTCAAACTATTGCAAGGGAAAAAGCAATCTTTTCTACCTGACTTGAAATACTAGTTCCCAAAGAGATTTGTATTCCAAATTTATACCATCTCTTAAGTGAGATGCCTCATCCTGCCTTGAAGATAAGATTCCAGGCATTGCTCAGATAGTTGGGCATAATTTATTGTAGCCACACAAAAGTCAGATCTAAATCCTTTTGGACCATGATGCCACAAACCAGCAGTTCAAAGTTCAAAGAGGGAGGCCGACAGAGGCAATTAAGTTATCACTGTTGGGATAACTGTAACCCTTCCTGTGCTTTTAGTGCTTCTGGAATCCTGAAGACTGTGAACTGTTAAAAAAAAAAATTAAAAAATAGAGCATTCTTCTCAACACTACCTATATTTTCATTGCATAAATCACAGAAGTTGGAATAAAATACATCCAGTGAATGATTTCCTGCCACTAAGGAAAAAAAATCCCAAATCTTGTTTCCTGATGACTACAAACTTCTCTTGACAAACCTCCAGTGCCAAATGTGGTTTCCATTTACTGTTTTGGGATTTATTTGTCTATGCCAAAGTTCAGGTGTGCCAACTCTTTGTAATAAGCCATTTGGATGAAAGCTTGGCTAGCTCAAAGGATTCTGATGTATTTTATTGCTGCCTTTTAAGATTATTGTTCAGAAATACCAACTCTAATTTTGAAATCAATTAGCCATGCAGTCTGATGAGGTGTTGGCCCAGCTCAGGTTCACACCCGCTGTCCGCAGATTATTGTTAAGTTGAGTCAGGTCCTTAGTGCTGCTCTGCATTGCAGGCATCTGGTGTACACATGTTTGATGTCCTCACAAAATGACGCTGATGGCTTAAATGGCAAGGCTCTAATGAAGAAAGCCTAGCAAGTTTGCTGCTGTTTGCCAGCAAAACATGACTTTTACAGAGCAGTGTAAAAGCCTTTTTCCCCATTATTTAACTCTTCAATGTCAAAAGAATACAAATCTTCCTTGGAGAGTAAAGATTCAGGAAAGGTGACAAGAATGGAAGCTGAGGGTCCACTATATACATGCAGTAGGAAAATCCTTCTGCAGTTCTGCACCTTCTTGGCACCTGCATGGCCTGCACATCCATGCACACAAAAATTTTGCCTCCAGAGGGAAAGGCATTTGCCTGCACTGGCCATTGAGCTCCCTGCAGGGCAACAATTTGGACAAGCCAAAGAGAGAGGCACCCAAGCTTCTTCAAGGGAAGTGAATCACAGAATCTTAGAATGGCTTGAATTGGAAGGGACCTCAAAAATCCTCTAGGTCCACCATGGGCCAAGGGCAGGGATGACTTCCACTAGTCTAGGGAGCTGACATCATCCAAAATGGTTTACACTGTTTTTTCCATTACAAAGTTTCTCAGGTACCCCAGACAAAGAATGACTGTAGGAAGTTTTTCTGTATTTCCTCCAATTTTGTGCTCGAGGTCTAAGAATACAACCTCAGAGGCATAAACACAAACCAAAAGCCCACAACAGAATGAAAACCACCAGACGGTGTTCTTTGACATGTATGGGGGAATTAAGTACTTATTCTTTCAGACTAAGGCTCTTTTCAAAATCAATTTTTCTTGCTTGTAATCAAAAAATACTCTTTCAAATTCACCAAGAGGAGCAACTGAATATCAGCAATACGAGCCATACCGGATGAAGAGCAATAGCAGGGTTGTGTGATGAGTTATTTCTAAGCATTGTCATGTTAGTCTATCTCAATGGCAGATGCTAAACTACCAGTCTAATAATCTCAAAAGGATTGCATTGTGGCTTCAGAATAGGAACCATTTAGTAAAATCAGCCTTCTGTTAAACCCACTTGCAACATTTTAGAGAATATTAAGTACATGCAGCCTGAATTTGATCTAACTTTCTCTATTTTTCAAAAGCAAAAACTTTTTAGTTGTTGTTTACATTAACTGTCATGGTCATGTAGTCATTTAGGACCATTGTCCTGTATGCTAAATAAAACAACTGATCTAGCACAGAACAATCAGGTATGAAAATCTAGTTCTTATCTGGTCAAGGAAATGAACATAGCAGTAATATAGTCATGCTCAGTCGTCATGCTGAAGTCATACTGAAGGAAAGATTACTGTCTATATATGTGGCCATACATATGTGGCCATCATTATTCAATACATTATTAGGTTCTTTCCATCTGCAGTGTCCATCCTAAAAGAAGAAAATGGAGCAAGAGAAGGAAGCAGAGAAGAGGAAGAGGAAGAGCTGGTCCAGATGGCAGTTTAGAGAGATGCAGAAAAAATCAGCCATAACTGATGAGAATTTTTCCTTTCCTTAAGTCCTTGACAACTGAGTATGCCCAAAGGGTCATGGAAAAAAAAAAACTTTGCGTAGTTCAGCATCCTGCCTTCAGCAGTGCTCTTGTAGGGGTATAAGAAACAGGTACAAAATAATCTGATACAATCTCTCAACTTTTAGGAATCGCTGAGCAGGTTCCTACATGTTTAAAAGTCACCGATGGATCCATCTATCAGGAATTGGTTTAGTACTGTTTGATTCCAAATACTTTTGTATTTTATCTTCCATAGCACTCTGTGAACACAATTTAGTTATGTCGGGAGAGAAAAAAAGGCCTTCTCTTGACACTGTTTTCATGTGCTGAGTTCCTGTGTGAAGAAAAAGTAAATAAACCTCTTATATTCATCTCTTCGACATACTGCTTGATTTTGTAATACCTCCTCTATATAGACCATTATCCTTTTGCTCCCCATTCGTGCAGTAGTTATTCCATACCTCTAATCAGCACTTATCAGCCCTTATTTTTTATCTGATTCTGTTTTATGATTGTGGCAATATGATGAACAGACTCTGTACACCAGATTCCTTTTTAATGTGGATTCTCAGCATTCTGGAAACCAGAGCCTGCAGATCAAAAGTTTGAAAAATCTTGCCTCCAGACTAGCCAGATCTGGCATCACTCTGTATATCATAAGCAAATAGTTTTCCTTTAGCATCCTGGAAGGAATATTAAGGGAAGTTCTGTTATTTAAAAGTCCCATAAAATTATAGATAACTGAAGGGAAAAGGGAAGTTCTGTCAAAATGCCTCATCTTTTAAATAATTAAATTAACTTTCATTTTCATTGGGTCCAAAAAGAAAAGTGTGTAAACAAAAGCAGTTTGGCTGCTCTTGAGTCAACACTGGAATAGTCTGGTCAGTCTATCCAGTTTCTGTTAAGTTTATCAAACACTGTTCTTTTCATTTAAGTTTATTAAGGTGCTTTGATATTTTATTAGAAATGTATCCTATTTGATAGTAAATCCATTTAGATTTCTGTTAGCTAAGCATGTAGTTCAGATTTAGGTAACACCAACATAACTGGCAGACTTACTGAATCATAACAATAATATTAATGCCAGTAGTGCAGGCCAAATTGTTCTGGTCAAAGCTGTTTGACACAACAGATCTTATCCAATAAGGTTGAGGGTAAATGTTGATAAAATTAAGGAAACCCATTATGATGTTTCCTTAGAAGCATTTTTATACAGTCTGACATCTGAAAACAATACTTTGTCTCAAGCACATACCAGGGAGATCACCATCCGATTGCCTCTGTCAAGAGTTATTGTTTAGCTCATTAATATTGGAAGTTCGGACTTTGTGAACTTTAAAATATATGATGTGGTGGGCACATAATGGTGTATAACAATTCTAGGGTAAATATTTAAGTGGTTTACTGCATTTCAGTAGGAAAAATCTCCCAAAATTATTGCCGGGAAAATTCTTCTTATTATTTTGAAAACAATTTCTTTATAACAAGTTCACTGGCTCCAGATCACACTAACAACACTGATCATGCCATTAGGAAGGACAGATTCTACAAGCCTTGCCTACCTATTAGTTGTTGATATTTGAATGGAGATATGGTGGGAAGATGGAAGAAAATCTCTCAAATGGTTCATTCCACAATTAGTGCTAAATCCAGTTTCTTGGATTGCCAGTTTCTGGATTGCCAGCAAAGTAAACATAATAAAGCAAATGAGGAGACTAGAGTTATTCTTTCACCAGACTCATGTTAATTCTGCTAGTCTGTAAAAGGGAATCTGACATTTGGGCCAGAGCTCAGGATAATCTTACTGCTGGCCACATATCTTGATGTGTTGTTCTGTCGTTCTCTTTTTTTTTTTTTTTCCCCTAGAGAATTCTTCTTCAGTGGGTTATTGATGTCCTTATTTCTACCTGACTTTTTTTTTGTCCTACATTCTTATTCATTCTTTACTTTTTCTGGGGTCTCCAGCAATATATAGCCAGGTTTAATTTCTCAACTTTTTTGCTTCCCAATCAATTATGTTGTCCATGACATTTTCAACCTGAATACAATTGTATTGATCTGAGTTCTATATTTGGCTTGGTTTTGGTTTTTTTGAAACACTGGATGAACTGAACTGCACAGACACCATCAGTATGCATCATATTGTCTTCCTGAAATGCTTTTATTATGCTATTTCATAGCAACTATTGCTGTTACTGTGCTCCCAATAACTAACACAGTAGAGGATAGTAAATGGCTTAATCTACAAACCATTACCTTTCCTGAATTTTAGAACTACTTTGTAAAAAATGAATTGGGCTTTAGCAAAATTCTGACTTTGGCTAATCTGTGCAGCTCTTTGAAGCTTTTGTGTCCCAAGAGACAGGTTGCTTCTCTCTGAGTAGAATAATGCAATATATACCAGGCAGTAAGCATTAAAAGGAGAAAAGCATGTGAAAAATTGAAATTAAAATCCTTCAGTGATATCAACCTATACAAAGCTGGGCCTCATAAACATAGAAAGCCTGAAGGCTGTGTGGCAAAACACTGACAAGTTTTCATACCACCTCTGTCATGGCAAATGGCCAGCATAGGTGCAGAACTGCCTGCTAGTGATGTGTACTTATAGAAATGAGAGAAAGAAAAGGCACAACTCTACAGGTATATAACACAGGTCACAATACACATTGAAAAGTCATGACCTTCAATATTAAGGCAACAGTTCTGTCCTTAACTCTCTGTACGTTATGAACAAGAGCAGCTAGAGTAAGGAACACTGTCACCATAAATTGAGAAGTCAAATTCTGTTGCTTTGCTCCAACCTTAATGTTACTCAAATGCTGTTTTGTTGTGCCTTTAATACAATAAAGGACTAATTCCTCAAAAGTCAAAGACATAAGTCACATAAATGAAATCTTGTAAATTATGTCAGTAATCCATAACTCATACAACTGATTTGGAAACCAGAGCCTTATGGTTCAGAAAGAAGTAATTGCTTTATTAACTCCCATTTATCAGTATAAAACTGGCTAATTTAACTGACTGACAGATTTATATATTGATACTTTAAATTTAGGACAACATCCTAATTCAATAAGGAGATCACATATAGATGTTTAAGAATATATTACTTTCTTGTTGGTTGATACTCTAAGCATGCCCTTATTAAGACAGATTATCTCCTTTCCCTTGTTCTTTTAAGAGAAGGACAAAACAAATTATACATCTCATTTATTCTACCTGACAGAAAGGCCATGTTTTCATATAACCCCCTCTCTAATATACTGAATGCATGACTAACCACATCATTCATTCTCTTTTTAACATCCATGATGTCATAATCTTTTGCAACAGTAAGCGTGTATTCCTGCCTGCAGACTTTTGGAAATCACCACGGGGAGTCAGACTTCCGAAGCACAGTCAAGTCATAAATCTACCTGGTACACTTGAAACAAAAGTTGGAAAGAAAAGTTAATATGGATTTATACACCTCTGATTCTCCAATAAGTGAGGTCTTGTGTACATTTAGCTGATTCTAAATTATATATTAAGAACTCAAGGGTTCTCAGTAACTACCTTTAAATCATAAAATCAAGGCAAGGCTATGCTACTTACTTTAAGTAAAATTATTGATATTGCTAACTATGATAATATGCTTTTCAAGGAGACACATGGGTTAGGAGCCTAATGAATACAATTTTTAGATATTAGTATTAAACAGCTTGCAGCTGGAACAATCATAAATTATAATCTATGTGAGTAAGGTTATAGACAGTATATGATATACAACCATGACTCTATAAAACATATGCTAAAAGCGTGAGCATTGAGTGTATTTTACTTTCAAAATTAGCACACCTTTGGAAAGGGGACTGTTAAGAGAAGGCTGTGTGTAGATCAAGGTAGTCAGTTCTGAGCCAGTTTACGTTCAGATAATATCTTCAGATTTCTATTGATAGCAAATCAGACCATTGCCTCGCCAAAAGCAGATTTCACTAGTAATATTAAGTCTGAAGACATTAATATTATGTAGAATTTTGATCACAGAAGAAGCTGAGCTCCACATAATAAGGTAGGTCTAATACCAGGTAACAATTTGTGCTAAATTATGGTTTGAAATATCACCTCTATATTTCACATTATCATCAAACAAGCATTATTTTCCAGAACACCTCTTAAAAATTGTGGATCTTGGTTAGGAAATCAAAACGTTTTTATTTCAGCCCTTTATTCTAGTGATTTGAGGTCAAGATTCTTAGTTACTTCAAACCTTAACTGGAGATGATTAGAGCAATGGGGAAATTCACTTTCTGAAATCCAGCCAAGTTCTAAAATGAATATTTAAATTGACTTTGGAGCCTGACTTAGTACTTAGAAATTACCAGAGTGCTGTTCTACAACACAGAAAACCCACGCCAGTGCTGACACATAGTAGGCCTGTCTCAGTGGTGATTCCAGTTTTGCATACCCCGACTTAATGTGCTTTACCTCTCCTGAAACATGTTAGCCATGTACACAACTGTGTACAAGAATTAAGTCTTCTATGTTTGTTGTTTCCTGACTCCAGAGACATCTGATCACAATGAGGAAAAAAAAATTACGGCTTAGAATACTGAAAGACAGTGGAGTTTAAAGTCCATGTGTGCTCTATAGTATTCCTTCATCCTTGCAGCCTCATAATGATAAGATCATACAATGTAGCTGAATTCATTATCTATTATATTACTTTACTCTTCTTCTTTCACTCTTTCAGTTTTATACAGCATTCATTATTCTTAGCCACATGGTACACCCACAGTTGCCTTAACATATGCTGTGCAACCTTGTTTGGTGAATGTGAACAATAAATGTCTGATTAGAACCAGAAAGCCACTAATGAAACAAAGTGGCTATTATTCTGTATAAAATAATCACTGAAATGATCTTTCTAATACTCTTTCTAATACTCTTCTTGAAGGGTATTTCCTCAGTAACAATAGGCTGATTGCTGAGATGGATGGGTAGTTGAGAAAGCTGAAAGATGTTCAAAAGACTTAACCGTCAAGACAAATGATGAAATTTGGGTTTTGTTCTGAAGACAGCAGTAAGCCTATAGTTTATCAGAAATACATTTTCTTTCTCTTTGTAATGACTTTTGTTTTCTCCATATGCAAATTCACAGTGAAAGTAAAGTGCAGTTCAGTCAGAGGTAAATCTGCAACAATACTGGCTTCAGATGATACTGAAAGCTTACAAAAAAAATGATAGTTCTGTCTGATCACATCTCATCAGCAAATGTCTCACTCACTTTCAAGTGTTCTGCAATTCAAACCTGGTTCTGCAGTCTCACAGCACTATTGCACTCACAGTGCAATGGACTCATCTTGTATTTATCAGGAGTGAACTGTTGCCAGTAGCTGAAAGGTTTGTGGTTTTAGCGAGCACACCCCAATGTAGCTCATCACGTATTCACTCTCCAGAGTGGTACACGTTTCTCCCTTCCCTAGAAAGATGTTTAAGGTCAAAACAAAACAATTTGTGTCAAAGCTGATTTCTTGTATTACAATTTACAGGAAATAAAATTTTGAGATGCAGATAATTCAAAATTAACTCCCCACAAGACTGTGATGAAGTAGAAATGAAACTATAATTTTTCTTTTATTTTTTTTCAGAAATGACGCACTCTAACAGACTGTAAAAAATTATTTAAGAATATAACCATTTCTGAAAGGTGGATTTCATTATTTTTTTTTTAGATAATAAACAATTCTGTTAATAATATCAACACCTCGACAAATTGTGGGGTTTTTTTCATGCTATTTTTACTTTCAGATGATGAGGATTTTCTTCTTTCTAAAAAAGTCCAAAAATTGACCTCTGAAGACTTTTGAATTGTTCAATAATGATTTTTTTTTCTGGTAAATTAACGGCATATAGTGTTGCTACAATTAGTAATTATTGTGTCCAAGGGTCTTCCAAAAATTTTAATTCTCCGTTTATTGTAGCTTTGTTAAAATATTTTTTTTCCATGAGGGTGGCGGAACACTGAAACATGGTGCCTATAGAGGTGGTGGATGCCCCATCCCTGAAAACATTCCGGATCAGGTTGGACAGGGCTCTGAGCAGCCTGATCTGGTTTAAGATGTCCCTGACAATTGCAGGGGGGTTGGATTAGATGACCTTGAAAAGTCCCTTCCAACCCAAATTATCCTATGATTTCTTGAATAACAACTCTTGATCCAATGAAAATATTGCTATATATAGCAAAACTCAGGCAGTTATTTTAATTTGATTTACAATGTTCTTGTAGATAACAATGCTCTTCTAAATTTATTTTAAAGCGAGAGATACAATTTCTCTCCAGTTTTGCTGAATTTAAAATAAAAAAGAAATTTGGTGACAAAAATCTCTCTCCTCAGACAATATATCTGTACGTTGCAGCTTTGTTCAGAGAGGTTCTGCTTCAGACTGTAGTGCACACATTAGAAACTCTGACAAAGAATAAATTCTGGGAAGTTTCATGATTCTGGATGCTCTCAATACCTCTACAATGAAATAATATCTTATACTTTAAGAATGCCTGCTTTAATTCTCAATGCAGAAGCAGGACCACAATTTCTCTTTCAATCCATGTTCTGATACATATAATACTGAAATTAAACAAAGATGTCATTGGCTTCAGTGAGGTTTGGATGAGTCTTCAAAGGCATTTTTAAACATAAGAATACTATATATACCAATTGGCTTACTGCTTGAAAAAAATGTACCTACTCAGCTTGCAGAACTGAAGACATAAATATGTTGTAGAACAGCCCAGAAGAAAAGAAAATCACAGCTTTACAATATTTTCTAACACAAGAGCAAGAACATGCAGAAAAGAAAAAAAAAGAGGATTGACTCATTAAGACCCTGCTTTAGGACTTAGAATTGAAAAATTCAAGGATTTACATTACCAGCTTCTTCCCATGTGATCATAAACCATTTGTCTGTGTTCTTCTCTAGGAAAGAACAGTACTTCTGTATTTATAAAATTAAGTGGATAAGTATATAAAAAAAAGTGTGGCACACTGATGCTGTGCTTCAAGAAGCACTTAGGGTGGGATGCAAACACAGGCAAAGAAGGTATCTACCTCCATCAGCCAACAGCTTCTGGTACCAAAACAGTCACAGTGCCACAATCTGCACTGCTGATGCCAAAACTCTGGAAGCCTCATCTGGTTCTAGCTCCAGGGTATAAAATACCACTGTGGGGAGGAAAGAGGGACTTTCCCATTTCTTCTGAGAGGCAGCTATAAGCCCTCATAGCAGTTCTTTTCTGATCTGTCCCTGGTCTTGGTCCTGAACATTCACTGCTGGTTCGAGAGGAGAACATCACTGTGTTACCTTAGCTCGGGACAGGCTCTCTTCCGGGTGTGGCAAACTGGAGGTCACGTGAGTTTAAGGAGAAATTAAATGTAGAGGAGAACTCTAACCATTCGGCAATAAGAAAAATGTGCACCAACATCATCACCGTATATGCCAGCACGATATTTCCTCTGAAAAAATTTGCCATGGCTGAATGCAGTATAACCAGTGTGAGTTAAATACAATCAGAAGATGCCTACCTCATCATGATTTGCAGAGAATTCTGCCACAGGGTCATTTTGTCTGTGACTCATAAGTAGCTAGGCATGGGAAGTGAAAGAGAAATTGCTTGCTTCGGACAACAGAGGGACAAGTCCTACCACAATACACCCAAGGAGCAGAAAACTTCAGAAAACTTGAGGTTCCTACACTCCACTGTGGTTGGAGAGTATTAAAAGCTTATTACATCTTGTGTTTAGAGAATAGTCACAGTTAACTTAGTTCTTAACTTATATTTTCCTTCCAGCCTCAATGTACACAAGGCATTCAAACATATATCTCTGCATGACAACGGTGAATTTCAATTGTTTTTTTTTCTTTTTTTTTCATATATATCTATGTTCCTAGCTTCGCTCATTTTGTAAGTTCATATATTGTATGGTAATTTTATAGAAGTATTCATGTATTGTGCCATATGTGTTAAATCTGGACTCTTAAGATAGAGTCCAGAGTGCACCATTTTTATTTAGGCATATGTTGATAGGGTATTGATATTTGCACTAATTGCAGCAACCTAGCTTAGACAAAAACTTTGCAAATGCACATGGAGACATAATCAACATTTACCAGAAAACAGTGACTCACTAAAAGAAAGAATCAGCCAAGGACACAGCATGCCCAGACAGTGCAGACTGCCCAAGTTGTTTTCTTTCAATGCCCACATATTCAAAATCAATTTATTTTTAATTTGGTCAATATAACGTAATTTATCAGCCTTGAAACCACCAGAAAAGAAATAACTCACTCTCTAGAGAGGCATTGAAAAAGGAATGAAACAAAAAAAGTGAATCTCTAAAATAAATAAATTGGGGAAAGATCTCAAGAACAATCCTATTTTTCCTATGTTGTCTACGTTGTCCTTTTTTTTTTTTTTTTTTAATGGCAACTCTGGCATGTATGGAGTTTGACACTTTTTTCTCTCCATTTAAATACAAAGAACTCACTATCTTTTACATGAGTCAACATTTTCCAGCCTGAAATTTCTGTCTTTAAGGTTCAGCAGGTCTGAATCCGTTCCTCCATGAAGATCCAGCAACCCTTGTGGGAGTCTCCTGTGCTGTTGATGCTCCCCCTGCTGACAGCGTTCAATCGGGAAAATGCATTATAAGGGCTTGAGCAAACAGTGGAAAGAAACTGCTTGGATGGAGTTAAAAAAAGAAATAGAAACAGTAGAGGAAATCACGGAGAGAAAGAGAAGGACAAAATCAGAGACCACAGTGGCAAAAGACCCCAAATCACCAACCCACATGCACTAAGAATCTGCAGTTGAAACCTAATCTTTCTAAGAAGCAGTGGGAAAGCTGCAAAAGTTGTGATGGGTTTGAAAGAATTTACAGGAAGAACAAGAATTCCTTTGCAGGAAGCAAACTCATATGGGAAATGGAAGATAAAGATTACAGGCCAGGTATACATCAGGCAGATAAGGAACTGAAACTGAGGGCCAGATAAGTGTCCTAAGGACCAAGTTAGTAGTCATTTCCACGATGACGATATTTTCTTCCATTTTTTTTTAATTGATAAAAAACTCACAGGTTTTGTTAGCATTTGTGTCCTTTTATTTGCTGAAAGTCATGTCAAAATCATGCTGTCTTACTCTCTTAACTCCCCTCCTACCTCCCACCAAAGTTTCACTGTAAGACCAGATGAGTTCTTGCTGCTTAGAATTCTTTAACTTTCTACCAAAACCTATGAACATGAAAGCTTCAAGAAGCCTTCTTTAGTGGTTCACAAACAGGATGACACCTCCCCTCCATTTGCTATCATTAGTTTGGGGGATAAAAGACTGGGGTATATTGCTGAAGAACTCCAGTAGTATTGATGACTTTCTAAAGGATCAGGCTTTCATTTTCCACAACCTTTCAAAAGCTTAAGAAACAACACAACTTTCCTACATCTACAACATTTTGCCCACATCAAAGACACACTGCATTTGACATCCACGGCTGTATTTTTTATGGCATAGTCCTCAATCTCATGGATGTTTTGTACCCCTGCCTCAAAAACTGAGTAATTCATTGGCCTCCCAACAGAGTATTGCATCTGTATATCAAATAAAGCTGTTGTTGTTGTATTTAAATTGTCAACAGAGAGTGCAACACAATGCTTACTCCAATTAAGCAAAGCTACTCTGGAGAATTGGATTTTATCCCTATCTTTGACATGAAGGACTGTAGTCAATTTTTCACCATTGATCATTGTTCTTTTCTAATTTGACAGGAAAAATCAAAGGCAGGATTTGTCAACTAATTAATATTTATTTGGGAGAGGTGGGGAAAAGGACATCTATTTCTCTCCACTGGCAGTAAAGTAAATGTAAACCATCTTAATTCAGATGTAGACATTTATTTCTGTTGTGCTTTTAATAATAGGATCTGAATTTCAGAGGTGAACACTCCAAAACACGACTGAAGTCACTCTTAAACACAACCAAAGCCAATGTTTCTCTCTTGTCTGGGCACAAGGCAGCAACATTCCAGCATCCCAAGGATTTAGATAGCATTTGTTACCACTATAAAATGGCAAGCACAGCAGAAAACTTAAGCTAAGCACATTTTATATTTGTAGACTCAAGTTAGTTGACTGTGGATAGTGGCAATTTTCTAATAAATTATATATCAGTGAGAAGGATAAACGGGATTGTTGCTACCTATGAAATTAGCATATTGTACTTTGCGTGTGGTGCTCTAGTGCATTCTTATCAACGGCGTGCCTGCGCTCTTCAAGTATAGTGAGATGCAGAACACTAAAAGCCTATGTGACATATGAACCTCTTTCAGCATAGTTAGCTGTCTTTATTTTGCTGTTTCATAACTACTGATTGCTCAGTTTTTGTTTTTTTTGGTGGTTTTTTTTTTCCATATACAGCTCCCTGCATTATCTATGACCGCAAACTTTACAACAGCAACTGTTTTCAGTGAAGGCTGGTGCACAAAATGAGAAGGGGTCAGTTTTTAATGAATCTTCTTCGAAAATGGCCAAAATGCAAGACCTCCATCACCAACACCTCACCAAAACAGTACCTGATCCAGCCACAAGACTACTCTGTTCAGATCTAGGAGATCTTTTTTCAATGTCCTGCTCTGGAACAGGACAGGACAGAACAGCAATTTAAACCTGAGCCTTTCACATTCCAGCTAAATGCCCAAAAAATTCCTGCCAGCTCTAATCTATGTGGAAAGAGATGAAGAGTGAGCACATTAACTATGTGTGGTTTCAACAAGCAGTTTTATATATGGCAGCAACACTGGGAGAGTCTTAGCTTAGACATACTTGACACAAACAGTCTAGGTTTGCAAAATATGATTTTAAGAAAAGGGAGAAAATACAGAGCTATGTTGTTTTTACAGATCATTCCACAAATTTATCCTTAAAAACCTTTGGTGGGAAAGGTAAAATCTGTCTTTTGCTGTCACAATACTCTGCTACCATCAATGAATTTTGTTTAGAATAATATGGCCTTAATGCCCCCATCTCCTGTAGAATTGCTCAGACTGGTAGTTGATTAGAGTGGAGAGAGGTGCCAGTATTATCTGTGTTAGTGCTCCAGAGGTCATCCTACACTAACAAGACCGCCCCAGTCAGAGATGACAGAATCCAGCTGTTGCGCCTTCAGCTGAATGAGAAGAATCCACTTAATGCCCAGGATGTATCTCAAAAGATTAACTATTCTAACTAGTTACTTTCCACCTCTGCAAAAGTGGCTGGCTCATCATTATTGTCCTCTTTTTAGCAGAGGCCTATGGTATACATGAAACCATTTACCTTTTTAACCTCATGAACTGTAAGGCACCGAATAGACATTATTTTAAATGGATAAAACAGTTTTAAGTTCACTGATTTCTGTTTAAAAGTGAACTCATGCAATAGAGGATATTGCTTCATTTCAAAGAACTCTGCATATGCATTTTTTAGATGGTAAAGCAGTGTACCAGATGTGCCATGCTCCCTCTGTTTGGCAGCAGTGAGTTCCATTCTGAAAGATAAGAGGAACAGCATAAGCACACTTGCAGTCATTATACAGCACTGCTACAATATAATCTGAAAATCTAACATCCTTAAGTAGAGGCTTAATACTTTAATAATAATTTATGAAAAGCTATTAAATATATTAGTTAGTGAAGATCTTTTCTTATAGTGCTCTCCTGTAGCCTGAAACTTTTTCCTGACTTCCACTTTATCAAATGTTTGTCTGTTTTTGTTTCTTGTTTGGTTTGTTTGGTTGGTTGGTTTGGTTTGGTTTTGTGTTTTGTTTTTTTTTTTTTGTTTCATTCTTTCTATTTTTTGTTTTTAGCAGAATTCAAGTCAGCGGGGCTCTTGTTTCTTCCGTGCATGTCAGCATCGGTGGAAATGTCAGCACGGCTCCAGGGCTACAGATTTATTGCTTGGCCAGCAGAGGGTACCAGAGTTTTCTAATGACTTCACAGACCCGAAGGAAAAAACAGTCGTGGGGTCAAAGCACACCTATTGTTTTATTCCATTTCCCACTGACACTGATTGCTCTGGGCTGTTTTTTGGTAGGGTGGAGGGTTTTTTTTAGTTCTTGAGTCTCACATTACACAGGCTTGATCTCAGATTTTCTTCCATTCAAATGATCTTGCCTAACTGAAAAGCCATTTCAAACTCATTTTATAGTTGAACATGGTTTAAACATGTACAGGTTTTAATGACAATAGAGTTCTTCAGCAGTATTAACACCACTTGAACTCGTTTAAATACTTGGCTCTTAGCGTGCTGAAAAGGAGAAGAGATTTTCAAAGGTCAAAATAAAATTTTTGAATTTCATCAGAAGTGAACCTGAGGGTATGAGAAAGACCTCTCAGTAGATATTATCATTTGCAAATTCATGGAAGTCCCAGTTCAGAAACAGATTCTACCTTTTCATCAATATTTTGATTTTGCTGATAAAGCTGATGCTTAAAAAAAGAACTCAGCATAATTTCCCAGATTTATTGCCTGGTGAAAATAGCATTAGAGTGAACGTGAAAACACAGATATGAATTCCCTTCAGTTCAATCCTGAAATGAAATAAGCATATTAAAACATGCTGAAATGTCACAGGAAGGTTTTCCTACGATTTTCAGGGCTTTCCCTGTTTGCTAAATTAAAAATGCAAATCTTACCTATGAAGATTTCCCCAGAATCTACTTCAGTGTCTGGAAATTGAGTGAAATTGTGACACTGCAAGAACCAAAGAAGTGAAATTTGAGCAAACAAGATGGGATTTCATCTTCAGTTATTCAGAAATTTTAGTGACACAAGGGATCGTGCCATCATGTACTCTGACTTCTTACATAACAGAAACCATGGAATTTCACCCTGTAATTCCTGTACTGTGTCCAATAAAAATATGGTTGAATTACAGCATGGTATTTAGAAAGGCATCTGGTCTTGATTTTAGGAGTCTGGGTAAACTGTTTGCTCCTAATGCTCAGGTCATTCTAAAATGGGATGGGCGCCTAATTCTCTTAGACTTTTAATATTTTAATTCCCTCTTTTAAAAATGGCTGCCATTATTCATATGGAGCCATACTGATATACAACTAACTTATTGCTAAATGTTGCTTACAATGATTTTTATAGAGAGGGAAAACAACATGAACCTAATGAAGGGTTTACTATTTCTTTAGTTATTTTAAGATATTTTAAGAGTTTTCATCTCTCATTCATCCTTTCCAAATGTCATTTTTTCTTAGATAAATAATGACTTTTTGCAGGTGCAAGTTTTTGGCAGGTACAATGTGAAAAATAAATCCAAGTCAGAAAAACACTGAAATAGTTTCTAATGATGCTTTTGCAGCCTTTCATTTAAATTCTTAAGACACTTTTCTGAGCCTATGCGATCAGCAAACAATATCTATGAAAAGGGTGTGTCTTAAGACTGAGGCTGGGAGAGAACAAGGTGATATGTGAAAAGATCTAATACCTTTTCTTATCTGCAGCATCCAGCTAGATGACTTCATGTTGAGAAGTTTATGCTTACCCTGTGTGCTACACAGTAATCTTTAAATACTATTCAGTTAGGGAAAAACCTCTCCTGCTTATCATCCAGTTAGTGAAGTCCTCAAAGTACTGTCATTTTTGAGCGCCTCTGGTCTGTAGGTACAAAGAGAGGGATGGCTCATGAGAGGCATTGCTATCAACTTTGCCCTTTAACTTACACTTGGTCAAAGGTGCAACAAAAGAACATTTTAAACAAGAAAAGATCTGCAGTAGCATGTGCTGGGAAAAAAACCCAAAAGGTGGAAAAGCTTTTTCCCGTTCCTGTTGTAGCTGATGTCGAGTAGAAGTCACTGGTGGAGTGCTAACAAAAGCACAGGGAGAGGAATGGCATCAGATGGGGTGTGCTGGCACACATGCCTGCACCTAAGTTTTGCCTCCCAGATATTGTCTAACGACTGTAAACTAAAAGACGTGAATTGTAAGCTTTCTAGAGGAGCACAAGTGTCTCACGGAAGGATAGCAGCACACACCTGTGGAGTGCAAGGGAGGGGGCAATGCCCAAAAGAGTGTTGGATTGTTTGTCTGCTGAATATGAGCAAGAGCCCTCTATTGCTTTGTGCTTGAATTCTCTACATACACCCTCAATTGCTTTGAGCTTGAGTTCTCCACTTACACCCTCAATTGCTTTGTGCTTGAATTCTCCACATACAATTGCACATAATGAGGACGTTCCATGATGTGAATAACCATGCCAGAGTTGGAGATCCTCACAGCAAGCAGTAATCAGACCCTTTAAGTTTTTATTTAGTTAGAAAGTAGCATGACAGGAACTGAAAGATGGATGTAGATGAGATATGCAGAGGAAGCACAAATGAGATTTAGCAATTACAGGAACATGGGTCACATCCAAAATAGCAGGAGAAATATGGGGGAAATATGATAGATGGAAAAGATAGGGAGAATGGATGATGTTTTTCATGTAAAAATTAGTAGGGACAAGGAAAATGACAAGGCTGTACAAAAGTGCATATTGACATGTAAATGATAGAATAAAATAGACAGTTTTAGTATGTAAAATAAGTTACTAAAATGCCATTACTCACCAAAAAAAATATTGTATATATCCTAACTATCCTTCAAAATGAGATAAGAACTGGACTTTTTCTGTTATTCATAGACGTTTTTGAGGATTTAGTCAGTTATTTTCATGGAGAATTGCTATGTCACCATTTAACCAGAAGAAATAATAGACCACAGAACAAGGAGCATTTGTTGTATATTTTCTTAAGACCGGTAAGAATGCAACATGATAAATTGGAAAATGAGACAACTTAAAATGTTAACTCAATAGAAGACATCATATATTGTTTATGGATTGCAGTGAGGTTTTGCTATTATTTTTTTAATTGTTCCTCCATTACTTGTGGGCATGTGACTATCATTTATGCTGTTATGTTGTCAGGCTTCTGATCAGGGAAGGACTATTTGTTTAGACTGTGTAGCTCTTCACTTTAATTCACTTTGGCTCCAGTGTGACATGTTAAAATTACTATCAGTGGAAAATCCAAATTTCCCAGAAAGACTTAAAAGAGCAACCTCAGTGAACTGAAATTATCTCCTCTTAAAGCTAATTACCTTAGTACACTTAAGAAAGTAGCACTATAGGAAATCTGTTTCTTTAGACTTTCTTCTATTTCATTAAATGCCTCAGGTCAATATGAATAATTATTGTTTGCTTTTATTGCACTTTTTTTCATTGTTCATTTACATGCCTGTGAAAGGACATAACACTTAAAACAAATTAAGAGTAATGTTTTTGAGACAGGCATTCATAATTAAAAAGCAAATAGAAAATATTTTCACCTTTCAGTTTATTTTATTAAAAAGAAAGTACTGTGAGGTTACCATTTAATAGAAAGCTTTAAAGCATTAATGAGTCTCCCAGGGCAGTTATTGCAAGTAAATATGGAATTTGTCCAAAATTAAATACGTTCTATAATTATCTGTTACCTAAGGGTTGCATTTAGGAAAAATACGCATCAAAGGCTGTTTGGTGATGAAAGCAATACATGATTCTATGTCATTGTCTATCAAGACAGTCCACCTAACACCAGTGTGGCAATTTTTCCTGGTACCCAAGAATGAATTTAGAGTAGTTTCTTTATTTTGACTGACTCAATCGTAACTTTGCCAATCATTTTAAAGCCCCACATTCCAAGTATTTTATGACCTCACAGGACCTGTCTTTTATAAGGGCCAACCTGGGAGACAAATCAAGGAGCTCTCATACTCCAAAGCCTGCAGTCTTTAATGTAACAAATGGGATGGCTTACATGCTACCAAGATGAAAAGGGTATGAGGAGAGATCTCTTAATACAACTCACTATCACCTTCTACTAGTCATATATTCCACTTCCACTCATTTTTATATATATTAGGCACTGTTGTCCTGGACCTATGAGGAAAGGTCTTTCCCTACTAGTGTTGTTTCATTCACCTCATTCTTCTGTGTACTCAGTCATGGACACATGGACTCCCCCACACCCATTCAGACTGTAGTTGTGTTCATCCTTCTCTAGATATATATTATTGAGACACTGTCAAATGCATTTTCTCACCCCCACCTTGTACTCATTTCATTTTAGCATGTTGCATGCAAACAGTTGAGACATGAAAACAAATAAGGAATTACACAGAAAAGTTAATTTATTTTAAATGAATGTACAATTGGTCAGTTCCTACATTTTTTCTAATCCTGGATTATACCCATGGAAAATAACCATTACTCTCTGTCGCTGCATATTTACTGCAAGCCAAGAAAAAATAATGCAAAGGTTTAAAAGCAAGTTTTCAGATATTATCTTATTTTTTTATTGTCATGGAAAGAAAGAAAAAACATTGCCACAGCAAATAAAACTAAAATCAAATCACATATATTTTTTCTGCAAGCAACCATAATCACTCACATTTCATCTCTGCTTGTCTGTCAGTTGTTTCACTATCATTTGTCAAGCTCTTTGGACAAAGATTAATTTTTGGCTCAAAAAGCAGCAAAACAAAACCCCTGAATATCATGATAATTTTAGTAATTCTTCCAGTAACAGTATTGCTTACCCCAGACTTCACTTATGTAGTCTTTCTTTTTTCTACACAAAGTTATTGATCACACTGTAAACAGCTTGCAATACAGAAGTTTGTCCCCAAGATTTGCTAGTTTAATACTCATGCTTTGAAAAAAAGAGGACATAAATTTGATGTAAAAGCCTGATATGGAAGAAGACATCTAGAAGAAAAGAGATTTTTAAACCTATGTTATTATTCAGAAGTCAGTTAAAGAACAACAGCCAGAGAGTTGCAACTCACCCTAAACTCTTGTTATTTTAGCCCTGACTACACAGGATGTTCTATAGAGCCAAAAATCTCTTAAGGAAAAAAAAAATAACTTCCTGAGCTCCTGGCTACCATGTCATCTTGCAAAAGGGAATAACACTGCTAATTGCATAGGAAAATAATTCCCCTTATCAGTATCCCCTTTTGGTTCTATTCTTGTCTTTTTACTTTAGGGATGAGAATGACACTTCTTAATAAGCTGCATTTAGTACGCCTCTCAGTATCATGATAATGGAGAAATTGATTGATTTTTTTGTGCCTAGTATAATGAGGGCTACCTAGTTTTTATCTTTATGTAATAATGATAACAACAGTAATTTGCTCTAAACTCTCATGACTTTCCCTATGTTTCATCCAATAGCATTTAATGATGTGCTTAGCAGATTTTGAAATATTTTCTTTTTAGATGTGTAAGGGTCATCCTTCTGAACAGGATCAAAAAAGCAACTTACACAAACAAAAATGAAAACAATCTGAACCATAAGAAAAGTTAAGAAAACAAGAAAATTTAGACATTTTCCTGAAAGATGTTGTCCAGAAATAAGATGTACAAGCTAAAGTGCTCCCTGTTGCTTAGGCAGAGAACCCTAAAATCCAGTATGCACATTAAAATTTCTAGGAACCAGCTTTTTTTTTTTTTTTTTTTTTTTTAGCAAACTTGCAAAAAATCCTGCAGAAAAATCAGATTAAAGAAAAAACAAACCTGAAAAAACACTAAACTAGGGTAGGATAGGGACCAAAGTAAGTAATTTATTTGAATACACCTCAAGTTTAGCCATTTAATTTTTGCCTTTTCATTTTAATTTCTGGATACACACACAACCATTCTACATGTACATATTTAAATATACTATGTGTTGTAATGATCAACTGAAAGGTAAAGTTAGCATGTAATATTGTAAAAATGAATATATGATTACTAAGGGTTATTGGAAATAAGAATCCAGTGGAGTTCTGTATACTAGAATTGAAGTTACAGGCATCAGGAATCAGGTGTATCTGTACCTATCAAATTCTCGACAGAAGTCTGAAAGTTTACTCCTTTTTCTTTCTTTATAAAGAAAATATAAAGTAGCCTGCATAAGTTTTGTATCTTTCAGAAATGCTTTCCCAAGTATTTAGGCATCACAGTAGGAAGCTTTTTTCAAACCAAATAAGAGCAGATGGAACTTCAAATCTGAAGTAAAGCAGCAGCAAGTGATGACTGGTGACATCTGAAAGTGACAGGACTGCTGATTGTCATCAAGCAAGTTGCCTAAATTTTAAAGAGAACAGAAAGTATGTTCATTCATTTGGTTAGGGGTTTTTTTTTGTGACTAATTAAAATGTAGTTTTTTGCATATTTTGACATACTGATTATCAGTTTGAACATACCTGCACAAAAGATCTCGGTAGATTTGGGAAAGACCTTTACACACGATTCTGCCAGGGTTAGTGCCCAAAAGTGTTGACGTCTTTCTTTGAGGTAATGAATTTACATCTGACTTTTTGTTTCTAAAGGTCCTTATATGGGAGCAAAAAAAATAAGAGACATTCTGGTGTAATCTCTCATTATTCTAGAACTGGTCTCTTAGAGGAAGACTGGATTTCTATTGTGTGAACATTTGTTCCAACACTGGTTGGAGCTCAGGGAGGGGCAGGCTTCCAGAAATGGGAAAGTCTGAGAACAGCTGGAATATAGTTCTACAGATGCTGCCACAGTATCCATAAATATCTGTGGTATGAATAAAACAGTGGAGGCGTCATGAAACTATGTTATACACCATTATTACAGACCTTTTTTTCTGCACCTCACCTTAACTCCTTTCTGAGACAGAGCCTGGGCTTATGTTGTTTTACAGCATTTCAAAAAGTAAAATACAGGATTAGACCTCAACATTACCATAAATAAATCTCTGAAAAAAAAGATCTTGCAGTCAGCACAGGAAACATTGTAAGTCCTTTTTAAAATAATTTTAATTAAAATATTCTGGAGGTTAGATTTACTAATATCCATTCTTTAAAATGTTGTACTGATGTTCAACTGTTTGAATTTAAATGCCTAGTTGAACAGGATGAATATATTCCCATACACTTAATTGACATAGTCCTGTCCAATCAACTGAGATTTCTCATTCTTCAGTCTCAGGACTGATCACAGCATGTGTCATCTGATTTCTTCCAAGCTTGGAAAAAACCCCGCAGCTTCTTAATTCTTTACAATTTCTTTTGATCCCTTTCAACAGAGAAATATTGAGACCACCAAAGCCAGTGGCATTGCAGACCATGTGCTAATAGCTGCCTGCTCTTCAGTGACTAGTGAGACCACATATTTGTAGTCCCAGCAGTATTAGTGCTATTGGCATTGGTAGATACTTCTTTAAGCCTTTTCCAGCTGAGGCTCCTGGTACAATGATAGGTGTGAAAGGTGAGCTGGTAGCTCTGTCCACCTATGTTTGCAACAATGCTGTCCTTACTAAAATTAACTCATGAGCCCAAAATGAAGAGGTATTTCTGCTGGGCAAATGCCTGTTACTGAAGTCTCCAATAACCTTTTGCAGTATGTGTAGTAGTCATTCTATCCAACTTTTCCGTGCTTTTCAGTCAGCTTAAGCTATCCTGTCCTATGCTGCCACAGTATAGAAACTCAGAGTTTGTAGTATGTATTTGACGTTCTCATCCTCTACTTTTCCTTTTTCTACATTGAACAAAGTCAGGATAAAGACCATGAATTATATGAACAATCTCACTTCATTAACTTTAGTTTCTCCCTGACTTTCACTGATACATT
This sequence comes from Anabacerthia variegaticeps, assembly GCA_035583185.1. Classification (NCBI taxonomy): domain Eukaryota; kingdom Metazoa; phylum Chordata; class Aves; order Passeriformes; family Furnariidae; genus Anabacerthia; species Anabacerthia variegaticeps. Next base: position 36,744,940 of record JAWWEW010000131.1, on the reverse strand, counting down.
TTTCATTATTTCATTTAATCTGATGATTTAACAATTATTAGCTTTCCTCAAAAGCTCTGTTGATAATCACTGAAATCTTTGTTGTTCATGAAAGAATGGACCAATATTTCTGTCTAGTCAGACTATTCAGTCAAATTATGAGCTTTCTGCTGAAATGGGGAAGGTTTACTTTTGAATAGGCCCTTGCTCTCCGTTTGTGTCAAATATATACTTGGTCTGTTACACTGAGATATTAATCTGAAGTTATTCAGTTATTTCTGATATCTATAGAAGTCTAATGGTTTACAGAAGTTTTGTTCTATTACTGAAATAAAATAACAATTACCCAAAGGAAAAAAAAAAAAGTAAAACAATGTGAACAGAACATTTATAAGAAGGAAAAAAGAATTAAATGAAATTGGAATGGAATAAAAGGTACGCTGCTGAAGTGTGTAAATGCCATAACTTGATAGAAATTCAGTTTGGTAGGTGTTATACATACCTCCCAAAAAGTCAAATGTGCTGCTATAAGACACTGCCTAAGTTCTCATTAAGAGATTTGGCCTTGGTCTTTAAGGTCAGATCTCAAGAGACTGTTTGATTCCAGATGCAGATGTAGTCTAGTTTGCATCATTTTCAGGAAAAGAAATCTGATTACAGAGATTTCATCATCTAAAAAGCACATAGTAGTGAATACAGTAAAGGCAGGAGCGAGTGAGATGAAGAGCACTAGGAGCAGTGCCTTTGTTAAGGAGACAGCCAGACACCTTGACAGCTGTTATCTCTGCTGACACTGTTGTCCAAAACTTGAGTCACATCTTATCATACATCTGACCAACCTAAGCTTTTGGAAAAGTCTATAGCACAGAAGCGAGCTGAGAGGTGTCAAGGTGCAATGACACAAGGTTTCACTGGAAATGGTTTGGAAGAGGCAGATCATATTTTACATACGGTGCAGTGTAGTCTTCAAACAAGAACAGATTCATGCCCAAGTAAAAGAGATTAAAGACAGCATAAAAATGACCAGGTTGGAAACAGGGGAAAGATTTTAATGATGTTCTTCCAGTAGGACCTGGTATCCTTCCTGCTGCAAGCTCTGCAAACTTACACTTCTGGCTCATTTTTTCCTTATCCTTATTTAGGCTATACAACTTTGGTTGGGAACTGTCACAAAATTTTAATTCCCTCTTAATCCTATGCTATGGTACAACCACTCCTTGTTGTTTGAAAATGAAGGAACATTTTAATAAGGTGTAGATGCCAAAATAAGAGGCAGAAAAGGGTTACTTTAAAAATGGATGATCACATTCTACACTTAGATTAGACATACTAGAAGTAGGCAGGGGATTACCCCAACCCTCACAAGCTTTTATCCCTAGCCATTTACCCTCTGAGGCCACCTTGATAAAAGTCTAGGCCTGCCCTTGTAAAAGCAGTACTGGTCCTCTAAGATCAAACTCTGTAATGCACATCTCTCCCAAAAGCATAAAGCTCTTGGGTAGGTTGAGAAAGAGAAAGACTATGAGTGAGTCTGGGTATCCAGGGGAATGCACTACTTGGAAAAAAATGAATAAAGCGTGCCTTAGTCAGAAGGCTCCTGCAGTTCTGAAGCAAGCAGTGCAGCATTGCTGCTCTGTGTCATGAATGTAAATGTCCTTTCATTCCACACTGCCAGTGGTCAGCTGGGTCATGTCCTGCTCTTAGAATTTGGCCAAGTAGAAACATTTCATGGAATTTTTATTATAATTTTGAAACAAAGGTAAGCATGAAAAAACAGGCTATGTATCAGTGCATTTTCCTTCAGAATTAAAGCTCCTTTGTTAGTTTTCAAGAACCTGACTATGTAAGATTTATTTCCCCTATCTTCAAAGTGTGGCCATTTGGCACATAGCAATAGCTCTGTGAGTTCTCCAGCTGACAAATCTCAAAGAAACTGTTAATTTACTCAGTGCCTGTCTCTGACCAAACCACAACAAATTGTGCCCCATACCTTACGAAAGAGATGTTATAATAAAAGAGAGTAAATGATATTTAGTCATCTGTATCAACAGAAGCCTCTGCATTAATACTGGAGCTTACAGGCTGCCAGTCAGCAGTGAAAATGCGGATCTCAAGTTGCAAACCCTGCATCGAAGCAAACACCAGAAATCAGGAAGAGGCAGTTAGAGACATGACCTCCCTCACCTGCCAGCTGTATCAGAGCACATGTTGTACCTGCGCCATCTGTGGATACAGCTTCACTGTAATTTAAAATGTAAAAGCTGTCATATTTTTCTGTCAGGATTCAGGACTCCCCAGTGTACACTAATATGTAAAACACTTTGTTGCTATAAGGTCCAATTGCATGTGCACATATGTCAGCCTTTACTGAGGCTCACTAAGTCATTGTCAGGCAGATGTTGTTTTTCCAGGTGTGCTTTTGTAGAACTTACATCTGTATAAATTTCCCAGAGAGGATTTTTAAATTGGAGATGTGCAAAGTCTAAATGTTTCGAGGTTCAATTAAATAAGCAGCTAAAAATCTGGATTCTTATCTGAATCAATTCAATACCCCCAAAATAAGGGTATAGGCCTTATAGAATAGACAAAAATGATATCATTTTGCTGTCATGATAGCATATTAAATGTGCAGAATATTTTAAATTAGATTTTTGCAAGATACAAAGTTTTGTTTCAGTCTTGCACAAAGCTTCAGGTCAGTTTTGTTTTAGCCAAATTATTTTCCTAGTTCCTAGTTTGAAACCTTGCGGACCATATTGCATTCCATTTAAACTAGATGGAAAATCTGCCATTATTTTTAATAAAAAAGGAAGTTTCGAGCTATGTATCTTCCAAAGTATATCTAATGCAAAAAAAACAGGAACTCTATAGAAATACGGCTTTAGCTTGACCATATATTTCAACAGGATAAATAGGACATTGCTCCCAATACCGGTGGTTCAAAAGTCTCTTTTTCATTCCTTATTCCTATAGCATTATATCTGTAATATGGAGAAGTTCAGTAAAATGCCTTATTTTCCTACTTGTAGAAAACTGATCTAAACAGAGAAGCAACTAACTTTTTGATAGACTTTTACTTGGGCAATGTGGAAGGTTGGATGCTGTTTGTTGTAGAAATCGTCCTTTTTTTTTTTTTCCCCCACAATGAAACAAATATATTCCTCCCTCTTTCACATGCTAAACATTTTGAAGCTCTTCACAGATTGTAAGTGATTTTTTCCTGGCAGTAATAAAGGTTTGACCTGGTAACTGGAATTGAGGGAATAATTTGCAATGGTTAATTAATCAAATAGGTATTGCTTATTTCTTTATCTAAAAAAATCCTCCCAAAGGATACAAAAAGAGGTTAATTTTCTATTAACCTATCAAGGTTAATAGAAAATTCTTTTCCAGTCAATGGAATGACAAAAAAATTCTCTCCACTTATTAGTTATTCATGATTTTATGGTGGTAGCATCCGATACCATTGCTACTCTGTTAGTCATATGATAACTTCTAAAATAAGTCCAGCATTTTTCCTGTGACTTTTTTTCTGTAAGTGAAGAAAACTGCCAGAAGATATATTTCTTAAAAGCATGTGAGAATTTCACACAAAAATATTCTAATTCACAGAATTACTTATTGTGATATGCTTGCAAATATTTGCAGAATATCTTTGTAGACTGGAAGTAATTCACTTGGAACCATTGCTGATCAATCAATTGGATTGATTGGAATGTGTAAAAATACAATGACTGACATGAAGAGTCACAAAGAAAACAATTTGGATACGACATAAATATGCAAATAGGAATTGCAGAGTTCTGTGTGCTTTTAGTTACTTTCATACCTGTGCAGAAGGACACAAACAGACATCACAGGACAAACTATTTTGCTACAGAAGTTCTCAAAGATCTCAATGCTAATACCTTTCCATTTGTGTATAGATGATCACAAACTCTGTAGACGCTTCTCATCTGACAAATATACTGTACTACATATTTCATTATTCAGTACATTAATGCTGAAAAAAGCTAAGAAACATCACAGAATCAGTTAAATTGGAAAATGCCCCCAAGATAACTGAGTCTAACCTTTGACTGATCACCATTTTGCCAGTTAGAGCATAGGACTAAGTGCCATGTCCAATCATTCCTTGAACACCTCCAGGGATGGTGAATCCACCACCTCCCTGGGCAGCCCATTTCAGAGCTTAGCCACCCTTTCAGTGAAGAAATTCTTCTTGATGTCAGACATGAACCTCCCCTGATGCAGCTTGAGGCTATGTCCTCTCGTCCTGTTGCTGATTACCTGGGAGAAGAGACCAACTTCCACCTGGCTACAACTTCCTTTCAAGTAGTTGTAGAGAGTGATAAGGTCTCCCCTGAGCATCCTTTTCTCCAGGCTAATCAACCCTAGCTCCCTCAGCTGTTCCTCATAGGACTTACTCTCTAGACCCTTCTCTGGGCTGGCTCCAGCACCTCAACATCTTCTAGTGAAGGGTCCAGAACTGGAGAGAGCACTTGAGGTGCAGCCTCAATGCCAAATACAGGGGGACAATCCCTTCTCTAGTCTGGCCACGCTACTTTTTATACAATCCGGGATGCCATTGGCCTTCTTGGCCACCTGGCCTGGTTCATGTTCAGCTGACTCTCGACCGGCAGCCCCAGGTCCTTTCCTGCCAGGTCATTTTCTGCCAAATTTCCTCCAACATATAACATTGCATCAGTGGTTGTGAATATTTGAGGCTAAGCCAGAAAAGACTGAAGGGTAATAAAATTAGACACTTAATTCCCAAGAATCATTTTGCTTTCAGATGAGGATATATGTCAAAAAGCAGCTAATGTACCATGTCATTTTAGAGGATATGATACATCAGAGATGCAGTCACATTGGTCAGTCTTCAGCTAGCAAGGTGCTTTATGGGTTCTATTTGCAAGTTTATTGGCTTACATTAATTGATGTATTGTTTATCCTACAGTTAGACTTCTATTAAGCAGCCTAGCTAGATCTCCACAAGAATTTTAAAGGAGATTGCTATTAATGCCTAATGCAGGAGGTTAAGAGAAATATATTTTCCTCTCCTGAATGTCACATTTCTGATCACTCTGCCAGGACTTTTTAATTCCTTTCTTGCAAAAGCTCTGTGAAGAGACGTGCATAAGGAGGTGAAGGAGAGGTTTCAGCTACTAGTACCCAGAAACATCTAATAACAGCTCTGCAGCCAAACAATAGTCTGAATAAATCCAGAAAATTATTTTATAAGATTTGCTTACTAAGTTAACTAAATTGCTTTAAAACAGTTTCATTACAATGAACTTATGGTTAACAATTTGTAAACATGTATTTAACTTTTCAATTGACCAGGTTTGTACTTTAAATCTATAAGAAATTACAATAAATTATGAAATGGTTCTATGGGTTTTTTGACAACAGGAATTGCAGCTGTGGTACTTCCTGATTAACCAGGATGTTATGTTCGGGAGTATGTTCAATAACCTGCATTTGATTTTGATATTCCACTACCCATAATGTTAATGTTATCTCATATTTTTTTCTGCTGTTCCCAGAAGCATCAGTACTGAACTGTGATTCTTAGTTTGGTGGCATAGTGTCAATTTTTTAAGATCAGAGTGCAATAGTGTTAAAACCTAAAAAGGGATTATACTTTCCTGTAGAATAAATGTTCTATGATCAATTGTGAGAAATAGGTACTCTATTTATAAAGAGGTCTAGGTAGTTTTCACAATCATGATCTTATTAGTTCTGATTTATTAAAACTTCCTCTTCCTCAGGATACTTTTGAATCCAGTGATGGAATGATTTGTCTATAGCAAGTCTATCCTGGAACTTTAGATTTACTTCTTTTTTGTTAACTACATTTTGGCACAGAGATAAGGCCATTCATGGGGAAAAAAATCCTATATTGCTAGTAATTAAATATATATATATATATATAAACCCACAGTTGTTATGATAGGTGAAGGCAATTGTATAAAAAAATTATGCTTGTGTTCTGCTACTGAAAAAAATTCACCATTTGTATTTGCTTCCTTTATAAAATAAAATATTGTTTGCTCTTTTCAGAGCTGGCCTTATTTTTACATAAAAAGCAAATTTTAAGATAAGGCTGTATTTTCAAACATAAAAGGATTTGCTTTATCTCACTTCCTGACACTCTGCTTTAGCTGTTATTTCTGTAGAATAATCATTTGACCCTTTAAATTACTAGAACTGGAGATAAAACATCCCAGAGCCCTTGGAGCTGACAGACAACTGACCAAATAATTTTTAGTTGTTCTATCTGTGTCTTAATGTAATGAAATCCACAATAAAGCCACATTTGGACACACTTTCTGTCATTCATGTGCAAATTTTCTTATGGTCACAGAAATCCTTGGTAAAACTGACCTGTAAATATATTTTTGCAGAATGTTATGGAAAAAATAAACAAACAAACAAAACATGAGAACTTAGCTGATTAGGTTAGAAATTAGCTCAACCACAAATCAATGTGCACCTGCTAAAATAATTGTCTCTTTCTGGTATTTTCCATATAATACTCCTTCACTGTGCAATGCAGTGTAGGTAAATCAGCTATCTGTTTAGTAGACCTGATGGCAATTAAACTTGATGAATAGCTGCTGTGATTCCAAGGTATTAGTCTTTGCTTCTTTCAACCTTGCTGTTAATATGAATTTTCTGCCCAAACACAATTTTGTAAAATGCTATGGAATCTGAAGACAGCCAGAAGATGTTTAAGAAGACAAAATGAGAGTAAAGGTCATAGATATGCTTTTAAAAAGTTGAATAAAAATTGATTGAGGGCCAGGAAGATCAGACAGAAGAACTTCATCTTCTCTTTTACCAGACTTGGGCTTAGTCTTTGTCATGCAGTGATAAATTTGATTAGATATGCTGGCAGTGTGGCCAAGATGATTCAGGTCTTCCTCTTGTGACAGACTCCTGCAATTTATGTTACATGCAAAATTTTTGCTGCCCTACAGTTCAATCATGCCAGATACGTGCATTGTATGTTAAAATGCACTGTGAAAAGGGCACGGACCACTAGGGGTCTGAGCATGCACTCAGATGTGTGTTATTGTCTCTCCACACAACCTCCAAAGAAGTTTAAAGGAAACACCTTGAGACTTGTGTGGATTTTTATTAACCCTGTGCTGTGAATTGATGGGGTGCTGGGGAAAAACAAACATAGGCAGAGAAAACATGAGGTCTGCTCCACACAAGAGCTCTTTATTGACAGTTTATGACATAGAGTTGGAGTGGCCCAATATTGCTCCTATGACCTTTGCCTCCCAAAAGTTACAGGCATTTTGAGACTTTGTTCCCCTCCTGAGGGCCTGCTGGCCTTGTCATTGCAGATTTCTTCTCAGTGTTGTTCTGAGAATTAATCAGGAGCCCAGGAGACAACTACAAAATCTTTTTGCCATCCTAATCTATGCACAGAACTACTTCAGATTGTGACAAATTACACATGGCAGATTAGTAATGGGGTCTACCGTTAACTAAAACTTTGAGTTGACACCCAAATTCCATAACCATATTGGCTCAAATTCAAAATAAGTTACAAGAGAGGAGAGAACACATATAGCCTTTTTTTTTTTTTTTCTTTTCGTCTTCCCCAGGTTTAAGGAAAAGTATTACAAGAAATAAAGCTGCTAATTCTAATTTCTACTTTTCTTGAACTTCTTTTGCTTTTTTTTGTTCTGTGTTAGCTTGCTATTGAAAACCAAATTAAGAAGACTAACTAAACAGTTATAAGCCTATACATAAAGATCTTTTAGTAGTGAAAAAATTAGTACAGTTGTTTTTGTTACATGTATCAGTATTAAATTGGTTTACAAAGGTATATTCCTTGATCCCAGTACACCTTTTAGTATTATGTTCTGTTAAATTTTTGCAGTAGCTTTCTTCTGAATTTCTCTCTACATCTTAAACAAAACTGTTAATAAAGTGGACACCAAAAAAGGATTTTGGCTATATACTCTAAAGCCAAGAGCAGGCAAAATGTAAAAGATCAAAAAGAAAACTAAATTTGCTTCAAAAGAAATCCAACATTGTTACCATGCCTCACATTATCTAATACTACTCATTAAAACAAAATTGAACAGAGCAGAAAACTAGATAATAAGTACATACTAAGTTCTAGGGCCAATTTTTCTCAGTGATCAAGTTCTTCAAGAGCTTGCAGAGATTAAAGGCCTGTAATCCATTTTCCTTATCAAAGTCGCACTATTGTGTGTTGCCAAACCTGTCTTGAGAACTAGAAGGGCAAATACCCTCCAAACAATTGTATCTGTAGATTTCCTTAACTTGGACTTTTACTCAAAATCAGTAGTCTGCATTTCTGGGGTATGGTCACATTTTTGCATCTATTCTAAAAGTTCCCAAATACATGACTTTGATGATGGATGTTATATGACTGTCATTCAAAACAGCCAATAGCAGAGAGAATTTCTATCAAGCTGTTGAAATACGACAGCCAAGAAAGGACAGCAGGAAATAAGATCTTTTGAAGCATCAACTCCTGCGTAATAATAGATCTATACAATGCCTTCAGCTTCTACATGACAATATTTGCAATACAATAAAGTTTTTAAAATTGTTGAATAGATATATGGTTGTTAGAACAACCAAAAATCACCTGTCAGACAATTCTATGAAGTGATGAATTACAAGAAAACAGTACTATGTACACTATTTATAGTCCATATAGGACAGTACTTGGTTTCCAAGAGTGAGAGACCTAAAACAGCTTATGAAAATAAAGATAAATGCAGAATCTGCTTATTTTTTAAATTAAGGGTTTAGCTAAGAAATCATTTCAGTATGTATAGTCACACCAAATAGTTGCTTCATAAATATGTCAAACTTCTCCACAAAACACACACTTTTTAAATATTTGCTACATCCTTTGGCAAAGAGTTCCTCAGCTGATCTATCCATCTGCACAGAGCTTCTTCTCTGTTTGCTTTGATGATCCTTCATTGCAATATTCAGAGTAATAGCGAACAATTGATGTCCTTTTAACTTCTCCATGCTAATTCCAAGTTTATAGGTCTCTTTCATGTTCTCCCTCCTCCACTCTATTTCACTCACAGAATGCTTTTTTTTTTTCTAAGGAAGCCTTTCTTTACTTTGATTCAAATCTGTCCACCCTCTCTGAATGTTTTTTCAGATCTACTCTATCTCTTTTTGAAATTCAAAGTGTAAGCTTGATTTACACAGTACTATAATGAAGTAGAGGATGAGATGATCTGTGCAGAACCCTTCATTCATGGTGTCATGTAAAATATGGGAAAATTGCACCATTATGACAAGATATTCCAAGGAAATATGGTAGTACTGTTGAAAACAAAACACTAACTCCAGGTTTCCCCTTCAGGTTTTGTTGGTGTTTGTTTGTTTTTTTTAAAATCTTTGTATTCCTGTTTCTTTCCTTTGGAGGTTCAAAGTCCCTAATTTAAACAAAGAACTTGGAAATACCAGTGAGCAACTATGAACCATTCTGGTCTGGAGCTTGAGAAACTGCATATTTGAATGGAGCTCAGCATAAGTCTGGAAAAAAAATCACTACCCACACAAGAAAATTATACCACATGCAAAAAACTTCCACAAAACTCCCATAGCACTTAATCTTCTTTTTTTTCCCTCTCTTTCTGATCATGCCATTAGCTTCTGAGTGGAAGCAAAATCCAACATCAACCCCAACTGCTCGTTTTATAAGACAACAGTTTGGGAGTTCTTCAGCTGGTAAGTGCCAAAGTGTTCCAGCAACCCATAGGCACAAATGCTTTGCTTTTCATGCAATTCAGAACACAAGAAAAGCCTTGCTTAGGGAACATCCAGTCTCTCCAGACTGTTTAATTCTACTATTGCTGCTTTCTACTGCCTGCATACCTCAAAGGCAGCAAATTCATCTTGTGTGTGAGCAGATAAAGGCTGAGAGCCTACTAAAAAGAAAAGAAAAAAAAAATGCTTTCCAAAGCAGCCTGTGGAAAGAAGTAAAAACTGCAATGCAGGAAGACAGAAACAACAGGCAGCAAAACAATGGCATATGTGGGGTGAAGAGGAAGAAATGAAAAAATGGACTTGGAAACATGAGCAAAAGGCAAGGACCAAGAGAACAGAGCAGAAAAACTCAATGAAAAACAAGAAGAATTTTTATAAGTAAGGGGATGCAGAGTCAAAACATCAGAACTAGCAACTTGGTCACCACGAAGAAAAAAAAAGAAAAGAGGGAGATACCTAAGACAACAGAATGCCCTACTTCTGCAAAAGGTGGAAATTAGGTTGTCATTGGTCTACGGGATTCTTGGCATACATAAAGGAGATACTGAAAGGAAGAGCTGGTGAAGGACACAGTAGGCATACAGATACGAACTCTGATGAAAGGCAGGGAATCTGGGCAAGTTTGGCTTCGTAGGCTGCAGAATCAATGTGCAGTTCCTGTGCCATCCCTGTCTGGTGAAGTCCTATAAGGTTCTCCTAATCTCTACAGGAACACATACATACAGGAGGTAAATTGTTTGGGAGGCAAATGATCTCCATGCTCAGATCTCCTTCACTGCTCTATGTCATAGTTCTGTTTTCTTCACAACACTGGGAACAACTAAAACCTATACAATTAATAAGGTGATTTTATAGCAAATTCTTCAACTTATTAAATAAGGTTGTGGGTGGATGAGTAGAAAAGAAACTCCTGCACTGCATACAAATTCATGTTCCTTGTCAGAAGCTGTGGGAAGATAACTTAGGAAGATAGTACTACTGCCAGTCTGTACATACAATGTAGATGCCTAATTTTCAGGTGTCCAACTTCTCAGTGTTTACTGCAGCTGAGCCACCACAGAGCACAGAAGATGCTGACAGGGGCAGTGCCACATTCCATGTTCCACATGCAGCAGAGCTAATATTTTCCCGTGCTAATGAACAATTGTGTGAAAATGAGTATGATCGCCTCACCACAGAAGGTGACTTGACAACATTACTTGTCATTGGGCAAACAGGCCTTTTTCCAATCATATGCATGAATAGACACCAGTTATCTAATGAAACCTCTGAAATATAAAGTGCCAGACAGTAGCCTTCTACTGCACACTAAAAAATTACCCAACTTTTTTGTGACTGGAAGTTATTGAAAGGTATAGGAAACAGAAATCACTACTAGCATGAAAACACTACTTTCACATTATATAGAATAATTGACTTTTCACTTCTCGAATCATCAAGAACTGCCTTCTTGATATCAAGCAGCCTACTGAACTTTAAGGCAAAAAATATTCTTCATGACTCAGAGCTATTATGGAAATGCAACTGAAATATTTAGACATTGCAGTTTCAAGAAGCTGGACATTTTTGACAGCTGGACAGCACTACTGTACTGCCAAATGTCTTTATTGAGTCATAACATATAATTTTAGGAATGGTTATCATTGTTAAACAAAGTTGGTTATGGACAACTCAGTTTTCCAAGGATTGCTTTTAGTGACCTAAAATGAATGTTTATAGCCTATCATCTGATGCATACATTATATTGGCTTATAAAAGTTCTGGAAGAGCCTACTACAGCTAAGCAGAATTTAATCATTAGGAAAGTATTTCAAGTCATTAAAAAGAGCATATGTGTCTTGGAAAAATTGATATGTGGAATTCTAGTGGAGGGAGGAGGAGAAACAACAATATTTTACTCATTAAATAACTTCTCTGGTGTTGTCTTCTGAACTGTGCGTGGATACAGAGCAGTTCACGGAAAACACATTTGCATCAGATTCCAGGAATTGGATTCTTTTTAGTATTCTTTGATGGAAAAAGAAGGCTTGGCTGCTTACCAGATTATTTGCTCTATGATAAATGTAGAAGTTTTACAAGCTCTGATGGATTGTGGACAATCATTCCTGAGAAATTTGATCATCACTGAAGCTATTGCAAAAACTGAAGAGATGCTACTGGCTGAGTAAATCCTATAATTGAGATGCTGATGTAGAAGTTGCATGAGAAGACTAAAGTTAAGCATATTTATTAATAGTGAATTAGAAATTCAATTACATACCCCCACAGCAAACAAGATCTCTTGGAAATAGCATGACAGCGGAACATTTTCAGATCAGTTATCTTCAAGATGAGCCTATCAGTTGGCTTGCTTGAAGTACACTAAACTGATAGAATCTCTACAGTCCACACTACTTTCAAAGTTTAATTTGCACTTCTCTTTCTGCCTCTGATATCCTAATCTTTTGCAACAAGAGTAAATACCTACTCTTGGCAGTAAAATAGGGAGGGATGTTATTTAACTTCACTTGTTGCAGGTTTACTGAATTGTATCAGTGTTTCCAGATCTCTGCAATGATACATAAATTTGGGCAGTTCATTCCAGTATCAAAATTATTTCATTTTCCTTTAATGCTGATTCCTGTCAACGTGCTGTCCTAGACAGTTACAAACCAGAATACTTACTTCAGGATGGAAACCTATGCACGTTGCTATTAGTGTAATAATTGTACGTGTTGTAGTGTGAATCTTCATAACAATACTTTCAGAAATGAATATTCTGATGGTTCATGCTGAAAATTGTTTTTATCAGTGGGTCTGATAGCAAATTTTGCTTCCTTACCCAGCCCCACACTTTGAAAAAACTGGAATGTTTTCTCCTGCCTCAACATTTTTACTGAAATGGAAGTTATTGAGGAAGTAGGTGGAATGACAGCTTTTTGTGACAGAGATACAGACAGAAAACATAAGTTATTAAGACATTTCCTTATGAAAATTCCAGCCCGTTTATCTCTCACTGACTGAGTCACTTTTGCACAAGAATGTTTGTGTTTTCTCTGTAAGCATTTAAGCTCTCTTATCCTCATATCTCTTCTGTAAAGATTTACCTTCACAGCGGAAAATCATAGAGGCAATAGGCACCCTAGAAGTGATAATTTTGCAGTGGAGACCATGTGTCTTCAGAGTAATGGTTTGCAAGATGCTGGTTAAGCCTAGAAACACAGAAAGTGGCAAATTCCTATGCTGAGTCATGATAATAATGCATGCTAAGGCCCTACACAGTGAAGGCAGTGAAGTGGGGTTTCCAGCTTGATTGTTGGGGAGTTATTTTAAGTAAACTTAACAGATAGATCCTAGGTCCAATCAGAGTTCAAGTGGGCTTGAAGTGTTTCACTCTGGGTCTTAGAGGGAAAAAAACCTCTAGACCAGGTGTATTGAGGGACCAATTATATATTGACAGTCATTTTATAATTCATGAAATTCGCCTGTCTCTGTTTTCATCACACCTGATTTGAATTCCAGCTACCCCCAGTGTTTCTGACACAGTTTCAATCTAGCCAAAGAAGGTAATAGTATGTCTGGCATCCATGCAGCTAATATTATCACCTTATGGCAGCATAGCTGACATAACTAAATTAATTTGACTTAAGAAATCAGAGAAGTCTTGAACTGTTGTCTTGTAGATGACAAACCAGTGCCTTATCAGCTAAGCTACTTGGGTCCATTCTGCAGGACTCTCAAGTGTGATTTCATCTAAGTAATGTGTTGCTGACTCTAATGTCAAATGGATCTATCACAATACAACTTTTTCTAATTAAAGGAAAAGAAGATTAAATGTATATGAACAGTCCCTTAAAAGACTAGTAGATTAATAGTCAGAATTTTTCTAACAATTTCAAAGTGATTTTATCATTATTCCTTTGAGCAGAAAAATCTTTTTCCAAGATATATGAAGATAGGGCAGACTCTGCTAATTTTTCTAACAGAAGTAAACTGCAGCTCAATGTATAAGTCTCTCCATTAATTTCATTTGTTCTATTAGAGGACTAATGTTCACATTGCACCAACTCAATCACATGTGAAATCTCAGTATTTCCCATTGACTGATCACAGGCCAAATGGTATAGAATTTAGACCATTAAAGATTTTAAATGACAATGAGTAATCCATATCATGAATATGTCAGGTTTGTGGGTTTTTTTAATAGGGTCTATTCTTCATCAGGTATATTTGTACAGGAAAACATAGGACTCATCTGAACAATTTTACTTGAAGCCATATGCTTTGGTAATTTTCCCGTTTTGGATTTATAACAGCCTGTGTCACTTGATGGTGCCAAGAACTGTGCTTTTAAGAAAAAGTGCCATGCAGTGCAGTACACCTCCTGAACTGCTGACTTCTGGTAATCTACACAAAGCTAGTGCCCAGACACTACTGATAGACCATCATTTGGCGTCAGAATCAAAGACTGCCTTGACCTAAAAGTGCTTGCTAAAACTGTACGTAACCTACTCTTTGGTGAGTGTTACTTCTTTCCAGTGTCAAATCCTTAATTACTCTCTTTGCAGTACATTGCCTAAATCCTTTTCCCAAGGGGATCTAGGCACTGTGAACCATACTTTCCACCGGAAGTTACTGGGGTTTATGCTTTTCTGTCACCCTTGACAATATAAAGTGGGATCCCAAATCACTTGAACATCAGATGTGCAATGCTTCCTGAAGTCTACAGGTCTTAGTTGTGGATCTTAGTCCCGTATCAGTCTAAAATGGGTCTTAGTCCCGTAACACTTTAAAATATATCAAACATTAAGGCATCTGTGCAGGGAAAATAACCTACCATATTCTAGTTTAAAAAGAAAAGAGTGAACAACAATAGCAGAAGTCCCGTGTTCAAAATCAAAATTGGAGCACAGATTAATATCAGACCTCTGAAACAGAGCTGCCAAAATAAATTATGTCATCATCGCCTTCACAGAGATAAAGAAAATTATGTTTACATATTTTTTACTTCAGCAGGCTAGTCTGTATGTTTTCCAAATTACTAGATACAGTGATAATCATTGTGGATTTTAAAAGCCTAAAAAGAAATAGTGAAACTCATCCCATCCCAGATGGACACTGCAAATGCATTTCACTGTACCTGTTGAAAACTACTTTTTCCTAACAAGAATTCATCAAGACTTTTATTTTTTTTTTTTTATAAAAGGAAAGGTAGACCTAAACTAGTCTGAATGTTTATTTGCATGTACAAGCCAGAAATTTATTCACATGCTATACAAAGATATAGTTAATTGGTTTTTGCAAATGTGTGATTAGTTTCATTTTTCTAAATTTTTTCTCCTTTCGTTTTTTAATTTTTTGCCATCTTCACATTTCCTTACACAGAAATGGTATCTTTTGCTGAAATGATTGCATCTCTCATTGGAGTCCACCACATCTTTAATTACTACCAGATCTTCAAATATTTTCAGAAGAT
The DNA here is from genome assembly GCA_035583185.1 of Anabacerthia variegaticeps. Lineage (NCBI taxonomy): Eukaryota > Metazoa > Chordata > Aves > Passeriformes > Furnariidae > Anabacerthia > Anabacerthia variegaticeps. Next base: position 36,729,714 of record JAWWEW010000131.1, on the reverse strand, counting down.
TCCCATTAGAAAGATCATCAACCATTTCTATCCTTATTCTCCAAAGGAAACTTTGAGCAGACACTCTCACCCAATAGTAACATTGACACATTAACTTTCCTCAGCCACCTCACTTAGACTACTTAGTCTGGCTCCACCACGGCTGGGAGCCTTAATCAGATATCATACTAACGAAAGCTATGTCAGTAATGATGTCAGATGAATGGTGGTCACATGGCAACAGTCTCATTTGAAGCAAACAGTGCCACACTTGTTTTTAGGCTACTTTATGACTTGGCTGAAAAATGACTTTGTTCGCAACAAAACACCACTAACGTATGAGCTGTTGCCATAGGATTTTAGCACGTCTACTCTTTTCTCAACATTCTTCTAATATACCTAGCTGGACAAACTGTGTAAAATATCATTAAACTACTCATATTATCAAAGTCATCAATCAGCATGTAAGCTAACCAGATGAAACATTGGCAATCTTTTCTGCCATTTCAAATCCTCAAAGAAATGGTATTATGGAAAGCATATAAAGGAGAAAATATTTTAATTTTGCTTATACCAGATTCACACATATAGAATATGGAGACTCAGTCAGCTTTCCTGCTAGGTTCCAAAAGTCTGTTTTTCCTTTCCCTGCTCGAGATGTCATTGGGATAGTGGGTTATACAGAGGGCAGAATAATGAGGCTGAGCAGGAGGGAGGCATTTGCCCTCTGGCTCCACTCACACTGCAACAAAACAGAAGCCCCAAAGTCTCCTGTCACTTTAAACTCCCTTTCCTTCCCTGGATTCTGAGGTAAAAATACCCCTTCCTATTTCTCATATGCACAGTAAGTGCTCTTACTCCCAGCATGGGATTATATGACTTTTTTTTGCTGTGAAGAACTGGAGAGACCACTGATTTCTCAGGGATCCTGATGATGCCTGGAAGCAGGCAGCACCAACACAGCAGTACAGCTTTGCTAAAAATCAAAGGCTATAAATGACTGCTCATTGACCTGTACCTAGAGAAGATAAATATCAAATCCAGCTACTAGAAATTACTGTAATGGAGAAAAATTATAAGTAGCCACATCCTGAGGCAGGCAGCTACCTTTTCCTGTTACTGTTACTCAGCACAAAGTCTCATGGTCATCTTAAGATAACAGGCTGTCACTGCAATTGAGAAGCAAAATCCCCACATCACTCTCCCTTGCTCCTCCTTGGGCCCTACAGAGTAGTTAACAGGTATGGGCTGCAGAACAAGATAGAGTGGGATGGCACTGCTTTGTGACTGCTTGTGCCACTGCATCAAGCATGGATGCCAGGACTGGGGATGAGAGTCACTGCATAAGCAGGAAGAGCAGGAGTACCTCTCACTGACATTGTAGGTTCCTGTGGTTTAAATTCGTCATGAAGCTGTGGTACTGGCTTGTAGCGAGAGCCTGAAATCCAGATGGGATTACATCTGTTCGGTCTGTAGTCCTTATTTAATTTAAACTTACTGATCAGGAAGGTGGTTAAAAATCATTGTTTATCCAACTGGGGAGCAGGAATTATGACAAAGATAGCAAAGAGAAGCTAATGAACAAAATGTTGAATTTATGGCATTGAGTGGTCAGAAAAAAATGTGAAAAGGTATTTCAGTAAAACTGTATCATGGATGAATGAATGGAAATCAAGAATCCCCAAACAGGAAACAAGAAAAAAAAACCAGATCTTTTCAGAGAATTACTCAGTTATTCCTAACTTATAGTAAGAGAACAGGGACTACAAATGCATGCTATTGCATATGCTAACCATAACGGAGAATTAGAATTTTAACTAGTCTGTGACCCTGGAGCCTTGTTGGAGTATACATTGGATTCACAGAAAAGTCTGAAAAATCTGTCTTTTCAACCCTGAAGTTCTAACTAACTATAATAGATTTTGGAGCAAACTACATATCATTCATACAGCTAAGCCTTTAGCAGTGCTATTATTTTCTGTTGCCTTCTGGCACCACTTAGTAAGCTCCAAATGAATGAATTCTCTATCCATTGATATATAGTGTGTGTGTGGGGGGGGAAATGCAGACTCTCTGCACTGAAAAACAACATGCATGCCTCTCTTACCTTCCTCTCTCAGTTCCTCTGCAACATAAATAGCTTTCATTAAGATGCTCTGATTTCACATTGTTAACAAAAATATTTGCTACATTTCTACAGGGCATTTGTTCTTCAATCACTTTTTTACCTTTTTTTTGCAGACTATGTGAAAATTTTTGAAGTCAAAAAGGATTAATCTTTCCCAGTAAGGGAGAACAGAGGCTCATTTAACTAGATACATGTTGGGCCTTCTGACCAGCAGAGTCCCAGGATGCAAGCTGAGCATGCTTTTCCTGAGAAAAGTACCATGTAAATCAGGAAAAAAAGATGTGTGAACTAGAATAGCAATAGCAATTGAAACTTCACCTAAAAGTGTTTTAAAGAAGGCATAATATGGGCTGAAGCAAGTGTCATCCAGAAACTGCCCAAAAGAGCTGGGGGCTGACCACGGCAGTCAAAACCTTGCCATGAATTCACATGAGCTTTGAAAGGTTTTGACTCAGCTCTGAGAGAAGGAATATCAATAACAACTCTAATAAGGTTAGTTTGGTGAGTATTCTCACAGATTGTAACAAGCAAGTGAACTCCAGTGGCTTTTCTTTGGTTTTCAAACTACACCATCAATATTTTTTCTTAAATAAAATACTTTTGTCGTCAGTTTTTTGATCGTATTCTTGGTTCTATTCTGCAAAGTTAGTGGAAATAGCTGCTTTGGAATAAAACAAAACAAACAACAAAAATAAACAAAAATACAAACAAAACAAAAAACCCAAACATCAAAACAAAGCCAATAACAAAAAAAACAAACAAGGCAGAAACAACCAAATGAGGAGCAAGAATAACCACATCAGGGCATACCAGAGGTTTGCACTAGCACAGGATACTGTCTTTGACAACAGATAGTTGCAGATGTCTAGTAAAGAAGATAAGAACAGACATGCACATGATGATGTCTGTCCTGAATATTTTTCCAACTTCCATTAAATAGGTTTGTACATATGGTAAATACAGGATGGAAGAACCTCAGTGCACTTCTGCAAGAGACAGTGGAAAAAAACATCATAAGTACATCTTGCATTCATTGCTCTAGCCAATACTTTTATACATCCTACTTGAACTTGCATAAATTGCATAGCTAATGAAGGCTAGTGGAATTATATGCTGGCTATACAGAGGGTTTTCTTTCTTTCTTTTCTAATCTGAGAAGCATATAACAAGCTTGAAATTAGGTTTATGCTTATGCAGTGAAGAAATACATAGAGTCTTACTGATTAACATGACCATTATTAGACATGCATTTTATGAGATCATTGGCTGTTCCCCTTGACCAGTGCACCATATAAAAATTGTCTTTTAATGGAAGAATACTGTACAGAGACCAAAATAGAAACTGCTAAAACAAACAAGATAATTATCTAAATTTTATAATATCACTCATAAAACGTCTGCCTTTTCCCTTTATGAGCTTGATAGATTAAATTTAGGGCAGATGTTTCATATAATTTACTCAGAAAACAGGAAAATTATTTTTAAAAAACTCATAAAACCTACAAAAACACAAATGAAACTAATCTAAAACACATGCAGTCTACAGATCTAAAGGAAAAGTTGGTTATTCCTGAAGCTATGGAGGGGGATACTTAAGAGAGGAAACCATCTCTCCTACACTTTTTATAGTATCAGATATTCTGAACTGCTTTGGACCAACAGAGGACCATCTAAATTTAGGGTGCACGAGGTAGCTCTGGCTACTTTCCCAAAGACAAAGAAGAACTTGCAGAAACACAATCACTGTTCCTCACTGCACAGAAGCCAATCTGTGGTATCTTAATTGAAGTAGAGAAGTACCTGCTGTAATGTGAATGTTGTGGAAGAATACCAGGTAAAAGTAGTATATGTTATCTATTTGTGCCCTGTAAAAGGAGGAAAAGGAGTGCATGCAATGTCTTTAATCCTTCCAAAAAACTCAATCTCTTCACTGTTGAGAGATCCTGAAAGCAAATATTTTTTTTTAGATGGAAGGTATTTATGGTCAGACAAAGGGAGGTAGAGGCAGAGGCAACATTCATGAATATTTTGAAAGATTTTGTTCTGAAACCTCAAAACTGTCCATGCTACAAAACTCAATTTTAAGGACAATTCTGCTACACAGATTCCAGGAAAAAAATAAGCATATGTGCACTGTCCTGTTATAAACTCTCTTAGCCTGAATTTGTCTGTCAGAACAGACAGTTTATTAAGCTGTGTTTTGAGATCCATTTAAGAGAGCATAAGGTCTGGCAATGCAGCTGACAGAAGATCTGTGAGTGTTGGCAAGCATCATTTTTAATTCATCTGTGCACTGGCAATTAGTTGCTGTGCAAGGTAAAGGACTAATGTTTGGAGTGTGTGACACTTGCTATGCAGGAGGCAACAGAGATGTATTTGTGAAAGAAAATTTTCCCACCCTGTCTCCTTGTAATTCTGGTTCCTGCACTTGAATAGGGCAGGAAAAGCAATTGAAACACTAAATTCAGCTGAAGGCTTCTGAGTTAGGTCCTTGGTTAGCAATGGTAAATAAATTATCAAACAGGAAAAAAACCATAATACTAGAAAAAATCCCAATGTATTTAATTTTCAAGATTATCAGAATGTATGAAAATAAGGAAATCATCTATGTATTATTCTTCCCTTATATATATGAATAAAAAGCACCAAGCCAAAGAATCTCTGTCACACACTCGAACTGTGGAGCAAGACCTAGATATAAAAAAAATACAGCTACTGTGTTGAGAGTAGTCATGGTTTCGGGGTCACAAGAGAAGGAATAAATTTTCTAAGCCAAACTACATGCTTTAAAAGTACCCAAAGCAATAGGTAAAATATCAGTTTCTCAGTCCCTGGAGTTCAGAGAGACAGGATACTGAGGTGGTTCTGGCTAAATCCTACCCTGCTTTGAAAGCAGATCAACTAGAGAGAAAATCCTGCTGTGGCTGGATATGAACATTTTCTGTGCAGAAGCAAAGCGTTTCTTTCCAAAACTTTACCCTGTTACACACTGTTCCTGCTGGCAAAACATCACAGCCTGTTTTTGTGAGTGTGATAAAGAGAATTTGGCATTGGAAATACATACTGTGTGTGAGATATCAAATGAAAGTAGCAAAAGAATGGATGAAAGCTACCAAGTATTGCTCAGCCACCCTGTGTATCATCTGAGAAAGTCCAGTCAGCTGCAAACAGAACAGCAAACAAGTCTACCTCAGATTTTTGGGGTAGTAGAAATTAACCCAATGAACTGAAATGTGCCATATGATTCCCTCTCATGAAGCAGAATTCCTTTAAAGGCAAATATTCTCCATCCAACTATTGAAGCAAATGTTTTCAAATGTATCACCTTAATAAAAACTGTGGGTCAATTCATCTTTCAGATCGCATCAGGTTACAAGTGTAGTGAGAAATGTGTGAACTGTTTATGATGGGCAGCATTAAAGCAATGCAGCACAAACCAGCTCAAATACCTGATCTGAGGTAGGAAAAACCACAGGTTTGCATTGATGTGGCACAAACACATGATCTTGAATAGATATGGCCAACGCTCAAAAAAACCCCTTCAAAAATAGTTAGCCTGGTTCACATGTCAGTTCTTCCACAAACCATAAATAAGCTTCAAAGAGTTATAAAACCAAGCAGTAAACACCAAATGCATGCAATCTTGGAGTAGTCCTAATAAAAGGACATCACCATGTTTCTGCTGCACAGAAAAATTAGATAAATACTTCATTCATATGCAAGTGCACATAGACATACACACACTCACTTCAGAACGTTTCTATAGTTTATTAGGTACTGGCACTAAGTAAAGTTTTGTAAACATTTTCATTTCATGATTGTTAGTGGTAAAGAGAATATTTGTGGTGCATGGTCACTAAGCAAACAGAGTGAAAATACTTTTACAGGGAATATAAACAGTTTTATGGAGTATCAGAGAGCAAGAGGAAGCTGCAGATATAGAGCACCAGCAGCTGTCCTGGGGCAAGGCAGCTGCTCTGGATCCATCTAGTAGCAAACTGTATTTGGGCAAACAAGTGGGTGTGGGACTGTGTAATGAAATACAGCAATTTTTAAAGTGGTATAACTCATAAAAGGATGGGAGGACTTCTTTCACTCTTTTTTATATTATTTTTAATAAAAATTGGGAAAGTGGCCCAAAAATGTTCCTGGATAATCACTTGAATAAAATGCTGGTTGTATTTCAGTGTTATTGACACCCTTTCTTATTCTATTTTCCATGAATATTCAGTTTAATGGTAGGAAAGCCTGGAAAAACAGAAAATAAATCCTGTGCAAGAATATATGGTATTTCCACATTATGTATTTTTGTAAAATCCAGATCCTTGGAGATGTATTTGTTCTGCCCCAAATAAATAATGAAAATACTAGAAAACTATGCATTCAGGAAAATTTATTATGAACGCTGAAAATATGTTTGCAAAAAACTTTCAACAAATACCTGGGAGAACAAATATACTGGAGATCAACCTTAATGACTTGTGGGAAATTTATTAATTAAAAAAAATTTATATTTGTAAAATTGCTTAGTCAGCTCCAGTCTAACAAGTATACTAGTCTGTCATACCACAGCCAAGGCTGGTCGCCCAACAAACAGTTGTTTCTTCCCTTGAGGTTGCTAGAGTAACATTTTGTTGCCAGCGGTGTATTTTTGTGGTAACTAATGACTATGGGTTTTCTTCATCCTCAGAAATGTATTTGGGTGCAACCAGTTTGTCACCAATCCCACTGTTCATGCTGCGATGAGTTGGTATTTCACCCTGTGTGTGGAACACTGTGTGCCTCTGTTCAGAGCACAGAACTTCAGTCGCTGTAAGATGCAAGCTCTGTGGCCTCTCCTCATGGATGGATTTCTATAAATGCTTCTGGTTTGCCTAGCAGTAGATTTCTTTCTGGGGCAAGTGAATAGGTTATACGTTCTCCAGACAGATGCTGTAACATTGTAGAATACAAACCCAGCAGTATCAAAGCTGCCCTACAAGTAGTGTAACTATACTAACTGGAAGGAAAATTGATTTTTAATGTCAACCAGCTAAAGGGAATTGACACAACAATGACTTGGTCTTAGTCCTGTAACACATCTGCATTGTTCAGCTGGTTGTTTTGTATGGGGTGAAAAAGATGCAGGTCTTTCAGACCAGTGTGTCCTAAGTATCCCTGATCCAGAAGGATCTCTTGGAAGGACTGTGAGAGAAAAACATGCCTTCGATCTATCGTTATTGCCAGATTTTTGCAAGCTGAGGCTCTTATCCAGATGAAAGTTGGCCTTATTTTTTGACAAGATAAAGAGAGGCTGGTGTTTCTGATTCATGGCTGTAGCCACTTTTACAGCAAAACCACCTTCATTTCTTTCTTTTATATTATAGAATCACAAAATATGACAAGTTAGACAGGACTCCCAACTTTTGGCCCTGCATAGGACCATCCCTAAGAATCACACCATGTACCTGAGAATATTGTCCAAATGCATCTTGAACTCTGTCAGACTTCCAGTGCCCAACCACCCTCTGGGTGAACAACCTTGTTTTAATATCCAACCTAAACCTCGCCTTAACAAAACTTCAGGCCATTCCCTCAGGTACTGTCACTGGTCACCATGAAGAACAGATCAATATCTACCCCTCTTCTTCCCCTCATGAGGAGACTGTAGACTGCAATGAGGTCTCCCTCAGTATCCTCTTCTCCAGGCTGAACAGACAAGTGCCTTCAGCCACTCCTCAAAAAGCTTCCCCTTCAAGGGCTGTCACCATCTTAATTGCCCTCCTTTAGGTGTTCTCTAAGAACTTAATACCTTTCCTGTGTTACAGTGCCTAAAACTACACACAATATTCCAGGTGAGGTCGTTCCAGTGCAGAGCAGAGTGGGACAATCCCCTCCCTTGATCAGCTGGCGATGCTGTGCCTGATGCCCCCTGGACATGGTTGGCCCTCCTGGCTGCCAGGGCACTGCTGACTCATGTTCAACTTGCCATCGACCAGGACCCCCAGGTCCCTTTCCATGGCATTGCTTTCCAGCATCTCATTCCCCAGTCTGTCCATGCATCCAGGGTTGCCCCATTCCAGGTGCAGAATCTGGCACTTCCCCTTTTTGAACTTCATGCAGTTGGTGATTTCCCAGTCCTCTGATTTGTCAAGATCTCTCTGCAGGACCTCCCTGCCTTTGAGGGAAAAAAAGGAAGAAATAAAATGAAATCAGGTTGCTTTCCCCTCATGAAACCATGCTGGCTGTGACTGATGACTGTTGCCTTTCAGGTGTTTTTCAATACCTCCCAGAATAATCTTCATAACTTTACCAGGCACTGAAGTGAGACTGACAGGCCTGTAGTTTCTGGGGTCCTTCTTGACTCTTCCTGAAAATCAGGACAAGATTTTCCAGCTTCCTGTCAGTTGCATCCTATCTGGATTCCCAAGACCCCTCAAAAATCATAGAGAGAGGTTTTGTGATGACATCAGCTAGCTTTTTGAGGATTCTGGGATGAATCCCACCAGGCTCTATAGATTTGTAAGGATCCAGCTGGAGAAACAGGTCCCAAACAGTTTCAGGGTCAGCTGACCATTCTCACAGTGGTGGTCCTCCAGATCTGGCCATTGAGACCCCCTTGGTCTGTCATGCATGTAGAACACAGAGGCAAAGAAAGCTTCTGTTGGTAGGGTTTCAAAACACTACATTTGTAATTGTGATAAATTATCTCTATTCATGACATGGCCCTTTGGGGATTCCTCGGAGACAGTTTTGCAAAGAACCCAAGATTCATAACTGTCATCAACAAGAAACAGAAATAGGCCCTTCCTTCTTTTGTTCCTCTGAATCTTGTGTAACAAATGGCCAGCACACTCCACAGCTGATATCCCTGGTTATCAGCCAATTTTCTGCCAAACCTTGTATTGTTATCCTTGGCCCACTAGCCTAGTGATATTAAACTCAAGCATTTCAGTACATTTTCTACTGTATTCCAGTTTGGAGAACAGTTACTTGTTCTACCATGTCTATCAATAAAAATAGATTAGCTGTGAGTATCATTTGCAAAACCAAAGAAACTGCAGCCCAGGGTTCTTTGACTAAACCAGTAATTGCTTCTTTTTAATCTCCTGTTTCTCAATAATCAACAGATTTGTTGAAAATTGGTATGGAGTAGTACCAAGCACAGCCTTATGGAGAGACTATTATTAGGCTATTATTATTATTAGGACTTATGGAGCCTAATCTTGTACTGAATCTTCACCATACAAAAATCCTTGTGCCGTACTTTTATAACTGTGTTTTGTTTAAAAGACCATAACTATCAGTAATGCCTTGTTCAGTACGTATGTATATAATAATGTATATGAGGACATCATTATGGTGTTCACTGTGGAAATATGCAGTCATACAAAAGACACATTGCTCAAAATAAAACCTAAGATAAATAAAGGAAGCTATAAAATGTTCTTTTGGGCCCGCTTCTGGACCTATTTAAAGTCAATGGCAAAGTTCCCACTGACCTCAAGCAGGAACTAGCTCCTTTTTCTCTTTCTAGATTTGTTTAGAAAGAATTATAAAGACAAACTTGAAAGGTAAGATGAAATATTTGGAGAGAAGGAGAGAAACAAGAATAAAGGAAAAGAAATCAGAGGGGGACAAGGGTAAAGAAAAAGCTGTATTTTTAACATTTTACATAGGACATAACAAGAATTGCTTAGGGTGGGTTTTTCCATATTTTCCATGTTCCGGTTTTGTCAGAATACTTTAGTATTTTGCAGCTCACATTTCTCTCCCAGCTCTTTCCACTCTCTTCTCCATGGGTACTTCTACTGTCCCCAAAAAGCATGTGTTGCTTCTCAAAAGTAAAAATGTGTTTGCCATTAAATACAATGTGCAAAATCTTACAATGCTTTCAGAAAAATAATGCTCACAACCAAAATGAGGGGAAAATGGGACCTAATCATACATATAATTCACAACATTTATTTCACTGGTAATGAAAGTTGTCAGGTTTTTCCTACGTTAAGCAGTCATACCTGAGGGGCATGGCATTAAAGGGCACATTCACTGTTGACATAAATGGTAACTACGGCCACTTCAGTGAAGTTATCTCCAATTAAGCCAGCCATTACATTCACTTCAAGGTATGCAATACATTTTAAATGATAGAAACAAGTCCAGGAAATGCTGAGTACTTCTACGAACTCTCTTTCGTGTGTGACTCCCCCTGGACTCAGACTCCTTCCCCAAATCTACTGGTTTTGTGCTAAGTACCGCCTGAGCAAAACACGGTGATGGTCAGCGCTGTGTGTCCTGTTTACCATTGCAATTAACAAAGCGGCATTCAGCGCGAGACACCAAAGAGCCTGCTGCACTTAAAGGGCTAAGGAGAGGTGATAACAGCCTTCGCTTCGTTAAGGCTCGCTGCCCAGCTTTACTGAAAATGTAGTGACAGATAAAACATAAATCAACATCCTTATCATCCTGGCTTCCTTGCCTGCCAAATGGGGGTTTAGTTTATCAGCGACCTGCAGGCCCACTGGCGGCCTTTACACTTACAGCTGGTCAGCAGGGTGGGATGGGGTGGAAGCTAAATGGCTGCTCTAAAACGCCTTGGTGTAAACAACCCAGGAAAAGACTTCCTTGAACTGCCAGTTACCTGAGTGCGATCCATCTCACTAAAGCGTCTGCCCCAAGAGGGGTAGTATTGCCAGGAAAAAAAACAAATAAAAGTTGCCCAGAATGTCACAGCACAGGCACAGGCTGAGGAATGACGTCCCCTTGCGGGGGTGAGGGACCCTCTACAAGTAAGCTCCTTACAGCAAGGCTTAGGAGGCAAGGAAGCACTTTAGAAAGAAAGGGACTTCATCAACACTGCCTGCTTCCTCTGCCCTGTGACCGGAGTGTACACCCTTTACATTTAAATGTGTGTATACATAATGTACAACGTTTGCTTTGACTCCTTGTGAGCCCCATCGCAGAGGCATGTCTTTCAAAGGCACCAGTGTCACCCAAGGCTCAGGAGAGAACTGTATGAAGGATCCCCCCTTGCAAGTCAGCAGACTTCTTTCACTGTTTTACGCATAGGTTGCTACATGTGTAAGTATTTTAAAAATGTGTCTCAATTCATGACATCACAGTCATGTTTGCATTAAGCTCAGCTCATAAAATAAAACCCATTTACACTGGGCCTTGCTCACGGGGAGTGTACGAGTTCGAATAGGGGAACCTTCCCGTTTTTGGTAGTTCTGAGGCTACAGTGACATAATCGGCCTCACACAAACTTTTGGTGAGGATGAAATTAGCATTTGGGTCAGTGATTTATTTCTGCCTTGAGATCTACTGCAGCAATTAATTTCTTATGATTTTAAAGTGAGGCAACTTTAACAGTGGTTTTATGTGACTATCAAAAGGAGTGTCCAATGCAGGTAGTGACAGATACTAGATAGTGACAGACACTAGCTCAAGACTTCTGGGGCTTTTTGTAACTAAACTTGAATTTGTTTCAAAAGTGTTCATTTTTTCCTGTCCCCAAGGCTTTTGGCTGTAGGAAAAGGCAAGTCAAGTTACAACCTTTCATTTAGACAGCAAAGTACTCCATATTTCCCTGGGTTTAGAAAACCCCATCTTCTGGCAATAGCTTCATGGAAAATGAAGTGATAAACACAGGCAAATCAAAGATGGAAAGTGAAAACACAAAGTTGCACCCATACTACTGTGCAAAAAAAGAAAAAAAAAAAAAAAAAAGCAAATGTACACACTACAAGGTTAACACTCCCTATACATGAGAGTGAAACTTTCTGGCCAAAGAAGATATAGTTATAAATGAAAGTTTTGCCTAATAATTCTTTTTACAAAGAAACATTTTCTAAATATGTTTCAAATACCTGAGATAAAAAGAAAGATTATCTTTTCTGTGTACTCATTTGTTTAGCAGGTTATCCCAGTAGCAGTAACATACTTGCATCTATATTTAACCAAAAGTCTCCACAAAACTCATATTGTATATGCTTAGACTGTACATACACGAATTAGTTACTCCCCAAGAAATCTGTCAAAAGAGCATGTTTCAATCTTGAGCTACAAGGAGTTTTTGGAGGGAACAGATTGCAAGAGAGTGGTCTCTGGAAAGGACAGATGTGAGCACAAAGCCCTTCCACTCTCAGTGCACTCCAGGCAGAGACAGTGGCATAAAAGAAATGGCCTCCAGAGCCAGGAGAAGTAGAAGGCATATTTGGATACGCAGAAAGTTTATTGGAGTGGAAAAGGTGAGGGAGAGCAGGAAAGAGGGTGAGAATGAGAACAAAGGCAATACTGAACCAATACTGAATTCAAAGAAAGAGAGAAAGGCCAAAGCCAGAGTGTATGAAAGGATGAATGCAAGATGCCAGTGAAGGTAGAGTGAAAGGGAATGCCACTGCAGGGATGCTAAGGAACAGAAAATTGTAAATGTTAGTGAATGTTCTTTCTGAACTGACCCTGCTATATGCTCTGAATTGCACTTACAAAAATGACTGGTATTCCTATAGCTGCTTAAAAGGGCCTAAGGCAAATCACCTACTGTTACAGCTACCAATTGCTATGTAGCCAACTGTTCATTTGTTCAAACATAGTGCAAACTAGGTTTTGGGAAAAAATCTGCATGTGATATCTGTTGGTATCTTATGCCACTCCACAAGTCAGAACTTACTCTGAGATGGGGCTTTTTAGTTGTAGGAAAAGTAGTGGAATTGCATTTCAGAGGTGGCTGCCCAATGTCATGAGTCTCTAGTGTCCAGGTTGTCCAGGTGATTCGAATTGCTCTCACTTATACACATTTTATAAGAGCATGTCCCTATTATTTTTTCTTCTCCAACTTATTCATACATGCAAAGGTCCAACATAGGACCATGTTGTGATCTAGGTGCTATGGGTCACACAGTTTGGAAGGGGCTGTGGTGCTGGCCAGAAGGTGATGTTCCTAATGGAGCCCCAGCAGATCACAGGATCTGCTGCAGACCACAGACTAGCCAAGCACTACTAAAACCAGCCGACTAGGTTGGAATGCAGACCAGAGTTTGGAAACCATTGGGTTATGAAAGAGACACAATAATATTTTAATCTATACTGTCAAATTTGCAAAGGAAAGCTTTTCTTGGAGGGCTATCAGGTCTGAGTAAGAGATAGGTTCTCATCTATAGTCTTGCCACAGAAGCTCAGTGGAAATACAGTAAACTGTGTGAGGGAGAGATATGCTCTTCCAGAAATCAGCACAAATATACATAACTCAAAGAAAATACTAATTTTTCATCTACAAAGCCTGTAAAGTTAATTCAGATGCTACCATCAGAACTCCTGAATTTTGCATCATCAAAAGCTTCATTAAAAACTGAAATCTGCATCAGTGTATGATAAACACCAACACAGACCGTGATTCCACTTCACACATGAAAGTATCTCCCTGGAGGCATCACAGCCATGACCAGTATTATGTTAATATTTATCATGCAGCCAAATATGACAAATTCACGCTAAATATTTCAAAATCATGAGTTTGGGCATTCATATGTGAACTTTTTAACATAAAACATAAGGAAAGAAAAGGTTATTTTAGAAAATTGAGACATTTCCTGACAAAGTCAGAATTACACAATATTGAAAGATAATATTTAACCTTTGGAAAGGCCAAAATTCTTTGGACTGTTGCAGAAGTTATAGAGACAGATCTTGCCAAATGTAGAGTAATTTTTGAAGAATTACTATTTTTCACAATGCTAATACAAAAATCCTTGGACGTAAAACTGAGAACTCTGAAACAGGAAGGAGAAATGATAGATGCTTTAAAAAATGAGTCTATTTAGAAGCCATTTGTCTGAATTTTGTAACATCCACCAAGACAATAACATATTTTCACGCTTAGCTGTATTTTACTAGCTCATTTCTTCATGTACACAAAGCAGTATGTTTAGTCTTTAAAAATATATGTTTTAAAAGTGGATAGTGATTGCTTACTTCTCTATTTTATTTAAAAAAAAAAAAGGAAAAGAAAAAGGACACTGAGAAATCACACACACATACACATATAGGGTCACATGTATAAACCTATTTATACACTTATGCTGAAGCTGATTAACATCATTTTGAAGAAGTGGAATTAACAATGGAGATTTACTTTTTCTGCAATTTTTCACTTTCACTATAAGGAACTCCGTAAATATTTGCTTCTGCAGGTGGTAAATATGCTTCCTCTGAAACAGAGCCTCCTATGTAGAGTTTATACAAACAGCATTGGACACGAATAATCCTCTTATTTAACTGAATAATTTCTTTTTGATTTTATTGCTGCTGAAAGGTTAAACCATGACAAAAATTAAAGCATTATACAGTTGTAATGTGGATTCAAATTCTGTATTGTATACTCCAAAAACTTGAGACTTTGTAGCGTGGTTTGGTTCAGGATATGTTCAGGAAAATTCCACATAAATTAAGAATGTCATAATAATGAAAAAAAGGAGAGAAACAGGGAGGAAGGAAACAGAAAATACTGAGATCACAACATCTGTAAAATGCACCAACAATTTCAAGCTTGCAATGGGCTGTCACTGCACAAGCAATGAGGAAATTTCATTTAAAAGTTACAAAAATGACCTTGCTTTGAACCAAGTGAATGTGATTACTTCTGAGCTGAACGGAAAGCAAAGAAGTTTGGATTAAATGTTTTACCAGTGCCAATGTCCCAGAACTTTCTTTGGCTCTATATTCTCCTTTCCTATGTTTGTCAGCTGAATTTAATGTTCTCTTCTTTTTGTCTTCTGGTCCCTTTGACCTTAATGTGACATTTTAGTTGGGTGATTAATTACTATTAAATGGCACTGCATTTATTAAATGGAGTCCTTGTCTGTGTAAGAGCACAGTCACAATGCAATGATTCAGTTTGATAAGCTTAAATATACACAGTTAGATGTGGTAATATCTAATTTGTCAAGGATCTTGTGGCTAGCTTTTCTGCCACACAGCTAGAGAGGAGACGTGATTGCACAAAAAGCGCAATATTCTGAGCTTAAATGTTCTCACTAAATTGATCTTCTCCATCATGTAATCTTATTTCAGAGTGTGCAGGAGACAGTAAAGTTCCACACAAGCCTAAGTTGCCTTAATACTAGGCCTGAGGGTTCTTGACCATAAAAATAAAAGCTATGTGACAAGATTTGTATGTCTCTTTTCGGCAGACAACAGCTGACTCGTCTTGCCAGAAGCTTTCTTTCTGGGTTAATTGAATAAAAAGAAGAACTAATGTCAGTAAAAGGATGAAAGGCTCATTGAGAAAGAAAAGATACATCTATAGTTTGAACACCTAAAAGAGATTCAGATTCTTTCTGAAAAAGAGATTGTGAATATTTAGCTTAGTAAGTGAGACTCCAGCACCTAACATTATTATCAACCACGTTACTATTCTGTCAGTTATATTCTCCCAGCAATGCTTTATTCTTTGCTTATCTAACAGCTGATTTGGAATTTATTTTTTTTTTTCAGACTATAATGAACCGTAAAAACAAAACTTCTTGTAAGCAAAAATTTTGTTTCAATTTAACATCTGCTGGGAAAAGACCAGGATGGACAAAGCAAAAATGTGAGTAAGACTCTCACAAAAGGGTTTTGGGTTCTCATGGGAAAGGCAGAGAGCAGTTGGGACTAGTTCCTGCTTTTTTCTTATGTCAATTCTTTTCCCTTTAGGTCAAACACTATCTAGACCATCAAGAAGAATAACAGAAGCTGTTGGCAGGTTGTGCTCTCAGTCCTTGTGTCTTCCATTTCCAAATCATGTGTTTTGCTTCTACGTCTGCAGAGTCAATGCCTGTCTTTATAACTCTTTTCCACTTCACGTAAAACAACTAGAAATTAAAATAAAAAGATGAGACAAATTAGGATAATATAAGAAATAAGAGCCCTTATCTCAAACCCGCAGGTAAATTTTGACAGGACAAACTGTAAGTCTTGGAAGAGGGGAGTCACTTATCTTATCTAAATTTAAGTCTTTACAGATGTCTCCTTGTAGAGACATTTTGGAGTAATAGGTGATGTTTGGGCATGCATCTTCAGACCCACTTCTCTTGAGATGAATACCTTTGCATCAACTAAAGTTGAAAACCTCCGCCAGATAGACATCTACACATCATCAGGGAAGAGCTCCCGCCTTTCTTTTGGAAAAGAGAAGCATGATTACTGCAATATACATGCATACTGTTTGCATGATGTAGAGTTAATCTGGACTCCATGCACAAGGAGATACCTGAACTTGTATGTTCTGCATGTTTGCAGCCACTGTACCATCTGGAGACTGAAATAACCCTGCCACGAGGCCAAACATCAGTAGTAAAGTGAACCTAAACGAACCTGAACCAAGAAAGGCCAAAATCTTGACTACCTCTAACAGGATTTTAGTGGTGTCTTGACTGCTGATGACAGCCTAATGATAAGATTGCACAAGAAAAACATTCTTACAATTCTCAATAAGTATTAAGCCAGCACACCATCAGTTGCTCCTGCATAGATTTGTCCACCTCCATCTTCCATTATGAGCAACAGGAAAAGAGGCACATTAGCATTGACCCGAATCTTAGGGGCTCAGGATGACAGGCAGGAAGATGCATCAGGTGTGTGTTTTAACAGACTCTAAATACTGATCTTTTCAACGTTCTGGATGCTGGAGATATGTCAGGTACTTCTTCCTGAAAAAAGCTGTCATTTCCAACTTTACTTGAAGAAATATATTTGTATTGGTCTAATTTGCTAATTTTATTATATAAAACAAAAATGAAGTTAGCAGTTTGTCCTCATGATCTTCAGAACAAATTTCTAGAAAAGACTGAGCAACTTTGCAAATACGATTACTTATCTTAGCCTCAAAACCAGTGTAATTATTGTCGAAGGACAGATTGATCTATTCCTAAAGCCGCTTGAAATTTACTATATATGGTTAATAAAAAATGGTCAACAGCAACACAGTACATTTTGCGTTTACCTAAATGAAATGTTTTAGTTGATTGATACAAAGGAAAAATTACTTCAACGAAATACAGGAAATATTCTTAAGGATTTTACAGGTCACAAAATTCATTTTTAAACAATGCCTAAATGTTCACTTTGGCAGACGATAAAATATTATATTATCTCCACTAGTCCATTTGTGAAATTTCAAACTATAGATAAGACATACTTAGAGAATTTGCCATCTGTGAAATACATGGTAAGATAAGGTTTTTGATCACTCAAAATATAACAAAACAGTTTCAAATCACAAGACAGATTACTTTGTATAAATTAAAGTAAATGTACAATCTAACATACAGGTTTTTTTCTCTATGCAAAGAATAAAACTCCACAGGTTCATAATATAAACTCCTGATTGGCATGCTGATTTTTCAAGTCTTAGTTTAATAATCTCCTCTGCATAGGCAAGCAATCAGAGAAATAACTGTAAAGAGTCTGCAAAATGGAGGAGTATAATATTATACGACAACACACCAGAAATGGTTTCAAATTACAACCGAATCTGGGCAGGGGAAGAAAAATGTCTTTTCCCTTTTGTCCCAAACAGACGTGCAATTTCCCTTAGAAGAAAAATAAGATAAATAAATGCATTGCTTGCTCTTTCTCAAAGGTATATCAAATGCTGATTAATACTAAATCTTCTGAATTGTAGTGTGACCATCAGAGCAAAATTTTGCTTTACAGTGCTTTCCTGTAGCTCAAAGGGCTGTACAAAAGTGACTGTGTTGATAGCCAAGGACATAACTGTAATGAAGTATTATCACAGACATAAAATATCATCAAAATATCAAACTCCACACATATCAACAGTCACCCAACATGATTAGAGGCAGATCTGGTTTTCAGTTTAGGTGAAAGTAGGAAGTTGTTTATGTTGGCAGATCATGGGGGGTGGCAGAGAAAGGAGGAAATGAAATGCCCTCATCCAGGGTGCCATGGCCCCACTGCCTGTTTTGAGAACCCTGAGAGAAAGACAGGCAAGGACAGGAGCCGTGCACCCCACCACCATCAGATCAGCTTGGAGAGGGAGCAGAAGGTTAATGCTCCCCTGCGCACCAGTTCCTAGTAAATCTGCTCCCTCCCAATAAATCCCCGCTTTATTTCTCCAATCCTTCACATTTACCTTTAGAAATGGAGCAGGAAAGAAAACAACCCCTCTGCCTACCAGCACCTCCAGATTGCTGGTGCCTCCCTGGAGGCTACAGTTGGTTCCTTTTAATCCCCTTCCCTGACAGCTGCCACCAGTGGAGGCTAGGTTTGTGGCAGGACCCCAAGCCTGGTTACTGGCTCCCAGGTTTGTGTCTTCTCTCGGAAGCTGTCACAGTGCTGCCAGGCTTTGCCTCAAAATTGTTTCTTCGTCGTTTGCCCCAGTGGTTTTGCATTACAAGGCTGGGTGCTGATTCACCAAACAGGCAAACCTGTATTAAATTGAAACACACCAACCATTAAGCATGGCTAAAGGTGAGCATGTCAAGAAAAGGCAGTGTCTGCTGTCAGATTACAACCCTTTTGAACTGCAGCCTTATACAACTATCCTCTATGCCTATTATTTATGAGGTGAACTGAGGATATGACAGCCTCATCTGCTGATGTGACAGAAAAAGCTCATTGTTCACTTTGAACCTTGCAGAAATGTGGAAAGCTTTCTTACACTCCTTTCAGCGTAACCCCGCTCCAAGAACCATATTGACTTGTAATAGCTTCTGTTTATGCAGTGCAATGAGCTGAGGTCAGTGGGAAAGTGTCAGCTGCAGCGTATGACTTCGCTTTCACTGCATCATGGAACTTGGCACGGCCTTGCAGTGACAGATAACAAACTGCATTCTATAGCTTTCAAAACCCACAAAGGATATGTGGCTGGGAAAGGCTTGCAAATGCCTTCTCTTGATTAATAGTCGCAAAACTGAAGTGATCATAATTTAGTCCCAGCAAAGAGATGTACTTCTTTGCTGCAGCTATAAAGGAAGACACAAAAGCCTACAGAATATAAAGAAATATAAAGAAATCATCTTTAAAGAAATTCACAGTCATCAGACACTATATGAATTATTTCTCTCATTTCTTGTCTCACCACAGTTTCCTCCCACTTGAACACACATGTTAGGCATTCAGTTAACCTCAAGCATAGCTCTCCTGGCCCTATCACTGTATCTGCACTCCCCATCACAAGGGTATGCTGGCCTACATTTTTGCAATGTAAAAAGAGTGACATCATTTTTTTTCTTAAAGTAGCTTGTCTGTAAGAACACTTCAATTATACCCAGCTCAGCTCAGTCCCAGAATATGCTTGTTCCTATGCATTTTCCCATCCTGTTCCCTCAACAGAGTGTTCAGATTTGCTCCAACTCACAGCTCTGTGCTATATACCCCATTCTGAACCTCTCAGCTTCGTTTGCTTCCCCTTCTATAACTTTCACCGACCTCCTGCACATGCACTGCACTTCCTGGGAAATGTTTTGTTCATGGACGCAGTGGATGAATACGTTATGACAATGGAGTTTTAAAGAAAGCTTTTTGCTTTGTTTTGTCATGCACTTTATCCATCCCATTTTTTCTTCTGGTGGTTTTCCTTTCTTATTCTAGAACATAGTTTGTGGCTAAAGCTATTTCACAGGCAACCTTGGAAGTCAATCCTTTTTCAGATAACAACTTTTTTTCAGCTGATCCACCTTCCTACTTCCAAATCCGTCCAAGAGTGCTTTATCTGGCAACAGTCCTACACTCTATACTGGAATATTTATAGACTAATTTACAGTGCCATGATATTCATCAGTCTGAGGTGAATCAAAAAATTTTTTTTTTTTTTGAACCTTCTTTCCAGTCAGGAAATTCATCTTGGTATACTAACACAGAACTTCACTGACTGTGTAGAAATAGAAAGGAAAAAAATCCACAATATACACATGGGAACTTCGTTTGGGAAAGAATTAACTTTTTTTTTTTCCCTCAGGACATATTTAATTTTAAATTGTTTGATGCCTTTTTAGCTCTGGTAAATAGCTGTTCCTGATGTTTTACACATTCAGGACAATATGCTATGAAAGTTAAAAAAGGATTAATTATCTTTACAGAGCATCCAAAAACTTTTTGGAATCTCATGTTATGAAGTACCATCACACTGATTTCACTGAAAGAATTTCACCTGCGTTTCACAGCCTTCCTTATTTGTTGTGTGTTTGGTCTCCCACTCTTAACTGGACTGCCTTGAATATCGGGTTAACAAGCCTCAATGAAATTCCACTTCATTCCTTTATCCTGATAATATATACAAGTAACATGTGGCATAAGGTCTAGAAAAAGTTTTTAATTAAAACCAAGTGTTAGAATTATACTGTCTTTGGGTTTCCTCATGTTTCCTGACTTTCTGTGTCCAGTTCACAAAAGAAAAAGTTGAAAGCACAAACTTTATTCTTAATGATTTCTTGTAAAGGCCTTGATATATAAATAATTTGTTTGGATGCTTATTGTAAAAGTACTCTTAAGGGTGTGCAGTTTTAAGATATTGACTGTAGGAATGGGAAATGTTTATACTTTTAAAAATACTTCTGATTATGAAATTGTCATTGGAGTACAGTAAAACAAATGCTATGTATTTTACATTTTTTCTACTTTTGCTGAATCAGGTCACTTGCAACATGGTTTTTGTTTTATCAGAAAGCACAAGGTGTTCCTCTTAAACAAAACAAACAAACAAACAAACAAAAAACCACAACACATCCCTGAAAGGATGTTACATAATCTAATGTGCCTTATTTGCCTTCTGATAACCTTTAGCACCAATATCTAAAAGTAGTCATTTGACTTTTAATGACAGCCACTGTTCATGTTATATCTACAAATTTCCTTCTTGAAAGAGCTGGTCCTCTCACTGTTGAGATACCACTGCCCGTGCATTTGCAAGAACAGAGGGGGTGTAGTTGGCCTGGATTCAGTCCTTACATAGCGTCTGCAAGGATTTAAACACATCAAAGTGTCAGCTAGAATGAATGAGCCAGAATCTATTTTAGAGTAATTGAAAGTTTGATTTCCATTTGCTCAAGATGTCTATTTATTTATTTTAACTTCACTAAAATCCCTCAGCATTACAAAATTAATTGCAGTCTTGTTATCTTTCCCTCTTTGCACCCTCTCAATGATAGTGGACTGAAATGTTTCTTACAAAAAATCTCAGCCCTAAACACCCTACATAAAAAAGTGGGACCATTTTATACAGAAGTACCTAATGTTCCATGTTCTAATGGAATCATGCCTATTTACTCCTCAACATTCAGTAGTAATAGGAAAGCCAGGAGGAATACCTCTCACAGAAGCCTTTGAGCTAACTAAAAACCAAATCTTATTCACTTTGAAGTAATTTAAGAAAAACTCAGTTGTCCTATTTTGTATGTTTTCAGGTCTATGACATTGCCTGAGAAGCTTTCTTTTGCAAAAAAATCTCTTCAATTTTGTTGAAATGAGATTTGCATCTGCCCAGTTTTAGAGAACACAAGGCTGATCTAGGCTCCATGTCCATTCCTTTCTACCAGAAAAGTATGTAAAAACCAAAAAACTCCTTTAGCAGCATCTTGGCATTTACATCATACTGCTTAGATGCTGGTCTTTTCTTATTCACCCATTGCTTCCTGTACTGTATTGCCACCTCCCGTAAGAACACATGTGCCCAACAAGATGTTTCTGTAAAAGCTTTTGAAAGTCAGTGCTACACTTTTCTGATTTCTGTGAAAAGGAGAGAAAATAACTGGATCTTTATTTAATTATTTTTGTCTTAGTGAGCGTATAGAAACAGACTCTCATAACTAGGGAACCAGCTGAAGGTTGGCCCCTGTGTGAAGTCTGGAACTGTCTTTCTTAATCTCACATAGAAAGGGCTAGTAACATTTTTAATAGTACATTTGAAAAGTACAATATTCAGGAGGAGCTACATTTATATTTATTTTGAAAATATTTATCTACATCACCATATCAAGTTTATGTTTGAGGGGCTTCAAGGTCCTTCAGACTCACAAAAGCATACAACTTTCCTGTCTTCATCAACCCCATCACGGAGAGAAGTTTTAGAAATACTGTATCAGTGGTTCAAATTTTAAGCTTTTGTGCATAAACTGATACACAACAGAAGAAAATATAAGATGCTGTCCCCAAAAATCCACTGATTAATTAATAAGATCTTCTCTCCACCACCACCAAAAAAAAGAAAACAAAATACTCATGAATTAGAAAAACAATAAAGTCATAACATCTGCAACTGCACCAAAAGTCTCCTCATATTCCAGAAGGTTCAGAGCTATGTTTTTTAGACCGGCTTGAGGATATTTACATGCCAGCCTCAATCCTGTCCTTTAAAGTCATAGGGACTCTAACATGCCAATTAATGTGTCACCAAGCCATAAGCAAATATGTCCAAAAATAAATATTCCCTCTAAAAAAGTTCTCCTCTTCTATGGTCTTCTAGGCTGAGAATGTATCCATAATAAGAATTTTATATTAATAGAAGTCTAGATTTTAATTTTTCTCATGGAGAATTATGGGGAAATAGGGATCTTTTCTTTGTTCTTTCAAATGCTCTTCAGGAAAACCAAAAATTTCTACTCCTAAAGTAGACAATGTCCCTCTGTAAGTGTGCTTCTAAAAACATGAATAATATTAATTTCTCCTACAAGCTGTGTTAATATCTTTTGAGATGCAATGCCATCTTTGCATTATTAATAGCTGATTCAATCTGACTTGCTGTAGTAACAACTTTTGCAAGTGAGATTAGGTTCAACTAACAGCCTTACGAATTTCAGCATGTCTTTATCTAGCAGGGTATTATAACACTGTCCTACTCTGCCCAAGCAACACAGGCAAACAGAAACCATGCCTGCCTCATATCATTAATCATGAGCAGGCAATTCTTAACTACACTTACAGACTTTTTAAAAAGATTATTTTTGAATCTCAAAGGGAAAGACTAAAATACAAGGGCAAACACTTTCCTTTTGTGATTCCTCCTTGTTTTATTCTTTAGTATTTCTTCAAATGTCTTGAAGCATCTTTTCCTGCTTCTGACTGACTTCCTTGCACTGTGTTTCTTAGTATCCCTCCAATTTTATTTCATTTTTCCTTTAAGAGAACATCTTTGCTATCCACACTTCCACCCATTCTTAATTTCTCATGCACAATATTAAAATGCCTACAATACTATTGAATAGATGTTACAACTTCTTTGATAGATTTTTAACACCACAAGAGGCAGGACTGGAAGACTGACATTTTGACCTCTCGTTTACTGCCAGATGAGCTATTGAGTGTTCTGGATACATTGGTTCTCCTTTTCCTGTCAGAGCAGACCATTCTTTTGCAGGTATTATCTCATCAGTCTTTCAGACAACTGTGCACACTAGGCTGGTCTGGTTCATGAGTGATCATTTATTTTCCACTTTTGTTCATCATCTTCATTAAATGAGTTTAGTTGATACAAAAACTAGGAGTTTGAGGGCAAGGGGGATCAGTGGATTTGAATCTACAAAACATTGCTGATATTATGCACAGTAAGGATAACTGAGAACATTTAGTACACAATTTGAGAGAAACTGAGAAATAAAAGTAGCTGATGAATAGGAACTAGATAACACAGGAGGTTTTGAAACTGCCTTTTTCTACTCTAAGCCTTATTGGTTTTATTACTGACACTTTATTTAATCTTAGATGCACATAAATTTTGTAATTTTATTTTCTTTCCTTTAAGCTGAATTTCATCTGTTTTAAAAAAATTAATAAGGGTGCCTGCCTTTAAAGCAAGAAAATAATTTCCTGAGAAGCTAAAGAGAAGGAAATATGCCTAGAATAAGATGATAGTATAGGATGAGTACTAAATTGATTTAAAAAAAAAAAAAAATCACAAAACCGGTCTGTTCCTCAGAGAGTCTGAGTAGGATACAAATTATGGTTGGCAAGACAAACAAGGAGCATCTGCTGAGCAGCCAGGCCAAAATCAGCAAAACTAAATTCAGACCAACAAAATAAAGTTGAAAAGGTTTCCATTCACTCCCCAGATCTCAGCTATCCATTTATACTTGCCTATTTTTTGGTTCTAAATACTTGTGGTTGATATGTCAATCTCATCTTTGTAATGTTAACAGATTTTTTGTTTAAAGTAAGCAAAAACTGAAAGGAAAGATCCCAAGGCATAGTACCTTTTTTCCTACTTTACAACCAAGATTAAGGTGAAGAACTTTTTTGGTTTTACTCAGCAGTATTGATAAACAGTTAGTCATGTGCACCTCACAGGAAAATACAAGGAAACATTGAAAGGATGTTTAAAAGATCAGAAGAGATTATATTATAGAATAATATTTAAACTTTTCACATACCCCAACACAGAAAATTATTATGAGCATGTTTCAGATTTCATGGTAAGCCCTTTTCTGGGAGAAATGAATTATTGGAGGCCTAAGAGCTGTGTGGCTGCTGAAAGACTACCAACCTCTGATGGTCCCTCCCTTCAGATGAGTGCTATCAAAAACATGGTAAGACCTTAATATTGAGCTGTAAAACTCAAGGGAAAATATATTCACATGAAGTGATTATCTCTTATGTTTCTGGACATTCTAAAGATACATTACATTCTCCTAATAATACTTGCCTTCTTTTGGATATGATATTTTGGAAGAACAGCTTGCACTTATAATCAGTACAATTTATCACTTATCCCCAAAGTACCCTGCCGTTGAAATGCCTGACATATATATTAGGTGTTGTGGATTTAGCAAAAATTGAATTATAAATTGCCTTGCCAGCTTTTGCCTCTGGAAATAATGAAAAAGTGAGCTAAAGAAATGTTCTACTGAAGGATTTATTTTTAGTGGCTATTGAGAAAGAAACAAACTTGTATTGACCAGACTTTATCATTTTAAGGACTGAATAGCTTGGTCTCAAGAAAAGTTTTCATTCTTTTCTATTTCTTTAAAAAAAAAAGACTCCACTAAAAGTGCTTGAATGTCTTTCTTTGAAAATGGGAAAAAAAAAAAAAAAACATAACAAAACATTAATTTGTACTCAGTTAGCCCATATGAGAATTTCAAGGTCTCGTGCTCAAATGAAGTCCAGTTAAATGTCATCCAAAATTCTTTCTTTTCTCTCCTCAAAATACTAGGGCCTTTAATAAGCGATCTAAATTGGCAGAGTGATATAGAATCCATTTCTAGCAATATTTTGGTATGAAGTGTGTGTAGCTAACTTAAACGTCGATTATAAAGGTATTCAGAAATACAGTAAGCTTTGGCACTTCAATTTTAAACTGATATCTAACATTTCTTCATGAAGTCTGTATTGTCGCTTAACAAGTTCTTGCCTAGAGAAAAAAAAAACTTGTATTCATCTAGTTACATAATTTAAAGAAAAAACAATCTGTATGAGCTCACACACAAATATATACCCTGTACTCTAAGTGAATCTGAGAACAAGATTTCTGCTTATTAAGCTAACTTGAAATCTTAGCTCAATTTGTGTAATTTTTAAAGAAAATATGTTTTTTATCATGTTACTAGATGTTTTTGCTTTAATTAACTGATGTTTGAGCGTGAATGAATGCTCTCTGTTTCTTCATCTTTGTAAGTTTAAATAACATAGTATTTTGTATGCACGTGTGTTTGATGTAATTGATACAAGAATACACAGTCTCAGAGTGTGGAGTGTGTGTGTACAAAGAATTTCAAAGGAGGCAGTTATCAGTCAAATATTGCCTCTTTCTCATATTAAATATCCTATTACTAAATGAGCTGATCATAAACTTCTAATGTGTCTTTGGTAGCACTGGGCAAAAACAGTATAATTGTCTTTCTGCATTTGCTGCATTCTACAATATGACTGCCAAATTAGTAGTGTGAAATGCACTCAGCAATTTGACTGCACAGGTTAATAAAATTTAACTATCTATGCTGTGCTGAGAGGAGTCCAGGCTAATGAGTGGAATCATATGAATTTGTGCCTAAAGCTGGTTGAGAATATAAATAACATTAAACATTTGTTCACTTCATCTTATAAAGTGACTCCTATTTTTTAGGAAATGACATAAAGAAAGTTCTAAAACAAAAGGAAGGAAAGGTGTAATTTCTGAGAAATTATTATCAAATAAGAAGGTGAAAACATCCAACATCTTGAAGAAACAAGTGAGTGTTTGGTAAAGTCAAAAATAGACACGTTAAAGAAGATACCAAAAGAAGTTATTTATCATGACATTAAGCTCATCTTGGAAGGCAGGGAATGAGTTTACAGGAGACCCACAAAAATACACACAGAAATGAGTTGCACAAGTTTTCATCCTTTTCAAAACTGCAAGGAGTACTTGGATTTGAATGGGGAATCTTGAGAGGACAAAACACACAACAACAACCAACCAACCAACCAACCAACCAACAAACAAAAACAATTGAAAGAAAGAACACACAAGAGGAGGAAGGATAAGTTTTTCTTGTAGCTGTATTTACATTTTGTTACATCCTTGTTAGAGGGATGCCTTTTTTTTTTTTCTTTTACATGCCTATGTACTTGATTCATTGTGCATGATTGTTCATGAATGAGCTTAAGGAAAGAATTAAACTAATATATACAAGAAGTCATAATTTACTTATATAAAATATGTATAAAGGTTTACAAGTTGGGAAAAATGCTGAAGAAATGTGTTGTCATCAAATAGCCACAAAACATCCTGCAGATTAATCCTATGGTGGCCCTGTATGACACCTGCAGTATATGTGGGCATTAGGTCAAAATATTAGCTGGAGCTAATGATGGGCCCATTATAACCCTCCTTAGGGCTCATTACTTAGGGGACCTTTTGAAGGTGCTCTGTATCATTCTCTGGCTGACAGGCTAGTCAGTGAGGGTTAGTAACTCCCTCTGAAGTCCAGTTTCTCTGCTGCAGCTAACAACCTAGTTGGGGTCATGGAAAGCACACATGGATCCTTCACCTAAATGACAGAAATCACATAGGAAATAATTAACATCGGCATGTGGTACAAAGATTTTGAAGGAAAGTAAATTTACTGTTTTTCAAGGTTAATTTTTTTCCCCATTGAACATAATCACCAAAATAATGAATCAACATTGTTAGCTTTGCGCTCAGATCAGTGGAGACATGAGTGTGTATGATGCGTTCAGAAGCCCTGTGGATGAATTCTATACAGATGGTCATGGCGAAGCCAAGGGGTTAAAATAATACATCTGTAATCCTAGTTTATTATATTAATGAACAATAGAGTTCTTCACCAATAGCCCTGACACTTCAGAGTATCTTTACCTTAGAATAGTCTTTCACCTTGTTTTAAGCTTCCATTGCAACATCACTACAATTCATTTTTATTCAGCTTTTCAACTTTAATAATCTGCTTTTGATCCTCTATAAACTTGATTTATTATAAGCATGGAGTATTCCTGTCCAATTTAAAGGAAGCATAACCTGGAGGAAGAATTGTACTTTTCCAACTCATTTTCTATTTTTTTGCATATCTTATTATATAAAAAATAACAGCTTTTTATTATGAAATCTCTTGAAATCTTCTTTTATCTTCCTATCCCTGCAGTGATTCTAATGTCAAAAATCCCCAACACATGCAGGGTTACAGGCCTCCTAGCTCAGTATTTTTTAACTCTGCAGTTTAGGATCTGACCTTGCTTTGCCCCAGCTTATATACCAATTCCTATCAGATGTCAAAACTAATTTTAAAGCTGTTGTATTTAGTTTCCTTTAGGCCTTGCTTCACACTGTGGTTTCACTCAGATTTTTGAGTGATTATTTGATGCATTTGCATATATATTTATTCCAGTAATTTCTTCCAGTCCTTTGCAAAATACAGAAACAAAGTTATATTTGCTTGCAATAAATGCTCTCCCTTCATAAGTAAAACACACATTTATGCTTCTATTTTTTTTTCTCCATGAAAAAGAAAAATCAATTAACATATGCATTTTTTTCCTGGCTAACAGCTACAGGCAGACAGCAAGAGACATAAGCATGCTGAATAAGACACACTCTAGCTGTGAACAAGAAAGCATGAATAATAGTGCTGTGGAAATATTGTACCTCAAAACCTGAAGATTGTCCAGCAGAAAGTGCATGACAAACTATGGAGCTGAAAATAACCATATGGGACTGCTGCATACTTAACTATTTCCCAAACTCCAGATTTGCAGATTTATATATTTCTGAAAAATGTGCATTGAAGTCTCCAAAACAATAATATTCTTATGTGTGCTTGAGTATAATGTGTGAGTTTTGAAAATATAAAAGCAGTACTTCAAAACAAAAATAAAATAATAAAATAAAATAAAACAGAAAGGGGGAAAAAACCCCTCAAAAATAACTCGAGACCTTTGAAAGTTTGAAGCTGTTATCTGCCCTGTTTTAGTACAGTGTAACACCTGGCATCAAGCAACACACTAATTTGATTCATGAAGTATTCAGGTAACTCAAACTGAAAAAAGTCAACAAAATTTAACAAAGTTTAAAAATTGGAGTCTAGGTACCTTTATTGTTCAAGGAAAATTAAGAAACAAAAGCAAAAGTAAAGAAGGAAAGAAACACTGTCTAATAAAACACTAGTAAAATGAAAGTCATTCCTTCATAAAGCAATTCACCACTAAAAGTTCTGTGTTCTGGAGCAATAAAGTGTTTCTTGAATACAGATCTGTTACAAATAAAAACTTAAGGAAGTAGCTTTTCTTAAAAGCAAGAGGACTATCCCCCAAAATAACAGTGCTCTAATTTGAGAATTCTCAGTGTCATTTACAGCACTGAACCTGAGGTCTTGAAGCAGCTCTCACATCCTCACCATCCAATCAGACCACAGGGGTTGGTAGGTAGACATGGGAAACCATTTCTGATGGGGCAAAGAGACACAGGTTTGTCTGTATTACAGGTCCAGGGCTATAAAAACATCTATGGACAGCTAAGAATAAAACCCTGGTCACCTCAGTTCGAGTATGATTAGGTCAAATAAAGCAAATTAAAGAGGTCAAGATAAAGCAGCACATGAAAGTATCAAAACACTAAAGTTCTAGTGGTAAAAGCCTCAACAATATATTACAAATGCTAGACAAATTTATTAATGTATATTGTTACCACCACAGAACTCACTGCAAGACTACAACAAATCAATTTTTATATTAATTTTTTTCATTCTATTACCCTTTCCTTACCCCAAAGTTCCAGAACCGTCCTCATTTGCATTATTTTAAATACAGTAGATTGTGGTGGCAGGGAAATGTTTAAGTCAGCTCTCCTTACATTCAAAATAATTTGAAAACTGATTTATTCCCTAGTCAAGTCAAGGAAATAATCTGTTTCTAGCCTGAGATGACATTTGTCAAGTTTCAGAGCAAATATTCATGACAAAGTCATAAGCCTTTGTAAGTAGAGTTTTCCTCGGGAAATGCTGACAGGTCCTTAAGCAGAGTGGTGTGAACAGCACCTCTGTAGTAAGCAGTAATTTAAAGGCTGTGCACTAGTTAACTATTAGTGCTAGTAAACAAGTGACCCTGATGGGATTTCCAATTAGAGCTTCAAGCAACTCATTTGATATTTAACCCTCTTGCTTTCCCACCTCATGGCAAAGGAAACATTATATATCATAACATTATTTAGCCTGTTCACTCATTAGATAGGAATAGAAATCTGAAAAAAAAGCAGATAAAACATTTGTGACAATAAGGAACACTGTATTTCAACAAATGCAGCTATCAAACATTTTTCTAGTGGTAATTACATCTATAGTTTCACACTGGGCTGTGTTGGCCATGACACCTGGAAATGAGGAAATAGTATGCTGTCCTATTCTGCCAAGCAGCTGCAATGCATCAAGACCAACTTTAAAATAATTATCTCTCCTTTTGAAGGTGGAATAGTCACACACCAGTCTTGCCACGTCCCTGCTCTGTGCCCCTTGGATAGAGCAGTAGTAGTCACACTGCCCACAAAAATATTGCTGTTTCTTCGTAACCTGAAACCAAGAAGTCCCAACCTACTCTCCAAGGAATGTTAGTGGCATGTGTAAAGTATGAAAGAGCATTTGATTTGTAGTCTTTAAATCAGGAACTCTTCTAGTGCCTATACAAAATAAAACATTTGAACATGCATTTGTACTACCCCAGCACATCAGAGGGATTTTGTGTCATAACTTCATTCACACACGCTGTGGTGTTGTACTACATGAGCTGTAAACAGCCCAGAAAAACCAAGGAGAGAATTTCCTCACTGTCACTTACATTGACCTCCTGCAGGTATAGAAAGAAACCACAGCCACTCCTCCTTCTGTTTCCCATAGTCAACTGCAATAACTTTTCACAGAGAGGTAATTCCTATTTGCTTTTGACTGAGATGCCAGTAAGTGACAGAGTATCCATTTGATCATAATTCTGTCCAGCTCTCTTAGGGTTGTCTTTAACCTCTGATAAGTGGTAAGACAGAAGGATTTTCACAGCAACCCTGTCTTTCCCTTTCAAAGTGTTTGCATTTTCCAAACAGCACTAATATGTCTTTTAACCAAAACCAAAAAACGTACTACTAAGTCTCTCCTAAATTTCATACCACAGACATAACAAGTCTGACAGATCTTTTAATTGTTAGCCAATAACAATTTGTTCATTAGAATCTTATCACAGTTTACTATGATATTTTTATTCTGCATTTGATTTGACCTTAGTGTGCTATTGATAACCCTTTATTCTCTTTTTCAGAAGTTTATTATTACGGAGAACTAGTGACATCTAAATGTAAGGGGACTGTGCTCATCTTTAAGGTGGTATTCTTGCAAATGTTACTATAAATTTGGTATTTTTTATTTACTTGATTTAACCTTTTTGTAATTAAGTATACATCAAGCAAAATGTAAGGTACATGTAAGCACTCCTGGGGCTGTATCGTGTTACAATGTGGAAGAATTCACCCTCCTACACCTCCTTGCAACACCAATTACTTCTGCCAGAATATTGAAACACCTCCCCCAGTTCTCTCTCAACCTCCCTTTCAGCTAAAAAGTTTCAGAAAATTTCTTACCCTATTTCTTTCAAAATCAAAAAAAATGCATTGTCAGTCATTCTAAAACTGGTAAGTTCTAGCTGAAACATCAAATCCCGATATCATCAAGTCAGCATCATTGCAATTAGATACAATTCCACTGACTTCTTCCCTGTACCACATGCAAGTCTGAATTTGCATCATGTTCTTAGTTTTACATGGAATTACTAAATGAATTGCTCATAGACATAAATAGCAATAGGTCTTTATTTGCAGAAAAGCTACTCTCCAGGGCAAGCAAGACAGATCAGTCGTATATTTGTAATGGTCAATAGGGTTTGATTTGAGTTAGGGACAACACAGTCCAATAAGTAGCACAAAGAAGCTCTCCAGTATGAGCCGTAGCATCACCCATTTGATGAAAGCCATGGATCAGTCATTTGGGAGCTGCAGCTGTCAGTCAGTAAGACACAGACATCTGTGCATACCCACCTCTGCAATGCATTTTATCAGATATGGTGGGAAAACACTACATGCTCCAGTTCCTGTAATTTTAATCAGTATCTGTGATTGTTTTCTTCAACAAGCATTTCAAATTTAAGAGAGCAGAATGGTTTGTCTGTCTTTTGCCTTTTCCTGGTCCTGCCAGACCTAGTTCTGTTCATCTTCCTGCTGGTTCCAGATATCTGCTGTATGAACCTGTGCCCTCTGTTCTGGCACGCTATTGCTGTCTTGTGTCTCCAGAAATTCCTGGTCTCAATACCAAATGAAGACAATGAGCAAAATTAGTCATGTAGCCCAGTTAGATGTCTTTTTTTTAATTATTATTATTGTAAAAGTGCATTTGAGCCAGTTTACAGCTGGAATCAGGTGCATTAGATAGGACACAGCAAAAGACTTGCTACTGTAGCATATTTCTTTTACTGTCTGACTAACCTGAAAGTAAAGTATTTGACATTTAAAATGTTTTAGAATAATAAACCAAGATGAACTTCCATAACGTATAAATGCTTGTTTTGCTTCTCATTCTTTCATTCTTCAGTTTCTTCAGCCTTCTTTTTTTTTTTTTTTTTTTTTTTTTTTTGTGTTATGGTAAAGGCCTAACTCCATGAGGTACTGAGAAGGCCTCAGAGATGAATGAGAATGTCATTAATACAACAGCCATTAAAAATATTCAGGCTCTCGTTCTGTCATTGGGTATGGGATTTTTTGTACAAAAACCCCTAACCAACAAACAACACTAACTCTGGTTATTTTACATCATTGTTCATTCTTTCAGATAAAATAAGAGTATTTTTTGTTTGTTTGTTTTGCAATGTTTATTATAAAACCTCCATTTTCCTCTCTAATATTTCCCTACACTTTCCTCAAGTTTTCTCAGACTGTTCTAAAATACAAGGGACTTAATCATTCATCAAAACACACTTTGCAGAATGAAATACTCATTTACAGAATAAAGTTAGTCACTAATCTCTTTTTTATAAAGCTAAAAAGAAATAAACATCTGCTCATTCAAAAGTATTATAAAAAACCTGAGCTATCATGACATGACACATCATGTTACTTTCTTATTCTGTTTGTGGGCTATTTACCCTTCTGTCATACAAGTTTGTCTTCAACATGTGCTTTCTATATAGCCTACTGGTGTAAAAAATAATTATAATGTTTATTAAATTAAAATAATGAGGTTTATATGAACTTTCAATAATGCAGACAGGCAGACTATAACTGTAAACCACATGCTATATACTTTGGACTTTTACGGCTTTTAATTTATCAAAGGAAATAATTAGCACACTTTGTGGCAGCCAGTGATGGAATTTATTCATTTGGAAGCCATGGGTTTCCTGTCATTAAAACTACATCATGTCCTTCCTTTTCTATTAAACTTCAACTGAGGGCAGTAAGAAGTCACTAAAAGGAAATGAAGAGTTTTTTTGGCAACATTCACATGCAATGATTTAATACTGCTAAAAGATAGCAAACCATAATCTATGCCAATAAGGGATGAGGGTTCCAATTACCACATTATTTCCTTTATTTGCTGCTTTGTTTGTGGCTCAATTAACTGTGATTTGCAAAATCACTTCAATAAATTTGTTTTCTCTTCATTGACTTACTGCATTTATTGTTTCTAATTGCAAGTGGTTCTTTTTTTGAGGCAAATAAAATGATTTAGATGTTTAACCAATGCATTTAGATTTATGTGTCATAGGATATTGCTTTTTTTCTTTCATAGTGATCAATCACATCTCATTAACCAGTTTCATTTTGATAATATTAATGTTTTTTTGGACATTTTATTCAAATATATATAGCAAAATATTTGGGACTTCTTCAAGTGGAAAAGAAACAAAAGTACCAGCAAATGTTTCCCATCTCCTCACCCTCTGCCTTATGCACACAGCTATAAGTGGCTCCTGAAGACCAAAATTTGTGTCACAGAAGTAGCTCAGCCCATACTGAATTTGACTGAAGGACACATGCAATTTTTCTTCAAAGGAGGTCTGAAATCAAATTAGCATAGGGACAGACTTACCCTCTCTTTTACAGAAGTGGGTGGTCCCTCCAGGTCATGACCAAGGTACACCAGCAGCAGCAGCAGCAGCATACTGGAGCTACAAGAATTTTATAAAATTATGCCAGGAAATGTTAACGAATAGGTGATACACAGTACTGTGGCATTTGGGGGTTTAATACATAATGATATTAGTTTAAAATTATTCAAAATACATAAAACCATCTGAGTTAGTCCTCAACAAATTAGTATGAAAAATAAATTTTCAACAGCTTCACGGAATTATGTGTTTCTAGTGGCTATGTTTGCTGTGCTCAAGTCAGAAAAATTTTGGGAAAATTTATTGCTTGGATCTTCCAGCTGCATATTTGACTTCTATATCTAGGATCTAACAGACATCTTAACTGAGACAGACATTAGATAGCCAGAATATTTATTATCAGAACCTATAAAATTTGGTGGAGGGGGGGGAGGTGGAAATAAGGGGAGGAGGAGGGAGGAAGTCTTTAAAGCAGTGTGCAGGCAATTGTAAAAAGGGCCTTTACTGCAGGTCAGTGGAAATTGTTTAAATTCAAAAATATTTCCTCATATTCCCTAAAGCTGGGCACTGATATTTCTGCTGAGTTTGCAAATTAAGATGTAAGATCAGAGCTAGCTGAGATTGTCTTATTGTCTCCTCTAATTTGGAAAAGTAGAACTAGGCTAGAGAGAAAGCCATAAAAGAGACTTTATGACTCTCTTCAAGGCTGACATAGAAGCCAATGCTCCAATTCCTTCTTCCAGCCTCTTGCAATTACATTTCCGCAGGAAGAAAGAAAAGGAATTAGAAACAGGATAATGTAGCTTTAAATCATTTCTCATAGTCTTTGCCTTCTAGTGAGCTTTTTTAACATGTTTCTCATATTGTTTAGTGTGACACAACAAAAAGCACAACTTGTTTGACTCTTTGTCAATAAAAAATCATTTTGTTCTGACATCTCATAAAAATCTGTGCATGAGCCTACTAAGCTGTAGTGTCTCCTCCAATTGACAAGGACCAGGCACTGTAAACACATACAGCAAAGATCTCTTACAGACATATTTAAGGCAATTCTGATAAAGCAATACTTATCTTTAATACACAACAGTAAGAGACAAGGATGTGCCACTGTGAAAAATAATGATGTTTACAAAGCTGGGAGTTATTTCATCATCAAACTTTAAAAGTCCTGGGCCACCAGGGATATCTTGGTTTGGTTATGCGCAGGTTAGCATTGCTCAAAATCTCATAGGACCACCCAATGTAACTGCCACTGCAATCCAAACCCATGAGTGTATCAGCATGGGCTGATCATGTCCTAAGGAAGAGCTGTGTGTTAATATGTCTGACGTGGCAGTATGGAAAAAGGCTGAAGAGTTTAGCTGATACTAATACTTCTTCCTCCCCACCACTACCTTGGAAACAATGAAATCCAGGTACAAGTTTGTTAAAGGTCACACTAATTGTTAGCAAATACTGTAGTATTGTATACATGAAGAACAATTGTATTCTGGCACAAGAAGCATGTAGAAAATTTGTTTATGCTTACTGGAAAGAGAGCTCCTGAATAAAGATGATATATAATGCTTTCAACAGTAGTACTTACATTGAATTTGTGGTGTTCTTACTGCATTACAAAAGCCTAATATGTCTGTACTATGAAACCAAAATTTTAGTAAATTGAATACCTTCATAAATTCCAACCAAAATTCTGTTTAATTCCAGAACTGTGATGCTCGGGCAGTCTTATCTGAACACATTTCTAATTTGACTACAGTTTTTCAAAACATTTTTACTCTAGTATCACATGCTTTTACATTAGTTTAATTTTGCAGCTCTTCTTAATGGTGATGTTCTATAATTATGCCTGCTGTTAAAGCCAATAACATAGGGAAACTAAAGAAGAATGCCTTAATTAATTTTGGATGTCCAATGTGAGATGTCCAGAACCATTTTCAGACTGCATAGCATTAAAGCTATTTAGGGAAATTAAACAATGGAAAATTTCAACTTCAAAAGTAAACAAAATCTGAAATATTTTGGCTCACAATTAAAATACTTCGGTAATGAAATACTACCATAATACCTCAGGCAGCTGTAGTTCATAATCTGACTGTTCCCATGTTCCTCTGCAGTCCAGACTTTCTGAGAAAAACAACAGCAGTAAGAAGAGGTTGCTTTATTACACAGGCCCAAACTGCAGTGTTGAAGAACACATAGACCAGTTGGAGAGTTCACCTCAAGCAAGTGAAAAGGAAAGGAGGAAAGAATTCAAAGAGGTGCAAGGGAGGGAAAATTAAAAAATAGTTTCTTAAAAATATTGTGGTTGGCTATCTAAACAAATATATTTTGATTCTCAGGTATTTAATTTTAGGAAATACATATAGACAGCTGCTGCACATAAGACCAGCCTAGCTGACATTTTCCCCTTTTATTTTTGAAAAAGAAAGAAGATAATGCAATTTAATCCCAATGAGTATCTTCAGGCCAAAATACTCTGCTTGATTTATATACTATTATCCAGTTTTTGTCCAGTAACTGACAAATACTAAATGCTTTATCGGTCTGGAACTTATGAAGGTTTTGCCACAGGGTTTCCCAAACTGCTTGCTCTGCACAGCTGTGTGAAAGTTTTAAGTGATCATGACTAGGTAGAAGTATTAACCTTCTTCATGCCAGGTCATGAATCACATGACTGATCAGAAGGATCAGTACACATCACATGTATGAATGCTTATCCAAAATTCACATCAAAACTAACTTCTAAATCCTGACACAGTCCTTAGCTCTACTGTTTTCAAGATATTGGAAACTTTTTGCCATGCTGCAATAAGACTTCCCGAGATGGTAGTACAGTATTAGATGCTATTCATATAGAAGGAAAGACAGTCTGTCTGGAGGAGAAGAATACAGTGCTGCTACATGTTGATGTAGACCTTGAACAGTTCTCTATATTGCAAAGACCTAGACTAATTTCCCTTAAAAATACTTTAAGAGCTCATAAGGTTACATGAGGCAAACATCTTTTCCCTTTTCAGTGGCTACATGGCTTTGTACATTCAAACTCTGTGAAAAAACATGTCAAAACAACTTTTGAAAACTTAATTTTGAAATAGCTCCAAACTGTTCAAATACCCTTTCTAATCTAACTAAACTTTGTCTAATGAAAACTTATCTCAACCTTAAACAGTGGAGTTTAGAGAACATACTCTTTCATATAGTTTATGAAAGTAAGCAGTATTTTAGTCTACAGATAAAATTAGTTGTATCTTTTTACCTTGTTACTTTTATCTTTTAGTGTTTATAGTAAAATTAAATATAGTTGATTACATCTAAAGTACCCTACCACCACTTTTTATAACAGTATGGAAAAAATAGCATGGGATACTGAACCATTTCTGTGTGAAAAAATTGGATTTCCCCCCCACTACAAATCATAAATCTTTTGAATTGACCTGCTTGGAGAGCCACAAATACCATCTAGGCCTGCCATTTTCACACTCTTTTAAGGATCTGGTTTGGCCACAGCTGGAGGTAGAATATGATTCATGGCTCTTGTTTTGATCTAGTACAGCTGCTTTTTACAGTCTTAGATGTTGTACTGCTTGGCAATTCTAATACAGTGTGATCTTTTTCCAGTTCTAATGCAGATGGGTATTTCCTAGAGTCAAAAAATTAGAAACAATAGGGTTTGATTTTATTTTTTTTTCTTCCTCTCAATAGAAATCCAACAGGAACACACATAGAAATGGTATTGATTCCTATAAATTATGTCCCCTACATCTAGTCATGTTACTATATTTTATGCTTTTAAAATAATGACAAAGAAAGTAGAAATGTAGATCTCAAATATTAGAACAATGCTAGTAAGAAAATAAAACAAAACAAAGTAAAATTAAAATAAAAAGCCAATAACTTAAAAGTATGCTTGCTTTCCTTGAATTACACAAAATACTATAATGACATGATGACAGTAAGCCATGAAAGCATCTCTACTCAACATCAGAAGAAACAAAGGAAGTAGCTAAGAATACTAATTAAAGAGTTCATGGTACTGATACCAGACCAAACACAAAGGAATAAATCTTCCAGGAAAACACAATTGCATTTGGATTGGCAAGAGAGAAATCAGAAAGATCTAAATAATAATAAAATTCAACCTACCCAATCTTCAGTTTGTAGAGAGGGAAGAAAATGGTCCTGATTTGCAATCTGAATTCTATGTTTCTGCACTAAAAACGTAATGTCATGTGCATGGGAAATGGTATTACAACATGACTGGGCAGCACCTCTTCAGAAAGATGTACATGTTTAAGCTGGATGTTACACTGTGAGTTGGAGAACTATTTTAAATTCTTCTGATAAAGAACTGAGCAGCTGCTTGTCAGCCAGATTGTTTTCAGAAGCAAAAGTACCAAATCATCCCATTGGAATAATGGGATGTTGCATAAAAAATACTGCAATTGCTCCACAAGTAGATGCTGCTATGGCTCTCCATTTGAAGTAAAATCATATTAGATGGAATGTTATAGAATGGTGATGCAAGATATATTAGATTATACATTAGTTTCAATACTTCATTAAAATCATATTGCCATGAGGACCATGTTGATTATATGCACATAACAAGTTTATTTGAACTTTGCATCTTAGTTAATCCTCATAGAAAATCTCTTCAGCTAGTCTTGGGAGAGAGTGAGAGCAAAATTCTGCTGCAAACTATAACAGAGGCTAAACTATTTCAGAGAAATCTAAATCCCTGTGACATTTAAATTGTTTAAATGAGTCTGACTAACCACTTCCCATGGAGGAAAAACTCTTGGGGAGCTCTATTTTTTTTTCCATCATCATAATATGATTCTATTCAGTATATGGTGCAAGTATGAATGCAAGCATGAATCTGTAGGCTCTGGACTCCATGTTCACCTACAAGACATGTACGGACAGCACAGTACAATATAAATGGGCAGATAAGGCCTTTTTTTTTTTTTTTTTTTCAGATTAAAATAAACACTCCTGAAAGAAAATGAAATTCAGGTCTTTTATTGAACTCAAGAATCTTAAGTGTGCAGTCTTGATGTGAAATCAAATTCAGATCCTGACATATATTCAGTCTTAGTTCAGATCTAGTTATTTTTATTGGCAGAAGAATTGGTACTAAAATCACAACCCAGTTTTCTCATTATATTCCAGTTTGTTATATGGATTATCTAAAAGGAAGTCCACATACAGTTCAATGAAAGTTAATGGGTCAAGCTATCATGTTCCTGAAACTCCACTAGTCAGATCTCAAAACTGTGTTTCAAACTAACTTCAATGCATGCCTGAGGTACTGAGACACTAGTTTATTTGTTTAGGCAATAATTGTCCCTTGCCTCCAGAGAAGCCCTAAAATTGCTTCTATGTTTAGAATCAAGATTGCTCTGTTAAGGCTGCTTGTCACAAAGTTTCACCTCTTTTTAGAACTGTTTATTCCCACTACCCTATTTTCCAATTTAGTCCATTATGGAGTTTGATTGATGTATCTGCCTGACACAATATAGCAAGAACACTAGAATCCTTTATCAGATGCCTTAGGCGGTAAGATTACTATTTAAGGATTACAGTGACATTGTTTGTTAAATGTTTATTGCCTGCCTTTCAGAACAAACATTATTATTTGTAGCTATTGCTTTTTTTACTGTCTCAGTTTGGGGTGAAAAACTGTGCGAAAATACATTTATGTTAAAAATACTTAGAGACTCACTCTCCTCACTTGCCAGACACATGACATTCTGCTGGAAGTTACTGCTACTAATAATATTCATGTACAAAGGTGAAATAGAAAATTAGTTGCTGGTCTTGTTCCATTGACTACAATAAGGAATGATCAGCCTCCTCAGTGATGGAAAATTGGGCATTACTGCTTTATAGCCAGCACTACAACAGATACTGCCTGCACAAGGGGTGAGTCAGAGCACTTACAGCCACAGAAAAATAGACTACTAAGGGGACTTCAGAAGTCATCTGGTCTATCTCTTGCCCCAGGATATGATCAGCTCTAGCTGTGTTATCTTTGTAAATGTTTGTTTGGCTTGTACCTAAAGACCATCCAGACCTGGGATAACCCAAACTTTCCTATACAATCTGTTTTTGTGATTAACTACCCCAAACTGACTACCTAGTGGCTGAGAATGAATGTTCCTGTTAGCATTTCAGGTCTGCTCTTTCTTGCCACAGCCAGCATGAACACATACCTACTCTCCGTTTCGCAGCTCTTCCTTCAGAAGCAGCGACAATGTAACTCCTTTCGGAGACCTGATTCGACTCTTTCTCCTTTGTACCTGAAACTGCCTGCAAGAGACTACTGCACAGTTTAGGAAACATAGATTAGTTATGACTGTGGTGGAATGAAAAAGGAGCAGGATAGGAGATGAACTCTTCTTTAAGACTGAACAAGGTCCTTTAGTTCTCTTCATCCTGCTCATTCTACCCCTTTCAAGTTATGACCTATTCCTGTAGATAACTTCATATCTAAACATCTGGCTACAAGATCCACTAGAACATTTAACTTTCATTTGTAGTAAAGCTGCAGTTTTTGCAAATATTAAACTCAACAGCCAAAATAACAGAAAAATTCACAGCTATATGCATATATAGGATGAAGCTGGATTTACCAGAATTTGTTTTTTCTAGACACTCTTTAAATATCTGCAAATAATATTCATTATTTCAATAGTTTCTAGGAGTAGCAGCCTTTTTATTGCCAATTAAGAAATGTATTAACAATCATATTCCATCAGTGCATTTATAATATAACAGTTATAATGTGAGACACTTTTTAGTAGGCTTCACCACATTTACCAGCAGCCACCTGATTTGGCAGCTAGGAAATACATGAGTAAGTCTGTATTTCAATGCAAATGATTTAAACCTATTGCTAAACTCTGTCTCACTCTCAGACACTATCACTGCCATTGTAGTAAAAGAAAATACTGTGTGCTTTGCTGTAGAACAGTCCTAGAAAGACTTACTTAAAAAACACAATAAGTTAGGCAAGAAAAATTGTTTTTCAGGGCAACCAAAATCTATGCCAACTCCTAGGCCATTGTCCAGTGCTGTCATGCTGGTTTGGTCTGGTTTTTGGTGAATGTGACAAAATATAACAATTTTCTCATTGTGGCTATTCATTTTAAATTAACACAACTTCATTCCTACTACCAGGATTTTTTTCCAAGTCCTGTATAGGTTTCCTGTCTTAACATATCCTGGCTTCAAATTTCCCCTACTCTGACACCCTTCTTCTTCTCTCCTTTCAGAAACTGGTTTTCAGTCCCTGTTTCCTCTCTCTGTCTCTCCCACCTAACAGCACTCTACCTCACATGTTCTCCTTAGTCTCTCTCTCCTTAAAAAGGTTGGTCCTTTGGCCTTAACCTAAATTCCCATATTCTGCATTTTAATCCTTTATCATATCAATCAGAAGTGTTCCAGTTGTGCATGGGGGACACATAGTTCCTGAAATTGGTGTCCTACAATTTCATAACTAGGCCTCTTGTCTGAAATAACTGAAAAGATATTAAAAGATAAAAATCTTTAGACTCAGATATTAAACTTTCAGTACGTATTTCTTAAGACTTTCAATTTGCACCAACATTTCACATATGACTTCTTCATTTGCTTGGGTTTCCAAGTTTTGTACCTGTTGCAGCAAAGTGACCCAACAGAGGTCTGCTTCATTTGGTATCTCATCTGGTCTGGCCAGCACAAATAGGTTTAGGACTCTGCTCAGAAAAAGAAATTTGCTTTGGCCCTTGTTGAAACGTCTCAAAATTTCCACGGTTTCCCCACCAGAACTAAACACTCACTGAACAGAAAGAAAAACATGAACCTTCTCCATATGTACAATTTTCAGAAACAAAAGAGATGGACTGTTCTGTCATCTACTCTAAAGTGGCATGCTTTGCTCAGAGGCATTAGAGCTTCACTAAGGTGATATAACAGCTAATGAGTTGGTCTCTGCATTTGCAATACAGTTTTCAAATTAAATCCACTGGATATAAAAGTCTGTAGTACCTTTTCTGTTCTTGCCTTAATCTTTTTCCTGCTATCTGATCATTCCACCACAGTGTAGTAACCTCCCAGCTTCAAATACTGAGATCAAAGGATGTGCTATTGCCAAAAGCTCTTTGCTAAAACAACATTAAGATGCTTTGTTCTACAATTCCAGGTCGAGGTGGCTGAATCTTTTAAGGCCTTCCAAGAAGCCTAAGTTTCTATTTAAATTCATGGAAACAACTGACATGTATCTGAGCTCTCATAGGTAGCCTAGTGTCTCTATTCATAGCTAAAACAAAAGGCATGTTTTTAACAAGAGGGCCTTGATTACTTTTTTGTAACACTTGGACTTGTAGAAAACTTCACTGTTGCTGGCTAAGGTTAGTCAGAATTTACTTTTCTTTCTAGATTCTAGACTTTTCTAGGAAATCTATCAGAAAACAGTAACAGGGAAACTGCAAAAGATGCATATGTCTGGTATCTGTACTAAATTTTATGCAAATTCATTTGTCTTTGTGGGTGTATTCCTGGACAGCTATGGCAAATATTTCTAGTCAAGTTTTTACTAGGAAGCTCCTTCAGAATGAATGTACTTAATAAGGATTCTCAGTTGACTTCAAGTTGGGTTCTCTCTAAAAAAACATAGTTACTTTCTTAGGGATGTGTACAAGCACCCACGAATTGATTCCTTCATCAGAGTTAAAACGGAAATTCTGTCTAATTTACAATAATAGAATCACAGAATATCCTGAGTTAGAAGGCACCCATTGGGAAAAAATCTGTGCCTTGAAAATATTTTATTTTAACCTTGAAGCTAATAAAACTGATGTACAGTCTTGTGCATTCTACAAGTGTTTGTATTCTAGTTTAGATTCATTTGTTGTAGGTGCTGAACATACATAAAGTATTATTTGCCAAAATTTTGGTAATTATAAAATGCCACAAAAATGTAAACTGTTGTAAAACCATGTCAGTTGTGAGCTAGGCAAATACCATTGAGAAATCAAAATAAATTTGTCTTCTGCTGGCAAGAAAAGCAAAATAACCCCATAGTTAAGACAGGTCCTGAAGATACGACATGGGCAGCTTTACAGAATGGGAGTTGGATATTTCTTTGTATTTCCAGTAAAAACTGGTGGATTTCTGCCTGCAATTGCTTGAACTTCTGAAAGACTTCACATTAGATAAATGCAGGCTTGAGATTCCTGATGCACCATTTAGATCCTTTATGAATTCTGTTTGTGATCCCTAAGCTCGTCTTCAGCTGTTCATCCCTTAAACACCAGTCTTCAAAGGACTGTTTTGAAATAAGGATTATTTTACTTTGGTTCTGCTTCTGTTCAAGTGATGGGTCATCCTACAACCTTGCCCACATTTCAGCAAAACTCATATTCTGGTCTTTCTAAAGAGATAATAATCACATCCTGCTAAGAACAGCTCATTTTTTTAGCCTGAAGAAAAGAACATGATAATAATGTTTCACTTGGTACAGTCTTCCTTTTCTTTCATTTGAACTACCATTCATCGATGTACTCAAAGTACTGTACTTCAGTTTATTTGTGTTATTAGTACTCCTTCCATGTAGATTAGGATAATAAATTTTAGATGATCTGTTTTCAAAAGCAGAGATATTTCTGCCTAAATCTAACAGGGAGGAAAACCCTTGTAAAAAAGGAGAAATCCTTGTTTTAAAAGGCCCTTTGTTTTAAGTGCTGACATAATTATTAAAAAGGTTAAATTTATGTTCTTTAAATTTCCTTAGATATATTAGAACTTTATAAATGAAGTTCAACATGTTTCCAGGTATTCATCTATTTGTTTGTTGAGACTGTTGTATACCATTCAGCAAAGAAAGCACCATTTCTTGCTCAGCTGTCAATATGCTTCTACTTTCTGAATTCACAGATTTGAAAGTGGTTTGCTTATACTTTTCTTATTATTTTAGGTAAGATTAATGTTTGTGTCTTTGCTAGGATTATAGCTATTTTATTAATTCTATAATTGTTAAAACTATTATTACCTAATATGGTAAGATATTAGAGTACCGTTAATACACCTATAGCCACTGTGAGATTTATTTTTACTTTTTAACCATTGTTAAGTTTTTAATTAAATCAAGATTTGTGCCCTTGAAAAATTATCCCTGCAACAGATTTCTTGGCCAAAAGCCTTGCCATGGAAAAAAATGTGCAAAGGTGATTGTCTGTTCTCTTAACTAATCATTGCTTTTCTAAAAAGGAAAACACAATATCTTTAGCAGAATTCTGAGGAGTGGAAAACAGTTTGTGACCTTTCTCTGACTCTCTTTTAGGTCTAAAGGAAGTCTGCTCCATTGCCGTGGTAGATAAAATTAAGGTAAAGGGACCCAAAATAGAAGTGTCAGCTAGTTCTTGGCAAGAAAATTGGGGGTTACAGTGGTCCTGATGATGACACCAGTATACAAGGTACATTTATAAAAAGTCCTCAATTTTCCCTGCCTTCTGGGATGCTTTATACTTATTGATTCCTTTTCCTTTCCAAGGAACAAATGCAAATAGATGTTCCTATGGAAGTTACCTTAAAGCTACAAATATATTCTTTGAACAGAATGTCTTCTCAGCCTTTGGAAATAAAGGATTTTAATCTAGTTTTTGAACAATTTTCATAAAGCAGCTCTCATACTCAAACTTTTCTTTAGTTTTACATCAGTGCTGCCTTAATTATGGTTGAAAACAAATAACAGAGAGAGGGCTTTTATCAAGCTTCACACTCTAGCCAAACACATACACATATTGAATTTCCTCTTTAAGGCCTATGGAGACACTTCCTTGTCTGTACTCTTTCCCTGCCTTCCTTGTAGTCTATTAGAAATCAATTGATTACCTTGACAACAGCCACCTGAACTGGTAAGCTTTTCCTTGTAATTTGTTATTTTTTGGTTCAGAATTACAGGTTAGTGTCAAGCCATTCTGAGGCCAGAGTAGACTGTAAAGAACACCCCCAACGGATTAGTCCTAATTTATTTGACCCAGGTGTTCCTGTAATTGTGACACACTGAAAAATTTCACAGCGCTTTAATGGCCCTTAAACTTCCATTTCCACCTGCTCTTTCTGGCAGTGTGGTATTGCTCATGTTCCTTATGTTCCTTTGTTTATTTAGGTGTGTTTCTTTGTTTCTGTATCTAATTTAGCACATTTTAAAAAAGAGGGAATAGTAAAATTTAAAAGGCTGGTAGTGAGAGTTTCTCACATTACCACCACATGCACTACTAACACACAGGTGTTCACCAGAGGAACAGGTAAAGTACGGTGTGAA
The DNA here is from genome assembly GCA_035583185.1 of Anabacerthia variegaticeps. Classification (NCBI taxonomy): domain Eukaryota; kingdom Metazoa; phylum Chordata; class Aves; order Passeriformes; family Furnariidae; genus Anabacerthia; species Anabacerthia variegaticeps. The sequence continues at coordinate 36,684,757 of JAWWEW010000131.1, read as the reverse complement.
TGATACCCATAATGAATATTTCCCCAGATGCAATTAAACATCTGTTATATACACTGTGTAGCTCATTTCTTCACTGCATCACTATCAGAATAGGTTAAAACAACAACTCTCTAGGGATTTCCCTAAAACTTGCATATATCCACCCGTGTCTCTTTTGTTGAGGTGAAAGGCACCCTCATTTCACTAAATCTTGTATCTGTGAACTTCTGCACTAAGTTCTTTCACCATCTGATGCCAGAACCTGCTTAGGTATTCTGTGATCTGTGCTCCACAAGCCACCAGTTCTGCTGCATTTTGAAGATTGCTCAAGCAGTTCATAATGCAGTTGATGTGAATGACACTTCCGTCAAGAAAGCAGAGGAAGAAACCAGGCATGAAGAAAATTCAGGAAAAGAAGAGGTAAGGACAGCAACTTTAAGTCTAAAACAACCACATCAGAATGTTTTCCATAATGACTGAGAACAAAAGGACCTGAAAGAATCTGCTGGTCAGTGTCTTACTGAGTAATATTGCAAAAAATAAGTGCCTGTGTAGTCTAACAGGTGCTTACAGCTGGCACACACTGGAATCTGCTTATTTGTAATGCTCTTTTTGGTTTTGTTTCTTCCCCAAAACAGTAAAAACCAGCAAGAATCAAGGTTTTCTTCTTACAGAATTTCAAATAAACATCAATTTGTCCACTAAATTAGTTATGTCTTTTAGAGCATTCTGACAGGTCTTTGGGATGCAGTTTTGCTAGTCATTCTCACTGAGGAACATTTCTTCCATTAAATCCAACTTGGACACTTTATAATAAACTCCAATATAACTAGCAGTTGATTCTTGATTCAAACTGACTTTGACTGTACTTATATGTGTTTTTGTTTTGCATTCTAGCTTCTCTGTTTTCAGCAATATCCCATTCTTTTCAGGTGCAACCAGGGTGGTACATTGACTTTTAAACTGTTTCCATTGTACCAACCCAAATAATTCCATTTCACATCTTTCATTTTTCAGAAAACTGCCTTCCTTCTTCCTTCAACATTCTCCAATTCAGTGCTAATAGTTCATGAGGAGCTGTTGGCACCTGATGCTGCTAAATGTAGGTAAGAATTTGCTTACAACCTCACCATGGCTGCATTTCAACACTGTAGCTATTTATTACTTTACTGAGTTACATCTGCTTTGTCATCTTGGCATTTATGAGTCTGAATTGACTGATGTCCAATGTAATAAAGTACCAAGCATGGGTCAAGCATGTCTGACACTTGCACGCTGTTATCAGCAGTCTAAGGAGTTTAACTCTAGATCATCTAAAGTCATGTGTTCCAATTCATCTACTTACTATTCGGTTTAGAAACGTGTTGAGAAGTGACCATGATTGACTTCTTGTTTCATCCTATCACTGACCTTAAGCTTTTGTTTAATTTCTGTCACTATTTGCACTACAGCACACATACTTTCTATAAATGTTATTGTACCCAGAATATTATTGCTGTATGGTTTTATCCATACATATTATCCATAATAGGCTACTTCTAAAAGAGTCTTTTTAAAACTAATGAAAACATCATCTAGTCTCATTTTTTTTCTTCTCTCTCTTCTCCGCCCCTCAGTTTTTGCTGAAGGTGGCATTGTGGCTTGTGGCCAGAAATTATATGTATTTTTCCAACAAGTTCATATCAGTTTGGTCTTTTGATCTTGTAGTTTTCTGAAAGCTGTAGTGGAAGAAACACTGAATGAGATAAAACACATGTAGAGATCTGCAAGTAAAAAAGCTACAATTTTATTTTGGAATTCCCTGCTTATGGTTACTTCCTATTAACATAATCTCCACCACCACTTGCACTTACATAAATGGAAATGGGGTACAGCACAGCAGAATCTATTGATTTGGCTAAAAGAAAAAATACTAACAGCAGTTGAGTATACCACAGCATGAGGTATTGGCCCATATTTCTTTTAGCACCAGGATTGGGGGTTTTTTTTCTGTTTTTGCAGTGAGCCAATGTGGACTTATATGATAGCCACTAAAAGATGCTAAGAAAGTCATCACATAGTAAGAAGCGTGCAATGTCTTCAAAATGCACATCTGATGAGTATCCCACAATTTTTTATATCAAGGAAAAGTTGTTGTCAGGAGAGAAGTCAGTGAAAACCACAAGACTCCATTAAATACCCATCTTGTTCTCTGCTTCATTTGACAACTTTACATTGCAGTGCTTGGCAGAGAAAAAGCAGAGCTAGATTTAGAAGACACTACCTAGATAGTAGTAATTATCACCTTTTAAAAGACTGCACTTGGGTAACATGGCAAGCAACACAGCAGTGCTGGAGAAGATCTGTAGAGCACAAGAGTTGTTACTGAGGGTTTAATGCAAACAACACATTTGATTCAGGATTTTCTATTTATGAGTCTCAGGACTAATCTCTTTCTCTGCCTACTCTTTTGAAGCTAATGCATCTTCCAGAATTCATTCCACCTGAAAGGAACCTAGCTCATGCTGGTCTGAGATCTCTTTCATAGCCAGCCAGAAGACCACAGTGAGGGAAGGTTCTGGAAAGTTATGCTGAAATGCGGCTTTAATCCAGTTTATTACATCAGTGTGGAGATCCTGAGATAAAAGTGAAAACCCATGCTGTAAAACAGAAATTGGAATGGAATGGAATGGAATGGAAAGAGCTAATTATAAAGACTTGGAACATGGGCAAAAGGCAAACTAGGCTGACCACAGGGCTAAGAATTTAAGTATTTCAGCTAGTCAAAATTCACAAGGGTTTTTGTTTGGTTGATTGCTTGGTGTCTTTTTAGAGAAAGTTATATCCTTCAAATAATCAGATGTCTTGTGAAAGTTTCTTGTCTTCGTCTATTTTTGTAAAAGAATATATAAGGTGCAACCAACCTGGAAGTGAAAAATCATTTTTAGCAGTGGCAATTTTCCCTTTCATTAGGACCTTTCTATATTTCCTCCCCTGAGCCTATTATTTTTGTAAGAAAAATGGGAAGGGGGGAGAAGAAAGTAAAAGAAGAAAAATAAACCCAAGATTTTATTTTGGGGTGGGGGAAAATGTAAGCAGAACAAATTTCTAAAGAATGAAACAAATATTATCCCTTTAAAAATGTTAGATCCTGTGACTATGTTGAAACAACTGTTTTCATATTTTTACTAGTTTGGACTCCTCAAGTTTTCAGGCTGAGTGTGTTTGTTTGCAGGTGGGTGATGAGAGAGGGGGAGATTACATTTTATTGACATTCCTTTGCATATTAGTATATTTTTATGCCCATAAGAAAGTAATCAGAGAGCTTACTTCCTCTCAAATAGAAAACATTTTTGTTAGTAAATGACATGCTGAAAACCTGAATTAACTTCAATTGTAGTTTCAGCAGTAACTCAGTAGTAATTGGGTATTTTAATTTTTTTATATTTTTTTTTAATATTTTCACAGTCAATCTGGCATATATCACTGTGCCTAATGCCTCAGATTTTTGCTCTTCAAACAGTACCATCTCTCTGCCATAACATATTCTATTATTTAAAAATGTATGAAACGTTTTGTGACTCATACTTTCAAGGGGGAGATTGAGGGAAACACAATTTTGCTGTTTGATTCACCAACTTCTGTGTGTTTAATGCTATAATCATGCTGATAATCAATTTCCAAGGAGTACTAGCGTACTCCTAGAGTCTTAAATAATTGTGTTCTTAAGTATGAACAAGTTATCTAAGGTCACTTTTGCAATGTGTTACATGTTCTCCATGGATTATTGTCAAACTAAATGCATGCTGCTGAACAAGTCTGTCTGTAAGAATGAGGCAGTATGGAAAAGAATGCCTATAAGAAAGAGAAATTTATCTTATACAGTTTCTAAAACTTTGGCATTGATGTGTAAGACTCTCATATATTCTACACACTCATATGATAGAATTTTAGCATCCTTCATTGTCTATTGAGACCAAAGAGCTCCATCCCCTCACAAAATTATTATCCATATGTATAATTTACTTGTATCCGGGAGAGCTATTATATGTGCTTTTTGTTTTACAACTCCAAGAAGGAAAAGAGAATTTCACAGTCCATGTGCACATACAGTTACAGAGCTTGGCAGAAAGCTCTGCGCCATGTATAAAGCTTTCACTGAGAGCTCCCTTCATCCACTAAATGAAGATGAATGCCTATTAGGAAGAAAAAGGGCTTGCTGTGATCAACTTCCCAAAAATAATCAGAGTGAGGCACGCAACCTGAACATTAGGGCTCTTAATGGCTGCTTTGGAGTGAACTGAGGAAGGCTAAGGATCCTTGGCTGCTTGCATTGAGTCATAACTTTTTAAACAAGGCCCTAAGTCAGAGCTATCAGTCCTGTGGTGCTGTTTTCCTGGCTCAAGATAAGCCTGTCTCTTTCTATCCCAGGCTTGGGCCTGTGATTTAACATAGCAATGACAGCAATTGCTAGCCCCAAAAACATCCTTAGCAACTCTCATCTAATACAAATCACTTATTCTTTGTGAAAGATGAGTGAGTCATGCAAGTAACAGACGGCACATTAAGAGTACATTGTTAAAGTGCGCTTTAATTAGTTACGTGGCATATAATGATGTGGGGTCAAATAATAATTTAATTTTTGTACGCTATCCTTTTTTTGTACATTACCAGTGGACCACCCTCTATGATGAAGGAACTCACAATAACATACAGGATACTCAATAGGATACTTACTGAAGAACATGAGGAAATTCATTATTCTTTTGCCACAATAGCTCTTTACGTCTTTTTAAAGTCCTATTTGTGTTATATAAGAGACTTTGAAAGCCGTGGAGCAAAACTTTGTAAAATATCATTGGAAAAAATAAAACAGATGCAAACCCCATGCCATAAAATTAAATGAGCTTTTTTAGACAAAGTATAACTTACCGCTTAGCTGTTAATTTTTACTTCAACACCATAAAAGCCTAAGGGTAACCCTTTATATCTCAAAGCATAGTGAAGTTGGTTCCTGGGAAAAAAGAAAAACATTTGTTTATTTTTGTTATATCAAGAAATTCAATAGTGCCGTGGGCAAAAAAACCACGACCAGCAACAAAAAACACTCTGAAATAACTCTATGTATAACACGAATTTACTTTAAACTGTTAGCACAGTAGCACATAACAAAAAGTATTTTGCAAAAAAATGACAATATTTCCCTCATAAAATAAACCTGCAAGCAGAGTGGTAAGCAATAAACTGAGGTTTAGCTCATCAGATTTTGAGCTAAAGTCCTCCCCATGAACATGGTATCATTACCTTATAATCAGACCAGAATTAAGGATCAGCCCACTGAAATTGGGATTATAACTCTGGCACCACCAGGATTAGATTTTTTAAACATTATTTATTCTGCTGTTCACATTCACTTTGTTCACAGCATTTTAACATTTGCTGAAAAACAATGACAAAAGATCTTGGAGATACACCTGCAAATGTGTTGATTTCAGCTTCCGCATTTCACAAATTCAAAGATACAAGCATATGTGTACACACTCATATGTTTTGTATAGTATTGCATCAATCCTTACCAGGACAGCCACACAGGTGACATCTCCGTGACCCTGCAGAGGATTTGTGGTTTGAGTAGAACTCTGGAAAGATGTATGTACTCACTCCCTGTAGTGCCAATTACAGGAATTGGGTCCTGGGGATAAAGGACAAATAATCACGATTCTATCTCCTTCGGAAATGAAGTATCACATTTGGTTATCCTTATCAGTGACCATCAGTGTCAGTGGTAGTCCAACTGTGTGGATATTAACAAGGTGTCCTCAAAAAGGGTTCTAGAAGACCCCTTCTCAAATCAAGAAATTATAACATTTCTCCTATGGAGAGCTCTCTTCCCCTAAAGAATATGACAGACTTAGATTCTTTCCAGTTCAATTTTTTATGGAATAGATGTTTTTTTCATCTCATTTAATCTTTTGTGAGCTGCCTCTTTGACCAATGACTACATTTGAATGACTCTCCAAAATTCAGACTCAGCACAGTTGTGGTGAAAAGATGCATACTGACACTGTCAGCATGGAAATCCAACTCCTGCCATAGCAACCTCCCATGTATTTCTCTCACATACAAAATTTGTCATTGTCTTCCACACTCTTAACATCCTTCTGGACTAATAGTATAGAGTTGAATTTCTCTATAAATCATCTTGGATTCTCAAACTGTCACCCTCTGTATCTTAATAAGTGAAAGCAATAAAGAGGGTTCTTACCTCCTACACACTACTCCGTAATTGTTGCCATTGCACCAATAGATCTATTTTAGAGTATTAGTCTTATCGTATAGACCACTTCATAATCTAGGCTGTAATTATTTGATTGTTCTTTATGTTTCTCCCTGAATGTGGTGCTATCAGGATCTGGTGATAGGAATTTTCTCTTCACAAGAACTGTGGACTTAGGTCCAAGAGTTGAAATTTTTCTGTCAGTACTTTGGATAATTCCCATGGCAGTGATTGAGTCAATTCATTCTGTTTCAAAGACCCAGAGATATGATTATAACACATATACCTGGTATCAGCCTACCAAACCAGATTTTTTTCATTAAAAACTAAGAATGATATTGTGAAGATTTCTGAAAACATTACTTGACTTATAGATCTCCATGTCAACTAAACACCCACTACAGCTAGAGTCTGAGGGTCAACAAGGCTGTTTTACAGCATGCATAATACTTGAGTCAGAACTTTAAAAGTTCAGCATTCCAGTATCATCATTAAATGTTGGTTTTTATCATTGCTGACATGAACTAATGAAGTACTAAACTAGACTTGTACTAATTCATATTAATCAAATTGTCAGTTTGGACTGCTTATCCTCTCTCCCATTTGATTTATAGGTCTCATAATTTCCTCCATTCACAAATTAAGACATTTCAGTAGCATATTAAAACAGAGCTAAAAGTCAACTGGATAAATTCTTTAAAGTACTCTTTGTCATGATGTATTCTGTAGTTGTAGTTAAAGAAAAGCCATCTTGAAAGTCTCACTCTGAGCAATCAAAATTGAGAAACCGGTTTAAACGTTAAGATGGCATTAAGGAGGCTCGGTTCGTCCTTCACCCAGGTATTGCCTTGCTGCTGTTAGGAGCAAAGACCCAGACTCCCTGTCCCTTGAGGCAAAGGCACAGTAATGGAAAGGAAATAAATCTCCTGAATATTTTATATAACAAATAGTTACAAGACCAGAGTAAAGATTAAGGTTGAGGTTTATACCAGTAACTAACAATGGCTAATGACCTTCCTTTTTATTTGCAAATGGGCACAGTTTTTTTCCAGATAGTCATTCAAAGCAGAAGCCTAATTTATTGGCCCACAGTTAAATTTGGAAAGAACCTAACTCTTTCCACTGAGTATAAGGGAGGCTGGCCTCTTAAACTAGATGCCTAAAGACAGAATATCCCTGTTATGTGAAATACGAGATACAGAAGAATCATGTTATAGAGAGTAAGTTCACTGATAAATGGTAAGGCAATTAGTACTAAAAATCCTATGATGTTTAAATTCATGAAGAAATGCAGACTCTGGTTGTTGGGTTGATCATCTTGTACACTTACTATTAATAAATAATTCATTAATGTTTTAAACACAGTATTGGTTCTCAACAAGACTGTTCTGAATACATTTCTGAAGCATGTGGTGAGGAGAGTGGCACAATTTCAAGTCAATACATCACTCAGGAGTACTGAAAGAGACCTCTTATTCTATTATTACTCTCAAATTACACTACTCCAAAAGTTAGCTAATTAGCAGCCAACTATGACAGTTTCATCCTGTGATGGTTTCCTGTCTGTGAAAGGATATCATTTTAAGTACTGGTTGCTAAGATTTAGTATTGTGTGTCACAGAAGTGGGCTTCAAGGCACTTGCAGATTGTCTTCTTGAGAACTCTAAGTGTTTTGCTGAATGTGTTCCAAAGAGCCTGACTTTTCAAAAAGTGTGGATACTAACTTGGCTTTAACACATGCAGCAGTTTTTGTAGCTTCATGATAATTGTGTTGGTAAGAGAAAAGACAGATGACTAATCTCAATATAAAATAAAAACTGACAAAAACACAAGGCACAAGCAAAATCCAAGGTAATCTGCTTTTTAGGTTGGATATTCTGTGCATTTGCTATTAAGGAGAAAAAGCAAAGGATGATAGAATGAAAGAAGATTTTGAGGAAACATACAGAAAAATTAGATCAAATTATTTTAAAGAAAGTAATAGCTGTATGAGACAAATGGAAACTTAGTGGCAAGGAATACTGCCTAGAAAATATAGGAATAAGAGAAGGTGCATATTTCAGGAGGCTTTCAAATAGTAGTACAGGCTGTTTTTGTCTACTCAGCTTTGTTGGAAAGCTGACTGAACTGTCATTTGTTACTGAGCAATAGCCTTTCAGCTACTTTGTCAACAATGTAAACAAAAATTACATTTTTAAGGGAATCACTGCCAGATATAACAGGCCACTAAAAATAAATCAACTGATTTTACTGTGAATAAAGTCTTATCAACTACATCAAATAACACTGAGTTGTTATTGGGTCTAAGAACAATAATCAAGTTTTTCTTGTGAGTAAATTTGGGAAATGGAATTAACTTATAAATGAAGAGTATCTGAACATGAATTATACCTCCTCATTGCCTTATCATCACAGATGTTGGTCCTTGTATTTCACTTATTGAATTACTCAATTTACATTTGCAGAAAATTTCATCTAAATTTTGCACTCTATGTATCAAATAGTTTATATAACAGTGATTTAAACCTAATAATTGTTCACTGCATATTTTACAAATTGCAGGTTATAAGGTAGTCTATTACTTTTTTATAAAAAAGTAACTACATTAATAAATAGATTTGAATATATCTCTCATAGCAGGTATATGAATTCTGACACCTTGAGTTTTACAGACATTTCCGAAAAAAAATATTCTCTTTTTTGTTTACTTGACTTCTTTTGGTTTCTATGCAGACTCATAGCCAAAAGTCAAGCTCTGCCGGTGTTGTCAATTTCCTTCCTACTTTGAGTCAAGACCACTAAATGAACAATTTCTGTATAATCCCATAATTTTTACTAGATTCAATTTATTTGTCCGGCAATCTTGACTATTTTTTTAACACGGCTAAACTAATTATCTCATGTAATAGATGAAAGAGACTGTACAAGTCAATCCAATTAGTAGGGGCCTAAATACCAGAGTTTGAAATCTTTATATGGTCTTTCCAATGTTTCATTACTTGTTTTGCAACAGTCCATCCTCAGTTTAATGTCAGTGCCCATAAAACAAAGAATCTAAAAAGGCAGACAAGAACATGATACTGAGAAAGTGGAGCTTTCCCTGTTGTCTACTGGGAAACACTAAAAACACTGAACTTTCAGGAATTCACTTATTTGTGAAAAGTCATTTACTTTTGTATTTTTTTTTTAAATAATGTCAATCTTTTGGCTCCCTACTTGGTGAATATCAGAGCTGGACGCTCTGTTTATGCACTTCTTATCGGCTGATCATCCCAAATTTTGTTGCTGTTTCTTCAGTTATTTCTCTTAAAACTTAATTTTTATAAAGCTGTCCAACACAAGGGAGAGGGACTGAATACTAGTCTCCTCTTGTGGAGTCAGATATGTTGGCAAGGATTGATTCAAAACCCATAAGCCTGATGTGCCCAGGTTGCACAGAGCAGTTTTACACATTGCACACACAGATGAATTATGTAGCTTGCTCCAAATTTAAGTAGGACTTCTGAGTATCTGGAAGCCCATCCAACTCAGCTTGTAGAGCTATTTCTGTCTAATGAAGATTGTCTAATTAATATTCTTTATCTTTCCAGCCTTTGGCCTTTACTCAAACTAGTATTTATGCCTACTTGAACTTAGTAGAAGCCAGCTAACATATTTACTGAAACTAATTTTTATCTGCCTGAAGTTTTAGGCTATTTTGAAACCAGAGCAAAATAGTAAATATGAGTAACAAAGATCATTATTAATTCATAAGCCAGTACCAGCTTGAAGAGTAAGCCAATAAAATCTGTTGTTCATGACACCTCTAATTTTTTGCTCCAGTTACAGCTTTTAAAACAGGTCATTCATCAACCTACGGGATATTTCCAATTAAAGAAGCAGTCAAATAAGCTAAAGAGCTTTTTAGCTAATGTCTGATGATCAGCCATACACAAAGCCTACCAAAAGCAAGTGGCTTTCATTATTTCTAGTAGAGATTGAGAGTTATAGGATTAAAGAAATTGATTCCAATTATTTAGGATCCTATTCCAAGTGCATATAATAAATCAAACCATAAGTGGCATCGGCCTCACTAAAATATAACAATTACACCTTTACCAAAGAAGAATATGAACTTAGCCATTGGCAATTTCTTTTTTTCAGGGGGAATTTCAGGTATGTGATAGAATTCCAGCTACTTGTAGAAAGTCCAGCCATATGGTCATAAATAGCATTTTCTGGCGTGTAAACTTTGGATGACTAAGATTTGGTTATAAAATAACATAACACTCCATATTGGGAAATCTTTTTAAAGTTGAGTGGTTCCTTTTATTCTCTATATATCAGCTTCCTAATGGCTTTTCAACAGTTTGAGCCATTTTCTAGAATAACCACAGCTGCTTCACATTAGTTATAGGGTTTTGTTGCTAAGAGACCTTCTGCTTTCTAAGTCTCACATGATCTTTAAACTATATTTTTTTTATTATTGATTGCATATTCACAGGAAAACACTATTATGAAATGAGAGTTGATATAACTTTTACCTGCAAACTGGTTCAAAAGATGCAGAAACTTTCAAACAGCTAATAGCAATGCTGTCTTAGGTAATGCTGCTCAGACTAAGCAAGTCACTCTTCTGAAGCCTCCAGTATACTTTGTATTGTCACTGTCTTTTTTTCCATTACATATTTCATAGAGCTGAATTTTGTACTTTGTTTCACTGTTTTGACAATAATCATTATTCCATTATCAAGTATATTTAAAAGCAGAATCCTCAAAATTCACCAGTTCACAAATAATGGGAGGTGACTGTAGAAGGGAGCAGGACATACCTGAAAGCAAAGAAGAAATGAACCTGAAGAAATGGTTGGTGAACTCAGTTCACTCAAGTTCTGTTCGCTGAGCAGTCCCTTCCATCCAAGTGGTGTACACAACATGTTCTGTGCCACTGTCTAGGTCTGGCCACTAGTTTCATTGCTTGCACCATGAGGAAACAAGGTAAAAATGAACAGCAACTGAGTCCCAGAATAAGCTTTACTAAACAGTAGTGTCTGGCTGATGCAAAGTGAAGAGATAGAAGTAAGTGGTAGATGTGGATAAGGACTTACAGGAGTACTTGCACCAGAAATATAACCAGGAGTAGACCAGTCACGAGAGTGATTGACAGTATGTACCTGAACAATACCCAAATGTTGAACTGACTTCTTTCATGACAACCCAGGTCTCCACCTCAGCTGGGCAGGAATGGTGACTTTCAGCTGAAAAATTGGATGATGTGTGAGACAAAGATGCTGGGCTGCGAGTTTTCTGTTTAGGTGATGGAGAGCAAAGATGGGTGATCTGTGGGAGTATTGCTTCCTGAACGGGAAAACAAACAACACATGGGTCTTCTCTGAAGAGCAGTTCCAAGGAACGTTGTGCCTTTTCTTCTTTACTAAATGACTAGTAAAAAGGAGTTAATTGTTGGGTGACCAGGGAGCAGGAACACCAATAAACTGGGTACATGAGGGGAATGTTCAGCTGGTATCCATAGGCAGCGTAAAATGAAAATGATAATGTAATTCAGAATAATTTTATATAGTAAAAATTTGAGGTAATATTATGATTAGGAAATGAGACGTTTAGAAATTAAGTACGAAGTATGAATATCAGTTGTTATTTTGATGAGACAGGCAGGCAGGTTGACCCTCCATACCCGTATTTTCAGTTCTGTCCCATGAAGTATATCAAAGGATGAGAAATAAAACATTTTTATATGGAGTTTTAAGACTCCAGAGGGTTGAATGACCCAGAGTTAACTACCTTATTGTTTGCTACTGAAGCCTTGTTCTCAGTAAAAAATTTCAAAGGTTTTGCATGACTGGAAAAGGGAACAAAACAGTGTGAAAGTAAAATATTACCATTTAATTGCAAAGGAAATAATTTAGTTAGACATGAAACCACTCTCTAGTGGCAAGGACTGTGAAGCATGTTCCACAGAGGTGAAGCAGAGTCTCCACTGTTTGAATTTTCACAGAATGACAGAATCAAAGAATACACTGAGTTGGAAGGGACACACAGGGATCATCTAATCCAGCTCCTGGCCCTGCACAGGATCATCCGCAAGAGTCACACCATGTGCCTGAGAGTATCATTCAAACACTTCTCGAACTCTGTCAGGTTTGCTGCTGCAACCTGGGAAGCCTGTTCCAGAGCCTCTAGGTGAAGAAACCTCTTTCTAATATCCAACCTAAACCTTCCCTGACACAACTTCAGGCCATTCCCTCGGGTTCTGTCACCGGTCACGAGAAAGAAGAGATCAGTCCTTGCCCCTTCTCTTCTCCTCACAAGGAAGTTGTAACTGCAGTGAGGTCTCCTCTCAGTCTCCTCCAGGCTGAACAGACCAAGTGCCCTCAGTCACTCCTCATACGGCTTCCCTCAAGGCCCTTCACCATCTTCATTGCCTTCCTTTGGATGTTCTCTCATAATTTCATATCTTTCTTATATTGTGGCACCCAAAACTGCACACAATATTCCAGGTGAGGCCGCCCCCAGTGCAGAGCAGAGCGGGACAATCCCCTCCCTCATCCGGCTGGCGATGCTTTGCCTCATACTCCACAGGACACAGTTGGTCCTCCTGCCTGCCGGGGCACTGCTGACTCATATTCAACTTGCCATAGACCAGGATCTCCAGTTCCCATTCCGACATCTCATTCCCCAGTCTGTATGTACATTCAGTGTTTCCCCATTCCAGGTGCAGAATCCGGCATTTTTTCTTGTTGAACTTCATCTGGTTGGTGATTGCCCAGCCCTCTAATTTGCCCAGGTCACTCTGCAGGGCCTCCCTGCTTTTGAGGGAGTCAACAGCTCCTCCCAGGTTTATGTCATCTGCAAACTTGTTCAGTATCCTTTCCAGTCCCGTGGGGATACGATCCAGTGACTACCAGAAATGGAGACAGCAGAAGAAACAAGAAAACACGGACAGAGACAAAAAGAAGAACACTTCACCACAGAATTAAAGGAGTCTCCTCATGATATGGCCAATTATCCCCAGTTTAATAGTTAATTTAGAGTAGATAATGTTTTTGATGTATTAGATTAGGAATAATTACCTTTTGATTGTTCAATTGTTCCCATTGGATGGTTTTCCCTCAGTTACTATGCCCTAATTGGTTGCCGTTTGCCCTTTTCCCTATTGGCTAGTCCGTGGTGCAGTGCAGCTGCGCCATGTATGGCTGGCCACTCCCCTGCCTCTCCTTATTAGGTGTAGCCCTTCCCCTCCTTTCCTTTCTTGTTACAGACTGCCCTAACTCCTCCCCTGACCACACCTACCTTCTAGACCATTCTAGCTAGCCCCTATATAAACCTTCCTCCATGTTTAATAAATGGCCATTTTGCCTTCTAGCCTCATTAGTGTGGAGTGGTCCTTCCTTTGTCCTAGGCAGGTCTGTGGCACAGTCCTGCATCCAAGTCACTTATGAAGATGTTGAAGAGCACAGGGCCTAAGATGGAGCCCTGTGGAACCTCATCAGTGAAAAGTCATCAATCTCTCAGAATAAGTTCAACAAACCTATTGGTACCAGTGTTGTAGCAGATCCTACCTGGCGGGAGAGGAACAGTCTTCTTCGACAGTGCGTAATATTTCAAACCCCAGACAGAATTTTTTATAGTCAGGAGAGAAACACTTAAAACAGACTGAAATCTACAGTAGTTCTCACTTATCTGGAAAGGTTGTCACTGACAGGCTGATCTCAAATGTTACTGTAGAGGTAACCTGTGCATGTAAACATAAGGAAAAAGAATGCATAGTAATTAACTCCAGGTACTATGTACAGCTGAATACAGTAGAGCAGGAATTAACAATATGAAATTAGAAGGTCAAAGTATATCACAGCCCTTATAAAAATGAAAGGTAATATATGACATTAAGTAGAGCTTTTCTGTTCTAATGCTATATTCACTATGTTCATGGGAAGAAAATGGTAAAATTTTAACTCTTTTCTTGAACAAAACCTATGGGTTTTTTAATGGTAAATAGGAATCCACAGATTACTACTTTCTGGATGAATTACATAGTATTTGGCTATGTTATGATATGTAATGTTGAAATACGAACTCAAGATTAGTCTAGTCTGGAATAATGTTTCAACCACTAGGGAACATGATACCTCTGTAAAAATAGGCTCATGATACTGACAGTGATATTTCCACTGTATTATTTATTTGTTATGTCTGACAGTGAGCTTTGCCTTTTAGAAGAAAAGCTAAAAACTTTTCCTGCCTTGGGACTACACAGCCTTAGGCCCCAGTCTTAGAAAGATTTATGTTTGAATAACTTGAGTAATCTCACTGGGATTTAAGTATAATACTGAATTTACAAAATTGTTTCATGCGGCCAATGAGTGGGATTACAGTCCAGAACACAGGAGGAAGAATATAACATGGCATTAGTAGTTACTTGACCCACAGCCTAAGTGTTTTTTGGAGCACAATGTAAAGTTTGCATCTCTGCTGCACAGAACTTATTTTCAAGACTGGATAACCTGAAAGTCAGTAAAAAACAGGAACCAAAAAGTGGAATGACTATTAAATAATAATAATGGTTTTAACTTTACCTATCATCAGTTAAAATCTCTTCAAACATTGAATAGTTTTATTGCCAATCATGTGCCACTTAAGTGGCATGCAATACTGGGCTGACAGGTGAGCTTATCAGTGTGGATAATGTGAGACTAACTTCTTTGATGGCTTTTAAAACCCGTTTCCTATCCTGTTGGTGTATTCAAAAAGTGTGTAAACGTCCTTAGCTGTAGAAAAAAACATCTACATTTTCTTTGAATATTGTCAGCATAATAGTGAAATTTTCAACTATACCTCTGTCCATCCAAAAGGGACATAAATAAAATATCAGAAATTCCACTCTATTTTTTAACTTTTATTCCTCTGATCTGAGTGAACTTGAAGACTTATTCCTTCTCATTAAGTTCTTATGTATATTATTGCTCAAAATGTCAGTAACTAGAGCAACATTTTAAAAACTATAAATGAAAAATAACATCAACAATATTCATATATATTTGAATTCTGAAGATTTCCTACATGGTACACAATAGATAATTTAAACATAGTATAAAAGGACTGAAAAACTTTTTCCAGTTTTATCTCTAATTTTGCTAGGTCTATACATAGCAGGTGACTGAAAAGAGACAGCCATGAAATATTTAGCAATTAACACCTGAATTCGCTCTTTTGCAGAAAGGGGGTCTCTCTGGTACCAATCAGATCTCCACATGCATAAACAGAAAAATTTGGCCATTATATTTAACAAAGAACTCCAGAAATAAATATTATCTTTTTACTCATAAGAACCCAGGCACACAGGTAGACATTGGAAGAAGCATTTTCAGCTGTGATAGGGAAGTTTATTCTTTCCAGCTGCACAAATTTTAAGTCATCACTAACACTATTACTCCAGACAGAAAAACACGTAACAGCTCTGCAACAGTAAAAATTTCGTAGTAATCATGTTGTTGTTGGTAAACAGATGAACTATGCTATTTCTGTATGTCTCTATGCTCTAATTGCTAACTGTAAAATACATTTTCAGTAGAGAAACTAAAGACCTATAAAGTGAAAATTTTTCTTCATCTTTTCAGGCAAAAAGTATGGTGGCAGGAACTGAAAAGATGGCAAATAATCATAACAGACTACATTATGTGTCACTGGTATCCTACAGATGGGACGTGGATTTCACCGTCCTAGGTGCTGTCAGACAGGGACAAGTGGGTTCACCTCTTTCTCCAAGGGAGATCTGGAGAGCATCATGTAGATATTTACATTGTTATGCGACTTACAAAAAACTTCATTGCCTGTTGGGTTTTAAAGTAAGAAAGCAATTACATGAACTAACTAAAGGGACGACTGAGATGGTGAAATACTAGGCAGCAGCTGTCTTGAAGTAGGGAATTTAGCTAAAAATATACATCAAAATATATGATAATATATCTTTTTCATATTTCCATCACATTGTTGTCCATTTGTCGTTATGAAGACAGAAACTTTCCTTTTTTTTGCCAGTGGTATGAAAGGAAAAATTAAAAACAGAGTTTTAAAAGCTAAAATTACAGCCAGATACTTTTTAATAGTACCCTTACTGTTGCTGTTTACATTGTTTAAGAACATTCAGCTATTTGCATTCTGTTTTAATTGGAGAGAAATCAGTGCAAATCCTGTTTGAGCAGCTTTTCAGTCTGCATAGAAAATAACAAGTTAGAGATCTTTTTCTAATATGTCATGCTACAAAAACATGTTGAGTGCATAGCATAGTAGAGATGAATGGCAGGGAAAAAAAATGTGTATCATATACATTTAGGTTCTTTGGTTTTCAAGAAACCACAAAACTCTTTCTGAGGTTTTGTTGTTGTTGTTTTGAATATTAAGTGTCCACGGCAGTATTTCTTCATGGAAATTATTTCCAATCATCACAAAGTTAGAGTTTCCAGACTTTGTGCATTAGCATTTGACAACAGAACTCAAATCATTTATGAAAGGATGCCTACCCAGGGAAGCATTTCTACTATAAAGAAAAATGTTTATTCTTTACCACTTAGGTTTGGTGGACATTAGAGGAGAAGAAATGTTTTTTATGCAAGAGGAAGAGTACATTAACATTGTGCTCTTGATCTTCTGTGTTGAGCACAGTACTAGTATAGTTCACAATACACACATAGGATTAGCAGGTCTGAAAATAATCTTACTGACTTTCTCCCTCTCAAATGCCAATTGGCTTGTAAAAAGGCAGTTCATAGGCAAAAGCAGGAAAACTCCTAGTTTCCTATATTTTGCTCGTGAAACTGATGCAAGTGCTAGCACAAGTTATTTCAAGGAAACTGGGAGTTAAATAGGTTCTACAGTAAGTCTAAATAGATTGCTACAGCTGAGTTCAGATGAGGGAAAACAACAAAATGGCTAACAATGATTTATCAGTACTGCAAAACAAACCTTCATGAAAAGGTCTTTATCTTATCCTAAAAATGAAACAGTATATGGTATTAGTTTCTGTTCTTTCTGTAGTGAGACAAGTCTGGAAAACTACAACTTTGTTTCTACAATGAGAACTGAGTGTAAACCTGGAATAGGCAAGAGATATAGAGGCTTATTTGAGGTTGTTTGTTTGTTTTTTTTTCTTGTCTAAATAAAGGTGTTGTTTCGAGGCAGGCATTCTTAAATTATTTTCAGTAAAGAGAAGAAAATTTTAAGTAAATATTTACACAGAACTTAGAGAGGACCCATGCAAGTAGAGTAATTAAGACTGAAAAACTACCAATGTAATCTTCAGAAATATTCTCAAGAATTGATTCTGGAGGACACTAGCCTCCCAACAAATTCGGTAAATTTTATTGACAAGTAATGCAAACAAGAACTTGCATAATAATCCTTCTAAACCTATGACCATGCATCAGAAACCACATTTAAAATTTAAAAAATGAGACATAACACCAATATAAATTTTTCAAGGCACTGTCTTTCCCAGGCAGCCAAAAATATGAACTAACAGTTTCTGTAAAAGATTCAAGCAATGCAGCCATATGAGAGTGGAGGGGGAGAAGCGGAAGAGAGAAAAATAGTACGAAATCTGAGAAAATAAATGTTTAGATAATTTCTGGCAAAGGCAAGGTAATAAGAATATTCATCAAATGTTCATTCAAAGTCTCCGTGATTGCCTTTAAGCAAATTTCATAAAGTAAAGGCATTAAAGGTCAAATTAGAAGACATGTCAGAATACTCGGGAAAGTGCTTTCTGTGAGAGATGCAAATTGATTACCCAAAAATCTAGCTTATTCGAAACCATTTTCTTTCACTCACAATCAGCCACTTATTGAGATTTAAAATACCATGTAGAAGTTATCTTATCCTGAAACATTAACTTTTTCACCCTTACATTGATCACATCAGTGCTCTTTATTTTTTTACTGTCCAGTACTTTTTTGCTACAACAGATACATTGAATAAGCAAGATTTAGAAGTAGTTACTTACTTCTCATGATACTCATTTTCCTGAAACAGTAAAGCTCCTTTCAAAATGTTGTTTAGATTCCAAAGAAGTGCTAGAGCAAAGCATCCTCACCAAGTTGATAGATTAAAAGAAAAAATTTTACCTTTTCTGAGACAGTGTTACCCCCCAAAAAAAATAGGGAAAAAAATCAAATTATGGTTAAACTCTGTTATTTCTCATTTAGTACAGAACTAGAATTTAATTTATTTTCTTTTTTATTATATGATGACTTGTCAAAGAAAACATGGAACTTTTTTCTGTAACTTCAAATTTGTAATGTGGTCCCACTAAAGTTAATAGGACCATTCTCACTGAAAGCAGTGCATGAGGGTAAAATGATTGTCACCATTTATGACTCACTATGGGAGCAAAAAAGGGCAGATGTCTGTGACCCTACAGTTCTCAAAATGTTCTAGACTTGTCTGAAGTCACACCAGTATGAGAGTAGAACAATATTATGCACATTAAAGCACAGAGAGTAGCCAAAACACAAAGTAAAATACTCTTAGTTTAGTAGCTCAATTGGCAATAACATTAAATATTTTTAATTAACTTGTTAATCACTAGGGGGCTTTTAGACTCCTCTGTATCAGCTAAAAATGAACTGTATTTTCAAACTTTTTGCAATAGATAGTGTCATTAGGTGGTCATAGAAAATCAGTAACCCTATTTTTTGAGTTTGTTGTGAAAAGGTTTTATTGAAAGACTATGTAAACTTTTTGCCACTTTTGTATTTTAATGACACACTAAATTCAGTTGTGTAACACAAATTTCAAGCTGGAGTTCAACTGTGATGAGTAAAGTGTGCTTCATAAATGAATAAACATGGTGGAAAATACATCTTATTGTGTAATAATTGTATTTCACTGGTGATAAATCCCATATTATAGTTCTTAATAGGGCAGTAACATGTCCAAGTTAACCGCCTACTTTAAAGCCATTTCTTAAAAAAAAAAAAAAAAACAACAAAAAAAAGACATAAGTGCTGAACTGCCTGCCTGCTGCAATGTTGCTTAGGGATAAGATAATATGTGATGCCAATTATTTTTAGAAGCATGACTAATGGATAACCCAAATCCTTGCCCTCAAAACAGTTTGATAGTCTCAAAAAAGTGTTGAGTACCTATGATCCAAAAATCTGGTTCCTCTGATAATTCTGATTTTCCCTAATCATTTCTCTTTTGAAATTTTAGAACAGTGGAGAGAAAGCAAGTGTGGTATCTTTGAGATAAGACTACCAGTGTCCCCTTTAATTTGAGGGTCCAAATGCTGATATGCCAATAACAATCTGCAGAAGCCAGAAGTGCAAACAATTATATGATTTGTTAAATACTTGCCTTACACTTTATTATGTTACTGTACAAATCTGCCTCTTGACTGCTACAAGTTTTCTATAGTTCTCCTTGCAAATAAAATTGGCAGATCTACCAGAATGTCATGATTTCCCTACTAATATATTACTCTAGGATTTAGCTTGAAGTCACGTACTGTATCTTCAATTTCTTCTGTTGAGTGCAGGCATAAATGTTTAGGAGTCCCCAAGGATGGTGAGAGACACTGGAAGGAAACAGAATCGCTATGAAGATGATGAAAATATTGAAGATCAGCCAACATAGATAATAAATAACATAAAAGAAAGATTCTGTTGTCTAATGTTCCCTGAGAGCTATTCTAAGCACCACTTATGTCAGCCAATTGGCCAGGTAGTGGAAAGAGGATTCACATTGTCTGGATGCATCAAGTAAATAAAGATTTTCATCCAGGATGACTACATTTTTGTCGTCATGTTTTGTAGAGAAATTTAATTCTATAACACTCAGATCTCATGTTTGGCTTTGTTATATTCATAAACATAAATTAAGGGCCTTTTTTTTCCACTTTCCGTAGAGGCTGCTCTGGGGCTTTAAGTACAGGTGGATCTAGCATCTCCAGCTTTAACAGTTTGCTGGCTAGTACAGGGCAGGAGATTAGAGAGCCCTTAGAGACAAGCTGTGGCCGTGCTCAGTGACAGGCAGCTGAGCTTCCAAGCTTCCCCTCCCCACATTAGACGGGACAGGATTCAGGCAGAGCAGAAGCAAGGAAATCAAGTAACTTCCAAAACTCACTAGGGATTAATGTGAATTCTTTTACCTCGAGCATACTGTAGCAAAATACTACTCTTTCAATCAATTAGAAAATTCTTATTGGAAGAATACTTTAGCATCAGCTTTACTGATTTGAAACTTTCTTGAGTTCTGTTTCCTGCTTGTTACAGTGTATGGGAAGACTTATACTGTCAAAATGAAAGAGTGTGGAAATAAAAATTAAATCAAAAACCAGCTTAGTTTTAGTAAGTCAGCACTGCTTTTGGAAAATGCATTCTTAGTTCCTGTGTTAATAAAACTAGGATATGCAAAATTCAAGATTCTCCTTACAAATTTAACTTTCTTACAGGGCAGAACTGTGAACAATTTTAATAGTCTATGTAAGACAATCATTAGACATTTGTATAACTGACTTTTTCACCATGTGTGTTTAACGGGTAAATTAAAACAGTACTTTCCTTAGTAAGCCTACTTTATTTAAAGCACTTTAAAAAACCACACTTAGTTTCATATTATTAGATTTAAGGAGGAAAATCTTAATTTTTTGTCTTGACTAGCTGACATGATTGACACTGCAATAACCTTATCTCCAAGCGGGACTTTGAAGAGAGTTAATCAACATATTTTCTTTTTGTCTGGATTACAATAATCTTTTCTTCCTCTTTGGAAGTCACAGTTTACAGATTTCTGACTGAGAAAGGAAGTTTGAGGGATGTTCAGACCAGGACGCTGCTTTGGAGTAAGTCTGCACAAACAAAAGAATTTTCATAGTCATTCAGTAGAGAGACAATAGATGAGCATTAGTGCTTGTATAAGGAGATGATATATAATGAAGAAGAAACTGCATCCTTACTACTTTGAGAGGGTACAAACTGGGGATGAACTGGAGTCACAGATTTTGAGAGAAGGTGAAACATACTGAATAGAAGTAATTTATTTCAAATTTCTTGCTCCCTGATGATCTCTTAACACTGGATTACAAGGTCCCCTCTGACTTCTGGGTTGACTTGAACTCACAACTACAAAAACTTTGTTTTGAAGGGACAGTTTTACTCTCTGAATCTCTGCATGAATGTAGAGATATGACTCTGAGGAATGGTTTGTGGTTTTGGGGTCTCAGTGTCATCTGTTGCTCAGTGTCATACAATAAATCACACACAGTCTCTACAGAAGTGGTAGGAATCAGTGCTGCACAGGCTGAAGCCTTCTGATTTGAGCTGGAAACAGAATCTGTTAACTTCCTAAAAGGAAATACTGTGTGTAGACTTGCCCATTGAATGACTTCACTAAAATACTAAACTAATATAGTCAGAGATGTTTAGCTATGGTATTTGCAAAGCTCATTGATAGTACAGGCTTCCCAACTCTAAATGTGTTTTGCATTTGTTTAAGGTTTGAAATAATCGTGCTTGGTCTCAATTGTGCCAGTCCAAGAAGAAGTCAAGTTGTTTTACTGTCTTGAAATACTTTTAAAGACATTTCATTGTTCGATAGTGTTACTGTATATTCTTTAACCATACAGAGGGAGAGACAATTAATCAAATTATTTTCTTGTAAATAATGGGAAAAACTTGTCCATGTCCACGCAGGACTTACTAATAGAAACTTTGTAATTTTTCCAGAAGAGCTTTTTTGAATGAGATGCTGAGGATTCACATTTACCAGGCACTAACCTGCTGTTCTACTGCTGAGCACCAGCCTGGAAAAGAGGAGTCAGATATCTAAAGCTCAAATCCCAACTTTTCAGAAACAGTCACCAAAAAGACATCAGTTAGTTTCAGTTCTGTGTTTGTTTCTGATATTTATAACTCAAGGAAATTATATTGTAATTAAAGTTATTAGACAGAAGGGCAACAAAAAAAGGTCTAAGAAGATGGAACCCTTAGAGGGAAGACTTTGAAAAACTAGCAATTTGTAATATAGAGCAAAAAAGTCTGAAGGGGAATATTATTTTGATTCGCAAAGCAATTTATTTACTGTAAGTTAAGCAGAGAACTGTTACTCAGCTGGTTGTTCTGGATAAGAATAAGTGCACTCCATGAGACTTGTATACAGTTGGTTTAAAACAGGTAAAAAGATTATTATTTTCTCAGCAGGTCAGGAAATTTTGGAGCCTGTTGTCAGAGGAGGTTGTGGAGGCAGAAGGATGTCCAACAATTTCATTAGAGGAAAACAGGTCCATAAATAGATTCTAAAATGACCGGGAAAGTTGTTCCCTCTAATATCCCAAACGCATTATCACGAATACTGGAGAAGCACAAGTTAAAAGAAATGCATGAAGTACTCAGCCTTGCAATTTCTTCTTAAACACCCCATATTGCTATTTTTTGAGGCAACATATCATTCTGAGTGAACCACTAGCCTCAGTATAACACTTCAATGGTCTCTTCAATGGTCTTTGGGCATGGCGGAAAGGGGACAACTGGTGTGTCAAGTGTTGTAGAACTGAACTGAAAGAGAAAAGTAGTTCAGTATTATAAAGAATGGGAAAATCATTACTACAAATTGCACCAGTAAACCTGTTTAACTGCTTGCCCCATAGTCATGGTATGATTTTTGGGGTGTCCTCTGCTGGGCCAGGAGCTGGACTCAGTGATCATGATGGGTCCCTTCCAACTCAGTGTGTTCTATGATTCTGTGACAGTCACTTAAGTAGTCTTGAAGTTCTTGTCCTCTGTCTGTCAGTTGTGCCTCTTCTGATAGACAAGTTCCCATGTGAACACAGTGATCTGTATTCACACAAATGAGCATGTAAGTCCTACATGAAATGCCCAGAGAAGGAGGACGAGAATGTGGTGGTGGAACCCACACTCACCTGTTGCAAAATACATATCTTCTTGGTTAGAAAGGTTACAGCTGCAGACCTGAACTCAAAGCTGGGTACAAATGAACTGGCTGCTTTGCTGCAGATGGATTGGATTTTCTCCAATTGAGACAGAGCCATTGTGGGACTGGGCATGAAAGAGATGAAAAACAGAAAAGCAGAAGAGGTGTAAGGTTCTGGCCTCTGCCTCCAGGATGTTTTTGAGTCCTTTACTAGTTTGTGCCAAATGGATAATTTGGGGTTTTTTTAAAGAGCAGGTAAGTGTCCTTCTGAAAACAGAACTGCCATCACAGCCTACTGTGTCCCATCTGCAGCCCTTTAGCCAGTCACAGAATCACAAAATCACAGAATTACAGAATATGCTGAATTGGAAGGGACGCAGAAGGATCATCGAGTCCAACCTTTATCCCTGCACAGGACCATCCCCAAGAGTCGCACCATGTGCCTAAGGGTATCATCCAAACAATTCTTGAACTTTGCCACGTTTGATGCTGTGGCAACTTCCCTGGGGAGCCTGTTCCAGTGCCCAACCACCCTCTGAGTGAAAAATTTTTTCCTAATATCCAACCTAAACCTCCCCTGACACAACTTCAGGCTATTCCCTCAAGTCCTGTCACTCGTCACCATAGAGAAGAGATCAGTGTCTGCCCCTCATCTAAACTCATGTAATTCTCCAAGGAGAGGAAAATGTTATAGGAATGTCCATACTCACCTTTAGCATAGTATATTACTAGTAGTAGCAATGACGTCTCTCTCTGTGGATATTTAAGTAGAACGGATTCTTTATTCTTCAGTCAGTGGCCAGGCACATACATTTACATTTTGTGAGACAATGTTCAGGATAAGTGTTTAAAATCTGCATCTTACCTGTTATTAGAAAATAATGAAAAATCCACATTGTTGAGATTGTATTGATACTATAGGTTACTTCATTCTCATTCTTGAACATCACCTAATTAAAGTGCTCTGTTTTGAGTTTCAGATATAGTTGCATTTAGAGATGTTTTTAAATTTTACATGACAGAAATATTTTCCTCTTTTCTACAGAGTATTAAAAGTGATTCAGCCTTTTTTTAACTCTTCCTCTGAAAGCTTGATAATTGCACAGCATCAGCAAAATATCTGTTTTCATTTGACCTATATTTCTTCTGTGGAATAATTTTTTTATAAGACAATTTCAGAAATACCTAGTGCTTAAAACAGAGCACTCTCAAGTCCTAAAAAGTACAAGTTTCTCTCCCTTAAACTATAGTTGTGTTTTAAAGATATATGTTAGAAGAAGAGGAGATAAAATCCCTTTGAAAACAATCAATTATTCCTGTGTTAATTGCCAAAAAAACCTAGGGGGATAAAGACAATAGAATAACAAATTATCAAAATCCCTGTATTCAAAGGACTGCCTGGAAATTGTGTTGATTGTGTAGCACAACTTGATTAGAAAACTTGCCTTGCAGTGTATATTCCTTTAAAAAATGGTACAGTTGGTAGTTTCATGGATTATGCATTAAATCTGTCACTTGTAAAGTTTTGTAAAATTTTTACGTATGCACATCTTCCAAAATGGATCAACTGTTCAAGAAAAGTGTACTGATTTCTCTAAATAACATTTTAATAGTCTCAAGGGAAGTTCTTGATAGGAAGAAGTGAGAGGCACCTGCAAAGAAACAAGGTGAAGCAATTTCTCTTGTCCCTTCCAACCCTACTCCAACATAAGTTATACTCCTATGTCCACTTTTAGCACTCTACCTGTTAAATTGGACTTTGAAATGGTAAGTGGTACTTAGAGTCTTGGAAATATGACCCATTTCTGAGGTGCAAATGTGGACTTTGCATCCTGAAGATTATTTTTAAAAAAAAATATAATAACATCTGCTTTATGATCTGGTGATGGTGTATTATTAATAGAGGAGGCCTAAAGTTGGTCAGGAGATCTGCATTTCCTGGAGCAGTTTCAGCTTACAAGTTTAGGTTTTTACAGAAAACTCCTTGAGACTGTCTGAAAAATGGAAAGAATTTTTGTCCATTGAAGCAATCTTTTTCAAAGAGCTAGCTAAGCAAAAAGAAATGATAAGTCTTGTCTGTAGGTGGGATTAGGCTGAAGGACTTTCACAGTCCTAGACCCACATCCATTTCACAAATCTGGTATACAGTTTAGTACTACAGGAAGCAAAAAAATGTTTGCCCCTCCAGAATATTCATGTGATGAAAGCAACAGCCAAATTTTCAATCTCATTCAAGTTTTAAATATGTGTCTTTCTGAGATAAAGAACATAAAAGTCACAAGTTGCATAAGACTTTCCAGGCAGGGGACCTCAATGTTGGAACAGAGCAGATCCTGCCAGGGAGCATGGCTGCTCCCCAGAGCTGCTTTGGTGCTGGGAGGATGCTTTGCTCACCCCGGGTATGAAACACAGAAACTATCAACCATTCTGAGTTTCCCATTGGCTTGGATGTCAGGATGCATCTGTCACAGGTCTGCCAGACAGTGGCAGATACAGCAACAGTACAAAATTATTGCATGTAACAAATTGTCTAGATGGAGAAATAAATCAACATGTTTTTCATGAGCACAGACAAATACATAGCAGTTGTTAGACTCTGAGAA
The DNA here is from genome assembly GCA_035583185.1 of Anabacerthia variegaticeps. NCBI lineage: Eukaryota > Metazoa > Chordata > Aves > Passeriformes > Furnariidae > Anabacerthia > Anabacerthia variegaticeps. The sequence goes on along the minus strand of JAWWEW010000131.1, from coordinate 36,658,996 downwards.
TAGATTCAGATCTTGCCCAAACTCTACCACTCTAAGTGAATTTCTCTGTCTCTGAGCATTTCCCTCAAAACACATATAAATGTTAGTGGCTCCATTGGATTCCTTGATTTTCTATTTGACATCCATCTTAACATCAGTCAATTAAAGAAACTTAGATAATGGGTTCTTTATCACCAATTTAAAATTCCCTTTGCATTCCCCTTTGTGGAATCCTTTAGCCAATGTCTCATATTGTTCCTCTCTGTTCAGCCAGCTTATCCACTCTTGACAGTTTCCTGTGCTATAATCTTCCATGTTTGTGACTCTTGGGGGACCTGCCTTTCATTTTTACTGCCCCACCTACTGGAAAATTCTTTGCTCATTATTTTATTTTAAAGTTTGCAATTTTCAATAGTCTGACTTATTTCCTCTTCATCTATGAAGTGTTGTGAATGCAAAGAAAAAAAAAAAAAGACGTATAAAAGAAATGATAGTCTATTTATACTGATACTCTTGAATTAAAGTCTGTGTGGCAAACAGATCTGAGCTCCAAAATGTAAAAAATAAAGGTCTACGGAAAAAGTAATCCATTTCTTTCTTCACCATGGAAATACCAAGTCACTGTACATTCCCAAGTGGGTTTTACTTCAAAGTTGCATGTCATGCAAAAGAATGAGTTGTTAGCTCTGACATTTAAGAAAAGGATTACTGTGAACTTATTTTAAAAGGTAATCTTATTTCTCCTACTCATGGTGACTCATTGGTTATGACATTGGAGTTAGAAACATACCATGTAGAGATAACTGCTCTGGGTGTTATTCGTAATCAGTGTCTGACACTGAGTAGCAGGAAACCAACAAAACGGAGGTTGTCTGCTATGCTCCATTTGAGGGCACAGGAGGAATGCTTAGTTTTAATCTTTGACCTTTCGGCAGAGGATTATGAAACAGGAACCAGATAAATACTTTTCTGAAGCAAACAAACTGAACAAAAAAAATACAGTTTGGTTTTCCATTAGTAGAGAAATATTCATACTTAAAACTGTGTAAGTCATAGGTTCATGTAGTTTCACAGCAGAAAAAAAATGAGACTTAGAACTTCATGCAAGCATTTCAGGGATTTAGTACTTAGAAGCAGAAAGACTTTTTTTTTATTTTCATACTACATCTGCTAAAATAAATATAGAGGAGGGAAGGAGCAGTCAGTAGATGAAGATGACTGCCGTAGAATATGAACAGTGTATCACTACATAAAAATGCAATGGCTACTAAATGCAAACTGTGAGCTTATGAGATGTCAGTAGACATTGTCCTGATCAACATCATATTATGTTATGGACCCTGCATGGAACTGCTGAGGCAATGGTGTGAAACAGCCAAGGAACAGAGTTATAGCAGTAATGAATTGTTGAATGGGTTGGGTATTTGGTTAGTTGGTTTTGGTTTTTGTTTTTGTTTTTTTTAATTAATGGTGCATTCTTTTTTCCAACAGATATTTTGGCAAAATCTTTCAGACCAATGAAGCCTGGCATGACTAACTAGACCTCTCATTAACTCAAACTGAAATATTGAGATAAATAGGTCAATTAAACTATCTATGTGTACACGTAGTTAGCACATTTCTGCATTAGGAAAACTTTTCCTGAAGCATGAGAGAGCTTCACTCTGAGAAAGTTCTCTTAGAACACAGCAAATTTCTGAGTAAAAAATTGAGGTTCAAGTTTGTCACAACAGTAAGATGGCAGCAAATCTTCCTTTGAAAACCAGATAGGACAACAAATGCGTCTGAAACATAGAACAACTGCACAGCCAAGGAACCATTTCTTCCCTTTCTGTGTCAATGCAAATGGGATAAACATTTCTCCCAGTAGTTTCTAACATCATTGACTTTGAGCATGCCTAAATCAAAACTATATATTTTTGTACATGTAAAGGAAAAAGGCAACCAATATTAAAGTGCTCAACAATCTGCAGTTGTTATACCAGCGTGTAGATATTTTTAGATACTACAGTTGTGGCTTCCAAATTTTTTCCTTTTTGGTATCACACTGACTTACTGGTCTTATAAAACTTTGAATGCATTATATGATGTCAGAGTTTGACAAGTCAGACTGATGAAATTTTAAGAGGCTCTCTTTATGTGCATCCTGGTTGGAATATACATTTCATTTTTGATGTGAGCTTTCCTTTTTAAGTACTTTCCTCTAAAGCTTAACTAAAGCATAGAGGAACAGTATAAGCCTGTAACATCCACTCAAGGTAAAATACTCTTTATTTTATGATCAATTTACCATTGAACTGTGGACAGAATGTGGTACATTTCTAGAACCAGTTGTAGACTGAGAAGGGCAGGTGATAATAAATTGTATATCATCTTTCTTTAATATTTAGAAAAAGGAAAAATAGAATTTGAAGGTTTCTTATGTCAAGTGTTTCTACTAGATAGGGCAGTACTTTGGTTAAATAATTATAAAAACCTTTGACTACAGGTAAAAACTAATTGCCAAATATTTGTTATGCTGTTTAACACTGTAGAGGAGAGACAGTATTTATGGTTTGTTAAGGAAACATCTTTTTAAAACATTTTCATCAAACATGCAGATTAGAGAGGTTTACCCAGAAATCAGGGTAGCCTAATCCCTCAAGTACCCTGATACAGGGTTACATGATACAGTTTCCTGAGCAATTTTCTTGAGCATGAAAAGAGAAAGAAACAAGTTTGGGGTAGCCAAGAGGAATGTGTCTTGACTGACCACTTGGCCAACCAGCAGGGGCTTTCTCCTCTTGGCCTGCCAGTTTGGACTAGCAGCTTTTTTCTTGGTATTCAGATACGTATGTGTAGGCATATATAGTCCTTATTAGCTTATATAGAAACCAGTCCTGAGCCAGTCCATATCTGTCATCATAAGAATACTCTGCTTCATTACAGATAATCAGCCCTTTTGTATTTGAGAGATAAGGAATAAACCACAGATATACATGGATGTCTCTGCCAGGGAGAGCTGTGGCCTAGCACAAAGAGTACTGAGTAGGACCTGATAACCCCAAAGGACCTGACAACCCGTGATCAGTTATAGCAGTCTCTATGATGTCAAATACTGTATTTATTGCCTACTCTTTTGCCTGTATTGGCCTGGGTAATGAAGCATTGATAGTATAATTATCTTTTCACATTAGGTCAATTACTAATAGACAATGGCCTGTTGGTAACATTTTAAAGACAAAAAGAGTAGGTGCAATAAATTTGAAGATTTTTAGTAGAGTGTGAAGCTGTATTAAAGAAGCTAAAAAGACTTCCTATAGTAAACAGGCTTAACAGGAGCACCTGAGCTTGTGCTACAGGAGTATTGGCCAACATGCCATGATGACAACTGTACTGGGGAAATGAATAAAGCAGAAACTGTAAAAAAGGCTTGCATTTTTAAGATCTATCATATTATTGATAATATATTTTCTAATTGATATCTTCAGATTCTATCTTCAGCCTGAAGAAAATAATTCCAAACTGTGATATAATGTTATCCTTGTTTGGGTAAACATATGCATCCTATATTAATGAAATTGATTTAATTTTAAAGTATTTTACAAAAAATACTCATTCTTTATGAATCAGCCAAAGATGCTTAGAGACAGCTACATATTTTACACTTTCTTATTTACTGTATCTCCTACAAATATAATTCTATGGAGATTATCAATACTGGATAACATGTGAAAAAGCCTTTCAGTAGAGTAAGTTTAAAGAATGAATCATGTCATTTCCAGAAGACAACTCAAGCAGTGCTAGACATGTGGTGGAAAATATAGGCAATCTGCCTGGCTGTGTTGTGTCTATTTAAAGACACAACTACATAATAAATGGGAAGTTTGACATTTTCATGGATCACAAGTGAAAAGGCACAATACTGCCCCTGTCCATAGAAACTGGGGCCATGGTACTTAGAGCTATGGGCAGTATTCTGTTATTACTTGCACACGTTACACAGGTATGAGTTGCACCATGTAATTCAACAGATTTAGCTGTTCCCTCCCTCCCCTTGTGTCCAGGAAGCAGTCACACAGTTCATGAGCCTCTCTAGTCTCCAAACATAACATGAGGATTCACATACGATGCTTTAATTATGTGGTTGTGTTTTTTACTTAAGTAACAAAGTTATGAAAGAATGAAATATTTTGTTGTCCCAGTGTTTGCACTATTCTTCACTTTTTGCTAGCTGGAAAGTTTCAATATGTTACATGTGGTACCTTTCAAAACAAAACACCAATTAAAAGTAACTAAGTGGAACATTGAAGAATTCATGTTCCATGGAACAACAAATTGTTTCAAATCAGTGGTACAGAACCAAATTGGCAGCATTACAGTTATTAGCATTGCTTTCTCAGTTAATCAGGAGAAAATTGTTTCTGGCAACTTTCTGCATGTATATTCATTGCTTTCTGTAACGCATATATACAATACAGAATATAAAATGCATCAACATGGATATGTAGCAAAGTCATGAAAGCATGTATTTTTATGAACCACAACAAGTATTTTCCAAATACTGAAATTCAATGTGGTCTACAGTAATTCCACTTCTTAATTTGTTTTGTAATTTGCTTTTTTCTTCTTGTGTTTCTAGTATTAAGATGTTTCTCCCTTTCTGTAAGTGATGCAATTATGCACTGAAAACCTGCATTGGCTTCTTTCATATAAAAATATACATTGACATTCCTATGCACAAACCTGGAATAACTTCAATTTGCAAATTTTTGTGTTATTTGTAACTGTCCAGAACAAAAATAGTGGAGATGGATACATATTGTGATGGAACATGGTGTACAACTCTACCATACGAAACTATACAACCCTGTTACATGACAACTTAATTTGTACTTTACATGTTTCCAACTCTAACTTAGAAGTCTGCTCTAGCGATTTTTGGAAAATCTGTTCATGTTGTGGTTTGCTCATTTTGGATATGATTCCAGCATGAAGCCTTCTCAGCAAAAAGTAAAACTTGTTCTAGCTGCTCATAAAATTTTCCCTAGAAGTGTTTATAAAAGCTAATAAAAAAGAAAGTGCTCATTATTTTTGATAAGCAGTGAAGGATTGGAAATACATATTTCAATAACAGAATTAAAGCTATTTGAAAGTAAGAAAGTTTATATATGCATTTTTAAACTGATAAGTGTTTCTTAAAAACATGAATTTTCATGAGTCACTTACCTCAGAGTTGAAAACTTTAAACCTTTCTTTTAGCTATGGTTAAATGGAGAGAAAATACACCAAGTCTCAGAAAATGTCAAATCCAGCTTTAAAATATTGGGATTTAAAGGAGGTATAATACCAATAAGTCTAAAACTATTAGGGCTTTCTAGTGAGAATATACAGGACTGTTTTATGTAGTTTTTGACAGAGAACTTAAATTATCCCTGCAACATGGATGGTATAACTTTTTCTGCTGCCTGGGAAAGAAATGCTGTCAAGCTCTGAGTTGTGGTGATGGCACTTAGTCTGTATGAGTCTAATAAAAGGGCAGAGTGTATGCATGTTTCTCCGATTTTAGATTTTTTTTCTCTTGCTCAGAACTTTGAAGTCTTTTTAAAGCTTTGTTCTCTTCCTCTTTTCCAGGCTAATAAAAAGAATTATTATTACAACCACATTTGTGTCTCTTGGATTTTATTTTGGCTAATGCAAGCATTTTTACAACATGATCTTGGACAAAGGAGCAATTAGAATTAAGGAGCCTTATTCAACAATTACAGCACTTATTGCAATTATAATAGTAACTTAGTAAGTTGATGACTTACTGAGTTACCCAAATGATAAATTTTTATTTTGTTTTTAAGTTAGCAAAAGCTTAGTGCTCGAGTTTTGTAATGAGCCTGTGGTAACCAGATTTGTAGTCTGAAGCCTTCGTCTGCCACACTGTTAGCCATCAAAGGAGCCCTGTCCTACCAAGCTTTCTATTTTCACAACAGGATATCTGGTTTCTTTTATGAGGATATAGCTATGTTAATTTGGTTTAGTGGTTTGTTGGAGGTAAGCATGCTCTTCACAGCACAAACACCAAAATCCCCTTAAAGCAGTTCCTCGTTAATAGCTGGGGTCTGATTGGCAGCATTGCATTGTAAAGTGTGATTTGGTTGGATAAATATGTTTAGTCTAGTAAGCACTTTAGTGATTGAGTGTCTGTTAATGGATAAAGGTGGATTATGGCGAAACCTCTACAGGCTGTCATTGAGCACTTAGAGTTGTGAGATGTCATGGCGGGAATGGAAAACAAACCTGCAGTGTGGAAAACCTCACTAACTATAACACATTTTAAATATTTTGTGCTATTTCAGTATTTAGGTTTAAAATCATATTTCAATTGATGAAAACAAAGCTGTGTATTTTCTTGTCTAGTCTTAAAGCAAGCAGACCCCTTGCATTAATATTGGCATATACAGAGAGAGATTTTTCTGAGCATGATAGTTGAAAAGCCACCAGGTATCTGGAAGGTAAGTGCAGAGTAGCTATAGAGTTTCCTAGGTGTGTACTGTAAATCCTTTAATTCAGTACAAAAGCAATGCAAGTCTATGCAGTTATATAAAACCGTGTGCTTGCATGCAGTTGTACAAACTCTTTTTTTAATAACACCTCCAAAACAAATATTTTTGCAAAACCACCCTTCCGCCTTATCCTTCTAAACACAAAAAGGAAGATCTTTCTCTTACTTTTAGGAAAAGTAATGTGATCCTCCATATAAACCACCAGCAAATGTCACTTTTTTCCTCTACTCAGTTGTACACAGTTTTTTTATGAGGTGCTAAATATCAGCTTTCTTAGGGACTTGAAATGGCCTTGAGGCCAAGTGGAGATATTCAGGCACATACATAGAAACTCTCCATTTCTGGTGAGTTTTAAAACTTCTGTGTCCTTATTGATGGCAACAGTATAATGATTTTTTAAGTTTGATTGTCATGCTACAAAAATACAGCATATATTAGCAGGTGAATTACACACCCAGATTATTTTAGTGCTCATCTGAAATGCTTAGACTGAGCTTCTGTGTAAGTATTTTTAAGCTGTTAAGCTAAAAATATCTTTGGGTTCTTGTGGTTTTTTTGAGTGGAAGAATGCTTGTTGTCAAGGAAAACCTTGGAACTCTTCCTTCTCTTCTCTTTTCTGATCTCTTTTATTCCTTTCTTATCAAAGACATCTCAGGTTGACCCATTCCTTATGGCTGATAACTACCATCAGTAGTGTCAGTATATGTTCAAGTCCACAGAATTTAAAAAAATCTAGTGAAATTTTTAAAGTGGAAAACTTCCTCCCACTTAGTTTTGGGAAACTTCATACAGCTTCACTGTAAACCAACATGCTTCACGCACTTTTTTCATCTGGTTAAGACTGCCTCCACAGGAGGCTTACCTTTTGGTCAAGTCCAAATTAACTGGGGGACGGTGACTTTTCCCTTAGTTGTGGTCTTTACAATTGGGTGTTCTTCTAAAAGATATATTAAGTCTCAAATATATTTAATCAGCTTGAAAGGAACCTAATGATTAAGTCAGTTCCTTCTAATATGTTATCCTAAAGAACAGGCTAAATGGTCATAGAAGTTATTTCTGGCCAAGTGGTATCTTGGAGATGAAATACTTCACTAGGATCCATGCAACCATTCCTATACTGCAGTAATTTAACAAAGAGGAAAGCGGAACTGTAGACAATCTTTTTCTGTGCTTCTTATCACAACTTTTCTTGCTTGAGTGAGGTAATAAATCACCATTGTGATTATCGGTTTCATGTTACATATTTTCCTCTAATCACAGAAATCTTGCTTTTTCATGTTAATTGTTATCAATAACAATATATAAAAAGGGAAGGAATTCTTTACAAATATACAAGGATTATTTATTGGATAAACTGCTTTTGATTTAGATACTTCCTATAGCTTGTTTACAAAAACCAGGTACCACCTAGCATGCTAGACCACTGGAAAATGAGAAAGAAATACAGATGAGGAAATTATGACAGAAAATGATTTATTTCATTTTTCAAGCATTTAACATGCTAGTGTGCCTTAATGTAGGTCATTCCTTACTACAAAGAATGAAAAAGCAATGCGGAGCTTATGATAGATTTTATTACCTGAGCAGCAACGTAGATTAGTGTTACTTTTTCTTAAATGTGCTCCCCTAAAAAAAAATTCTGCTTTTAGAGAATTCTTGACTGATTTTACAAGTCAAATAAAAGTTAAAATGAACTTTTGGAAATTCCTTGGACAAGTCTTGACATTTGGAAAAAAGGTTCAGAAAGCAGCTGATTGACTAAGGACAAAACCAGAACATCTGGGGAATCTGTGAAAGCATAAGATAAACTAAACTACTGGAGCAAAATTTGGAATGAATGAGGAGAAAATAAGACAGGGAAAGGACCAACAGTGTAAAAATCCTATTGACAGTATGACAAAAGTAATTATTAATACAACAAAGAGAAAATAGAGAGCAGTCAGGCAGAACAGCAACTGGAAAAAAACAGAACAGAAAAGAAAGAAGGAAGAAAGGAAGGAGATAAGAGGAATAAAATGTAAATAACAGTCTTGATATTACAAAAAACCTTTTGGATGTGAAAACTGCGGACAGACAAGGCATGAATGAGACAGATGATAATAGAGTGGTTGTTTAAAGGAAAAAGGAAAGATGGAGAAGGTGAAGGAAAAAAGTAAGCTATCTGAAGGGAAAAAAAAGGTAAGCCAAAAATCCAGTGAGACAGCAGGAAAAGAAGCTGAGTATAGATGTCTTGTGAGAGAAAACAAACATTAAGAAAGCATTGATACTAAAGACAACCCACTACTCTGCTGTAAGCCTTTTTGGTTTTGTATAATGAAGCTGGGAAGCAGGTAACACATAGCTTTTGGGAGCTTCAGTTCTGTGCCATGGACAAGCACCTTACTTTAGAAGGATATTTTAAAAGAAAATTCAGAAATAGTGACTGTATTATAAATGTTTAGTAGTGTTATTGGTCTAATGAGAAACATGCATGTGATCCATGAATTCAGAAATTTTGGGGTCAGTATCTTAAAGTGATGCCAGTGACTTTTAGATTGATGAAGGTCTTTTTTTAGGAATTAGACATAGCTGTAGTCATTCAGGCTGCCTTGGACTTCTTTTGTTAACATTTTCAGTTTTGCCATTGCAACATTTTTTTTTTTTTGTAAAAATAATAATTTTGAAATTTAAAAGTTGGTTTTTTGTGGTTTTTTTTTTTTCCTCCTAAGTTGCTGCATAAGGCTTTCATCTTAAAGACAGGATGAAAAACCAGACTGGCTAAACAGGGGAAACAGTAAAAACTGCACATAGGAAAGTGCTCTAGGTGCATGAACTAATCAAACAAGAGAAAACAGGCATTAAAGAGCAGGTAAGGAAGTAATTTAAACTGCTGTAATTTGAAGTAGCAGCACACCTAAACTGGAGAGAAAATTTTTGCATATAAATGGTTCCTTAATATTAAATAAACACACACATACACACAATGCATTGATAAATATCAGCTGGGGTTTTTAGTTGGGCTACTGTGTTTTTTGTTTTGGTCTACAACTTTGGCAATAGCTTTCTTATCTTGCTCCAATGGCATATCGTTTTTCTACTTTGCTTAGCCTTAACCACAACACTGTACTTCTGCTCCAGAACTGCAGGTGAAATATGTGCAGCTTTAGCAGCCTTTTTTCAAAAATACCCGGCAGGCATCCAAACACTTTCAAGCAATAAATAAGACCCCACAAACAAAAGCAAATTAAACCTTCCACTTCTATTCATAAAAATATATATGCAGCTTTAGCTAACCAATCAGATGGCTGTTTGTGACACATGAAATAACTTGGTGGTCTTAGCCCAATTCCAACTGGACAGCTGCTTGGAACATAAAACTCTCCACCATAATTGGCTTTAACCAACATCCTTGTCAGTGAAATAGCCAAGTTTTCTGGGGGCACAGAGACTTACTCATAGCCTAGAGGTGGTTCCTCTAGATTAAGCATGTGGGTGGCCTGTTGATAGAGGTACAATTTAAAAAAAAAAAAAAAGCAACTTTATACTGCTGGAATTTTTTGTATTGTGTCTTAATTTTTATTTTGTTTTACAGATCAGGATATAATTCTACTCCTAAGATTCTCATAAATGTTAAATTTAAAAAATGTAATGGATATTATTGTTGAAAGGTGTTATGGAAACTAAGAAATAAATTGTCCTTTGACAGCCAATTGCAAAATAGTATAAAGAGACCAGCATTCAAGTCAATGTTTAAAGCAATACTCTAGGCTTTTACTTAAAAAAAAAAAAAAAAAAAAAAAAAAAAAAAGAGAGAGCTTTAGAACCAGACTGGCTTATATTAGTGGAAAGGGAAGTGCCACAATTGTCACCTAGTTAAACCCAGATCCCCAAATTTATCCTGTGCTGGGATAAATAAATTGTGGAATTGGAATGCGACCCTAGCCAAACATCTGAATTAATGATTAACAGGCCTAAAAGAAATTTTACAAAATCTAATCTCAAAACAGAAACAAATGCAGAACATACCTCACCCAGACTGAGAAACTCTTCAGAAACTTGATGCCTAATGTCAGCCTGGTCTAAACATTTTGCCTTTTCCTTGCCTTTAGGACTATCATGCATGAGGTACCTTAGAGATATAAATTGATATCCGCCCAAACAGAATAGGCCATAGGAAGTATCTGAGATAGTTCCAAACACTGTGAACATGAGAAGTATGAAATGAACAAATTATTGCAAAAAGAAGCAGCAAGTTCTCTAATTCCCTGTAGCACATGCAATGCCTTGACACCAAATATAACATGCAATTTGTCTGAAATAGTAAAGCTTTACACTCACTCCGCACTGATGTGAATGCCTGTGCAGGGCAGTGGATATCTTGGCCCGTAATGTGGAATTTTTCAAGCACTACAAGAGAAATGTTACTGTAGTATTCATTCTTGAAAGTCTGACTACTTTTTTCTTTCCCAGTGACTGCATGTAAAGAAATGTCTCTTTATTTGCCTTTTATATTCTGTCTTCTGTATGAGCCCTTGACAAGCTGAGGGGAAAATGTAAGTTTCATAACATGCTGTGGAAAAAAAGGGATGTGGGTTGGGGTTTTTTATATTAAAAAAAATAAAAAGAAGAAAAAACCCCACATGGTTAAGTCAGAAGGGCCCATGCTTTGTATAGCTCCCAAGGCCTATCTGAAGAGTACTGTAAAAAAACAAAGCTTAGTGAAGAGGAAGCAGCTGCAGTGGTGATATAGAGCTCTTTCTTATAAACAAAGAGCACCAACAAATCTGTTTGAGCATGAATATTAGATTTGCTGACTTTTGCTGACATCACCATGGGAGATAAACATATTACAAGGAGTGGAACAGCTTGTTGCTTGAGAGGTTGCCAGATGTGATAAGCGAATGGCAAAGTGGCAAATGAAGACAGGGTGCCCATCCTGACAGTCTCAGCCATAGCTGAGAGCTGTGACTTGGTGAAGTGTTGTAGTGAACATTACTAGGCTGGAACAAGTGAATAAAAATGAACTATGAACCTCTTTTTTTTCTAATGGTGAGGAGCTAACAGCTGCTTCCATCTGGGAACTGTGTGAAAGTGCCTTACAGCTGTACAATAATAAACAGCTAAAAACTCTGCACAGCCTACTGCTCCATTTACATTCTTTCCCAATCTTTTGCCTCATTAAACTGTAATCTTCCTCCTAATTATATTTCATCAATCTGTTGTTTATGGAACTCTAGATTAAATGGCAAACATATTGAAACAAAAATAAACTTATAATTAGTTGTCTTCTACTCACCCCTCCTCCCTTTGTATTAGCAAGTGCATCATTATCAGGCCTCAGGGGCTTGGTGAGGCAATCAGTTTACATGGTGCACTTTGGCAGCAAAGAATAAAAAAACATTTGTAGCTGTATAATATGATTTACCAGCCCTAGGGCTCCAGGGTCTACACTTCCATAAATATAAGTGACAAATTATCAATAAATCATTTCCCGGTCTACAATATTGCATAATGTTTATTGAAACCCAGTTCTAATAAATATAAAAGTCACCTTTTTTATCCAAATCATAAGAAACAAAAATGACAGAGATTACAAACAGAAATGAAAAATGAGAAATAAGTCCTTTCACAAGCAATGAACCCTTTATTCCCTAGCATCCTTCATGCCTCAGCATTGTTGGCCTCTAAAAACTGCCTTGGAGCAGATACAGCTTTCAAATGGTGATTTAGTCTTTGATTATGATAAACATTGTTTTTCTGGTTTTGTCTGTTGTGCATATAATTCTTTCGTCTGGTTCTCAATCTCTGAACAAATTAGTCAAATGCACTTGCAGGACATGGATCAGAAGCAACATTATAATCAGCAAAGTTCTTCAAGCCCTATTGCAGATCAGCTCAGCACACCAAGGCATGTGCTCTGGAACTGTGTTGGTTTGATTCATTGCAAGAAGTGAAACAAAGGGAATAACAGAATATTTGCAAATTAATTGTTTTCATTCGTAATCTCTGTAAATTGAAAACCACAGCTAGAAAGAGTTTTACTTGGGGTTTGGGGTTTTTTTGCTCTACTTTGTGACCACAAAAACTATACCAAGTATTTCTCTAGGATGAAAAAAGCCTTACAGAACACTATTTCAAGAAAATTGCTCATGAAAAATTTAGACATTTTTGCATTTCCCATCCACATTAAAAAAAAAAAAAATCATTCATTTGCATTTCTTGAAACAAATTTTGAAGACATCTCACCTGTCACAGGCACTGATTTAAACATATACTATCTCAGCATTTTCAAGCAGGTCAGCATCTGGAAGTAATTTATGCAGAATAGTCATTAGGCTTCTGCAACACTTTAAAAAGTCAACTTAAATCTTAACTGGAATTCCCTATCCTTTATATTCTGTAAGCCAAACATCAGACACCCAGATTAAGCTTAACTAACATCTCCTCTTCAGAAAGATTCCATTTTGCACTACTCTTCTGACCTTTCTTCCCATAAAATCATAACTATCTTTGTAACATGGGGGGAAGAAAAAAAAAATGTATTCTTCTAACTTACATTTCTGTTAGGTATATCCTGCTCAGTAGGATGTAGGATGAACATATAATCTACATGTCCAGTAACACATTTTTGCTGATATAAAGAAGTATGCCTGTTTGGGAGATGTTTTTGTCCCTTGTAACTTCAGTGGAAGTTTTGTTTGCTGAGCCCCGTAGGACTGGACCCAGTAGTTTCCTTTCAGATTAGACTATATTTACTATACAGGCTTTCCCCCACTAAATATTTTTTTCAGTGCTCTTCCACGTCGTGTTTTGAAGACAGTACAGGTCTGTGTGGTGGTGAGGCTCTGTTCGTGGCATATAACAGGGCGAGTATCTCGTTCTCAGAAGTTCTCACAGAGTTTTGGAGAAAATGGTTCATTTCTTTCAGTTTTAAGGTCTTAGTTTGTTGACCTGCTGAAACAATACTGACAAATTCTGTTCCAGTATAGAAGTGTTTACACATCAGAAACTAAAAAAAGTTTTAAGAGAAGGAACACTGACATTTGTAAACCATTAAAAAAACCTACTTTTATCTTAGTAATGGTTCCTCTTCTGGCACCAAGCCAGAGTGATACATACCTCACTGGCAGCGTTCAGCAGGGTTTATAGCCGGTATGGCTGCTTGTTGCCCAGGCTGCCAGGACGGCAAAACCAACCTGAAATCCTCATCCATGAGAATCCTCATCCATGTGTTCTAATGAGTCCATTCCCACTCCGTCCATCTCAGTTACAGCATACCCTGGTTCTGCTGGGGGAAGAAGAAGGGATCCAGCAGCAGCCCAGATCCATAGGAAGGAAGCAGCTGCAGAGCAGTCATGAGTCAGAGACTTGATGCCAGCTCAACACCTCACATTCAGTGATGAGTGAGGAAGTGGAAGAAACTGAGACCACTGAGCCAACAGACTATTTCCATTCACTGAAACAGGATGTAAAGAGAGATCTGAGAAATCTGGACTTTTAAATAAAAGTCAAAACATAAACTGATGTGTATATCCTGATGTAAAGAATGACATCTGTGAGAGAGTTTGAGCAATCTGCATGAGGATATCAGAAGACTAACAGATGACTTTCATATATTTGAATGCCAGAGCTGTTGTTCAACATTCATCTCTCTGATTTCACATGATATACCCTAATGAGGTCATAGCCTGGAACTGGGAGTAAAAAAAAAAAAAAAGAAATATTATATTTCAGATTGATTATAATTCCAAATGAATCTGGCCAAGAAATTTTCCTTAGGGAAAAGCAGACTTGTCTGACCTGTAGTAAGAATATTGCAATAGCTTGAAATAGGTATTCTGCTTCTGGCTTTCAAGGAAAGCGCTGAGAATATCACTAAAAAGTTAAAAAGAAAAAAAAAAAGAAGAAGAAATATACCTATAAGATGGCCATCTTGCTGTAAGTGAAGGAACCCATAGAATACCAGGGCCTTGGCAAGTTTTTCAGGTGATTAAATTATTGCAATAAATAAGAGAGGTGTTAATTTTCTGTCATGGATACCACAGTTACATTTTCCTGAATTTTTTGTCTTTTGTTATAAGAAAAATAGAGCAATATACATTGATGTTTTTCATTGCAAAGGTAAAATAAGAGCTCATAGAAAACTCCAGAAGTCTTTACATGTTTAATGATGAATTGAAGAGAACTCATGCCTAGCAAAGACCTAAACTGGCCTGTGTATTATTTCTATTACCAGTTTATCATTCACTTGCAATATTTTCCTGGGTTTTTTAATGGATTGCATTACATTTAGTCCAGAAAGTTTCCAGTTTACCATACCAGTGACATTATCTGCTGCTTTTTGTGCAATGATCTAGGAACTGTTACAGAAGTCACCCTATAAAAGTCATCCAGTTAATTCTAACATAGGCTCTTCTTCTGATAAGCTGTATGTTAGTTTTAACTACCTGCATGTTGACACTAATAGCTAAATTGTTAATTTCAGAACCAAAAAGCAAAAGCTATCAAAAAGATACATGAAGACAGCATAACAAATAATTCAACCTCATTTGAAGGTCTAAAGTCACTTAGAGCTTTCACAAGGATTTTCAGTCTTGCTACCTGATTGCTGGCTTACATCCCATAAAAACATGAGGCTTGTTCTTGAAGTTCAGTAATTCATCAAGGAGCTACGTGCAATTATTACATTTCTAACAATTACTTTCCTTGATTGTATATTAAGATCTCATTCTCCAGGCAGAGCTAATGTCAGGGTATGGCTTATCATCTAGCTGATCATACAGATATGACACATCTATTTTAATGCTGTCTGTATGTGTATAGATATCAAGTGCTAGCCAGCCAAGAAACAATTAGGGACCTTATAGTGTAAGCACCCTGGTCCCATTAACCTCAGTGGAAACCATTCGTGTCTGAATAGAAGGAGATACTTTGGTCCTGAATTTATCAGACAGCTGGAGTGTATTTTTGTCTTTTTTCTACTGTGTCAGTAGACATAACATCGCAATCTGCATGGGTTTGCATAAACCCAGTTAGAGACCAGCACATTACTCTCTACTCATAATTTTTTCCCATATTTTTGGCTACAGGAGTGCTTTGCAAAGACAGTGTTAAATTGATATAAGCCAAAAAAGGGTTTAAAAGCTAGCAGTGGTCCAGTCAGGTCGTATATACAGGAAGGCTCACCTTGCACACCAGGTTGCCCAGACATGATACCCAGAAGAGCAGGAAGATGTAGATTTGCACAAAGCTCATGCACTCATCCACTGTTCATGGGCATCAGTAATAAACTTTGATAAGGGACAGGACTATCTGCTAATACCTGAAAGAAATTATAGCCAGTTCAAACTTGTATAGGGACAATAATATATACCTCTCCCTGTGATAAAGCTCATGAAGGCCAGCAGTCCCAGTACTGTACAAGGAATACTTAATGGAATGCAAATCACCCTTGAATGTACCATAATCTTATGTTTGAATGCAACTTGTTAAAAAAAAAATTATGTGCCCAACTTCAACTACTATAGGGAGATTCTTCTCTTTGTCATATTTCATAGGAGTACTAAATATTAGCGTGCTGGTGATAAAAGTGAAAGCTTGTAGGAACTGCTGTCATGGTTTCTTGCTTCCATTGGTTGTATTACACTTGGTGAGAAGCTGTGAGAAAGGGACTAGAAACAGTGCTCTTACGGTGGAACACCTCTTGCCAGGCAGTAGAAAAGCTCTGGCAGCTTGACATTTTTTGTTGGATTTTTCTTTTCAGATTAAATTCTTTTCTTTATTTGCGTGCAGGTTTTTACCAGCCTCTCATCTCCAAGACCTAATATATCATTGTATGCATTTGGTCTTGATAATTGGTGAATACTTTTTTCTCTTAACAAGTTCTCCATAAATTACTGCGATTTTCCATTGTCACTATTTAGTTATCTGTCTCCTCAAGAACACTAATAATGAGCCCATCTTCTATGCTTTTCTGGAGAAGTAAATAAATCCATGTAAATTTTTTATTTAATTTTTTGAATTGCCAGATAGTCTCAGTTTTGTTAGAAAACATGTTTTTA
Source organism: Anabacerthia variegaticeps (assembly GCA_035583185.1). Classification (NCBI taxonomy): domain Eukaryota; kingdom Metazoa; phylum Chordata; class Aves; order Passeriformes; family Furnariidae; genus Anabacerthia; species Anabacerthia variegaticeps. The sequence continues at coordinate 36,642,441 of JAWWEW010000131.1, read as the reverse complement.
ATCAAATCTCCTTTGAAAATAGTGATTTAATGCATGAGTGAAGTATTTCAGAAAACTCAAGAGCTTCTTGTTAATTCCCAAGGCATTTAATTCCTGTGTCCACAGAGCCCCATTTTCAAGAAAACAAGATATCTTTCAGAGCACTTCATTTCTTACTTCTTGATTGTGTTAAGAAATTGTCTGCTTAAACAATTTTGTTAGATTCATAATACAATTTTTCCTGTCTCCTTATGCTGTTGTAGCCTCTGCATTGAATACAGCCTATGAGAGAACAAAATAAACATTCTTTTTGAAGAAAAACAAAACTATCCCCTAACTCCTGTTTCAGCTGCTCCAAATACTTGGTTTTATTCTGTTCTATGCTAACAATTCAGTAGCACTACTGAAATAATTATTGTCCTGCAATAATTCTATTGTCTCGGAGCTCTTGAAAATATGGGATTCACACCTATGACTGAATTGTTGCATTCTAAAGAGCTGAACCATATCACAGAAATTACATGTATATATTCACTTAAACTATGGCAAATACAAGATAGTTCTACTCCTACTAGTCCAACACTGTCTGCTGTTCTTCTGAAATAAGTCCATGTCACCTGCAAACAGACACACATGTACTTGGCCACCTTCCAGACCGTTTGACCAGTACAGGCATCAACACAGATTGCTGAGGGAGGATATTTCTAATGTTCATCACAAGAGAAAAATGACCACTTATTCCTATCCTTTTTTTCTTATAATTTAAGCAGTTGTCACTCCGTCGTCACTGTATGGTAAGTCCTTCTTTTCTACTCTGTAAGGGCACAGCTTCTGTAAGAATATCTGGCAAATGAGACCAAAAGTCCAGCTCCACCTTACAAGCTGGATTTACCCTTATTCACATGGTAAATCATTCTTTCAAAGAACTCTCTTGGACTTGCTAGTTGTACCTACATCTGCAAAACTTACCAACTCTTCCCGAAAGGATCATGTCTGCGTATCATGTTCCAGTGGGTTCTCCATCTATCTAGGCTTACATAAAGACAGTCTAGAAATAAAATTCTGGTTTAGTATCTGATGAGATAACAAAGATCTGTGTCATATTCTCTTAGTATCTGTCCTAGTTCTGGCCAGGAAAGAGCTAAGTTTTTTACAGTAGCAGGAACTGGTTTAGGAGAGTTGGGGGATGGGGAGGGGCACTAAATTGGGGAGTACCATTCCTAAACCATGACAGTATCAAAACAAATTCAATCAATAATTAACACTTCCCAATTACCAGTACAGGATTTTCCTATCTGTGTATCTTTGACACTCCTGGAAATATCATTTAGGTGCTGAATAATTTTTCCTCCTTAATTTTTTATCACCACAGAACAGACCTCTTTGACTCATGTTTCAGTTAGAAATAGTTCTTCTGACTGTACTGTAATAAAGCACAAGTTGTGTGTATGGTTTCTTCTGTGATGAATAACAGTACAAAGAATTCACTTTGCTTTTTACAGTGATCTGGATTTTTCTTGACATGTCCTTTTATATCAAGATCACCTAACATCCCCAACTTATCTTTGGAAGTCTTTTGTTCTTTTGATTCACTGGAAGGAGTTTTTTATTATTAACATTTTTTCTTTTAGCCAGTTGCTCAATAATTTTTGGCCTGCCTAAATGTGGTTTTACATTTAAGACAGTGATTATACTTTATAGATATTATGGGCTAAGAATGGCACATGATTTTGAAACTAAATATATACCATGTCAGAAGAATAGTTTTTTTTTTTCATTTATTCACAAATTAATGCAAATAAAAATATGTAGTAGGAAATGTTGAGGTAAGAATTTTTGCTTGCCTAGCACATCTCTCTATAGAGGTGGACATTATAGAAGTACAAAGTGTTTTGCTGCCTTATTCAAAAGAGGCTAATGACACTTGAGTTGTAATTCTCAGAACTCCCTCAGCCTTAAAGTTTAAGTCTCTGGTATGCAGCCACTCTCTTTAATGAAGCTGCTCAAGGACATAAATTGTATGTCTGCTCTTAGACTTCCCCTGCTTGCTGTACTTTGAGAAGCTGCACATAAATTCTACCTGTCTATTGATGTCTATTTTCTTTTACTGTCCATGCAAGTCTGATAGGTCAGTACCTCAAACCAGATTCTAAATTCTGCTTCAAAAATTAAAAAAACATGAAGTTTTTAAGTCCTTTTTGTCTTTTACTAGGTCATTTAATGCTGCCAAATTTTCTCCAAAAAAAAAAAAGTTTGTTAATAGACTTTTTCTACTATTATTCTATTAAAATCACATTTTTTCTAGATGATTTTTTATACTTTAAAAATAAAGGTTGAGCTATAAAGCCATTTATTTATGCTTTGTTTTATTATATAAAGAATCAAAATATTACATTCATGATAAGCCCAAATAATATGAATTTAAATTTAATCTTTGCTTCCATCTTTTTTGTACACCCATATCCTTTAAAGTTCATTTTACTAAGTCTTTGCTTTTTAGTAACCAACAAGCATGTCTAAACGTTTTCCTTGATTTTAATTTAAGTAAACTAAATTTGATTCTAAATCTCTTTCATTTTCTGACGGTTTTATTTACAGGAGGATTTTTCATTTGACAATTTCTAACACCTATCCTTTGTGTTGGAACAAGAGGCATTTTACATTAAAAAGAGCTTCGAATTTATTGTTTGTACAAGGATTTGCAAATACTTCAAAGAGATGGACAGAATTAGCTGTGTGCATGGATGTTTTCAACTCTGATTGGTAGCAGTGTATGTTGAGGGAAGAACAGATTGGAAATTTAGGCCATTTGAAAACAGAGAAGAGGTGTTCATTTGCATAAGTAGAGAGAGTGAGCTGGGGGAAAACATGGCAAAGTCTGAAGTTTTCAACAGGACTGTGTGAAAACTCAACCTTAATTATTAACAACATTATCTTGGACATATTACTTCAGTGTTGGCTATATTTTGCATTCTGTTCCCCTTACTACCACTTATGACATCAATATCAGTCCACTTCAGTTTTCCAATCAAATTAAGTGATGGTAATAATATTTAATAACCTCCGAGATATTAAGTGGATTAAACATATTTCCTGAGCCCCTCTGAGCTGCAGCATGCTGAATAAAGAACGGTTTTGCAACGAGAGGTAGCACAGCAACGAACATACTGTATTCTCTTAGAATTTTAGATGTAATTATTGCCATATTCCCAATCCTCCAACTTTTATAGGTAGGCATGATATTTTACAGAACATTTAACATTGATAATTTGCAAGTGTATACGTAGCCACATTAAGCCTAAAAAGAAAACAAATCTGTGGATACCTGATGTGCAAATACAAAGTCTGTTCTAAGATTCAGACAGAGCTGAGTTTCTTTAGGTGATCCTCACACTGAGCAGCCAGATACAGAAGATGTTTCAGATCCCTGTCAGCATCTGCCATATCACTACACAGCAACAGCTCCGCAACAGCCACTTTTCCCAGGGTCCTTACAAATAAGAGATGCCTTTTAACTTAATTTAGTTATTTTCTTGGAAATGCTCATAGTTGAATCATCATCCTTCAGTCAGAGTGCCTGCAAGTGAACACTACAGCTTGGAAGATACTGTACTCTCACAAGATCCAGTGATTTTATTGACCTCATAGTGTTTGTTTGTTTTAAGACACCAACTCCTGAAATTACATGGAAAGAGAAAATCTCAGGGTTTTTTCCATCTCTGGAAACAAACCAACAAGAACAACAAAGACAGTTGGTTTGGGTTTTTTTCATAGCCCTCTCCCTCACTGAAAGCCTTAAAATGAAATGCTTAAAGTTTCCAAAAGCCGAATTAACCTACATTTCCTACATTTAAAATATGGTGCTTTTTATAGGTTGCAATGAGGAAGATGAGCCTGAATCACAAGTCTTCAATAACTGTGGTTAGCAGAACTGTAGTGTTTCGTCATTTATTCACTGAAATTCATTATAAGTATCAATTTTTAATTGTGCAAGACTATAGTCAGAGAGAGACACTTTCCTTTGCACCTGCCATGACAGAGACAGCCCAAGCAAAACAACTGCTTTGATGTTTGATCTTGCTAAAACTACAAGTCAGACTTGATTTTGGCATGAACCAAAGGAATTCCTCTCTGCAATTGCTTTCTTTCTCATGCATATTTTATCTTTTTTATCAAATGTTAACTAGCACTCTTTCCCCCACCACCACCCTCAGGTTGAGGGTTTCCTTCCCTTGTCATATTTGTTTAACCTCTCTGGTCCTTTGTATTTTCTTGGCTTTACTTTTGGCAAGATCTTTCAGTGCAACATCATCAGCAACATCATCTATTTAATATGGTCTTTATTCCATTTTCCAAACCACTAAGATTTTAATTAAAAACAGCTCTTACACTGATCCTTCCATTGGCTTGGAGAGTTAGATATTTTGCCATTTATCATTATCTTGTTTTCTAATCTCTGTGTTCTCATTTACATAAAAGGTTGAATTATGTTTTCAAGTTATGGGCCATGAGACTTTACTAAGTACTTTAGCTAAGACAATGTATGTTAAGCTACTGTATTACACTGTTTCATTACTTTAGAATTTTTCCTAAAGAGCATAAAAATGCAGTGGCAACATTTATTTTTATTCACACAATATTGAATGCTCTATGTGGGTTTGGGAGTAATTTCTATTTTACTTTCTTTTCTTCTCCATAACTTAAAACATTAAAAAAAAAAGTACTAACAACCTTTATATCACATTAGGATGAGTATTTTATCCCATTTGATGACTGAGGAGAGATTCAGTGAATTATTCGTGGGTATATGCCAAGACTGTGATGCAAAGGATAGCAGGTCTCAAAGGTACTATTTTTCCTAAGGTATTTTATATAGTAGTACTGTTAGGGCCAAATTCACTGTTTTACCATGGGCTTTTTCCATGTTTTTAATTGTTCTATTTTTTAACTTGGAGTTGAGATAAATTGCCAGATTTCTCTCCTCTACCAATCAACCAATGTAGTTTTGTTTATTTTTATATTAGTAATATATACTCATACATTATTCTTCTTCTTTGCCCTGACAAATGTCTATTCATCCACACTATTTTTCCAATGTGTTTTAAAACATATGCAATTATTACAAAATAGGATTTTAAAAGTTTCAGATAAGGTACACAAACCTATAATTGAAAACATCAACCAACCAGGAATGGTTTAGGAGAAAAATTTTATTGTGAACAGACTGGTTTTCTATGGTTTAGATTTTTTTTTCTTTTGTATATTCTTAAGATTTTTGCAGCTAGAATTGATTGGGTTTTTTAGATACATTGATTTTAGTGAGAATACATTACTTCTGAAGTCAGGTAATATGCACCAAGACACAACATGTGAAGAAGGAAGGAATGATAGTTTTTCTATTTTTCACCATTTTGTTGCAAAGTTCTCAGTGTCCAACTGTCAGATCACAAACCAAAAAAAAAGTCTTTCTGAGATGTACCCACCTATTAAAACAGCTTTTTGTGCCCATGAATCAGGTTCAGGCAATACTGCAAAGAGTCAGCAGGCTGTACCAATCATCCCATAAGGAGTTCCTTTACACAAACAGCCTCTAATGGATATTTTGGGATTGATCTACCGGTGAATATACTGGATGCAATATGCACAGTGTGGAAAAAGTTGGAAGAGGAGGAAGAGACAGGTGCCTGTCTCACAGGGAATATGGGCCAAGCACAGGGAGAAGAATGAGAATTAATTCTTAGGAAAACAGCGTTGCAGAGAACACACAGGAGGCAAAACACCTAAGTCTCAGCTTGCAAAACTCTCTTTACCTTGGACAGATTACAACAAGGGACTTGAAGAAATAGAGGAAGAATTCAAAGAGAAGTGTTGGAAATTGTCTTTACAGAATTTGCATGAAATAGATCTGGTTTTCACAGCTGTTTGCTTTCATCTTCTTTTCTGATGGACTGTGATGTGAAGTGAGCACCTCCTTCCTGACAGTTCTTCCGCTTGGGCTTGCTTTTTTATCCCTCATGCGGTTGTTCTCATGGGTGCAGCTGTGCAAAGAGGTTGATAGCGCATAGTCATTAAAATCCTGTGTCTGTCAGTGAATTTTTTGCAGCAGCATTGCATCAGTTCTTTGCACTACTGGCAGCAGTGGTGTGCAGGGGTTTGCATTCACTGCAATTTCTACCAGAGCTGCAATATTACAGGGCAAAAACTGCATGTTGATCTTGTGAGTTTTTGCAGAAAACAAACTTGGCTAGCATTAGTAGGGATTTTGTCTACCTATTTTTCTAATTCATTTTTTTAAATTATTTAGAGTTTTTGCAACTTTCAAAGATGGGAAATGTATTTCCTTAAATCACTTTAAAACTTTCCAGTGGAGTACTGCTTTATATGTTTTAGAAGTTAAGAGTGAACAGCAATTTTTATGTGGCTAAGTTTGCAACGGTATGTACTCAGCACTGGGCAAAATCCAAACAATGTGGTTTCTTAACAGTAATGAGATTTTCTTTCGAGGGAAAAAGGCAAAATAGGAAAAAGATTGCAAGGGTCTTCCCTAAGAAGTAGAAACTCAAGTAGAAATTCTGTTCTTAAATTCTTGCCCACAGTGGTCTTAAATATATGTTTGTATTCGAGTATGGTAGTAGGCAAGCAGTACAGATGACACCCCTACTGCCAGGGAGGAGGTGAGCAAGGAGCTCACCTTTCCTGTTCCCACCAACATTACCTGATTGTCCTGTCAGAGTTGGACCAGAGACAAGCGCATTTAATAGAACTGACTTCAGAAGGCCACTCAGAAGCCATGAGTTAGCAATAAATTAAACCTCAGGGACTGCTCTGAACTAGGGCATGAAAGAAAACTCTCCCTCTCTTTCCTGTAGATCTAAAGGCATGGAAAATTTTGTTTGTAAGTAATTGTCTGGGACTCAACAAACTGGATGACTTTCAATGGGCCTTTATTTATTAGGAAAAAAATCAGTCAAAATGTGGTAAAAATATATTAAAAGAACAGGCAAATGCAATACATTTCAAAGTGATTCCTTTAATCATTTGTTCTCATATGTAATCTACTTTTTGTGATGGTAACCTGGAAAGCATGCATTTGCCTTATGAGAGAAAAGGCATCACTAACAAGAAGCCTAGACTAGGAAAAAATTAGATACTTTTCATATGAGCTTAAAAAGCTGACTTTCAAGCATTGTAGTCTAAACTAAAAGATTACATGTTAAATAAGTCCAAAGTCAAAGTGGGTAAGTAATTTGCACATCAACTTTAATGCTTGTCCTTGACTGTCTCCAGATATGCCTGCAGCATCTTCATTTCAGTCAAGAGGTCTGTCTATCAGTAAGACCTCTGAGAGCTGATTAGAAAAAATATTCTGACAGCAAGTACTTTGGAATACGCTGACAAGTAAAGAAAAAGCCCCTTGTTCACTTATGGTAAAACTGACAGTAGTGTAGATAGCTCTCACAGTGTCCACTTTTAGCATAGACTTTCTGTCAAATACCATTATTTTACTATGATTTTATTTCAAAGGTGACCGCAGTGACTGAAGAAAGGATGCAATTCTCAGAGTAGAAAGCCTTGGGTTTACACTGAGGGATCCTATGCTGCTACCATATCTTTGTCTTCTAATGTCACAGTCCTTTGTTTTTTCTGATCCCACTTGCCGGTGTGTACGTACCCAGAATTACCAATCCCTTAACCCAGAATTACTTTTGTAGTATGGCGGGAGAATGGAGCATTTCCAAATGTGCACATTTTTACTAGCAGACCAAGCTAAAGGTCATTTATTTTTCAGTAAATTCAGTGTGGTATCTTTGTTTATTTCAAGGTTTGATGCAACCTTGAACCTGGATATAAATAAATTTAAACTCTTTGTCAGTTCTTATTTCCTATATACAGGCCTAGGTTTAAGTAAAAGACATTATATGATAAAAAAGATCTTTCATAGTCATAGAAAGTGACTATCTCAAGATATAGGCCTCTTTAGGAAATCATTTTATGTGGAATAATTAGGATAGATTAGTAACAAATGCTTTCATCTTAGTTTTTTTGCCTATGTTGCATTTTAAAATAATTAAGAATCCAGATTGTTTCTGTTTTTCACCTTCATTTACTGGCACCCAGCAAAGAGGCCTACACTTTGATTTTAATCATGGCCAGACAGTATAAGACCTTGGTCTTAAAGGCAAGCGGAGCAGCAAGCGGAAACCCTGCTGTGTAATTTCAAAGCAATGTACTTCATGCTGCTAACCCTACAGTATGATTTCTGTTCTGCCAATGGCTCCAATAGCAGACAACTTCCAATTTGCACCTCTTGCATAAATCCACATTATGCCAATAGGTTTAGAAGAAAACCACAAGCTGCCCAGTTCAGCAGTCAGAGGTCTGTTAACAGATCTTTAACTATGATCTATTGTGTAGGAAAGTCTGAAATTATGGATGCAGAGTTTCACTTTATAGAGCTCTCACTTGGCTATGCAGGTTTTCTTGAGATAATTATAAGTGTTTATTTTGGCTTTTAACAAGTTTAATCACATTATTTAGCATGTTCTGAGTTTGTCACTGAGGCAACCATTACTTTTGCACACAAGTTTTGCTTAATTGGCAGCAAGAGGAGAAAATGGAGTTTAAAGCAACTAATTGCTCTAGACCTCACAGATGCCAAGATGTAGCTGTTTTAATTAAATTTTTTTACAAGATAGTTTACAAATGTAAAAACACTATCTCTTGTAAGTACCTAATACAGCATCCTGCTCTCAGTTTTTCCTCCCATTTTAAGTGGTTAAATACTCTGGAAGTTCAAGTAAAGGACAGCTGAAAAAAAATATTTCAAAGCACAGAAAACAGAGATTGGTAATATAAAAGTACAGATCTCTGTAAGGCACTTAGTTTACTTATCCGAATTCCAATTTATAAATAACCTTGGCTGCTTGTAGTTGGTAATTCAGTCTGTTAATTTCAGGCCACCATTTAAGTATCATGCTGTGCCAAATTGCATTTGATGGTTTTATAATGGTATGACTATAATATACTAAAATGAGATCTATAAAGGTATCCCCTAGTGGGAATTTCAACCCAGGTCTCCAGTGGTAAAAATGACATTCATATTTAACAGATCTTTCCACTGCCTATCAGGTACCTGTTACTGTCCTGTGTCACACGAAAAAATACATTTTGCATTACAATTTAAAGTGTTTGCAGTTCCTAATTTAAATGGTTTTACAATTTCTAAAGCTTGTATTTATTGGGGGGCGGGGGGGGTGTTTAAAAATCAAAGATGCGCTTCTTTATGCACTTCACCCCCAGCACCACCACCCTTTAAATCTCTGAAGTATGGGACTACAATTCTCTCTGAAAAGTGACTGAACAAGTAGCACTTGATGGAGGGTAATAGTTTCCCAGTAGGGAGTGTCATTTCTTGATCTTTGGCATGAAATAACATAGGTATATCACACAAAGGTAAATGCTTGCATCAGGATATTGTCTCACAAAAGATTTCCCTGATCACTGTGGCATTTTCCAGCAAACAAGACATCTTCACCCCTCCTCCAGTGACCCAATGAAGTTGAATGCCTTTTGGAAGGTTAAGCTCTGTACGCAGGGGTCATGGGACTGGGCTGAAGCTGGAGGGTCTGTTTATTTTCTACATGTGTTGAACTGTGTTGTTCTCTGGGTGTGAACATAGCTTTCTAACCTTCACAAGTGATCCCAAGGAAAAGACCTTGCTGACTAAGACTGGGTTTGTTGCTGAGCCATTCCAAAAATTCACATCTTTCCAGATGATGTATAGCGGCCAAAGAGAATACTTATTTAAACACTGAATTGTGTTTTAAACTCCAGTAATCAGAAACAAAGCCTTTACTGGAGTAATGGTGCAATTACTCAGATACTTTTTCAAACATGTCTTGGGGGAAAACAACACTCGGGATGTATCCCTCTACCATCCAGCAAGTATAACAGTACCGTCAAGAGTTTCTCTTAGCCTGCTATAATGCCAGGATTCATACCATGCTAAACAAAGTGCTGAAAATGTTTTAAACTTCCTGGCTCCTGTCATGACTCCTACATGATGGAACAGTCACACTATACTTAACTGTTTGAAAGCAGAGATTCATGCACCATTACTTTTGTAAAAATTGTAGCTATCTCTATTTATTTCTGATTTAACTATTTCTGAGTCCATGTAGGTTGAAATTATCTGAGGGTTTTAAGTAGCAGGGTTTTAAGTAAGTGAATATCTACACTTCAAGAGGCAAGCGATGAAGTATCCATATCAGATAGATGGTCTTACTAAATTTCTTCCTTAGACAGTTTTGAGGCCCTTGGCATGTCCTGTTTTTATCTCCTTACAATGCCAACCTATATCCAGTGTATGATGTAAATATTTTTTTTTTTAAAAAAAAAAAAAATCAATTTAAAATCTTCCACCAAACCAAGTGGTTTTAGACAAATAATGAGTATTTCCCCTAGGTTAGTGCATCAGGTTAGTGTGCAGCTCACCTTACTATTTTTGTAAGAAGCTCAAAAGTTATCCTATGTCATATTCATTAATTTCAGCAGTTATTTCATTTGAGATTTTTGCGCTTACTTCCCAAGGGAGAAATCTTCACTTACATATGACACCAGAATGAACACGCTGTGACCGAGACTAGATTGAGCAACTTCTGGTTTCAGGTCAGAAGATGTCTTCAGGAAGAGTATGCATCTTCTCCCACAAGTCTGACAGTGTAATAAGTCTATCTTTTTTAGTAGTCATAATATTTACAATGTATTATTAATGATGAATTTCATCGTAATTCTGTTGCTGACCAGACAGTGAACTTCAATAGCTCATCAAATGCATATTTTGATAGTTGCTGGAAAATTATGACACAATAGCCATCTACATAGCATTTTGTCAGATTTTTTAGTGTTAGACATTGGATGGTACTGTTTGTATTTAATTGTGGAGCTAATAAGGCTCTTGAGTAGTTTATGACAATAAAGAGCCTATTTTTTTTGAATACTAATTAAAATATGCCAGTAAGAAACATTTAATAAAGCAAAGACATTTAGGACTAACTTAAAAGCTAACTATTAATGTAATCTTTCATGACAAGAGATTGCAGTTGTATGAAACTTAATGTAATACCTTTGTAGTAATCAGCCTCATTTATTCTGATTTTTCTTTTCTAAGATATACACTTAAGAAAACCATTGTGAAACAAGTGAAGGAGTTCCAATGTAAAATCAGACCACTTTTGCACCGATATTTCATCTGAATTGCTTACAATTTTTTTGTGTCTTACAAACCAAATGGCAATGTATGTTGTAAAGTATCAACATCAAGTCTAACAACTAATACAGTTTCTGTTAGAAACTAGGAAAAGACACATAAACTATGCAGACATTTTTGCTGGCAGATGTTTTCCCATAAGAACTCGAAAGATCATAGGCATTCTAATGATGAGGCAAATTTTTAGATAAAATGTCAGACCAGCATTCAGAGTTCATTTCCACTTATCTGAGGCTTCCTGGACTTTTGACACTTTTGTAAGAGGAAAAGCATTCAATATACTGACCATCCAGGTACCTGTAAAACTCATTTGAAAATTTTAGCCATTTGTTCTCTTAACAAATTTTTTACTTTAATAATTAATTGTTTTTCAGGGGTGACTGAAGTAATTATTTTGTATAGCTCACATGTCATTGGAATTCTTCATGTGATTATTATAATGTCCTTTGGAGGAGAACTGGAACTAAAATTAAGCAAAATGAGTTCCTTTCATTCAAAAGTATTGGTATCTTTGAATGTTCAAATTTTCTCATCATATTTTGGCCCAAAGAAATAAATTGTAAGGTTCCATAATCATCAATCCATGGAAGTAAACAAAGTTCTATGTATTTTTGAAAAAAAAACATTCATATGCACATGAGCCTTACGTGTCATTCAGCAATGGATTACACATAGTCCATCACCAAAATATTGGTATTATATCCTAACAACCTCTTGTTATCCTCCCCACCTGGGAGCAATGAGTCAAAGCAATGCCCTTGGATATGAATTATGTGTGTTAAACTGAAAAAGAATGAGACATCTCTCATGTTAGGAGCAGGCCATGTGTCAGAATACTCATCAACTATCTATCTTTTTTAAAACTAAGAACAGCTGGCATTTTTAAGATCTATAAAAACAGGTTTGGCAGCATAAATGTGCACTACCTGAATGAGAAGACATATCATAGCTTGTGAAGTCTTTGGAAAGACATTTGAATACCATGAGTATGAGTGTTTTTCCTCTTCTAGCTATCTGTTTCACAGAGAAGGAACAAAAAAACCTATGCTGCCATTCTTGCAAGTCTGTGAAGTACAATAGGCTTTGGGGAAGTGAAATCTAATGAAGAACTGACTTTATGAAAAGAAATATTTTTTTTTTCCCAGCAAATGAAACTATTTTACTTTAAATGAAATCTAATCCAGAATATATATTCAATTTTTATTTTGCAAGTAGTTTCTAATTTTGCTTCTAATTGCACTCTACATTTCCTTTTGAAAAACTTCCATTTTGCAGAAGTCGGGTTTTTTCCAACCACTTACTCCAACAACAATTTCCCAAACAGGTTTTGGGTCAAAAGGACCCGTATCTATTATAAATATTTCTCTATGCAATAGCTCCTTCAAACCTCATTCTCTACTTTTTGTTGGTTAGTTTGTTTGTTTTATCATTTTGTACTTCTGGCCTTAGAAAATAACCATTCAAGAAGTTATTGTATAAGGAAAAATGTTGATGTTGCATGTGAATAATGCTCAAAGAACAAACCAGAACCTGAGTTACTGAACACTGACAGCAGAGAAAGAAAGGTCCAGGAATGGTAGTGGTGGATATAGAAGATGCAACTGGGACAGTTAATACTCAGGGCAATCAGAGAAAAAAGTGTCCACAGTGTAATCCAGCCACAAAAATTCCCAGTGATGACAGGACTAAGTCTTGAGCCAAACAGCAGTGTTGAAACTTTAAAAAAGTTACAGATGGCATGATTTCTTGAACTATGCCAATCTAAAGTCAATGTAATAATTAAGAGAAACAGTGTCAAACAATAAAAATAAACCTGCAGGGGGGAAAAAATTGAGAAAAACAAAACAATATAGACAAAAGTATGCTTTTCCACTGATTCAATTATTTAGACTGCCTTGATTGGAATGCAAATATCTATCTTTTTGATTTTGCGTTTATAGACTTGATAGAAAATAAACTTTGTAAACATCAGAAAAAGCTTCACTTAAAAATTTTTTACATATCTTTTGTAAAGAGTCAGAAATGAGAAAATACTGTAATTCACTAAAACTCATCACAACCTACTCCTTCTTTCGAACCCCTCGTATTTTTACTCACTCTGTTATACAAAAACAATGTGCAAAACCTAAAAGAAAAACTAATTCTGATTTCCTGTGTCAGATAGCTGATGTAAGAATGGTGAATATTTGATGCAGAAAAAACCTAGATTCTTCAAATTATGTAAAAGCATAGTTTATCTTCCCCATTATCCTCAGCTGGAGTAGACCTAATGTTTGCTTAATTTATCTACTTAAAATGTTATAGACAGAAGCATTCAAGAGTTTGTTGTTGGATGAGCTGCTTCTATTCACATTATCTGTGAGATTTTTGCACTAAAGTTGCATTTGCAGTAGAAGTTTAATAGCTTATTACAAATTATGACTGAAAGCAATAACATTGCTCTAAGTAGCAAACAAGTATACAAAAAAAAAAAAGCAGCAGGATTAAAGCAGGATTAAAAGTAATCTCTGGACTACAACTATAAACTAAACATGGGAAACTTTGGAGAGGCTGTTTAATTATGATCAATGTATAATTTTTGTTAGTGAACTCATTTTTCCACAAAAGCACAGGGTATGTGAAACATGGCAAAAGGGCACCCTGACCCCTTTAAGTTATGCTATTAGCCTAATAAGGATCTTGTCCTGGACAGCTGATGATTGCATAGTGTAATTATAGAAACAAGGATAATTGCAATATACATAGGCAGTAGGGAATCTGCTATTCAACAATAGGGGTCTGAGCATGACTTCAGCTCTTAATTGACTTCAAAGAGGGTTAAAAGTGAACAACAGCTTTTAGAATAAACCTTTCAACAGGCACAAATTTAGACTGTCAAGATGATCTGATACATTTGAGAACCAAATAATTTTACTTCCAGGTATCCCTTTCTTCTCTGATTTTTCAACTCAACCTCTACTCCAAGTAAGGAATATATTATGATTTTAACAGGCACATAAAACACAAAAGTATCAATGTTATGCTTGAAACAAAATGTTGTATCAACAAGTATGTATAAATAAGTTAAATATCCATGATCTTGAAAGAACTTTATCTACTCTTTTGGGCTTGTGTACCAAGCAATTTAAATAGTCAGATATGTCTGTTCCATATGGGAAAAACTGGGGCAAAAAAGGAAGTTTCTGCCCAAGGTTTCAAAATGTAAAAGACCTGACTATATTCGTATTGGAGTTTTATTTGATTGTAAGTAAGAATGCACAAATATTTAAGACAGCAAAGCACACTACCTGAGGTGCTGGAACTGTGTCTTCACTAGCAACTAGTGTCCTGATAGGACTGGATGTGGAGGGAGACAAAGAGCTACTGCTCTATACATGTCACTCTGGCTCACGTTAGCCTGATCTTGGGGCCAAATCCCTGCCAGATGCTGAAGGTCGGTAATGGGGACTCCTGGGGCACATCTTCCAGTTTCCAGTTCCAGGATCTGGTTCTGTGCACTCCCAGACCACTCCATCGTGTGAAGTGAAGTCCCGTTGAGTGGGTATAAATTTGTTTCAAAAGTACACTCTGATCCAAACTAAGTGACAGGCACTTTTGAATAACGTGCCAAAATTGTTAAATCCGTTTAAAAGTTAGGAAAACGTAACTATCCAAGCCTTTTGAGTGGTCTTGCAAGTGTTAACTTTGTAAATTATAAGGATTTACCAATGAATAATTTCTCTGTATCAGAATAGTAAATGTGCCTCAATAGCATTTTAAATGATCTTTTACTATGTATGTTCAATATTCAGTTTTCCATGCAGTTCTGTGTTTCTATGGAGATGCACTGTATTTGGAAGAAAAGCCTGCCAGGAGTTAATCTGATTCATAATATTAAAATTACTTAAACTGAGAAAAGCTTCAATGTATTTTTTCTGGTGAAAGCAACTTTTTATCTCACCTAGATGGGGAATAAGTAAGAGAGACTCTGGCATGTGGTTTGGGGAGTCTGATATACAAATCCAAGAAGAAGCCAGCCCTGAGGAAAGTCTAAAGATGGATTCAGCTTATGCTACCGTAAGCTTTCTCAGTAAAGCCAGGCCTCAAGAGCAGGTATGTAGTCTTGGAGTCAGAGCAAATTGGAAAGGTCACTGAGGAACGCTTAAGGAATCTAAGTCTAGAAGGACAACCCCTCATTTTACCAGATTCAGCTGCCAACTAGCATGTAGTAAAATGCTATTTAGCAGTAAAAAAGAAGAGAGGCAACATGGTGGAGCAGAGGGAATAAATATAATGAAGAGGTGGTTGGCACAACCAACCCATTGCTTCTTCAGGGTTTTGCTCTGAAAGTGATGATGAATGTGGGCACAAGAGTAGAAGGCCTGAATGGGAATGAGCATGAAAGAAGTAAATAAATAGCAGATGGGGGGGAAAAAAAAAAAAAAAAAAAAAAAAAAAAACAAAACAAAACAAAAACAAAAACAAAAACAAAAAAACAAAAACAACCTAGGGGAAGTCAGGGGCTGGAAACTTCATTTATCAGAAAGGAAAACAACATAGGAAGAAAATTTTTTGCTGAAGGAATGTAATCACAGCAATATTTTGTAAATATTAATTAATAAATTGTGGCTTTCTGCTAAGTGGTTTGGAGCAGAAAAGGATTTGTGTCCAATTGGGATTAGTAGAAGTGAAAACTAAATAGTTTTAAGATCAAGTCTCCTTAGTTCATGCAAAAAAAAATAAAAAATAAACAGTATGATTACCTGTGGTAGTAGAAGCTGATTTTCAAACACAGAAAATGCAGATCAGTATTTCCATATTCCTAAACCCCATGAACTCTTAAAACTGTCTTAACTTCCTTTATAAGAGCAGACCAAAACACATCAAAACCAAAATTTTAAACAGGTAATTCATTTCTGTGGCTATGCTATGTCTCTATATAAAAGCTTTGTTACTTTTTAAGTTTGAATTATCTAATTGACCTTTATGGATGGAGTATAAGTCTTTTTCACATTTGAGTAACTCAATAAGCTGGAAATGTTTTTATCCCCTTCTCCTTATGTACGTACACTAATTCTTATTAAATTTTAAACTGAAAAAAAAATTGGCAACAAAAGCACTGAATACAATACACAGATATGATTGACTTTGAATTAATTTATTGTTTTGTATAAGCTATTTTTTCCTCACTGGGAACAGAAAATATCCCACAGGCAAAACTGGTGTTTCAACATGATTTTCCTTCAGAAAAGAAACAAAAAGTTGAAATATCACAATTTTTTTTTTAATGAAATGTTCCAAAATAATTCAATTTGGAAATGTCTATGTTTAGTTTTGACTTACTAAATCAAAGTGTTTTATTTTCTTGAACTGAACCCAAACACTGTGTTTCAAGTCAGTTCAACATTAATCTGTTTCGGCCTATTGTGCCTCATGGGAATCTGTGCAGTGCCCCCCAGTTCCCATGCTTTCATATGGGCTAGGCTTCTTGGCAAACCTTCTGCCATTGCACCACAACACGTGACTAATGATGAGCCATATGGCTCCGACAGAGGGGAGCTCATGATGCATAATGGGACATAAGCTTTTGCAAAAAGATACAGCATTTTTCCTTAAAAGGTATTTGACACAATTTCCGACCCCCTTTCTTCAAAACCAGTATTGCTAGAAAGGTTAGAAAAGGAGGAATTGTTTGGAGGTATGCTGTTGAAAATCTTGTGTAACATGAAAAGCCATGGAATTCCAAGAGTTAAGAAACAGGGCTGCTTTCATGTTTGTCATAACTCCTTTTAGATGGGGAGGAAATTGGCCCCTACATATCTTGACAACATAGTAGAGAGTACTGCAATCTACAGAAGTCAAGGGGAAAATATGTGATAATAGAGCAGATGGGGAATGTGTTCCTATGGTGACTAGATACACTGTATTTTCTGCTAAGATATACAAATGAAAAGCAACATGGACTGCAGCAAGGGAAGACCAAACACTAATCCTTCCTAGGGTATAATTCTAGTCAGGCTGCTGCTAACAGTGATAGTAAATATTACAATCTATGCATCCATTTCTTGTTTCATATGTAGTATAATATGATAACCAGAAAATATAAATTAGATGAAAGGGTAAAAATTAAAAAAATAAAGTATTTCAATTGTTTTAGCATTTTGCTTTCAGATGCCCCACAAAATAAAAAAAAAAATAAAAATAAAACAAACACACACACACATACACACACACACACACACACACACACACACACACAAAAAAACAAAAAAAAAACAAACACCAAAGTTCAGAACTGTAGTGCCCTTGGTTACCTACACAAGCAGATGGACATATCTGTACTTAGAGACCAAGAGGCATGACTTACTGTGAAGAGATTTCTCATTATATTACAGGAAGATACTTTGTCAAATGGATCATGAGATCGCAGAGGCAAAGTTTAAGAGATTAGGAAATACCAGAATTACAGTTGCCTGTGATCTTATTTCTGTCCTTTGTGACATAAATGAATTTTTCCTCCTCTTTATGCAAAAAACACCCATGCAAACATAAAAGTTACAGCTATGTCAAAAGTTTTCTCTACATAAACCCTGTTAAATTATATCTTCCATGGAAGCATCTATTCTGACATTGGCAATATCTAGAAAGTGTTTGAATGAGAGCATGCTGGTTTTTTCAAAAGATCATCAGATACAAGGTGGTGTCGCTGCTCCTCAGGCTTTATATCAGAAGAAAGAGGTTCCTTCTTCTGTCCCGGACAGGATGTCTGTTTCTGGATTTGGCATGTACATGCAAAACTAGTCAGCTAATTGGTCAAGGCTCTCTGAAGAACTGAGCTGCCTTTTCATGCTTATCACATGACTAGTCTTGGCATTGTCTTAATGGCATTAGTAATGGTTTGATATATGATATGAGGCAATATACTTCCTATACAGAAGAAATAATAATGACGATATAATAAAGTGGGGAAAGATCTGTTTGGCAAGTGAAGCTAACTAAAATAATCTTACAATCACTAAGAAGCCTCTGCAGGGTTATAGTGGAAACATGAATAAAATTAAAAGACACACTCAGTGATATTTTCCTGGATGAGTCACCGAGAATGTGTGGGAATAGTAAGGGACCATATTGGGGGATATCCAGCTGTTCATTTTACCATGAGTCTGAGACAGCTCACTTAATGCAAATGAAAGGCATGTTTGCCTCTGTGATGGTCTGTTACTGGCTTGATTTGCAAAAAGAACTATAAATAATGTTGAAGAATGCCAAATGTACAGTTTTGTGATTTTACTGGTACATGAGGGAAAGAAACAGTAAAAAAAAGCACCTTTTGTCTTGCTTTTGATGAAGTAAATATAGACAAAGCACACACTGAGACGTAGTAAACTCTTAAGTTCTTCTCCTCAGAAATGCAAATTATTTTATCTGACTGACAAAGGTTCCAATTAGCTAGTCAGATTGAAAAAAAAACTAACATCTTCTCTTCCACAACCCATTATGCTTGCATTTCTCTAAACCTGCCTCAGCTGCGCTTGCTGGATAGTAGTAAAGGAGCTTGTCTGTAATTACAAAGGTGTTAATTTCAGCATTGCGTGTACTTTTTCTCTTTACTAGATTGGCATGAACATTTCACACTCTAGTGTGTGCTGTAATTGGAACAAACTGCAACACCTACTACTAAAAACTGAGCTCTTTGTAGCCATTGCTTGTCCCTTCCATTTAAAATTCCCTAGCCACACTTTTGCCTCCCAAGCTGCCTTTGAAGGCAGATTTATGTGTTTTAAGTACAATTCAAGCATATTGCAGGCACAGCAGGAGATTGTAAACAATCAGAAACTGATTTGGTGGAGTCCTCAGAATCTCAGTGTGGTAGAACCTGAAAAACACCTGCATCTTAAACTGTTTACATGCATGTTATGGATGATTCAGCATTGCTAGTAAGTGTTATTGAGGAACATCAGGCAAAACACAGAGAGCAGCGTAACCAGCTTATATGGATGTTCTGTGGATATATGAATCACCGTTGTAGAAGACAGGGTTTGACCAGCTTCCAGAAGATTCACCCACTTTATCATCATCCTAATTTTATACTGCTGTCTTCACAAAAGGATAGGTCAAGGCAATATGGGAAATCAAATTCTGATTTGGTTTGAAATTCTGTGATTGCATACGTATCCTGAAGGACTCCCACTTGCTACTTTGGTATTAAAAACTTGTTAGAAAAATTCTGGATATGTGTAGAATATAAGGCATATTTCTCTTGGCCCATCAGATTCAAAATTATACACGACATGTAACTAGAGATGGGAAAAATATTATCTTTTTCTCAGTTCTTTCTGTGCAAAAAGACTATTTTGTCCTTTTGAATATGTCTAGGGCCATGCTCCTACTGGAAGAGGAAACACTGATCCAAATTCTGGATATGTCTTCAGTGTTAAGTGTTGACTAAACAACTGCAGACTTTGAATAGCAATAGCCTCAGCAGCAAGAAGAACTATTTTCCCTTTCAAAAATTGTCTTGGAGAATAACATTGTCTAAAGACAAGAATAACTGTCAGCAGGTAGCTCCCATTTCAGTAATATGACCTAAAGGGATGCATTTGCTCTTGGTTTTGTTTCTAACTCATTGCATCTTTGGCACAATTCTGCACCAGGAGTATGTAATTCTTTTTTACACTGCAGGCATGGTTTTCCCTTTCTCCTGACAGAAGGAAGTCTGGATGTCTTGGACTGAGTAAGGGAGCTGAAATCAAGCTCCGTCTTCCTGGGAAAGTGCTTTAATTGCTAACTAGCAGTAACTAATCATGCAAACAGCGAAGGGTTACTCTTTTTGAAAATTACTTTATTTAGTGAAAGTGGCTCTGGTGCTCTGCTTTGTGCTAAACTTGCTGCTGCTGACAAAGTGTTTTGGGATTCCTCTGCCAGTGTGTAAGACACCAGGCCTCTCAAGGGACTTCCAGATGTCCCAAACTGTTTTAGAGATAGGCTCAATTTGACTAAGGTTATGATCCATGTAGACATGAATAATAGCAAAACGTAGGCTGTGTAATGATTAAGGAAGGTTGTTTTGGATATGGAAACCTAATCTCAGCCTAAATTGAATGCTAGACCCAAACGCTTTTCATGACTCGTAAAGTCAGTGTTTGGCAAATGACTATTATTTATAGGGAAATGCTGCTAAAGAAAGTCTGGTTTTCACTGAAGTAGCAAAGAGTCCTTCATTCAGGACTTCAGGCAGCTGATAAAGTCAGGGTAAAGTTTCTAACAAGAAGGTTTCACCCAAGGCAATGTTTCTATCGAAATGCTCTGGCTTTCTTCAACTGTCCCTCCGTCTGATCAGTAGGTCCTTCAGACTTAACCTAGCCTCATTTTGTAGAATATGACCCTGATTTTGTCTTTTTCAAATATATGAGCAGCTGCGGTCTTTCTATCTAGAAACTCTGAGCTAAGGAATGGAATGACTTTAGCATGATTCCTCTACAGCTGGGTAAGCCTGAAGAGATGAGCCCTTAAATCTCATACATGCTGAGGAAATAGAAAGAGAATCAGCTTGATTTTTTTTTTTTTTAATATAATGATTGTCTTAACAATTATACAAAAAGCAAGACAGATGGGTGATACTGCTCCTGGAGGCTTCTAAAAGTCAAACTGTGAAATACAACATTCAACTTTTTAAATAGGATTTTGCAGAATTGAAATTGTTATGTTCATCCTTCCAAATGCCTGGTTGCACCCTCTGAAATCCTTCTGGATAGTCTGTAGAGAAGATCAAGAAATGTTAGCTATATATGAAATCCTTCTAAAATGTTGTACTATTCCACAAAAGAAGACATGTTTATGTGGGGCTGTAAACCTCAGGAAGTATACTGTAAGTGGTTGAAAAGTTATAGCTTCCATATAAGTGGAAAACCAACATTTTTCAGTCTGTCTATACCTCAGAACTGAAACATGTAGAAGACATGTGACAGCATGGTCATTAGATTTAAAAAATGAAATAAATAAGTTAAAAGAAATAAAAATAAATTCAAATATAAATTTTAAGAAAGCAAAAATATCTAATGAAACAATTGACTTGCCCTGCAAGTCAGGCTTAAAAAAAGTTTTGTGTTTCATGGATGCTAGCAAAAATTTGTAAATTTTCTTTAAAAGCCTTTGACCCCAATTTAACACTGCTCCCCAGCAGAAATCATTTACAATGTTGACATTTTTTCCTTTATCAAGTGCAATTAGAAAAAGTTACTGCTGGCTTAACTGTTATTTTTCTTCAGAGGCTGAAGTCTTGTGTGTCTTAATGGCAGCAAGATTTCTCTCTTACTCTCCAGTGGTGGTGTTACAGAAGCAGCTTTGACACCAGTATTTACATACATCTGTGAATGGCAAAGATTGTGTGCCTTGCAAGTGGAAGAAGTTGCTTTATGGCTATTCATAAACGACCATATGACTGATGTACGTGACAAATATGGTAATAAGCAATAATTGACAGCATTTTAGTGTTGATATATTGTTGCTGGTTTAAATTTGTTTTAATTTTTCCTCATGATTAAAATTAGATTATGCCAAGCTCACATTCACATTTAAGATAAAAAGAACCAACAAGAAAAGGGGTTTGTTTTTCCTCCTTAAACCCCCTTAAACCTCATAGGTTAAGTCATGGAAACCTATAAAGCTCCTTTAGTGAAAACACATATACATTGCATGTTGCTGGATTTGTTGAGGTCATTTGATATGATCTATGTTCTGCAATGTGTGACTAGATCTCATACAGAACTTTGAAACAGTAGGCTAGAAAGAACATTTTAAACATTTTAAATGAACACTTTAAAACAAATTAGGCTCCAGAAGCATATATCTAAAGCACTCTTTGCCATTCCTTTTGAAAAAGAGAATGGATATATGAGGAAAAGTTAATGTCAAATACTCTGTTCAGTAAGTTGACCATTTATTCCACCTTTATTTTTTACCATTGTGTGGAATTTTGTCATAAAAACACAAGGAAAATCTAGTTTGCAATATATGTGAGCTAATTAAAGGTAAATAATAGACAAAATTAGGAGGAATATTTAGTTACATGGAATTGAAAAATAGGGTGAATGTGAATGCTGTTTGGTATTAAATTACCCTCATCGTTTAAAAAACACCTGGATGGGTTCAAAAAGTAAGGCTGAGCAAAATATGAATTAATGAATAACACATTTCCGTGATAGAATGTTTTTGACTACTATATAGACCTATAAATAAAACATGCTATGTGCATAGTTGGCACCCACCAATTGGCTAATGTTAATGTAAGTAGACACAGATTTCTAGAGTCTTTTTATATAAAATGTGGCCAGTTTCTGCTTTCTGTGCTATGTTAATGAATGCCAGGGAAACTATCGGCTGTATTTTAACTTTTTGTTTACTTCTTCAGACTCATGCTGAGAGAGCAGTAAGTGCCATTCCCATAGTATAGGGTTTGCCACATGTACTTAAAAGGTCCACACTTACACAATTAATCACATTTTAAAAATTATTTGCTTTCCCACATTGAGCACAATAAGCCTTTGTTATATTTAATGCACAAAAGAAATGCACTAGCTGCTAAAATACTATAATCGCATAGCATTAGCTACAATAAATAGTGAATTTTTAATATGTCTGGACTGCTAGAAGCTCCTGATTAACTAAGATGGTGGAGGATGATTTTCCACTGGAAGAAGAGGGTAAGCAACTTAGTAGCTATTTTTGCAGAGAAGTAAATATATTAAAAAGCTCAGGTGAGAGACTGTAGAGATGAAAACTAGTCACAAGCAGTGGAGGAAACAGAATTATCCCAAGTGTTTCAGCATCAGAAGCAAAGCAAAACTTCACCAAAAAAACATTGGCAAAGCAATGACAAAAAACAAGTAGTCTGAACTAAGATGTACAATAGGTCATGTGTAACAACAATAAATAAATGGTGAAGGTAACTCAGATTGTTTTTCTTTTAGACAACAAGTTAATTCAGCACCTTAGGAATGGATCTAGGATGGAGAAACTGAAGGGATTTCTGAGCTTGTTAGTGTTCAAGAGTGGAAGACACGGACAAGCCCAGATTGAATTCTTTCCATACTGGGGAGAAAAAAGATCATCTATACCTCTCTTCTTGAAAAGTTACAGAAGCAGAAGGAAACCATAGCACTATTTCAGGTGTAAGCAAAGTGGCAGAGAGAGAACAAGTATCATGGCAGAAGCAGTAGCTGAGAGTGTCACATTCTGCACCTGACTGCCTTTGCCTACAATAGCAATAAGCACAAGGGATATTCTTAACAAAGCCACATCTCCCTGCTTAGACAAGCCTAGGGAAAGATTGCATTAGAATAATTTGGAATAACAGAGTAGTAGGCTACTGAGAAACTCTAAGTGAAATATTACCATTAATCATAACAAAGGACTCTGTGAACCCTCATGAAAAAAAGATCCAAGTATAGACAACAGGATGGATTTTAGACGTTTGTCCTTTTAGATAAAGCATGTGACCTTTACTGAATCATACTTTTTTTAAATATCATTCTAGAGCTCATACTTTAGAATTTGCTCAGGAGGAAAGGTGCAACTTTCTGCAGCAGCTGCAGTTCCAACTAATGCTGGAACCTACTTTCACCTGGTCTGCAAAAGCCAATACGAGCACAGCATATTAGGTGGTCAGTGTAGATAATAAAAATATTCTTACCCAAAGTGTTAAAGTTCTAGGATATTTTATTTAAATTAGATGTGTTCATGGTCAAATGAACTACTGAGCTGTCAGCTTTAGACTGGCTCTTGTATTGATTGCTCCTATTTGGAAAAATGCAGGATACTATTACTGATTACTCAAGTTTATTCTTGTAACACCTTATATTTTTTGTCATAGCCAGTGACAACAATGCCCTGTAAAGTGAATCCTAGATCTTAAAATGGAAAGCAATAATATAGCTTCCATACTAACACATAAACTCCAACCATGAGTGAAACCTTAGTCATGTTCTACTGCTAACAAAATGTATGGTCAGGTAACACTTCAAAAAGCCGGTTTACAATGTATGTATAAGGTCCAGAAAAACTACAGGACAGGAATCAGAGTAGAATTGACAATAGTTAGTTTCCCTTACAAATGAATGCTCCAAACTTTCCTCAAAACTTCTAATGGCAATTTATGACCTTCCACATTAAATCAGGGGGGGAGAATTTGAGCTTAGCTCTAAAGAAAGAAACAGTAAGGTAGTAGAAGGCAGCAGAGATGACATTGACATTGACAAATTCCTAAGCCATCCTAACAGAAAAGTTGTTTTCTTCCTTCTCAAAGTGTCAAGCATATCTGGAATCCTGTATAAGCAAATGTGGTCAAAATTTGGGTTTGGCTGGGTTTTCCACTCTCTGTAAGTGAGAGGTAAGACTGAACTGCAAAGTAGTATTTTTTGAAAGGTTCCCATGAATTTACTATGAAAGCACACTGCAAAGGATTATGAGAACTTTGGGATCCAGTGCAGCTCTGTTCGCAATGACCCTTTCCATTATTTTATAGAACATATGGACCTGGCTGTCAATTTTAATAGGGAAGACAACTTTGTTTAACAGAGAAATGTATCTTTAATAGCCAAACCTGTAGCTGTGAGCATTCTGTAAAAGTCTCAGACAGAGACATTCATGGAAGTGCATTTGAATTGAGTTCAAATCCTGCAAAGGATTGAATGTCAACCAAATTTTTAAATTTATAAACTATATATGTGCCATGGATTATAAGATTTCCTGATACTATAGAACAATGGGGTTATACCACAACAGAAATGGATTTGGCCAGTACCTATACAGAGACAGCTTTTTTCATTTTATTTTACTGATTGAAGGATGGGATTAGGAGACAGGATTTAGTGAATTCTATTTTCAGCTCAGCTACTCATTTATTGTGTGACTCCACAAGCCACAACCATGTTAGCAAGTCACAGTTTTCTCTGGCTGCATGCACTGTAGACCCATAGTAGCACCCTGAAAACTTGTGCTCTGGTTACAGCCCAGCACTCAAACGAGCAGATTCAGGCTCTGCAGCCGAGCTGGTGACTGCTCATTCTCCATCCAGTGTTCTGTGGTCACTATGGGAAATATTGCTCTTGGAGTCATAAGAAGCTTCTGTAGCTGCAGATCCCAAGTGGCTCATGGAGTTTATTTTCCTTTTTAATTTAGTGCGGTCTGGCAGTCACGGAGGCTGCATTCACCTGGGTCAAGCCCTTAATGATGCAGGGAGTAATACTGGGTTGATTAGAAGCCATCGCCCAGAATTCACACCCAGTTTATTGGTGGTGGTGAAGTCCTCATAGAGTAGTAAAGCCAAAGTCTAGTGTGCTGTTTAGGTTCCCCACCAGCTGCATCAAATAGGCCATCAAATTAGTTTGATTTTTTTTCCCCAACATTTTACTTCCTAGAAGACATTATCTTCAGTAGGATCTACACTAATAATTTTAGATGAGTTTTTGTGTTTGTTACTCACTGCTCACAGATCCATTTGTTAAATAACAGTGAGCCATCAGTAGGATTTATTAACAGTCCAATAATGTAGGATAAGCTTTTTAGTTTACTTTGTTTGTTGTATGTTTGATTTCTTTATTACACTTTGGTAATGCTGCAATAAAGAAAGCATCCTGGTGTTTTTTCTATTTGTTTTATTAAACCTCTTTGCTGCAGGGTATTTGGCTGTTGTCATGTAGGTTCCCTTTTAATATACCAGCTGTATTTCATGCTTATTCATTTCCTCCATCCTTAAATGTTCCTCAATAAACTAACAAACTACTTATTAGAAGTAATTTAAAATGTAAAATTCGTATGCTCCCTTCAGTGCATCAGAATCTGCTATACCTTTGTTTTCTTCAGATGGCAAAATAAGTTGTATAAACACTGTAAATGAGTTTTTCAAACATCAAAATGTACATTGTTATACATGTGAACACTGCAGCTACATTTGCTTGTTTAGAGCAGATAGACTAAATATTTGGCAGCCCTTCACTGAACCATTTTTTTCTTATTTTCATCATTGTTTACATGCATTAACTATCAGATATAATCCCTAAATGGATAAACACATATTAAATAATTTTGAATAGACATAGATAAAGAAATTTTCCCCTCAAATTTATATTCTAGTTGGCATTAGCCACTCCCATATGCAACAATTTAAGGTCCAAATATAATTTACAATGAAATTATAAAATTCTATTTATTCCGAAAAGAAGTGCAAAATTCCTCTGATGTAAATTAGTCTGGTCTTTATATTTGTAGGGAGTGTATATGCACTTCATACTGTATTTCACACAAATGCTACTATGCAGTGGATAAGATACAGATGAAATTAAAGGAATAATTCCCATTGTAATAATTCTTCCTTAACATTTGGAACCTGTCCTATGAAAAGCATGATATAATAATCTGCTCTCTGTGGAAGCTGATCTTTAGGCTGCAAACACACTGCTAATGGCCACCTGAGCACATGCCTCTCCTAGCAATCCTGTGTGCCAACTTTGAACTTCTCCAGTGGATGCTATATAAGACTGTATTTCTTCTAAAGTCCTTGAAATACCCTGAAAGGCACATTGTTGAACAGTCCCATCAAACACAACCCATAGCTGTATATAAGGGGCATGGCCTGTCTCAAGCTAGTTTTTGTGCATTACCTTCTAACAACAGGATGAGACTTTCCAACTCTCTGCCTATGTCAGCCTACAACCACCCTGAAGTCACCCAAAGCACTGGACAAGGTAGATTTCAAAGCTGATCCCTGGGTCTCAACCCTGGTCAGCAGAACTCTGCAACTCTAAACTCTTCAAACAAAACAAGGCTGGTCTGATGAGTATTCCCACAGGATAGTTCACCTACCTGACAAGAGTTTCAGTTCCTCCAAGTTTAACTGCCTTTAGAACACCACTTGAGGCCATGTCAAAAACTTTACCATAATAAATCTGTATCATATCTACTGATCCTTCCTATTCAATGCTATTAGCAGAAAGAATCTGATTAATATTTCTTGACGTTATTTCTTCTTACAAGTTCTGACACATCCATACATGCTTTTTATAATCTTGTACTTTTATTTCTGCTTACAGACAGTATTTTCTATGGTATTTTTAAGAAATGGAGGTCAGGTGGATTGGTCTATAAGTTCATAAAGTCTCATGCTAAAAAAAATGAACTTAGGGTCAGATGGTGCAGTGAGCTTCATTATCCATGAAGAGTTGAGATGGACACACAGTTCTGAAACTGTAACCCACTGGTGTGATCAAAGCCTAGTCTTTTCTCCTTACCCCACACCATTGAGTGATGCAAAGACTCCCTGTACGTGTCTGCTCTCTCACTTTTTTAACTTCCTCAGCCCTATTGAGGAATAACCTTAAATCCCTCTCCTCTCCTCTCCTCTCCTCTCCTCTCCTCTCCTCTCCTCTCCTCTCCTC